>CM052898.1:53966448-54004424 GCA_028534135.1 Potos flavus | reverse complement strand
GATCCTGCAACTGCACTACTGGGTATTTACCCCAAAGATACAGATGTAGTGAAAAGAAGGGCCATATGTACCCCAATGTTCATAGCAGCAATGTCCACAATTGCCAAACTGTGGAAAGAGCCAAGATGCCCTTCAACAGATGAATGGATCAAGAAGATGTGGTCCATATATACAATGGAATATTATGCCTCCATCAGAAAGGATGAATACCCAACTTTTGTATCAACGTGGACGGGACTGGAGGAGATTATGCTGAGTGAAATAAGTCAAGTGGAGAGAGTCAATTATCATATGGCTTCACTTACTTGTGGAACATAAGAAATAACATGGAGGACATTAGGAGAAGGAAAGGAAAAGTGAATTGGGGGAAATCAGAGGGGGAGACGAAGCATGAGAGACTGTGGATTTGAGAAACAAATTGAGGGTTTTGGAAGAGACAAGTCTTTGTGCTAAACAAGGCGGGTGATCACAGGCTTAAAGCTTTGCATCCATCATGAGTTGGATCCTGGGAAGAAGGTGACAATTGTACCCATTGCTTTCACTGCTGCCCTCAATGACTCTAACTTAGCAATTTTTCTAATCTGCATTCCGCAATCCATTCCCCAGATAATATTTTTATTAATCAATTATACCAGTAAAGTCAATTTTTTTTCCATGGGCAAAATATTTAGACAGATGTCTCACACAAAAAAAGAGATATATGAGTGGTCATAAGCATATACGGAAACGCTCACATCATTGTTCAAGAAAACGCAACTCAAAACTGAACTGAGATGCCACTAGACACCCTTCAGAAGGGCCAAATTTAAAAGATTGAAAGTCTACTGTGAGAACTAATTGGCAAGGTCAGACAGAGCCGAAGATATGCCTATCCTCTGACTCAGCAATCCCATTTCTAAGTATCTACTCAAGAGAACTGAAAACACAAGTCTTCCAAAAGATCCATACAAGAATGGCTACAGCAACTGTATTCATAAAGGCCAGTTTGGAGACAGCCCGGGGAGAAGGGCATGAGCAGGAGAATGGATAAACAAATTGTGGCACATCCATAAAATGGAACACCATTCAACAATGAAAAGGAACAGATTTCTGATTACACATGACAGTATGGATAAATCTCACAGGCATTTTGCTAAGCAAAAACACCAGACACAAAGAGCACCTGTCGTCTGATTCCTTTTACATGTAATTCTAAAAAAGACACAACTAATCCATGGTATCAGGAATCAGAATAGTGGGAGTTTGAGGGGTTATTGATTGGGAAGGGGCATGAGGGGACCTTCTGGAATGGTGAAAATGGTTTCATGTCTTGACCTGGGTGATGCTTACTTGGAGTATATGTTTGTAAAATTTCATCAAGCTGGATGCTTAAGATCAACATTTTACTGCATAAATAAATAAAGGTGTGAGCACAAATTACAGGAAGGGCTATGGAGAACAGGTGAAAAGATAAAGCCCACAGCAAGTGGTCGAGACAAGATAAGAGCCCAGATCTTCAGGGACACACTCATTCTCTATCTACACCCCACTTGGGCAACAGGAAGTGGGGCTTTCTCATCACACAGAGGAGGCCAGTGGCAAAGCCAGCTTGTTTCCCTAATGGAGCCCAGAGTCCCTGTTCAGCAGGCTCTGTGGAATTCGGGGTGTTCATTTGGACAATGAGTCATAGCTCATGGGGATAAGAGTCCTTCAGCAGCTCAGGATTTAAATAATGATGTGTCAACATCTGCCTCCGATGACTCAGATTTAATCTTAACAGTGACCTTGTAAACTTGCAGGATTATTAGAGCCGGCAAACAGACACAAAGAATATTAAAGTTGTTTGTCAAAAACCTCTCTGCTTCTGTCAAGAAAAACTTCCAAAACAGAGGAACACACATGCTTCAAACAGAAGAACCTCCAACTGGAAACGGAAGGAATAAGATGCATTTAAACCTATTTTGCCAAGAACAATCAATTGGATGGAGTAAACTTCTGGCATTTGCTGCTTTGAAGAAATCAATATTTTTCATTTTATTCAAGGAGTCACTGTGTTGTGGTACTTTAAGATTAAAATTATACACCTCTTGGATACGCACTTATTTTCTCTACCTTGTGCTGAAGTCAAAAATTCCAAGTGATTGCCTTATATTGGATCTGGTGTCCAGGATTCTGACTTAACTTGGCTCTGTCCATGCTACCATAGGTCCTTTAGATAGGCCACATCAGCTTCTCCAAGCCTCAGTTTCCCCATCTGTAAAATGGAGAGAGGGATGAAGGGAGTCATATTACAAGAGATGACAGACATTACAGAGGGGTCTGGCACATTGTAGTAGGAATAGAGTGGTCATGAGTTACTTGTGAAGCCTCCACTCTATGCAGCCTTTCCCTGCCCATCCTGCAAGCCAGCCCCAGAATAGATCAGCCTCAAGTACGCTGGGTACCAGCCTCACCGGGGCTGCAGCCCTGCTGGCAGGTCAGCCACAGAACTTGGGAAGGGTCCTTGATTCCCAGTGTATGCCCAATAGTATGCTAAGGGCCAGGCATGCTGTAAGCTATTTCTGATTGGATCGGCTCACTGCAGCCTCAGCACACCTCTGGGCAGCCTCGCAAGGCCCTGTAACGGGTAAGAAAGCTGGAGTTTGAAGTGCGATGTGAACACACAGCTCAGAGGTGGCTGAGTCAATATTCACACACCAGACCACCTGGGCTGGAAAAGCGTGTGCTTTTTTTCATTCAACACAATTAACGAGGCCCTGGGGAAAAGACACACAAACCTGGAATAGGAACAAAGGACTATTATGGTTTTCTATTGCTGGGTTACCAACTATTTCCAAATGTGAGGGTCCTAATACAGCCATTATTTTCTTTCATAATTCAGTGGGTTGGGAATTCAGGAATTCAGTTGGGAATTTAGGAAGCTGGGGCTGGGAAGTTCACTTCCAGGATGGCTTCCTCATGTCATGCCTGATACCCCTTTCTGTTCCTCGGCTTTCTCTCTCTCCGTGGGGCACACTATCTGGTGGTCTCAGGAGAACACTTCTTACATGGCAGCTGACTCCCAGAGGTGGAAAAGAGATATTGCCAGGCTGGCTAAGGGCCACACCCAGCATTGACACTGTCATTCTGCCAAATTCCGTTGGTCCAAGAAGTCATGGGGTCAATCCAGAGTCAAGGGGATGAAGAAATAGGCCACCTTTCTTGAGCAGGGAGTGGTAAGCTCCTGCCTAGAAACCACACATGGGATGGGAGATTTCATTATGCCATTTCTGGAAGACATAATCTGCCACAAATTTCCCAAGCATCCTATATTTGCAGGAGTGAGAACCCAGGACCTCATTACTACTATAACCAAAAACAGCAATAAGTTCAGTGGCTTCCTGATAATAAAATACTTTTATGAGGCATCTATCATTAAATGCTCATAAAACTCTGCCAGATCAGCATTGTTTACAGAGGAAGATGGAAGAAACTTGTCTAAAGAGCTATAGTCACGAAGGTCTTTGGGGCTCCAGGCCTGCTCTGTCTGCAGTGCCAGGATTGTGGGAGGTGAGCATAAGCACAGGGTCTTAGACACCTCTGTTTGTTACTACAGGGTGCTTGGAAAGAGCTGGGGGTGGCAGCCTCCTGCACATTTAGGACAAATCATTGTGCCACAGACATTAAGAACAAAGAATGCAGGGGCTCTTCCTATCTTACTTCTAACAAAAATATCAGAACCTTGTCCCAGCAGGTGTAGGGCTCGGGTTTCAAGGCAAGGACTGCAGTCACTGGGACTATAACCAACCAAAACCACTGAAATCCAAGAGTCCCAGCTGTGGCTGCAATCCACTGTACCCCAGCTGGCCTTGGATTTCCAACAACGCAGCCTTGAAGAGCCCCAGTTAAACAGCACATTTCATCTGCTGCCCGCCACCCCCTCTGACCCTTTAGGCCTTCTTTTTTTTTTTTTAAGATTTTATTTATTTATTTAACACACACACACACACACACACACACACAGAGATCACAAGTAGGGAGAGAGGCAGACAGAGAGAGAGGGGAAAGCAGGCTCCCCGCTGAGCAGAGAGTCCGATGTGGGGCTCGATCCCAGGACCCAGAGATCATGACCCGAGCCGAAGGCAGAGACTTAACCCACTGAGCCACCCAGGTGCCCCCCCTTTAGGCCTTCTTGGTGATAAGGAAGAGTAGCCAACAGCAGTACAAGACATTAACTTGAGGTTTGTGCTTCCTGCAGGAAACTGCCCCCTCTTGAGAATGAATGAAGGAGGAAATGTACACTCTCCTTGTTGCACACATATCTGCAATTATTCTAACACATACATGCGTATTTCCATAGTTCAAGGTTGAACATATTCATGAGAGTTGAGCCAATGAGGAAAGATACCTAGGTGGACTAAACCACTAAGCCCCTTAGAACTAAATCGTCATATTTTTATTTTATGAACTTGTTTGACATCTCTCCCCAATATCTTTCTTGCTCATCCCTGTATTCCCAATGCCTAGGGCAGAGACTCAAATATCAGGTACCACTCAAATGCTTACTGAACAAATAAATGACGGAATGCAACTTCTCAGCTCCTATACCGGATATATGTGGGCTCCTTCTGTCTTGTTTATCTGTGTGTCCCAGCTGGTGCATAGTAGATGCTCAATAAATGTTTGATGAATGAATGAGGAAGGGCAGGGAGGGAGGAACAAAGAAACTTGGACTAAGAAGGAAGCATTGCCCTTACACGTGCAGCAATAACGTTTTCCGGAAGTCATTCACTCATGCTCTTGCATTTCTTAGGCTTTGAGAAGCCCACTGGCCACCGCCACTGTGAGCAATCTACCTTTTTGTTACCCTGAATGAAAATATGATCACAGCCACTGAGAAATACCATTACTGGAGAATTTAGTCTCCTTTGTAAAATATGTCCAGTGAAACCATTAGTACCAAGATTTGCAAGTCTCAAATAAAATGTGGTTTTAAGATAAAGCCATGAATCTATTTGCATGTTATTTAGACTTCAATAACGACATCTCTGCCTTCCTGTCCCTCCCCAGGGTTTTGTCTTTCTGCTCACTCTCCTCTGCCCCTTACAACCTCAACCAGAGAGCTCTAGTGAGATCTGGGTTTTCCCTCTCATGATTTATCTTGGAGCTGTTTCTCCTTGCCAATCTGTACGATCACTGCAGTCCACCCATGGCAGTCACCTCCCACCTTTGCTAGCCGCCTACCAGGGGAAGATGCAAAGATCCAGCTAAAGCTTCCTGCTCTGCTTAGCACAAGGAAAGGGCATCCTGTGCAGCAGAGCTGGTTCTAGGTTAGTCACCGTTCACCTGAGACTTTCCAGAAAACTGAGAAAGCTGACGCTGACCCAGTGCTCAGCAGCTAATCGGCCTCCTTGCCTGCACGGAAATGCAGCCACAGGGCCCAGGACAAGCTGAGTATCCATGGCACAGGTACTGAATGGAGATGAGAGTGGATAGGCCCATGCGACACAGCCCAGTGTGGGCCACTACCCAAAACTTGAAGGGATGCAAGAAGGTTTGCATTTCTAAGTACTGAACTCTCTGTCTTGGTGAGTAAGTACCTTTTACATCGACTCAGATCATTCTTCAGTTTCAGAGGGAAAAGGGGGGCCAGATCAGAGGAGCTATGAGGTCCCATGAACCTAGGCCAGACCATGCCTTCCCAGTCTTCATGGACAGGGGCAAGAGGCCCAGGAGTGCCCAGCGGGGCCACCTAAGTTGATGTTGGGAGGGCAGGAGAGCTACGGGGCTTGGAAACTGACTACTGCCCCCTACGTAACAAAGACATTTTGGGGTAAAGAGTGAGGTCTGAACTATGTCCTGGGAACCGGGAGCTATTTCACAGGCATACGCCCTATTCTCTTAACAAGTGGCAGCTGGGCCACCCAGCAGCTGTGAGGTCCTGGGCAAATGACTTCAGTTCTCTGGATCTCCTTTACCGCATCTGCTCAACACGAATGTTGCATAGCTTAGGCCTGCAGTTCCTCCTACTACAGAGTTCAGGCATCTAAGACCACTGCAAACTGTGGAAAGAGGCTGGCTTGTCCACAGCCAGGTCCCCCTGACCCAGATCACAGGGGCTGGCTGCTCCAGACAGGAAGTGGGTGGTCCTCACCTTTCTTTCCAAAACCCAGAGCATTCCACCAGCATGGCAAGGAAAGAAATGGACATCTGTGGCACTTCTACCATGTCTGGTGACTTTACCCATGTGATGTCTCATTTAATCTCCACCAAAGTCCTATAAGGTAGACAGGGCTGCCCCCCTTTAATAGACAAGGGAACTGAAATTCAGAGAAGCTAATGGACATGTCCAGAAGTACGGAGCTTGAGAGGGGCAGAGCCTTAGTTGAAGCTGGCTCAGTTTGACTGCAAAGTGATCTACACCACCCACCCTCTGCAAGTATGAGGCATAGCACAAAGCCCTAAAGCAGGGGCCTGGTGTTGGCTTCAGATGAGCAGAGAACCAGTGACTGCCTTATGATCTTGGCCAAGGGTCGTCCAGCTACAGGGAACGTAGACCCCCCAGGATCCCTTGGAGAAGGGATTGTGTGTGGTCCAAGCCCCCCACAAGCCTCCCCCTACCTCACTGTTAAACACCACTTTGGTGTCTGGCTGTCCTCCCCCACATACCTCAGCTTGTCTGAGCCTGGTAGGGGGTGAGGGCTGCTCCAAATATCCTTTCTGAGGAAATATGGACATTATAAATCCACCAGAAACGAGATGCAGAAACATCCCTGGGACTCCTCACGGGTTGGTCTGTAAGGACACTGAGACTCTCTTCTATTGGTATCTTTACCTCAAGGAACAAAAAAATAATACTCATTTCAAAACCTAAAGACCCAGCTTCTCTCATTCACTCATTTGGGAGATTTGAAGATTTTCGTGGGGTGCCCACTCCTCCCCTCCCTTCAAACAAAGGGAGAACTATGAAAGTCTCGGGCTCTGTTATGTGTTCAAAGAGCTTCCTGCCAGACTGGCTTGTCAAAGCTGGTTAACGGAGAGGAAGGTGATGTCTCCTGGGCCGACTGCGAGCCCCTCAAGACAGCGGACACCTGCTCTGATTCTTCCGGCTTCCCCGAGGCCCAGCATACAGCCGGTGCACCATGTACATTTGTGAACTAACCCGAACATTCTTCCTACAGCAGGTCACGCCAAGAAGGGTAACAGGCTGTAAGAAATGGAGGTTTAGTAACTCAGGCAAAAGAGGTGGTAGAGCATCTGCAGAATTTATAAAGGAGATGGCCAAAAAACAACATAACATGACTCTCATATAAAAGAGCTAGGAGTTGACTATGGGAAGAGGGTTTTTGTGGATTCCTTCAGAGAAAGCCATGGTGTGATTCCCTGAGGAGTGCCCCCTTCTAGCATGGCGTCACAGTGGACTGCTGTCTGGCACTTCCGTGAATAAGCCCAAGATGGAAGACGAGGCTGGCTCGCAGCTGACAGCCAAGCCAAAGGAGAGGAGGCTGGCCATGGTGGCCTGAGCTGCCAGAGATGCCAAGACAGAAGGCCACCAGTCAGTGTTTCCCGGAGACCAGAGGGAACTTTATAAGAAAGAGAGAGCAGGCACGGGCCATCCGATACTGTCCAAGAGAAACCCCTGATGGGATAGATACCTCTACAGAGACACTAGAGGTTTAGTCAGATGCCTGGGGGGCAAAGGAAGGAGCTCACTGAGAGCTGAGCGAGTGTCTGTCACCTACCTCCAGGGAACCGCAAGTGGGAGGTCCTCAGGGAAGGGAGCAGGGCGTCGGAGGCACTGTCAGCACATCACCCCGGTGGATCCCTTTTACCACTTCTGTCCACCCGTTTGAGTTTCTGTGCCCTTCTGCTTCTAACTGCCTGCACCTGCAACTCTCTTGGGAGCTCCGCCCTGGAGTTACTGGAGCTGCTGTGCCTGCAGAAGCAAGTTGAGGCAAGGGCCTGGCGTTTGTGTCCTGTACACCCACGGCCATGATGGCTCCTCACCGATGTCTGATGGGTAGAAAAGGATGAAAGGCCAGCTCCCTAAAAAGTAGGGACAGGCTGGTGTGGGATTTACATTCCAGAGTGCCCCTTCATGATCAGCACACACAACTATGGAATCACATCCCTGCCTGGCTCCCTCCAACTCTCTCCCCATCCAGCTGCCCTGTGGATGCTACTGTGCACCCAACCTAAGGCACAGTGTCTCTACTGAACCCCAAGAGGAAGGGTCAGAAAGAACACCAATCAGTCCATACTAGTACCAGCCAAGTAAGATGTTCCTATTCCCCTTACCTCCCTCTTCCACAGCCTAGACCTACAGAAACTGTGATTTAATAAGTTGGGGGCAGCGAGGCTAAATGCTGAAGTCACAGGAAGCAAGAATAGGCAAGCTACATTCCTTTTCTTGTCCTCAGCAGCCCTTAGCTAGCCACACAGAAAATGCAGATTGGAAAAGACATCACATTAAACCACGTTCAAAGTTTTAATGCTTACATAGGAAATGGATATTGCATTACTAACTAGAAGACATAAGACCCAACTTGGGAAGTAGAAGCCCTATTTTAGTACCTGGCACTTTTTCCCCATCCTCTGTATTAATTCCATTGGCAGACTTCCCCCAAAGAGGAGCACACACTAGCTGACCACTAACTTCCCCATATCCGAGCTGCTGAAGGCACACCCCAATCTGGGTCTGGCTTACCTCTCCAAGGTACCTCTCGCCACGCCACGCTATCCTTCAGCCCCCTGCCTCTGAGCCTTTCCTCTTACCATTCCCTTCCTCCTTCTCCTGAAGTCTCACCCATCCTGCCAGAATCCTGACCAGTTCCACAGAGCCTATGTGGAGGTCCTGGTCCCATGGATCTTTTCCCCTCAAGTAATCACAATACACATGGTTTCATTGACAGTTAAAGAGGCTCGACTTGGTTCTTCTGGATATGGGGAAACTGAAAGTAGACACACTGAGAGGCACTGGGGGCAAGGCCAGGCCAACCAGCCAGTGATCTTGTGTTCTGCTGCTCTTTGCTTATGTCCAGTGGTTTTCAAACTTCACTGAGCAGCCTAATATCCTGGGGAGCTGATTAAAAATGTGAATATGCAAATGTCCCCCTCCCCAGAGATCTAGAAAGTCCAGGCTGAGGCATGTTGCAATAGACTGAGTGCATTAGCAGCCCCAAGTCCTCACAGCTTCTTGTGTCCTGTCCTTTGCTGTGTGATTCTGTGGTCCCTCTCACTAAAGAAACAGAGTCTGTATCCTGCCACCTCCCTTGGGAGGCCTTGAAGGTTGCCCTCTCCTTTCTGTACCACTGCAATGTCCTAGGAACATGAGCGGAGATGAGTCCCTCCAGCTGGCCCTTCCAAGGATAGTGTCTGTTGGCCAATAGCCAGCTGACCCCCAGACAGGAGAGCACAACTCTCAGAGGCCAGAGAAACTGCCCAACTGAGCCAGATCTGAAGCACCAACCTGCAGCCTCTTAAACTAAGTAAATGCTGATTATTTGAAGCCGTTGAATTTTAGGCTGACTCGTTACATGGCACTATCATAACAGATAACTGATACACAGAGGAACCTGTCTTGTATCAACTGCCCCACAATTTACAAGAACACCACAGCCTTGCCCTCTCATCCCACTGTCTTAAACAGTGATTTCCTGTAGTAGGAGAGGGGCCAGCTTTTACCCTTCAGCCCTTGGAGAGTCGAGAGATCCCCATGGGGAACGTATTTGTGTACCTTCCATAGCTTTGGCTCCATAAGCCCCGAAGCACCATTCACTAGCATGTGGGGCGAGCGTCAGTCTCTCACAGACTGCAGTGAGAATGGAGAGAAAATCGAAAGACGCTAACTTCTGCTGACACCTGAGTAGGAGCAACTCTGAACAATGCACTGGAGAAAAGGGAGGAGGCGGTCAGAGGCGGAGAGAAATTAAAACGGAAATTTAAAAGGAAAAATTTTCCCTTTATTGGCAGCATAATTAGCCAGAGGAGCCCCAGCTGATGCCATTATGACTACTCTGATATGAAACTGAAATCGACCAGGGGAGAATCAGATGGAAAACAATAACACTTAGCATTTATATGACTTTTTACATGCAACACTTTTTGTTCCTTTGTACCTCACAAAAATTAACTAATTAATTGCCATAACACCCCAGAGTAGACAGTAGGTTTTCCTGCCTATACATAAAAAGGAATAAAAATAAGCACAGCCTAAGCAAAGTACAAGTTGATTCTAAGCTCCAGATCCTCTTTCTGGGTCTTTTGCCACAACCCTCAGGGCTCACACTTTTTTTATGGCTTTGAAGCCAGAGTTCCAGAGATTCCTATTTATAGACTTAAAATATCAGTGTATTTGAACTGGAAGGGACATTAGGAAGCACTGATCCAAATCTCTTATCTTACAGATGCTGAAAAGAGGCTTATTTCAGCCAAGGACTACCTAAGGTCACAAAACAATTCAGGGAAAAAGCAAGATCAGATCTATTTCGCTCAGCTCAGGTCAACCATCCCATCCCCAAATTTAAGAGACTACAGTTATTAATGGGAGACACACAAACATCTTCCACCCAACCTGTGTTCACAAATGATTTTGTATATACTGATCAGTCAGGCATCAAACCTTCATTGAGCATGTGGCATGGGACTCCCGGATCTTCAGGGATTGAAGACGAATGTATTTAGGAGTGATTTAGGTTTGTGTGCAGGTGAATTCCTGGCCATGAACAGAGCACAGAGAAGCTCTGTCTCAGTGGAACCACGGGACTCCATCACCTGAAATACTTTGGTATTTCTCAGCTGGTAGATTGAGATCTCAACATATAACAAGTGTTCAGTAAATACACAGTGACTAGTCAAAGTTGGTATGTTCTAGAGCTAGTTCAGAATCAGACTAAATGGAAGCTAGGAGAACTTCCTTCCCCAAGAAGAAACACCCTGACCAGTGCAGTGACTACGGGAATCCCACGACGGGAGTTTTAATTCATTGCGATTATAATGGAGAAACCTCAACTTGAACCCTCATTGCACCTTTGTCCCTTCATATGGGTGATCTTTTAAGGGGCTTTATAACAGGGTCTCTACCAAGCTCTTTAGCCACACCCCTCACCTCAAGCCAAGTCCGTATACCCTGACTTCAGTCTCCAGCATATCAAACTGCTTGGACAGCCCTGAACCCTGATGTTGCTCAGGCTTCCAAAGTCCCCGCCCAGAAAACCTTCACCCTACCTGTTTGCTTGTCCAACTCACCAGACTTTCCTGTCTGGATACCCAGCCCCACTCAGCAACAAGCACCTTCTTCCTTGATACTGTGTGTTCCATGCCCACATTTACTATTAATACACCTGTCCCCCCTATAAAACTGTGATCTCTGACTCCCTAGCAATTAGCCAAGGGCCTCACACATGGAGGTGCTTAACACATTTGAATTTTATTTTAAAAAGGAATCCTATTATTAAAATAATCTTTGGGGTGCCTGGGTGGCTCAGTGGGTTAAAGCCTCCGCCTTCAGCTCGGGTCATGATCTCAGGGTCCTGGGATCGAGCCCCGCATCGAGCTCTCTGCTCAGCGGGGATCCTGCTTCCCCCCCCCCCACCCCACGCCTGCCTCTCTGCCTACTTGTGATCTCTCTCTCAGTCAAATAAAATAAAATAATAAAATAATCTTTAAGAGGAAGGAATTGAGTGTAGACAGAAGACATCTACGGGCATTGAAAGAGAGTCTAGAAGCTCCTGGATGACTCACTTTACCTCCTCATTAAGTGTCTTATAGACACCCTCTCAGGGTCCCTAGGCCCTCATCTGGCTGTTTGATGGTCATATGCTCTCATTTGCCACCTTGCAGCTGCAGAGCCCTGAGAGGTGGCCAGGAAAAGTTTATGCACTCCCCAACTTGCTTTTCTTGCAGGCAAGGAGAGAGGTTCACCTGGGGAGCTGTGACTCAGCCATCTCTCACTCCAGGAAACGATCACAGCATGTCCCCAAAAGGTTGACACATCCTGGGTCTCATCAGCTTTTCTGATGGCTCAGAAGCCTGGTGGGGAGAGCAACGGTGTCAGGCTGTGTGTGTCCCTGGGCTCCCAACAGTTGCCAATAAACACCGAAATCTCTCTTAAATATCACTTGTTCCCCAGCCTTCTGAGTCTCTGTCACTTCTTTCCGTTCTCTCCACTGACTAGTCTCTCATTCTCTAACTCCCAAAGTGATCCTGTCAGCACTGAACACATGCAAATGGCATTTAAAGGAAATTAAACAGTCAGGCTCTCCCAGTACCTGTTGAGTTCAGACAGAGTACTGATTTCCTGCTGATGGAAATAATTACTCAGCTTTAAGATCTCTTAAGTTTGCTTCTCCTCCAAGAGGGGTACAGCAAAATTGTCTTCCACTGAGCCATTCAGGAGGGCAGGGAGAAGAAATTTACCATACAATTTGTCTTAAACTTTTTAAAAGCATATATAACCAAAAAACAAGACTGAAGACTCTCAATTTTGCTGGCCGTTGCCTAGTTTTCACATGTGGTTCACTGAAGTCTCCCAAGGTCATGAGTTAGTCAATAACCTTGATTTGAGTCTGCAGAGTGAGCAGAGGGCAGTAGTGAGGGCCTAGACAACAAAGATCACTGAGGCAGGGGACCCAGGCCTCCTCTGTGCCAAGGACAGTACTAACCTCTAGGGCTGCGAAGGACAACAGCTGGAAAAGGGCAGGTTGCTGCCTCAAAGAGCTATCTCTTATGGGAGAGACAAACAAGTAAAGAGTCCATGACAATGGGACACCAATGGGATGGCTAAGGGACTAAGGGGAAGGGAGTGGCCCACTCAGATTAGATGGCCCAGAAAGGCCTTCACACAAGAAGAAAAGAAAAAATTGGCTTTGAGGGACATCCTCACCAGGTACAGGGGCTATCATGGATGTGTCGGTGTCCATCCAAATCTTCTCTTCTGTACGGGTGCACCCATGCCTCTGCTACTGTGAATATTGGCTGCTAACTTTTCATAACTGTCCTTCCTCCAGAAAAATGCTCTGGGCCAAAGACCCTGCATTGTCCGGGAATGTATACTCCTTAGAGCTCTCCCAAGAACAAACTACAGCCAGCAGCTAACTGAGGGTATAAATCACTACCTTAAAAGCTGTGTAGAACTTTATGCCAGGGTGACAGGGTCACCCAGGTGACAAGGTGCTTCCTGTCACCCCCTCCTGGCTTGACACCTCCAAGGACACTTTCCTTTTCTTCTCTATGAATATCAAAATTTTGCCTCAGAAAGAAAGGAAGAAAATGTAGGAATCCCCCATCTGCTCGTTTTTTGGTTTTTCTTTCTGTGACATCCCAACAAAGAGATGCCCCTAGAGATACATCCTCTCAAATCCTGTTAGAAACAAAGCACACTATTCTGTTGAGAGGCCAGAAGAGAAGATGTCCACAAGGGTCCAAATATACTTTGAGTTTGTCATCATGTGACTGTTTAAAGATCAACTCAGCCTTCCAATCACAGCCATTTTCCAGCAAAAACTGCTGTTTATGCCAGAAATCCCAGGATTTGGTCCTTGCTTCTCTCCCTGCCCTCTGGAGACCCTTTCAGATAAACTTTAGCTGCAGATTTCAAAGAATGGGAACACGTTATTGATTCACTTTTATTAAAAATCAGAAGGGAAGTCACAAGACATTTGGTTCAGTAACATACCCCATAAATCTAAAACAAAAGACTGAATCTTTGAAGGGATATAACATTATTAAATCAATCTCTAATGGGTTCAGTTGGAAAAGTTCAAAGATAATTATTCCAGAGTTCCAAGAGTCAGTATGGTCTCTAGTGTTTCTCTTGTTATTTTTCCCCGGAGGTACTAAGAGTTACTGAACTCTTCTAAGAAACAAATTCCTGACCCTTTATAAAGGGAGCCAAGACCATGATGAGAATCACCTTTTACCTGCATTTAGCAAATAGGAGACCCTTGCTACTGTGCAACCAAACATAGAATATTTAGAAACAGCTTAATATAGTGACTGGATTATTATATATGCTATGAAACAAACAAGAAAATGTATTTTAAAAATCAAAACAAAAATCTGAGTAAGAGAACATCACATAAGAATCTGACTTTAGGGAAAAGAGATGGAAATGCTTTGTTAAAGAAATGACATTTAAGCTGAGAATTAAAGGAATAGAAGTAGTTAGCCAAGCAGTGAGGTACGAGAAAAGCATCCAGAGAGTAAGCAGTCTGTTCAAGAAACAAAAGGAAGACCAGTAGAGCTAGGTTGAGATCAGTAAGGATGAGGATCAGATACAATAAGGCTGGAGACAATGACAGGAGCCAGAGCATGTAGGGCATATGGTCATGAGATGTTCTCATGATTTTATTACAAAGATGAAAGGAGATGAAGGATTTAGAGCAAGAAGAGCAACATGACCTACAATGCATTTATTTAACAGAGCAGTCTGACTGCTATCTTCCACCCCAGGACAGCAAGAGTAGACATAGAGCAAGAATGGAACAGGGCCAGCTAAGACTCTCTCACAATAATGTAGGCAAGAGATGTTAATGATATGGGCCAAGAAAATGGCATTGGACAAGGAGAAAAGACCAGATTCTGCTTATATTTTGCAGATTGAGATAATAAAACTTCCTAATTGATTAGAAACAGGGAATGAGGGAAAGGGAAATCAAGACTGAGACTTGGGTTTCTGGCCCAAGCACCTGGGTGAGTGGTGAATTTGTGAACTGGAAAAGAGACAGCCAGGAAGGCAGCAAGGCAGGTGGGGGGCAAATCAAGACATCTGATTTGGGCAGGTTAAATCTGACATGTCTAGAAAATATTCAGCTGCAGATGTCAGGTGAGTAGTTGGATACATGAATCTGGAATGCAGAGAGATCTGGGCTGGAAATATGAATCTGGAACAACACCAGAATAAAATCACATTTAACCCTATGGGAAAGAATGGCATTAAGGAAAAGAAAAGAAAGCCTGGGATGCACTGGGAAGAACCCCAACATTAGTGGTATGATAGAGAAGGAAGATAAGGAGATGAAAAAAAAAAAAAGACAAAGGAACAACAGTAGGAGAAGAGGTGCACCAGAAGCCACACTAGTCCAATATGCACCACCACTCCACTGGAAATGATCTGTCAAGGTCACCTATGGCCTCTGTGTAGCCAAATCCTGAGATGACATTCAATACTCATCTTCCACAGAGTCAATTACTCCTAGCCTTGAAACACTCTCCTTTCTTGGCTTCCATCAGGTTTTCAGCCACAATTAACAACCACCTCCTACCAAACAAAGAAAATTATTATCTCATGTAACAGGAAGCATCTCCAGAGGTAGACCAGCTTTCAGGGCTGGTTGATTCATCAGCTTAACAATATCTTCAGGGACACAAGCTCTGTCTGTTTCTCTACTTTGCTGTGTATGGCATAGAAACCTCTAAAAGGGAGGAAAGAGAGAAGAAAAGAAAATGCATTCCATAGTCACAAAGAAGTTGGAATCCTCAGATGTTTCCCCAATTTCAACTGACCATTCTTTAGAGGAATGGTTCTCAAATATTTAATATCAGAACTACCTCACAGTCTTCAAAATTATTGAGGACCCCAAAGAGATCATATGAGAATTGCATATATTGATATTTATCATGTGAGAAATTAAAACCGAGTCATTTAGGGGCACCTGGGTGGCTCAGTCAGTTAAGTGTCTGCTTTTGGCTCAGGTCATGATCCCAGAGTCCTGGGATCAAGCTCCACATCACAACTCCTGCTCATTAAGGAACCTGCTTCTCCCTCTCCTTTTACCCCTCTCCCCAGCTCCTGCTCTCTCTCTCTCTCTTTCTTGCTCTATACTCTCTCTCTCTCTCTCAAGTTGTTAAGTGTCTGCCTTCAGCTTAGGTCATGATCCCAGGGTCCTGGGATGGAACCTCGCATTGGGCTCCCTGCTCAGCAGGAGCATCTGCTTCTCTCTCTCCCTCTCCCTCTGCCTCTCTCCCAATGCTGGTGCTACCTGTCTCTCAAATAAATAAATCAAAAAATTTTTTTAAATCTAGCTTAATACAAAATAGTTAGTCTTCTATACACTTCCACATTTGACCCCTTGCAATACCACACATCAGGTAGCCACTAGAAAATTTCACTTTACACTAAAGGGAAAATGAGAGTAAAGAAGGTAAATGAAGTGTTGGTATTGTTATGAAAATAGTTTCAATCTTTCTGACCCTCTGAAAAGATCTCAGTGACTCCTAGGTCTCCACAGATTATACTTTAAGGACCAGTGTGCTGTATTGAGAGGAAAAGCAGGGATCTCTGGATTGAAGCACCAAGAACAATTAAGGGACAAACTTACTGTACCCAAAATATGGCATTAACTAAAAGATCCACACTGGCTATTGAAACTCTACCCTCCTTCCCCATACTTTTCAACCTGCCTCAATTCCCAGGATACTGTCGGTTAGGATAAATCCTCCAACCAGGAAGCTAAAACACCTTCTCTAAGGAGTCTAGCTAGTTTAATAGAAAATATCTAAAGATACTGATATCAGGAGTTGCGACGGTACAGTCTTCACCCATGGTGAAAGCCGTGAATGACAACACAGAGCTTCAAATGAGCTTTTTGATGTTGCTCTTAAGTATCAACAGACAACCAAAGATAATAAGATAATTGAGGAAACCTTCTGAAAGGAATACTAAAAAACAAAATAAACATACAAAGGAAAAATTAGAGAAAACAGACTATGCAGGAAGAAGTAAACTTTCAAAAATTATTATTAATATCTTCAGAGAAAATACTGTATCTATAAAATTACATCAGAATGCTTGGAAAATATTCAGAGAACAAAAAAAAAAGCCCTTTGGAAATTAAAAAATATGACAACAAAAATGAGAAACCCATTGGAAGTGTTGGCAGATAAAGTCGAGAAAACTTCCCAGGAAGTGAGGCAAAAAGGCAAAGAAATGGAAAGATGGTCCAACTCCAAACAGCAGGCATTCTGTAACGAGAACATAGATGGAAAGAAATCATTGATAAAATAATTCAAGAAAACGTACCAGCACTGAAAGATTTGCATTTCCAAATTGAATGGCTCACAAAGTACTCAGCACAGGAGATAAAAATAGACCCACACCAAGACCCATCACTTTAAAATCTCAGAATACAGGAGACAAAGACAAGATGCTAGTTCCTGAGCAGGAAAAAGTTATATACAAAGCATCAAAGCAAATAGGCATCTTGTTGAACTTTTCAACAAGAACACTAGAAGCTGCATATACACTTTGAAATATATAGTAGATGGGGGATTGAATTGGAAATTGGAAATAAAAGGGGGAAATACTATATTTTTTAAATTTTTTAAAGCGTAGCCAAAGACCAGCAATGATAAGGTATAATAAACTAAGAAGAATGATCAACTCCATTTTGTGCACATAAGAGACAACCAAATCAAAGGAGGCATGCACATACACCTCACAAATCTATGAGATTCAGTACCCCGTCTCCATTCACAGCTCTAACCACTTGCTGACTTTCCATTCCTTGGACATCCCATGCTCATTACCATCCCAAAGCCTTTTTGGACTTATGGTCTCTTCTTCCTGAATTTCTCCTCCCTTGGCTCTTTGCATAGTCAACCCCTTTTCATCTTTCAAGTCTCAACTCAACATTCACCATCTCAGACAGAACTTCCTTCACCCTCCTATGCAAATTCATCCCTTCACCCTATCATTCCCTCTCAAAGGCAACAGCCTGCTTATTCCTTCAATAGCAGCTATCAAAATTAAATGTTGTTTGCTTGCTTATTATTTGCACCTCTCCACTTTTATAATGTAAATTCTATGAGGATGGAGATCATATCTATCCCATTATTCCTCCTGTAGCACTTGGATCAAGAATAGTGCCTGGCAAATAATCAGTGTTTCATCACTTATTTGGAAAATTAAAAGGTTAATGAAGATGAGATCAGGAACGGAGAGTTCGTGGTTTTGGTGAGTCGTCAATATGGATGCTAAAGTCAGTAGAATGAAGACAGCATTTAGAAAAATAAGAGAATAAGCCAGTAAGAAGTAAGGTCCTGAATCCTCCCATGAATGCAGGAGAAAGGTGGGGCATTCAATAGATGATGCATCAAGGAGCAAAAAAGCATAGCATTACCAGATGGCATGAGCTTCAAAAAAGGCAGATTTTGTTGGCAGGATCAAATGCCTGTTTCAGTGCAGCACTGGAGATCAAGAAGACACCTCCTTTACCTCCTAGCCTTTAGGTAAGTGAGATGTGGGAGAAGAAAGAGTCTCCATTCGAGACAGCCAAGGGATAGCCAAATTTCAATTAGAGAAAGGACACAGGAAAATTCAGAGAATGTAGAGATGAGTTTCCTAATAACATTTCCAGGGGGCACAATGGAAGGCATAGGTTATTTACAAGAATGGTTCTCAACCAGGGTCAATTCTTACCCCCTCCCCAGAAATATCTGTAAGTATCTAGAGACATTTTTGGTTGTCATAACTGAGGAGGTATTAACGGCATCCCATGAGTAGAGACCAGAAGCACTGCTAAACATGCACTGAACAGGCTCCCAAACAAAGTTATCCACACCAAAATATCAGTGGTGCCAGAACCCCTGGGTTAAGAAACATTGGAACACAGTATTAGAAGAACCAGATGGGGCCACCTGGGTGGCTCAGTCAGTTAAGTGTCTGCCTTCAGCTCAGGTCATGATCCCAGGGTCCTGGAATCAAGTCCTGCATTGGGCTCCTTGGTCAGCCTGGAGCCTACTGCCCCCTCTGCCTTCCTCATCCCCAGCTTGTGCGCACACACACACTCTCCCTCTCCCTCTCTCTCTTTCTGACAAAAAAAAATAAATAAAAGTAAAAAGAAAAGAAAAGAACTAGATGGTATGAAAGTCCATAAGGATAGAATGCATTTAGCAGTCACTGAAGAAATCTAGGTGGGGTGGCATGATGAGATTAATCCTGATAGATTCTGAGATGGAAATGGGAAACCATACCTGTTGCTGAAGTTGAAGTCCACATATCTAATGGGATGGTAGCTACCCAAGACAGATCCATCCAGCATAATGGAGATCCTAGGTGGCAACTTCCAGAGACCAGCCCAGTGTAATGGAACACACAGATGATATCTCATGGATGTTTGCCTTGGCCAAGTACCCAGGATTCTCCAGTTCTGAGTGTCCTCTTCTGAAGAGCTGAGGAATCCTTGGAAAACATTAACATTCAAGATACTCTGAGCCCTCTTATTTGCCATATTGTTTACTATAATTTTTTTCAATTATCTCTCTTAAAGTGGCATGATGGGAAGGTCATGGTGAGCTCCACTTTAAAGTAACTTTTCTTGAAGGTGCATATCAGTTAACCAGGAACTAGATAAGGAAGAGCAAAGCAAGGGGAACAACTAGTATTTATGGAACCCTTAGGTACAAGGTATTGTTCCAGATATTTAACAATCATATGAGGAAGGGATTTGAAAATCTGTTACAGAGATGAGCAACATAGGACAGCAGAGATTATGAGCTTTGTAGATCATACGTCCAGGATAAATTTGTAGCTAGAATTGTAACTCAGGACAGTGTGGCATTAAAGCATGTGGGATTTCTACTCTGTATACAGTTCCTGGAATCACACCTTGCATATGTAGACACTAAATACTGGATGAATGGATGGTTGGATGGACGGATGGATAAAGAGAGTGATGATGAACAGCATACACCTATATGGCCCATCTGCAGTTTTTTTTTCTTCCTACCTTGTCCCCTGGTTGTGTTTTGTTATTTATTCTGCTCTGTTTTGGCTTGGTTTTTTTGGAAATATGATCAACTTCTGATTACCCCTGGTAATAGAAGAGATAGATAACAGAAATAATTGAAGGCAGAAGTCAATCCAGAAATAATTTCTATTTAGTCTGGGGATTTTATTCATGCCCTTTTAAACAGAAGATTTACTAACCTAATTATATTTTACCTTGGCAAATATTAAAATTATTTTTCATTCCTTAAACACACACCAACTGGTAGTAGGTAAGGTAAACCGAGACACAAGCTGGATGGCAGAAAAAGGCAAGCAAGGACATAAAACTTCAGAGAAAAAAATTTATAAGCTTTATTACCTTCAAGCGAGTGATGAAGAATTTATTTATAACCCCAGAAAGAATCCTTTAAATTTAATAAGAAATAATGAGTCATTTCTCTCTGGATGTTTTTCTATAGTATAGTCTGTACAGAGCTATTTTTAAGAATCTCTTTAGAAAGATTTTGACTTGCTTATTTCCTTAGCAGTAGGTCCCATCTCAATCTTCTGGTGAGGACAAGAGATTATGAAAGAAGCCAAGTTGGCTCAAGTTGCCTTCATGGGTCCCCAAGTTGCCTTCATGTTGTCATCGTGACTCAAGCCAGTACCCCTGATAACACTTTCCATTCCCTTTCCCACCAAAGTGTAAGGCAGAACTGTCCCAACTTTCCTACGGATAGGCCCACAGAATGCAATAAGACACTGGGAGGCAGAGGCTAGAATAACTTCCTTGTTGTGGACAGAGTCGCTTGATGTCTAGGCACGGGTCCCTGGGAGCACTTACGCAATGCTGTAAATGAGGTGTGCCAATGAAACTGAAATGCTGGAACACACGGAGATTAACCATCAAGAGCTGAGGAACTGCAGTTGCCTGGGAAAGTGGCAAGCCATGTCTTCTAGAAAAAGGCAGAAGACCATCATCTGGGTCCCACAGGCTGTATGAAGTCCAGCGGGCAGTGTGACCATCACTCTTTTACCCACCTTGTCCCAGGGAAATTATGCCATTCCTTTCCCAGAACCTCTACCCAAGACACTGATAATTTCCACATCACATTGGCAGCACTAGGCCATGCATCAAATTTTTCTCCAGAATCAGGGAGGAAGGAAAGGAGCTGGCCCCCTTTGGTACCAGGCTTCAGTGTTTGACTTCATATTTTTATTCCCCATAGCACCTGCCCAGCCCAAGAGCCTGACCATGGTATACACACGGCTCAATGACGACTTACCAAATGTCTATTATAAATCTGGGTCTTGGCCTTGCAGAGTTAAATTCAACTTTTGTGGTGGTTGCTTTGAATGTGTTGCACAGCAGAAGCAACTTAGCTGGACTGAGGGCAGCTACAAGATGATTCCTGTCTCTCCCTGCTCCTTGGAGGTGAGATGTGGTCTGAGACACTCACTAACTCACCCACTCTCCTGCTAATAGGAGAGGAGGAGAACTTGCCAGGGCCAAGGCAGACAATGATGAACATTCTAGCAGAGCAAGGCTTTTGGAGTCCAGAGAGGCCATCTGTAGGAGGTTGGGGACTCTAAAAAGTCCTCAGGGCATGAGTGGAGGTGAAAAGAGAAAATATAGCATGTGCCAGAATGGCATACACACCACTCCTAGTTACATTTTTAATCTATTAATCAAGCTTTATTTTTAGATTGAAGATGAATCTGGATGCACGCCATTGTAGGGGATGCTCCTGCTTGCATTCCAGACCTCCCGCCAAGCCCCTCACGTCCAAAGGCTATTGATGGTGGAAGAACAGCCTCTGTCACCTAGCCAAACAGCCATTCATCAGTGAAGGAGATGCTCCAGCAAAAAGATGATGGAAAAGATGTGACCTAGCCTGGGAATGGAGACAGAGAGTAGTGATAAGGTCATGGCATCAGCTTTCGCACCTGTACTTCAAGTCCCCCAAATCACTAAATCATTCATTTTTCCCAAGATGGTAGGAAACACACAACATCTCCATGCTCCTGCTTCGTTTGATGCCTTCTTTATTTCTTTATTTGGCTTCTCTTAATCTTCCGTGTTATCATGGCCCAACCTTACCCAACAACACAGCATATCCCAGATGTGATCATACAATAAAGGGGGCAGTGCAATGGGAGTCTCCTAACTGTGACTCTTTAGGGGACCAGTATGAGAGCAAGAGTGGGAATAGAAAGAGCTCAGAATTTAGAGTGAGAAAACCTGCATTATAGTCTCCCATTTACTGGCTGTGTGACCCTGAAAAATCCCCTGTACTGACTCCTCTACGACTCCTTCCCTTATTTATAAACCGGAGATAATAATGCCCATGAGCAGGTGACATCCTGCAGGCATCTGAAAGGCTGGGCTAAATTATAAAACCAATAAATAATGTATGAGGTCAGTTGTGCAAATGGCACCTCAGAGACAAAATGTTTCCTGTGCCAGCTGCAAAGAGAGAAACAAATTAGCTTCATTTATATCCATGGTATTAATTCAGAACACAAACAGTTGGGTCAACAAAAGAAGTGTCCAGGAGAAGGGGAAGGGAATTTCACTGGAACCCAGGGAAGTGAGATGCAGAGACACAACAGTAGACAGCCCACATTCCAAGAAAGGGGGACCCACCCCTAGAAAACTACCAGCCCCGTGGCTACCCAACTATTAGCCTGATGCCATTAAACACTAGAACTGTGCTCCATACTCTCCCAGAAAACTTATGGTGAATTGACTACCACATCATTTCTCCACAGGAAGAAGAGGGGCCAGCCAGAGGATAGGTCTATCTAGTCTTCTTCATAATTTCATTTCAGAGGTTTATCATAAGGCACAAAGAAGACCCCATAAGAAAGTACTTTATAAAGTGCCCAGTGCTGTGTGTTGCACTGACATCCTCGAATGGTGGGTTTCATTGGGCCACTGTAAGGGGCAAGTTCAACTCTCAGCTGTGATACCTGGGTCCACCTGACCTGTTACTACCAGAGCCCAAACACCTCAGCGAATCTTGAAAGTAGAGAAATGTCATAAGGAGTTGTTGAGTCAAGATCTGCAAATGCAGGAAGAGCCATCTCTTTGTCCCCAGTTCCTGCTTGGTTAACTCTAGGTCCATTCTGCCACAGACACATCATCAGCTTCTCTCCTGTTGAGTCAGTCATTTGCCTGATAGTTTTAATCCCATTCACCACTGCCAGCAGTTAGCTATTTGTCCCACCTTCCAAATACTATTCTAATATGCCTCCTGGATTTGTGGCAGTCTCTCTAACAACAACTCCACAATCTCTCTTCGGGGCTTCTGACACTGCAATTTCCGGGATATTTTTTTGAAGTTTTCAGTAGTAATAAAGTCTGTTTTGTATCACCTAAGAACTGTTTCCAACACTTTGCTTCCCCCAGGATCCTGTACCAGAAATTCGGAGGTTTCCCCAATGATTAAATATAATTTAGTTTTATTTAACCACAGGATAATTTATTATTTAGATTGAAGAAATAGGGCCTAAAACCAGAGTTTTGGCAAAAGCAACGATAGGATGACCCAGGTCTGAATTCATTCATTCGTTCATTTAGCAGTTACTCAATACCCACAAGGCTCCTATGTCATAGAGCCTGTGCTGAGCTCCAAGAATGAAGAGATGAAGAAGTTGGCTCCTATCCCAAGACTTTGGAGCGTGATAACCAGGGGTCGGATACTGCCATTGCCACTTGCTTGTTACTTAACTTTTCTGAACCCTAGAATGAAAATTCTATTCAAAATAATGTTTGTGTGGATTATAGGGGAAAAGTCTTAACAGAATGTCTGCTGTATTCTCAGGAATTGTTAACCATATATAGTATTTGTGGTCAGCATCTTCTGACATGGCTCCCAATGAGCCCCATCTCCTAGTGTTTATGTCCCTCCATAACCTCTTCAATAGAAACAGGAAAAGAGTAATGGGATGTTACTTCTGTGATTAGATTGCAAAACACCTTGACTTCCATCTTGTTGTCATCCTCTCTCTCTCTCTCTCTCTCATTGCGTACTGTCTTTAATGAGAGGAACCCTTGTCAAGGAACTGAAAGTGATCTCAAGCCAACAGCCAACAAAGAGCTAAGGCCAAGAAGAAGTATATGCCAACAACCACATGAATGAGCTTGGATGTAGATCCTGGTCCAATTGAGATGATTGCAGCCCTAGCCAACACCTTGACTGCAACCTTTAGGAGGAGAGACTCTGAAGCAGAAAACCTGCTAAGCTATGCCCAGATTCCTGACCCACAGAAACCATGAAATAATGCCTAAAGCTTGAGGTAGCTTGTTATGCAACAATAGATCACTAATACACTGTTGTTATTAAAGTTTGTGGTATACTTGAGGATCAAGGAACAGAGAGTGTGTGGCAGGACACTAAGAAGGTGTATGAGGAGGGCACATATTGCATGGAGCACTGGGTGTGGTACATGAACAATGAATCTTGTAACACTGAAAAAATAAAATAAAAGTATTGGGAGGGGAAGGAGTATGGAAAAGGAGGTATGTTGGAAGTCAGATAATCAAGAGCCAAGCAGCCCATGCTAAACGTTTGGGGTTTCTTTTGGGGCCAATGAGAAGTAACCAAATGTTCTTTAAGCAAAGTAGAAACTCAATTTCTTCTTAAATAAGAATACAAATATGGAGTCATAACGAAAACATCGTTCAAGAGAAGGAGCCAGAATGACTTCTTGAACTGGCATATTTTCCAGGACATAAAGTTGGAAAACTTCCAGAGAACTGAGATTTCTTATTTTTAGTCCCTTCGGCTATTAGGGCATGTATGGCACCAAGTTTAATGGTGAAGAAAAGAAACGGAAGTGAAGTTACTGAAATAAACAATTTCATTAACTTCAAAATCGGTGAGTTCAAAATCAATTAAATTTGTAATACCCTTATTGAGGACAGAAGTAGTGAATTAATAACAGTGAAAATGAGTTGTTAGGAATACAAAAGGAGGGAGACATTTGTAAATAACTTTTGGAATTACAGTTTCCTAAATCAATAAAGATATATCATTTTTTATTTGCACGCCTCTTTTTAAATCCCAAATCAAGATTTTACATATACCTGCTCTTGGACTAGTCCCATAAATCGGTTTGAAAGTGACCTAGTTTTTGCACATGAGCCATAATATCCACGTATCTAGGTCTTGTCGTTGTACTATGAAGGGACTGAGATAAGAATAGGGTCTATAAAATAAATTAGAGGAAAACATCTCTGAAATATTTGCCAAAAGACTCAGGTTCCAAAGAAAGGAAGAATGATTGCTAGCTTGAAATCCACAAGACACACCCTAGGTCTTACTTTGGAAGCACCTGCAACAGTTATAGCCCATAGAACTTCACACATTTGTTTCTCTGATCAGCACTTTTTGAGTACCTACTACGTGCTGGGGTCCAGACCTCCTCCTACTTAATATTGGCATTGGAAATCTATAGAACTTTTTTTTAATTCTGGTATAATTAACATACAATGTTATATTAATTTCAGGTGTATAATGTAATGATTCAACAATTCTGTACATTACTCAGTGCTCAGCACCATAAGTGTAGTCAATAGAATATTACACAACCATTAAAAAAACAAAGAAACTTGCCATTTGCAACAACATGGATGGATCTACAAAGTATGATCCTAAGTAAAATAAGTCAGTCAGAGAAAGGGAAACTCATTCGCTTTTTCTCCCCCTTGAAGACATAAGTAGGCCTAGAATAGGAGAAAATTCTCAGGTAAGTGACCAGAGTCTGAGCTTAACTATGAATTGGCTAAGTTGTTCCCTTCATCTCTTAGGGCTCATGAGAAGAATGAAAGGGTTGTACTCAATTATCTATAAAATTGCCTCCAATTCTCAAAGACTCAGAATCATTATTCTGAGGATTTGAATGCCCAAATTCAGTTCATTCTCAAACTGTAGGAGGGTCCCACAGAACTCATGACTAAAAGATGGAGGCTCTACCTCCCCATCTTGACAGCTCACTTTAGAAAACAAACATCCCAAGCATCCCCAGGACTGTGCTGAGAATGTTCTATCACCCATCTTTGCCAAGTAATCATAAAGGATCCTTACTCAGCATAGTTGCTGATGGAGGATACATTTGGAAGCAAAGGACCTACAGCCGGAAGAGCAGCCACCACTTCTTTATTGTAGAGACTGGTTAAGTGTGGTCCAGAGAGAGTCACTGACCTGCACGAGACACAGGGCATCCATCTTACTCTGCCTTCACACCAGCATAGAGCTGGTCTTGAGCTAACACATTTCTCTAGATATCGCCACATCTGATGATTGCAGTTCTAATTCCTCCAAACACAGCAATATCTCAGAACTCTGGAATGCCCAAGGTCCCCAACTATCTCTGCAACCTCTCATTTCACAGAAAAGAAAATCAAAACCATGGAGGAAAGTGCTGGGATACTTAGCAATAAGTTAAGAGCCAGAACACAGTCAGCATTCAGTCCAGTCTCATTCTGCTTCCCAGATCCTCCCCACCTGTTCATTCCATAGTTGTCTACTGAGTGTCCCCTGCATGCCCAGAGTTGTGCCTCGTGCTGTAACCTGACTCAAACCAAGACACTGGGCTGAAGCCTCCCATTCTGCACAACTGAACTGGCCAGGAGGACTCAGCCTGATCAAGGCCACCTCTAACAGAGTTCCGAGTGGAAAATCTGAGCAGAAAAGGTGTTGATGACAACAAAACAAGTGAAGCCTGTTCCTTTTATATCCCAGATAATTCCTTCCAAGGGCTGAGGACCCCATACTCTGGTTTTCACCTTTTTCCTTTTTGAGGTATTGCTCACAGCAGCAAGTCCAATCTAATTTTTGCCGATTTCTCCAAGGGAAATAGTTGGAGAGGAGGGTGATATTAGCTGATGAGCTGGAATTAGTTAAACTGACTCCTTGGGTGTATAATACACTTTACTAAATCAGAGATAATGAATTCCACAGAGAGCACATAGGGGAAGGAAAAAATAAGCACACAGTCTAAATATACTTTATTTCAAGGGAAGCAAAGGGGCAGTCAGAGAAAGTTCACCTTAGAAAGGACCTGGTACCCTGACTGTACAAAGGGGAATACGGACCTTCATGGTCCCCCTGACTATGGTCTCTCCTGGACATCTTCTCCACTAGAAGCTTCTTCGTCCTTCCAAAGGCTTTTTGGCTTTTGAGAGACATCCTTCAGTCTTGCTAGGGTCAGCATTAGCTGTAGCCCATGTGAGAAGAGAAGTCCTTACAAAAGGGAACAAGGACTTGGTTACTGGGAAATCATTTTTCCACTGTGTTCCCTGGGGTCATCTATCACCATGATGGGGACCATCCCTGACTCAAAAACTACTGAAAGGGGAGAAATTGTGCTGAGTGGCCTCAGGAGGAATCCTCAAAATACAGATATGGTAGCATCAACGTGTCTGCAAATTCTATGATACTACTGCCTTGGAAAAGGTGAAGGCTCATTCTCCTCCACTTGAAAGCAGGCCACACTTGGGGTTTCACTTCTAATGAATGGAATGGAGCAGAAGCAATGTGTGATTTCTGAGGGTAGGTCATCCAGGACAGCTTCCACCTAACTCATTCTCTTGGCTTGCTTTTCTGGGAGAAGCAGCCCATGCAGAGGCCTCCTGGGGAGGATATAGTCTCCCACCAACAGCCAGCACCAACTTGCCTTCCATGCGAGTGACCACCTTGGAAGCAGATCCTTCAGCCCCAGTCAAACCTTCAGATGACCTCAGCTCCAAATGATCTTGATGGCTACATCATGAGAGACCCTGATCCAGAACTTCCCAGCTTGGCCACACCTCAATTCCTGGCCCATAGAAATAATGAAAAATAATAAATATTTATTATTTTAAGCCACAAAGTTTTTTTCAATTTAATTTTACTTTTTCAGTGTTCCAAGATTCATTGTTTATGCACCACACCCAGTGCTCCATGCAATACATGCCCTCCTTAATACCCACCACCAGGCTCACCCACCCTCCCACCACCCTCCCTTCCAAAACCCTCAGTTTGTTTCTTAAAGTCCACAGTCTCTCATGCTTTGTCTTCCCCTCCAATTTCCCCAATTCACTTTTCTTTTCCTTCTCCTAATGTCCTCCATGTTATTCCCTATGCTCCACAAGTAAGTGAAACTATATAATTGACTTTCTCTGTTTGAGTTAATTCACTCAGCATAATCTCCTCCAGTCCCGTCCATGGTGATACAAAAGTTGGGTATTCATCCTTTCTGATGGAGGCATAATATTCCATTATATATATGGACCATATCTTCTTTACCGTTCATCTGTTGAAGGGCATCTTGGCTCTTTCCACAGTTTGGTGATTGTGGCCATTGCTGCTATGAACAGTGGGGTACATATGGCCCTTTTTTTCACTACATCTATATCTTAGGGATAAATACCCAGTAGTGCAATTGCAGAGTCTTAGGGTAGCTCTATTTTTTAATTTCTTCAGGAATCTCCACACTGTTTTAAAAAGTGGCTGCACCAACTTGCATTCCCACCAACAGCATAAGAGGGTTCCCCTTTCTCCACATCCTCTCCAACATTTGTTGTTTACTATCTTGTTGATTTTGGTCATTCTAACTGGTGTAAGGTGGTATCTCAATGTGGTTTTGATTTGAATTTCCCTGATGGCTAATGATGATGAACATTTTTTCATGTGTCTGTTAGCCATTTGTATGTCTTCTTTGGGGAAGTGTCTGTTCATGTCTTCTGCCCATTTGTTGATGTGATTATCTGGTTTTTGAGTTTGAGGAGTTCTTTATAGATCTTGGATATTAGCCCTTTGTCTGTAGTGTCATTTGCGAATATCTCCTCCCATTCCGTGGGTTGCCTCTTTGTTGTGTTGACTGTTTCCTTTGCTGTGCAGAAGCTTTTTATCTTGAGGAAGTCCCAAAAGTTCATTTTTGCTTTTGTTTCCTTTGCCTTTGGAGACATGTCTTGAAAGAAGTTGCTGTGGCTGATGTCGGAGAGGTTCCTGCATATGTTCTCCTCTGGGATTTTGATAGATTCCTGCCTCACATTTTAGGATAATTTGTGTCACACAAATAACTAATACAGTAGATGAGCCTGATTCACTCTCACCTTAGGCAGATTAAGATGAGCAGAGGATCAGAAGAGGTTGGGAATAGAATATGAGAATAGAATGCGTTTTCCTGTGTCTGTTAGCCATTTGTTTGTCTTCTTGGAAGACATGTCTTCTTGGATGGAAGGAAGGTGAAGGTAAGAAAAGCAACATCTCTCCCTACCTGGCCTTCATTTTTTTCTTCTTCTCTGAATTTTTGTCCCTCCACTAGCCAATATGCTCTTGCCTTTTTTCACATGTACTAGTTTTATCTCACCATTTGACCAGCTGACTCATTAAGATAGGAGCAACGTCCTGTACTGTCACTTAGTACAGGACGTTGTTCATGATACCTGGCAATGTCCTGTACTAAGTGAACCAAGACCAGTGGGTAAAACTAGCAGGCCAATTATGACCCAGTATCAGAAGGAATATTCTAACAGTCTGTCAAGGAAGTTGTGGTGGGGCATGAAGCTTCAGATGGGGGCTGAGCCATGGACAGTGTTTTATGTGCTGTGGTTGCAAAGTAGATTCTTAGAGATGGTAGTAGATTGTTATTATTACTATTACTCTGGTGGCCCTCAGTGAACCACACCTCCCAGTATTTATGTCTTTGTGTAGCCCCCTACTACACTGTCTCTGAACTTGGCCATTTGACTATCTTTGTCCAATGAGATGTTAGCCAGAATGATGCAAGTGGAGGCTTGATAAGTACTTACATACTGAGCCTTGGAACACTCCAGAGAACCCAGCTACCATGCTGTGAGGAACCCCAACCAGCCATGTGGAGAGGCTCACATAGAGAAGAACCAAGGCCCCCAGCCAACAACCCCAACAAGCCTTCAATCAGGAGGCAGTATCAATTCTCAGGCATGTGAGTGAAGCCATTTTGGACCTACTATCCCTCTCATGCTCCAGTTGATAAGAGAATTGTCTGGTCAGCCTTCAGATTCATAAGAGATTGTGATTGTTGTTAGCCACTAAGTCCTGGGATAGTGGGTTACATGGTATAAGCAAAACAAGGGTCAACCCTAAATCTGGGGTAGGACCATTTTTCAGGCCATACAACCTGCTGGGTTGTGACTCAGAAATTGTCTTCAAACCAGAGTGTGTTTATTTACAAAACCTGAATTCTTTCTACCACTGCCTCCCAAGTCATGAGAGTCAGTGGATACAAAAGAAATTCGCAAATTCCAGAGTCTTCAAGGATATCTGTTGGGACAGATATCAAGGGTTGCTATTGTTTTCCTTTCATTTCTCCCTCTGATTTTTGTTTTTGCCTCATGTTTCCTTCTGTTTCTCTGTGTTTCTTGCTAAGATCTCTTAAATTCCTAGTGCTCCTTCAAGCATCAGAGGAGGTCAAAGACACTGCTAACTTCTGATAGAGTACATCTTCTTCCCCAGGCTTGAGTTCTGGGCTCAAGACACAACCACAGGGCCTTACAAAGTTACTCTATGAGCCTTGATTTCCCCATCTGCAGTCTGGAAATCATAGCCTATGTCACAGGGTTCCTGAGAAGACCCAATGAGAAAAAGGATAGAAAAACCCTGCCTATTACTGAGTAAGGTTCCTGCTAAGAAGGTTTCTGGGAAGACGGTTTCTCCCCTCCTTCTTCCCCTTTCCTGCTTTTCGCTGTTTATTTGTAATGCATTTCCCTGTGCTCTGGTGCCTCTACCATGACAAGGCCCTGTTCCTCACTGGAACCAGGGAACAAGGAAATTGCAACTCTAAATGAAACGATACTTAAAGTTCTTTGGTGAATTGAGATACTACATACCCTCCTGGACCCTCTTCCTCTTTCCAGAAAAAAAAATGTGCCCCAGGATACAAATAAACGGAACCTTCCTTTCAGTCAGAATATAAAAGACATTTTGTGACAGAACAATAATGGGAAAGGAAGAGAGAGAGAAGCAACTAATAAAAATGTATTCACAACAATCTATATTATGAATATATATGTATATTTATATCTCAGCAGGCCCTGTGGAATTACAGATGAGCTAATTAAAATGCTTATGCTTTTAGCAATGATGTTTATTGAAATCATTTTATAACCATCCAAACTGAGGTTTGTTTTCAGCTGTAATGTAATGCTACCTGGAATATTCTGACCTAAATTATTTATGTGCCTAAAAATAGATTGCTTTCCCCCATTACCGACTCTGTGGATATATCTCAGGATATGGAAATTTTTGGTGAGTTCAAGTGGCTCTTACAGGCTTTGCCTACATCTTCTGTGCCTACTGAGTCAGAGAACCGGCATACTGGTACAGTAGGAAGCCTGTTTCAGGCCCAAGAAGTTGAAATTACCCTACAGGGAAAGCTGGGCCTTGTTAGAGGCTCCCAGATGGAGAAGGATTATCAGGAACACAACTGTGTCTAAATGGATAATCATTCTATCTGGGTTAAATTCCCCACACCATTCCATGTTAGGCATGGAGGGAGAGTGTGTGACTACAAAAGTATAGCCCAGGGAAGATTTGGGCTGTTCTAAATCCTGATTAGATGCTAGTTACAAGAATATGTAGGTATTTAAAGTTCAAGAACTGCGCACCCCCCAAAAAGTCAATTTTATTGTATGTTAATTTAAAAATAAAAAATAAATAAATAACACTCTGTACATTCAATAACTGAAAATTCTACCTCCAAATTGTATCTTGAATAGGTCAGCTTCCCTCCAGCTCTGTCACAGGCAGCATCTCTCTCCCGCACTTCTGCAGTGGCCTCCTAAGTAGTGTTCCTACTTTTGTGTCTGCCCATATGATCCATTCTCCATGCTGCTGCCGGACAGGTCATATCACTTCCAGGCATATGACTTTCAAAGACATCCCAGCATGCTTTGGTTTAAACCCACTGCCCTTTCTTCACCTGCCTGCTGAGCTGGGCATGATCTGGCCTCTGCCTCCCTCTCAGATCTCATGTACCCACCAGCTCACTGACTCACCACGTTCCTCTAAATAGCCACACTCATTCTGGGCACAAGGTCTTCAATGTGTGCTGTTTCCTCCTCCTTGAGATGCTCTTTGTGCCTCTGATTCCTCCTTTTTATTACCTGAGTAACTCCCTTTTATCCATTAGGTCTCAGCTTAAATGTCACATCTTCCTTGACAAGTCACCTAAATTAAATTTACCAATATCATTTTCTCATGATGTCCAGTTCTCTGCCTGTATAGTACTTACCCCAGCCTGTAACCAGGTGACTTCATGTGTGATGGTTGATTCTGTCCCTCGGGGCTGTAATCTTCAAACCAGGCAAGGCTGCATGTCAGTGGTATGCTGGAGCTAGCTCACAAGAGCTCATTGTACAGCACTCAATGAGGTTAGTAGCTTGAAGTCTGCCATGGTGGGAGTATTTACACCACAGAAATTGGCAAATGCTCCAAATCAGGCAAATGCTCCAAATTTTCTTTTTGTAAAGCTGGCTTATCAGCACACCGCTGTTCATCCTCCACTGTGTTCCTAGTGCTTGACATAGAGCTGGGAACATAGACAATTCTCAGTATTTGTTAAATAAATGATAGTTATTGTTATTGGTGCTGGTTTCTTATAGCAACCCTGTGATGAGTCAAGCAGGGAAGATTCCAACCCTCATTTTATAGATGATGAATTTGAAGCTCAAGAAGGTTGTTCAATTTGCCCAAGGCCACACAGCTAGTTAGAGATATACTGCTCCAACTTAGGCTCTCTGATTCCCAATTTAGTGCTCTTTGCATCACACCCTACCAAAACAAATGCATGCTTATGTTGGGAATAGGTAAAGTGAGGAGCCCTGGGAATTGCTGAAGTGAATTTTAAGAAGAAAGCAGAATCATTGAGCCAAATTCACAAAGGTGGAGATTATTAATTATCCTGAGTCTCTATTCCTCCATAGAAACGACTGTCCAAGCTATGCCTAAAAGCCAGAATACAATATAAGAAACGGAAATCACTCTAAGTATTTAATATATTAAGGTATTTAACTAAATAGGTATTTAATATATTAAGCTGCTTACTGAATATTGGAAAGGCTGGAGAAACAGAAGATACAAGCATACCACGAGACTACCAAGTTCAATGACATCCACTGAAGCTGTGACCCAGAGGTCAGGAAGCTGCTGCTGTTACCCCCACGACTCCTGCCATAGTTGCCTTAAGGTATCCAAGAAGCTGATGACTAGACAGTGCACTGGTGGGTCCAAGTGCCATAGATACCTCTAAGCGTTCACATTTTTATTACCTTGCTTGCCAGGAGCAATAGAGGTACGAAAATGGACTCTGAATCACTTCCACCCTCCAGTTTTGCATGAGTGCATTTAATTGGCAGAACCTAATTTATTCACAGAACACTGGCTGCAAAGGAGTCTTGGGAATATAGTGTATTAGCTTTCCAAACTCTACATTTGGAAAGAAAATAACATGGCAGTTAAGAGAACCAATTCGCCACATCTACCACAGTCCACCCCTTCAGCACTCCTCACACAAATACACCCTTCTGCACAGCTGAATCTCCTAAGCACCAACAGCAACAACAACGAACATAAGCAACCATCTCTCATACAAACAGCAGAAGCATTTCCCCTCCCTGAGAGAAGATCCAAAGTCCTGTCAGTCACTGAGTGGTTTTCACTCATCCTTCTAGTTCCATCATTCCCACCTTGCTATCCTATAATTTGAGGATTAAATTGTGCAGTTAGCCACCAAAAAGACATCTTAAAAAATTAAAAAAAAAAAAAAAGAAAGAGGTTAAAAAGTAAATTAGGTGGTACATAAAAATAAATATGTAACAGAGTAAGAAATAAAATATGAGAAGCTACTATAATCCTTACTTCCACAACTGGTCATGAGGCCAGAAATGGACTTCTAAGTTCTTTCCTAGACTACCTATTCCATGTTCCTTTAACAGTCAACCAGTACCGGTTGTTTTATCTGACACAATTGCTCTATTGACTATATATATATATATATATATATATATATATATACACAAGAAATATGTATATATACATACATACACGTACATACAAGAAATATCTATGTGTAGGTATGGATATATAATACACATGCATACATATACATTTACTAGTATATGTTTGTTTCCCTTTCTTTATTATGTATACATTTTAATGTATTGATTAGTCTCTGGACCAAAGTACTACAAGGTCCCAAAGGATGCCCTAGTTTATGGACCCGCTCTGCCCTGCCCCTATCATGTAACAGCAGTGCTATTTCAGCTGGATAAACTGGATCAATCATCAATCACTATCTGCCCAATCATCAAAAGGTTAAGGGAAAGAAAAAGCAAACTCAGGCTAGAAGTTGAGGGTACTTTGGAAATAGGCCCTCTGTCTCAAAATACTTCTTGTATAGCCCTCATGATCTGAAATTCATCCATTAGGAAACAGCTTCTTTTTCAAAGACTCTCTTTGTTCATAAGCTTTCCAACAGAAACAGCTTCTAAAAAGGAGCTGTTTTGTTGCACAAGGATCCTTTGCCCAAAAAATTAAAACAGCCAAATGGGCAGGTCAAAACTCAGGAATGGCTTTACACTGATAAATAGGAGAGTAGAGAGTGCAGCTGTGTGCCCCTTGGGGCAGAGGCCCATGGGTGGAATAATAGATGTCAAGAGTATGTGAGGACAGAAGAGAAATCCTCCCTTTATTTCCCTAGAGACAGCAGCTCAGAAGCCTGGAATTAAAGGTGACAAGCCCAGGTGTCAGATGGCAGATAAGCTTTGTTTGAGGGATCCAGCAGGACTAAAGGATTTACACAGAGTGACAGTCTGTGGGCAGTGGCTGGGACTAAATGCCATCCAAAGCTCTAGCTATCTTAAAAGCAGACTCCAGAGAGAAACCTGCAGTGGGAAGCCTGAACATCAGTAATGACCACAATCTTGGATTACAGAAGGCTGGGGGCACACTGGGCCCCTAATGTTTGGAAAGCTTAGCATTCATCCAGAATTTGATCAGAAATTCCAAATTCCAGTGGCCTAAGACACTTCTCAAACTAGTACTATTAACCTGGAAAGTTTGTTTCCTAATTAATATTTTCTTTGGCAGATGCAATTATCTCTTAGTGTGGGAAAGGAGACAGTCCTGTCCAAGTGACCCATAATTATGGATGGGGAACTGGCCCCAACAGCTTAACTTTATTCCTTGGTCCCTTGCCCAAAGTTCTACTGCCAAGGGAAACAGAGACTGTTCTGTTGGTGGTGATAATGGGGACCTCACACCTCCCGCAACACCTCCCTAGTTGGTAACCTGCCTGGCCCAGGTTCTACTCAACTCTCTGTCTGTCATCAGCTCTGTGACTTTAGGTTAGTGCCCTACTTCCTTGCATTATAACATATAAATCACAGAGCAGGGGATGCTTGATTCTACACAACGGCCCAGCTACCTCCACATTTCCATAATTCTGTTTTACTGAAGTGTCTCCACCCCCACTCCCTATGCTTCTCCTCCTCAAAGTATATTCAACTATTCTCTGTTCTGTTCCAGAAATGCAAATCCGACCCTTTAAGAAATATAACATAGGAGAAGACCCATACCCAATCTGCTTTTCTTCTTACCTTTGGCAGAGTTAGTATAAGAAACAGTCCATGGCAGCAAATTAGGCCATTACTTAATGGCCTGGAATTCCAATTAAGGGAAGGATCTTTATGAGGCTGCCTGACAGTGGGGAGGAGTGTCTGACCTAATCTTGGATCCCAGAAAGGCCACCTTCAAAGGGAAAGCAATTGCCCATCAGATTTGCCGTGGGTGAAAGGAAGCCATAAACTATAGGGAGACTGGGCTCGTTAAAATGGTAATGCTCCTGTCTCCACCATGAAAGCACTCCCTGGACACCTCCAGAAATGAAATTTGGAACAATCAGAGAACCAAGCATTTCCTCCCCTCATCCAATTTAATTATTGTTACTTTACGTATTGATGCACAACGAGGCCCATTAAATGTGGACTCATCACTCCTGAGTGTGTGCCATACTTGCCAGACACCTGCAGGAAAACAAAAGACCTACAATCCCAACTATAGATTATCAGATTGGGATGTCAGGGAATAATCAACAGATCTCATTCTCACTGACGCCATCTTATAATTCACTTGAAATTCCCTGAAGCTTTAGCCACCTCAAGAAAACCATACAATGTGTACTTGGGGGATGGAGGGAATACAATGTGTGGTCAGGGGTGGTGTATAGGACATGGAGTCAGGACTAAAAACAAAGCAGAGAATCAGGCAATAAACCTAAAACAAAGAACTTGTAACATCTAAATTCATCTTATTCCCCCACACACACACAATTACCCATCATCTAATCAATACCCAAAGCCAGAATTGTGGTAGTTATCCCTGACTTCTTCAAACCTCTCACTCATTCATTTACTCAACAAGTATTTACTGATTCTGTGTGATGTGCCAGGCACTGTGCTAAGCACTAAGGGTACAGCAGCAAACCCTCTCTTGTCTGTTCTGTGTGCAGATCTCATTGATATCTGTCTCAGACTGGATTCTCTAGACTCAGATTCTTAGGTAAGGAATTGCAAGCAGAAATTGTATTAGTGAGAACTCTCAGGAGATACACCTGCAAGAAGGGAGAATGAAAGGTCTGGGCAGAGAGAGAAGTTGCAACTGAGGCCTCAGCTGGTCCTACACAGGGCTCTAGAGCGCAGATAGCCCTTCAATGTTGTCCCAAGTTGAGATCTTTGTATTCCCAAATCAGCCAATCACTGGCCATAAGTGGATCCTTAGAAAGGGGTATAACCTTGGGCAAGGCAGTTCCCTGTCACCGAGGGTAATTCCCAGGAGATGCAGCTGGGCGCCATGCACACCAGACATTTCCAGCAGCTGCACTGGCCTACAGAGGCGATCTGGTGGAGCACCACAGTACCCTTTGCAATACCCCCCTCCACTCCCCCAATCAATCTGAGCATGGTCACAGTTGGTCTTTAGAATGTCTTGTCTCAGAGTCTTCTCACCCTTCTCTACCTTTATATTGGTCCCCTCCTCTAGTGACCTTCTAGTTTGCCACTTGAAGTACCCTAAATACATAAATCATCTTTGGGATAACAGATGAGCCCCCAGTTGGAGACTCTGGATGTCTTCAGACACATTAAGGTAAGACATAAAAATCTCAACCAGATGATTTTCCTATTCTCATTTCAATGATATTTACAATTTTTCACATAATTATATTCTGGATCATCTGGATTTCCATTTTAAAACCAAGTACTATCCTGAAATTTTAGTGCCCTCATTTGCATTTGCTAACAATTACATTGGCTCCAGGTAATTTCCCCAGACTAATGAGGGAAAGTGCAGAGACAAACCCTGGATTAATGATGCCTTGGGCCAAATGCAGGTTGAAGTACTTCACAACCTGCCCAAATTAAGTTTTCGTCATGTTTAAATAGAGAAAAATGGTCACTGAGTCATTTCTGACATACAAGTAGGTCAAACTCAAAACACTCTACCTGATAGCAGTACCATTGTCACATTGAGAGCAGCAATTTTGTTTCCCCAAAACAACTTGATCTGACACACTGAATTAATTTTTTATTTGATCTGTCTGGTTTGCGGTTTTATTTGCATACAATTTATAAATTTGCTTTGGTTTCATAGTTACATAAGAGCTATAAATATAATAAGCCTAAGCATGGTTTTGTAGCTGTATATATATAGGTAAAATTACAATGAAATCATTTAAGTAAACACTGGGAGATTTTGAGAATTTTTTACCCAAAGATAAAGTTGGAGCATGTCATAAATTACTCAAGTACAAAACATGGATCTAAACTCCTTCACTTGGCCTCTGTCATTCCTCATGGTCAGGTCCTAGCTTCTCTGGTCAACCTCCCCTTCCTCACACTGCTTCCAGCTGACAGAAGTGTGAGAACATTGCTCTGTAATATCTGAACTGACTTTTGCCACTTCTGCCTTCCAGGGGGAAAGGGATCTGCATTATCTGTAAAAAAAGGAGCTAGATTTTTGCTCTATACCATCTCATTTAACAAAAGCTAAGGCTGGAAAGGCAATGGAGAGATCAAAAATTCAAAGCCCCTCCTATGTTTTTCTGAGTTTCTACAGGGCCCTTCTTTGTATTGCATCTGCATCTTTGGGGTAAATACCCAGTAGTGCAAGGGCAGGGTCATAGGGTAACTCTATTTTTAATTTCTTGAGGAATCTCCACACTGTTTTCCAAAGTGGCTGCACCAACTTGCATTCCCACCAACAGTGGAAGAGAGTTCCCCTTT
>CM052898.1:53931273-53965948 GCA_028534135.1 Potos flavus | reverse complement strand
AAGAACCATGAGAGACTGTGAACCCAGAGCAATGGACTGAGGGGTTTGGAGGGGAGGGGGTGAGGGGATGGGCGAGCCTGGTGGTGGGTATTGAGGAGGGCACGTATTGCATGGAGCACTGGGTGTGGTACATAAACAATGAATATTGTAACACTGAAAAAATAAAATAAAAGTATTTGGGGAAAAAAAAGAAAAAAATTAAGAGAGTCACTAATTTGAAATCACTGTGTCAAATTAATTCTCCTCTCTGCTCTTCTTCACGTCCAGATAACTACACCAAGATAGGGTCATTCTGACCCTGATATTCCATCCTAATTGTTAAGATGACAGCAGAGGGCTTTAGATGGGAAATGCAGTGAAAAGTGGGATGAATTTTGCCTTTGGGCAGCCACAAAGGATTAGTTTCCAACGCAGGGCTGTGCTAAGGGATGATATTTTGAGAAAATGCCTTGAATTGATACCTCAAATGGCTTCTTTCGAAGGGATGATTTATACATCACAAGACAAAGAGGATTTATATTAAAGAAAATGGATTCCTTTTCTGAACTGTTTTGAGGAAGATGGATAGCTTCCTGTAAACTGCAGTTCCGTATCTGTGAGCTGAGGGTTTCTAGAAAATTTCTAAGGTAATGCTACCTCTGGGACCCACTACATTGTCCTTGCTACCACCCACACTCTGTGTGTGTGCGTGTGCATGTGTGTGTGTGTGTGTGTGTGTGTGTGTGTGTGTAAAAGAGGCCATAGAAACAATTACCTGATCAGACTGCCCTCTATTAGGCAATCCTCCAGAGAAAAATTCCTATTAACCAAACCATATATGCATAGAAGTTGATGCAACAATAATGAAAAAAAGTCTAACTTATTGAATAGTAGTAGTAGTTTTGTTGTTGTTGTTGTTACATATTTGCTCACAAAATTCCTTCTATAAGAGTACTGCTCTCATCTACTAAAAATCTCACTATAAGAGTCATTCTGCATATTTTAACTAGCTCTGATGGATTCCCACATAATTTTTATACTAGCTTTCATGTACATGCAATGGAGAAGCATCCAGAAGGGTCCAAGATTTGTCAAAATGTGAGTAAGGTAAAGGCTCATCATTGCTTATAGGATCTCAGATCTCTGATCACTGGGGTGGCTGAAGGTGTCAGAGAAAAGACAAATGAGATCATAGAGTCAGTGATAAAATTTCCCTGAGGAATTAGAACAACTTCCACTGAGCAATCTAGCAAAGCATCTGAGGGGTCCTGGAAGCCATAGCACTAGTCTTCAGAAACCAAGAACTGCAACTCCCTTTCACTGAGGAACCAACCACTGAGTCATCTATCTCATTTAAGCCTTAGAGCTACTCTCATCCAGTGTGTCCTGGTAAGCCAGGTCAGGAGAGGGAAAAAGTGCTCTGATTTATGGTGTTTGCTGACTTTTGTGATGTCAACACTCTCACTGTGGCCAATTAGAAGCTACCAGTGTGATGTCATCAAGCAGCGAGAAGAGATGCACGCAATCAGCAATCACAAACTAAGACAAGCTGGTTCAAAATGAGCACAATAAGAGGCATAAGAAGATGGAAGGTTGGACAGACAATCTTCTAGCATGTGAAAATATCTGTTTCTGCCTTTATATCTTCCACCTGCTGATATATGATCACCAAAAAGAAACACTTTCAATCACTTGCCCTGAGTACAGAAAAGTTGTATCATTACAGGTGTGAGGCTTTTTAATACACTAGCCCATCTTTGCCCCACAAAGGAAAAAGTTCCTTGAGATCTGGGGTTCCTTGAGATCTGTTCAGTTCTGTGAAACTCATATGCCTAGTACCATGCTTTGCCCATGGTGGTCACCCATCAATGATTCCTGAGGGAATGGTTTAGTGACCCTTTATTCTGAATGCCTGCCTAACAAAAGCTGTTATCCAGCCTAAATCCAGACTTCCCATATCAGATGATTTTTTTCCCCAAAGTTATATAAGAAGTTAGAGACCTTGAAATTTGGAAGGGACAATAAATCATTAAACTCTATTGAACATAGCCTTCTATCCAGGAAGTAATCTACAGTCCCACTAAGAAGGGGTTACCCAGTCTCTAAGGGAATATATCCAATAACAAGTAACTCACCAGCTAAAATCTTTGCAATTCACTAGTCATAGCTACCCACTGTAGTTCAATGCTATGGATTGCAATGTGCTAAGAGCTCAAACAATGAAGGTGCAATCACCAACGACACCTACAAGAACAAATATCTCTCAATATGCTTTTGTAGGCTCATCCTTCCATCATTCCAAACAACATCCCTGGCATTCATATTGAGAGGTGAGCATTTATGTTGATAGGGATTGAGGGGAGTAGAGAATGAACTAAAAAAAAAAAAAATGGTGAGATGTTCTGGGTAAAATTGTATTCCCCGCTACATAAAAATCAATTGTGTTTCTATATAGTAACAATGAACAAAGAGAAAAATTAATAAAACAATTTCATTTATAATAGTATCAAAATGAATGATACTTAGGAATAAATTTAATAAAAAAGCCAAAAGACTTGTACGCTGGAAAACACAAAACATTGCTGAAAGAAATTAAAGAAGACATAAATAAGTGAAAAAAATCCCATGTTTATGATATAGAAGATTGAATATCATTAAGATGTCAATACTACACAGAGCAATCTATAGATTCGATGCAACCCCTAACAGATCCCAATGACATCTTTTGCAAAAACAGAAAACTCTTTCCAAAATCCATATGGAATCTCAAGAGAACCTGAATAGCTAAAACAACCTTGAAAAACAAGAATATCAAAATAAATAAGCTCTAGAGATCTGCTGTACACATTGTACCTATAGTCAACAATAATATATTGGACATTTAAAAATTTGTTAAAAGGGTAGGTCTCATGTTTAATGTTCTTTCCACAATAAAGAAGGAGGAGGAGGGAGAAAACAACAACAGAGTTGGAGGTTTCATACTTCCTAATTCCAAAACTTACTACAAAGCTATAGTAATTCAAACAATATGATCCTGACATAAAAACAGACAGAGACCAATGCAATAAAATAGAGAGCCCTGAAATAAACCCTTACATATATGTTCAAATGACTTTTGACAAAAGCGACAAGATCATTCGATGGGGAAAGGGCAATCTTTTCAATCAGTTGGGAACACAGGATGTCCAGATGTAAAAGAAATAAATTAGGGGCACCTGGATAGCTCAGTTGGTAAAGCACCCAACTCTTGATTTTGGTTTAGGTTATGATCTAAGCGTCTTGAGTTCCAGCCCCATGTTGGGCACCCCACATTGGGCTCCACGCTCAGCATGGAGTCTGCTTGAGATTCCCTCTCCCTCTTCCCCTGTCCCTCCCCCCGCACCATTCACATGTGTACTCCCTTTCTCTCTCTCTAAAATAAATAAATAAATAAAATCTATTTTAAGAAAAGAATTAAGGGGCGCCTGATTAGCACAGTCAGTTAAGCGCCCAACTCTTGCTTTTGGCTCAGGTCATGATCTCAGGGTCATGAGATCACACCCCACACGGACCTCTGTGCTCAGCATGGAATCTGCTTGAGATTCTCTCTCTCCCTCTGCTCCTCCCACTCATACTCTCCCTCTCAAATAAATAAATCTTTTTTTTTAATTAAAAATAGAGGAAAGAGCAAGATGGTGGAGGAGTAGGAGACCTAATATCATCACGTCCCAGGAGTTCAGTTAGATAGTTATCAAACCATTCTGAACAGCTACAAACTCAACAGGAGAGAGAAGAGAAGAGCAGCAATTCTAGGAACAGAAAATCGACCACTTTCCGGAAGGTGGGACCTGCAGAGAAGTGAATCTGAGGCAATATACAGGAAGATAGATCGTGGGGGGAGGGGCCAGCTCCCAGCAAGTGGTAGAGCAACCGAGCACAAAATCAGAACTTTTAGAAGTCTGCTCCACTGAGGGACATCACTCCAGAGGCTAAGCAGGGGTGGAGCCCTTGGGGGACAGTGTGGTCTCAGGACCCACAGAGTCACAGAAAGACCGGGGGTATCTGAGTGTGGCAGAGCTCCCAGGTATGGAAGCGGGGAAGCTGGCTGCAGGGATGGAGCCAAGCAATGAGCTGTCAGCTTGAGGTTATCTTAAACCATGATCTGAGGCATAGTTGGGCCACTGCTTTTCGGGAAGGGACACAACAAGCAGCAGATCCAAGGAGACTCACCTTCCTCCTCCAAGAGGAGTGACACGGAAGCATGCTGCAGGAATCAGCTGGGTTTGGAGACTCCAAATGGGGCCGTGCGCCAGAGATAGAAATGCTCGGTCACAGGTCGGGTGAGCTCGGAGTGCAGCAGGAGACCAGGGAGACGGGAGAGATTGACTGCTTTTCTCTGAGGGCACACTGAGGAGTGGGGCCCAGAGCTCTCAGGTCCTACAGGGCTGGAAATTGGGAGGCCGCCATCTTCATTCCCCTCCTCCAAAGCTGTACAGAAAGTGTGCAGGGAACAAAAGCTACCAAGAGTGAACTCGAGCAGATTGCTTAGCCTGGCCCCTGGCATGGGCAGTGCAATTCCACCTTGGGCAAAGACATTTGAGAATCACAGCAACAGGCTCCTCCCCAGAAGGTCAGCAAGAACATCCAGCCAAGACCAAGTTCACTGATGGAGAACTGTGGAACTCCAGAGCTAGGGGAAGGCAACGCATAGAATTCATGGCTTTTTTCACATGATTCTTTAGTCTTCCAAAGTTAAATTTTTTTTAATTTTTTTTTCTTATTCTATTTTTTTAAATTTTTCCTCTTTTCTATTTTAACGTTTTTTAGCTATTTTATCTTAATACGTTTTTAAAAATCTTTAATTTTCATTGTTATAGTCATATTTTATCCCTTCGTTGTATTTAACTTTATTTTTTGTATACATATAGTTTTTTTTTCTTTAAAATTATGGGATACAATTTCTTCTATTACATCAAAATATACCCTAAATCTATCACATGGCTTTGTTCTAATCTCCAGCCTGATCACACTCTTTCCTCGTTTTTTTCCTTTCTTTTTTCAACCAACTTCTTATCTTATCCATTCCTTTTTTAGAATTTTTTTGCCAACTTTATTTTTTAATTTAATTTTATTTTTTCAGTGTTCCAAGATTCATTGATTATGCACCACACCCAGTGCTCCATGCAATACGTGCCCTCCTTAATGCCCACCACCAGGCTCAACCATGATCTAACAGTAATACTTACAAGTATTAATAGTAAAACTTACAAGTCCCAGTGACAAAGAGAAAATCCTTAAAGCAGCTCAGGACAGCTGTAACATACAATGGTAGAAATATTAGATTGGCAGCAGACTTATCCACAGAGACCTGGCAGGCCAGAAAGGACTGGCATGATATATTCAGAGCACTAAATGAGAAAAATATGCAGCCAAGAATACTATATCCAGGTAGGCTGTCATTGAAAATAGAACGAGAGATAAAAAGCTTCCAGAACAAACAAAAACTAAAAGAATTTGCAAACACCAAATCGGCCCTACAGGAAATATCGAAAGGGGTCCTCTAAGCAGAGAGAGGGCCTAAAAGGAACAGACCAGAAAGAAACAGAGACAATATACAGACAATATACAGTAATAGGCAATACAATGGCACTAAATTCATATCTTTCAATAGTTACTCTGAATGTAAATGGGCTAAATGCCCCAACTAGAAGACACAGGGTATCAGAATGGATTAAAAAAAACAAGACCCATCGATATGCTATCTACAAGAAACTCATTTTAGACCGAAAGACACCTCCAGATTTAAAGTGAGGGGGTGGAAAATTATTTACCATGCTAATGGACATCAAAAGAAAGCTGGGGTGGCAATCCTTATATCAGATAAATTAGATTTTAAGCCAAAAACTATAATAAGAGATGAGGAAGGACACTATATCATACTTAAAGGGTCTATCCAATGAGAAGATATAACAATTTTAAATATCTATGCCCCTAACATGGGAGCAACCAATTATATAAATGAATTAATAACAAAATCAAAGAAACATATCAATGATAATACAATAATAGGGGACTTTAACACCCGCCTCACTGAAATGGACAGATCATCTAAGCCAAAGATCAACAAGGAAATAAAGGCTTTAAATGATACACTGGACCAGATGGACATCACAGATATATTTAGAACATTTCATTCCAGAACAACAGAATACACATTCCTCTCTAATGCACATGGAACGTTTTCCAGAATAGATCACATCCTGGGTCACAAATCAGGTCTCAACGAGTACCAAAAGATTGGGATCATTCCCTGAATATTTTCAGACCACAATGCTTTGAAACTAGAACTCAAGCACAAGAGGAAAGTTGGAAAGAATTCAAATACATGGAGGTTAAAGAGCATCCTACTAAAGAATGAAAGAGTCAACCAGGAAATTAAAGAAGAATTTAAAAAATTCATGGAAACAAAAATGAAAACACAACTGTTCAAAATCTTTGGGACCCAGCAAAGGTGGCCTGAGAGGAAAGTATATAGCAATACAAGCCTTTCTCAAGAAACAAGAAAGGGGGGTAGGGAGGGAAAAAATGAAATAAGATGGTATTGGGAGGGAGACAAACCATAAGAGACTCTTAATCTCATGAAACAAACTGAGGGTTGCTGCGGGGTAGGGGGTTAAGGATAGGGTGGCTGGTTTATGGACATGGGGGAGGGTATGTGCTATGGTGAGTGCTGTGAAATGTGTAAGCCTGATGATTCACAGACCTGTACCCCCTGGGGCAAATAATACATTATACATATTAATAAATAAATAAATAAATAAATATTAAAAACATTTAAAAAATAAAATAAAAAGAATTAAATTAAATCCTTACCTTAGTTGATGGAGGGAGGTGGGTGGGGGTGGGCTAAATAGGTGATGGTTGTTAAGGAGGGCATCTGTTATGATGAGCACTGGGTTTTGTATATAAGCGATGAATCACTAAATTCTACTCCTGAAGCCAATATTACACTCTGTGTTAATTACCTAGATTTTAAATGAAAATTTGGAAGAAAAAATCAATTAATCGATAAACCTTTACCTTATACCATATATAAAAATGAATTCAAAATGGATCAAATACCCAAAAGTAAAAGCTAAAACTGTAAAACTTTTAGAAGGAAACATCCAGGAAAATCTTCATGACATTGGATTTGGCAATCATTTATTGGATAATCAACCAAAAGCACAGGTATCAAAGAAAAAATAGGTAAGTTGGCCTTCATGACAATTAAAAGTGTTTATGCATTAAAGGGCACTATAATCAAAGTAAAAAGGCAACTCACAGAACGGGAGAAAATGCTTTCAAATTATATATCAAATAAGGGATTACTATCCAGAATATATAAAGATCTCCTACAACTAAACAACAATAACAAATGATTTTTAAAATGGGCAAAGGACTTGAAATAGACATTTCTCCAAAAAAGATATACAAACAGTATATTTAAAAAAAGCATATAAATTCCTTTCATAATGTGAAATTAATAAAGCAGTTTAAAAAGCAAAAAAAAAAAAAAAAGCATATAAAAAGATGCTCAACATAACTAAACATTAGGGAAATGTAAACCAAAACCATTATGAGATACTATTTCATATCCTTTAGGATGGTTATGATAAAATAATAAATAAAATTAAATAAAATTTAAAAACAAAAAAATAAATGCTGGCAAGGATGTAGAGAAATTGAAACATTGTGCATTGCTGGTATAGCCACAGTGGAAAACAGCATGACAGTTTCTCAAAAAATTTAACATAGAATTACCATATGATCCAGCAATCCCACTTCTGAGTTTATAGCCCAAAAATTTGAAAGCTGACAGTTGACAAATATCTGTATGTCAGTATTCAAAGCAGCATTGTTCACAATCGCCAAAAGATGGAAATAACCTAAATGTCCAACAATAAATTAATAGATAAACAAAGTGAGGCACATACATACAATGAAATAATAATTCAGCCTTAAAAAGGAAGGGAATTCTGACACATGCTGCAGCATGGATGGACCAAGAGGATATTATGCTAAGTAAAGTAAACCAGTCACAAAAACACAAATACTGTCTGATTCCACATATATGAGGTAATCAAAGTAATCAGAGTAATCAAATACATAGAGGCAGAGAGTACAGTAGTAGTTGCCAGGAGCTGGGAAGAAGAAGGGTTGGGGAGTTAGTGTTTTTTAAAGGTCACACAGTTTCAGTCTGGGGTGATGAGAAAGTTCTGGAAATGCATTCACAACAATGTGAATGTACTTAATGCCACTGAATTGTACATTTAAAATGTTCAAAATAATAAATTTCATGTTATGTATATTCTCCACAATAAAAAAAAATAATTAAAAAGTGTGTTTTTTGGAACTGGGCTTGAACTATCCCAAGGTTTCTCCCGTAATAGCAAAAAGCATCATAAAGTTAATATGCTTCCCTAAGATTCTATAAGCACCAATCACACATTAAGTACCCAACAAAGATTACTTCTCTCCCCCAATGTGATGCCCTCTCCCTTCTGTTTTGTGATAGATAACAAGACAATTGCTAACTCATTTATGTCTGTCACCCCTACTTATATCAAAATTCAGTGATATTCTACAAAAATTACTTTTGAAAACTCATCACCATTTTGTTTCAGAACTGCAGTCTAAGCTCTAAATATGCCATCCAAGACCTCTATGAACCTCTTTCTGTGCATTTCTTAGTAAGACTAGCAGAAACCTTGAGTGTTGCCCAAGAAAGGAAAACAAGGGATGCATTATCCATACCATCAAAGGAGCAACGTTAAAAGATAAAGGTGTCTTATGTAGTAGCTTCTTAAGCAGGAAACAATCCATTTTGGGTTGAACCAAAAAGGGGATATTTTCTTTTTAGTTTGTAATAATCCTAAAAAAAGGCTTTTTAGCTTGTTCTTTTTTAATATCACTGTCCTTCCTTTATTATACCCAAACTATGTTGTAATAGTCACCTGCAAGCATGTTCACAGCAATTCTAGCAAAATCTAGTCTAACTAAAGTAACTTTTTAAAAGAAAAATCCAGGGCGCCTGGCTGGCTCAGTCCATTAAGTGTCTGCCTTCAGGCCAGATCATGATCCCAGGGTTCTGGGATTGAGCTTCATGTTAGGCTCTCTGCTCAGTGGGGAGTCTGCTTCTCCCTCTCCATCTGCCTGCCGCTCCACCTGCTTGTGCTCTCTCTCTATGTCAAATAAATAAATCTTTTTTTTTAATAAATAAAATCTTAAAAAAGAAAAAGAAGAAGAAAAATCCAATCCAACCTAGTGTCAAATACTTTGCTAAAATATTCCATTCGGTTAAATTGGCTTTTCTTCATCTCTCTCTCATGTGTTACCAAAATTCAAATATATTAAATTTATTTTTCCCTTCATCCACTAACTGTATAATTCCACCAGTAAGAGGCTATCAGGGTTTTGGGCATGATTCTTTGTTTACAGACCTGATTGTTCTTTACTGATGATTCTATTGTCCTCCAAGTGACTTACAGACTTCCTTTATTGTAGTATTTGCTCCATTGTTTTCCAAGAGAATTAAAGTCTATTCCAGCAGATATTCATTGTCAGTGTTCAATATCTTCCCCATTTTTCAAAAACTGTTATTACATCTACCATGATGGTGGAGCTAACCACCTCGACCCAGAATAAACTGAAATTGATCAGAAATGCATTCAATGCCCCAGTCCATACTGCCTTAACTGTATCCACAGAACTCTGGGGGCAATATCCTGTTATTCTTGTTGTTGTTTTATTTCATTATTTTATTTTCATTTTCATTCATTTATTTCATTACAATATTTATTGTATTTATTTTCATTGCTTAAAAGCCAATGACTTTTAAGGGAAAGAGTATTCAATAAATGGTACAGACTCCATTTTTTTCTTTCTTTGCACAGCCTAACTGGATGAAGAGCAGTGCTTAGATATTTTAAGACACTCATTTATTTCATGTATTCCATTTTAATATATTTATTCCTTTTCTTAGTTTTCCCTTGAAGAGTGATAAGAAAAAAACTTACCAGAATTTGTGGGTTTTTGTGGGGACTTTTTTTCAAATTTTTATTTAAATTCTAGTTAGTTAACATATAGTACAATATTGGATTCGGGAGTAGAATTAAGTGGCTCATCACTTACATACAATACTTAGTACCTATCATAACAGTGTCTTTCTTAATACCCATGAGAATTCTGGTTTTTATAAACTTTGGAATTAGACTGACCTGGGTTCAAATCTCAGCTCTACCACCTACTAGCTGTATAACCTCTGGTAGTTACCTGATATCTCAAAGCATTGATCTCGCCCATAACACAGAGATAGCACCATCATCCCTTCAGGGTTGTTTGAGGTTAGAGGAGCTAGCCTATGTAAAAGCCCTTAGAATATAGTAGGTACTTAACACTTACCTCCTCTTAATCCCAATCCATCTTTCCCCTCAACTACACACACCTCCACCTCATCCCCAAATCCTCATTCCAAAGCAGCAAAGAATCCTTCTAGAAACCTCCAGAAAACCTCTATCTAGTCACAATCTCTCCAGTCTGTTTGCCTCCCAAGCAACACCTCAATGAGACCTGAAACCTGCCAAATACCAGGAATTTCTCAGTGACCCCATCTGTTGCAGAACATGGCCACAAACTAGAATTGTGAGAAAAGATTGTCCAAGGATTTCCCTAACAAGATCCTTGCCCTGTCTCTCAATTCTTTAGTTCCCTAATTGATTGGTTTGGGTCCTTGAGCCATTATTGTCAATTCATCCTATAAACGTGAATCCTATTTATTTGAGTCTTGTTTTTGTTCTGTTTTGTTTTTTCCAGAAAATTCAGAGCCTTGATTCCTTTTTTTTTTTTTTTTTTGCCCTGATTCTTTATTAAAAAACTTTTGCTTCTTGGGGCACATGAGTGGCTCAGTCAGTTAAGCATCTGACTTGTGATTTGGGGGTGATTTTGTGTGATTTTGTGATTTTAGTTCAAGTCATGATCTCATGGGTCATGAGATTGAGCCCTGAGTCAGGCTCCATGCTCAGTGGGGAGTCAGCTTAGGATTCTCTCCCTCTGACCCTCCTCTGCTCTCTCTCTCTCTCTCAAATAAATAAATCTTAAAAAAAAAATTATACTTCTGTTTCCTTCTTGATCCCACTCACCTTCAAGAAAATACAAACAAGAATCCATTTTTATCATAATGAATTCTTACATTCTGCACTGACCATGTTTTTTCTTTTTTTAAGCTCCATGATTATTCTCACATTTCCAGTAGACTCTTTCCTGTCTTTTTGCAGTAAAGTTCAGATGACTTCCCCCAGGACTGATTTTTCTCACTTCTGGAACACACACTTGCTGTCTTTATTGCTTATTATTTATAATCCTCTTCTGCTTTCCTAGGAGATGAGCAACAGAATTACTATGGGAGGCCTTCTGGCCATGAAATGCCTCAAAATATATTCAAGGGGACCTGAGAATTATGATTTGGAGGAGAGATCATGATAGTTACAGTAAAGAACTAATTGAAGAAGGCAGCTCAGCTTACTAAGTTAGGCAAATGTCACTGGACTAATCTCAGCTTGGAAATAATTATATCTCCATCCCCCAATATCAAAGGAGTACTTACTATGTCTGGACATCCTACTTTGTATGCACTACCTCATTCTAGCCTCATAAAAACTTTATGATCAAACTATTATTGCTACATCAATTTTACAGATAAGGAAACTAAAGCTTTAAAAAGCAAAACAACTTGCCTAGTGAGTAGGCAATTTTACAGATAAGGAAACTAAAGCTTTAAAAAGCAAAACAAACTTGCCTAAAGCCTAGTTTGCTTTAAAAAGCAAAACAACTTGCCACAGCTAGTGAGTAATGGACCCAGGATTCAAATTCCAGATCAGTCTGACTCCAAAACTCAAGCCCTTAAGCCAATTGCTCTTATGTATCCCAAATTAACCCAAACCTTTTCATAATGACATTCAGGAATGTCACGGAAATCTCCTTAACACTGTATACTAGTAACTACAAGTCTCTCACTTGTAGAGAAAAATAATAACTTCTCTTTAGTATATCAGGTGCAAGAGTCTATGAAGCAACTTCAGGGATCTAGAATGAATTACAGACTGCCCTCGGAAGACAGTGATCAAGTTATGACATTGAATTCATTTGATGTATTGAAAGTAATGCAAGCATCTAACAGAGGACACTTTAGCCGCAAAATACAGAAAATTCTTTTCATTACTTTCTTAAATGCCCCTTCCAAAAAATATTAAAAAGTTGTTTTATGATCCAGACCAAATGAAATAATACATGACAAATATCATGAATTTTTCTCCAGGCAAAGGAACCCAACTTTTCTACTGAATACATGATATTTCTTATTCATCTGAGGCAAGGCAAATGTGAGGTCAGGAGGCAATGGCAAGTCTAGCACATGTGTCTCTTCTCCACTAGGAATTCTTGAGGATGGGAAAAGAGGTTATAGATAGACCCACAGATAGCATGATGGGTCATAATAGGCCAGTTGGGAAATCCTTGCATCAGACTGTCATCAAGGACATGGAAATGCAGGAACAATATCAACTTCATACCAATCCTTTTCTGTGTCTCTCTAAACCAAGAGTTATATTGGAAAATAGTAGTAAACATAGGACACATGTCTCATGGCCCATCTTGCAATAAAGTTTCTGCTCTGTAATAAAGTTTCTAAAGCACTCTTCATGGAAAATTTCCTTTTTCTGTCACTTTTATTTTGTCTTCCTAATCTCAGTGATGACATGTTAGGGAAGGGCTGACTGCACTGCTAATAAAAGCATCGCTTCTCGGGTGTTTGAGTGACTGCTGTTGTGTCCAGGCTCCTGGAGGGTTAATGCGGCACAGTTCCAATACAGCCTTGAAAAATAACAATAATGTGATTTAGGTCTAGTGTCATTACACTTGATTAGCTGAGTGAGCTCATGAAAATCCATAATTAACTAGAAAAACAAGAAGACAGATGCCTTTGCCAGGAAATTGAGAGAACCTGGTCTTCTGTTCTTCCTACCTAAGGAAGAACCCTTTTCATACACAACTGGCAAATAATATCCCCAAATATGTCTCATTTTCTATCTAGTCATTACCACTTTCCATGGGGAGGTGGGAGAAAAGGAAATGCAATTCCTTCAGATGTGTTGAAGCTCATCGGATAAGTTGGTAAATGCTCTGAAATACATTACCATCAGCCCAGAACCACCCCTCACTCCCACTCTGAAGTTCGCTGGACCCAGTGATTCTGCAGTAGGGGTTATTTCGTCCCCTGGCGGGTATTTGACAATGTCAAGAGACATTTCTGATTGTTACAACTAGAGATGGTACTGCTGGCATCTAGTGAGTAGAGGCAAGGAATGTTACTCAACAGCCTACCATGCACAGGACAGCCTCCACAACAAAGAAGTTGACCCAAAGACTCAATAGTGCTGATGTCACGTAGACAGAGTCAGCCTGCACCAAAGGCAAGTCCAGAGTGTGAACATCCTCAGATGCAGAGCAACTGAGCCCCCTCAGTGGGGAGTCGGCTCCTCGGGCCCCCTGGTCAGCCCTGAGCAGCATATACTGGCGATTCTGAGACACAGGAAGCAAGACTACCTAGCACGCAGTGCCTTAGCAGAGGTTCACACAGACCCTGAAAGAGCCATCATTTTAGGAGAGCTGGCATCAGCTCAAGAAAGCGTGCTTAACATGAGAACCACTCCTTATGATGGTATTTGTTATAGAGGCTGTGACCTCTCATATTACACTCTGCTCATCTCCTGGCGAAAGTGACTTTCCATCACATTCTCTCTCCAGCTTCTCATTTTCAGCTTAGGCCCTTAAAGAGTTGGGCAAGGTCAAGAAACCACAGACTGAGTAATGGGAGAATGGGCTCCACACATGGATTTTTATATCACTTGTTACAAGTAAACTTTGAAATCTAGATTTCCTTGGGCACTAAAATATGGTTGCTTATAATCTTTCTGTCTCACAGGGACAATTTAGAGAAGTAAGAAAAGAAAGACTTTCCAAAACATCATATTAATATATTAGGTTGAATGACACAAAATGGCCATTTTTGTAGGACAAAATGGTTTGACTATTGGCACTTTCATTTGGCTCGACCTAATTATATCAGTCAGGATTCTCCAGAAAAACAGGTCCAATAGGATATATATATAGATATAGAGAAAGAGATTGATTATGAGGAATTGGCTCATGCAATTACGGAGGCTATGAAGGCCTATGATCTACCATCTGCAAGCTGGAAGCCCAAAAAAGCTGGTGATGTAATTCCAATCTAAGCCCAAAGGCCTGAGAACCAGGTGAGTCAATGGTGTAAGTCCTAGTCTGAAGGTCCAAGAACCAGGAACATTGATGGCCAAGATAAGAAGAAATAGATGTCCCAGCTCAAGCAGAGAGAGTGAATTCACTCTTCCTCCATTTTTTGTCCTATTTGAGCCTTCACCAGATTAGATGATGCCCACCCACATTGGTGAGGGTGATCTGCTTTACTCAGTCTGCCAATTCAAGTGCTAATCTCTTCTGGAAACACCCTCACAAGACACATCCAGGAATAATGTTTTACTAGCTCTGTGGGCATCCCTTGGCCCAGTCAAATTAGCACATAAAATTAACTATCATGCCAACACTAGAGATATTGGGAAATACCATGTGTTTTTCACATTTTCCTAAACATGCAATCAATCCCATCCAAATTCACAACCACCCTGTGAAAGAGGTATTAATTTCAATGAATATTCTTATTTTATAAATGAGGAAACTGAGGCTGGGGGGAGGCTCAGTAACCAGTCTGATGCAGCAGAGTTAACAAGTGGTAGAACTAGGACTCAAATGTAGAAGTTAAGACTCTAAATTGTTCCCGCCGGCTGCCCAGCCCTAAATAAGAACAACATGCTGCCATCTATTTGATGAGACTATTACACTCCGTGCAAGACAAAATTTTACTACTGTGGCTGGGATTAAAGTCAGGGTAAGAGTTGGCTTTATCCTCACCTAAGAACCCTTGTCAAGAGGGAATACAAGTCCAGGCCAGACACATGTAAGAGCTGCATTAATTCAGAAAGAAAGGAAGCCGAAGATTGGTAAGGAAAGATCTCTGTGACTGGCAAGAGCATCCTCATGTCCTCAGGCCTCACACGCTCCACTCTCCCGCCTCTCCAGCCCCCAGATGCACACACAGATCCTTAATGAGCTTGGTGTCAAACAGCGAGCAACATGGGAACAGGGTCCAGGTTTCTGATCAATGTGAGCAATATTGAGCCTTCCCCCAGCCCTACTGGTCTCCCTCCCCGTTCAGCAGTTCTGCAGTGTTATTTTTAGTGTGTTAAGTTAATAGAGATCCCTGGAGTGATGTGGAAAGAGGAAAGTCACCAAAGGAGTGCTGCTAAATTCGTAACCCGAGAGAGCCCTGAAGCTACAGGGTTTCAGGAGGGACACCATCAGGGAGCTAGAGGTACAGTGTACCATCGGTTCACATCCGAATTGAGAAATACTGTTTAAGGCTGTTCTGCGTCTGGGTGGGAGGAAGGGAGAACAGCACAATTATCCTTCTGCCTCAGTGATAAAATAAATAAGTGATAAAAGAAAATAAAAATAATGATAGGATTCATGAAAGAGAGATAAGCCAATAAGTTTATGTGACATTAAAATATATGTTAGGAAATAAAAATCATTCACTTTTAACTGATGTCAAACCTTTAGTTTCATATTTAAATAACCTCTACCCTAACATTCCCTCTGAAAAGCTGTCAGTGTAATTAGAGCTGTAACAAAGGACATACAGACTTACCCAGGAACGAAAATTATGACAAGCTTGATCAAAATTACCCTATAAATATCACTTTACTGTTTTAACTACCACATTTTAGTTCTAGGGCCATGAAAATGAGTCATATGCTACCAAAACTAGGCATAGAGTTGAATTTTGATTCATTCCTTTTATGGTAGCTACACATACAGATGTGCCCACTACAAGATTCCCCCAGTGATTGATGTATACAAGGTCCCTAGTAGACATGGCCCATAAAGGTGAAAGTTATACTAAAAGGGAACCAGAGGGAATAAAAATAGAAACCAAGAAACTTTCCTCCACCTTCTGCCACTATCCCATGAACACGCAAGGTGAGGCTTCACTAGCCACAGAGATGGGACCGGAAGGGGTAACTCTTGACCACAGAGGGTGCTATTGGTGCCATGATCTAACTGCTCAACTTGTGTAGCATTCTGGCTTTTTATTCCTTGATAACTTCAGAAGGTGACAGCTGTTCATCAAACTTGGAAACTATACCAAGGAACACAAAGGCAATTTGGGGAGAAAAAAAGGAAGAAAAAGAAAAAATATATATAATTACATCTGCCTTCTTGGAACAATAGGTTGACTAATGAACATTTTTCAAATGATGATTTTTTTCTGTCATTTTTGATGCTGTTTATTAAATGTCACTGTGAAGATTGAAGTTACAAAGGAAAATGTCTTATGAAGGAGAGAAAAATGACATATTTCTATCATAAAACAAAAATGAAGAAAGCATCTATACCATTTACTAGAATTTTCATATAAATATGAATGTTTTACCTTGATCCTGGACAAGGACATGGTCATAGATCGCTTCTTCTAGAAGTTGGAATCAGAAACTCTGAAATCTGTTCACTGATGCAGGATTTGATTTTGACTGACTTGCCAGAGGAAAACATGAAGTTTTTATCCTTCTTTATCCAGAGTGTAAACAGGTTAGACTCTCTTTCATAAAGGCTTTTGTTTAAAATATTAAATACCATTAACTAAATTGAGTAAGATCATTATTAAAAGAAAGATTTAGCATTTCCAGAACCACTGATTCAAAAAATTCGGAACATCTAAAAGGTCAATCCAGGTAATTTACTTTTAAACATTTTCCAGATTCGTTTTGATTCTACAGAAAGCCACCCACCATCTAATCTCTTCCTTTTTGTTATGTAGAACCCGGGAAGCTAGAAGGAGGAACGAGTGAGCAGAAAACATCCCAGAATGCCTTCTTCGTGTACATTCAGCCTCATCGTCTCAAGGGGCAGCTGCTGCTCCTACCGGTTACCCTAAGGAACACTGACTGAAGAGGTGGGGAGAATAAGAAGATGCAAGGTGGTGATGGCACAAGGACATTCTCGGGAGCAGAAAGATCATCAAGGTGACAGAGGAGGACTTGCCCAATCTGACTCAGAAACTACAGGAGGGTAGATTTGTGATCAACATACCTCTATCAGCTGGAATTACCTTCACATTTTGCCTTTATTATCACAGGGCATCCAGCTGTTTTCCAAACGTCATCCCGGCTTGCTGTCGATCTGTGCCACAGAGGAATTGCTGGTCTTCACCACCAGTCTGAATACACATCTGTTTCCATCATTAATTGGCTTTTTGGTCATAATAATGAAAACCAAGCATCAAGTTTTTTTAAGCCAACTCTTATTAATGTCTCATCAGAAGCCATGTGAGAAGCCCTATATCTGATGCGCACTATTTTTATAGCGAGAAATTGGAGGTTTTCATTATCCTTGAGTCCCCAGTGGAGACTTTGCCCCCACTGAAGCCATCTGAAAAGAGAGAAAGCTTGAGAACGATGAATCTGGGCTTTCCTTAGCTTCTCAGCTTCCACTGTCTTAGCACGTCAGTGGACTAACCTATTCTGAAAATCCACCAGCAGAGATTTCAAACCTTCTGGGTTCCATTCATATAATGAAAAGGTCCTTTTTAACAGATGACTTGAATTCGCCTGACTGCAACTTAAACTTATTCTCTTTTGTCCTTTCCCACTTATATACTGAACCAAAAAACCAGGAAACACAAACTGAACTGGCCAAACCATTATCTGACCTTTAGTATTTCATTTTTAAATTTCCGTCTGAGCCTCAAGTCTTAGTGAGGGTTGGGGTGAAGCAAGCACTAGATTAATAAGATTCACAGGGAAATAATGATTACCTAATTTAGCAGTGAAGAGAGAAGGGGAACAACCTTCAAATGTCATCATTGGAGGCAGTGTTGAAATGCCTCCTTTTTCTGACACAATTCTGTCAATTAGCTGAGCAGAGCAATTACCATTCCTTTCTATTTTTTATTTGCAAAGAACCAAAACTTTCTAAGGATGATAAATGACTCCCTGGAAAATTCAGTGCTGGCTCTGCTAAATTTGCACTTTCCGTATTGTGAGGGTTTGGTTGGACTTTTTTTTCCCCAGTTATTTCTCATAATCAATGAGGCGAGCAGCTAAAAAAAAACATCCTATGTAATTCAGTGATGGGGGCCTTACTAGAAACCAGACACACTCAGATCTGTCCAAATGACCAGCAAATGAATACATATCTCAGTGTAATTAGTACAGTTGAGGACATTGTTAGGCAAATGATGAAGTAAATTTCATTTTAATTGTTTTGAATCCTATCCCCATTCCCCTAAAAAGAAGGAAAGGAAACGTATTCAGATTATGACCTTTGAGAATTCTGGACTCATTAACATTTCATATAACACAGCACAGAATTAAAGCACGAAATAGATCCACAATGTTCCCCAAACTGCAGCATGTACATCTTTAATGGCACATAATTAAGGAGGTGTCAGCGTTGGTCCCAGGTCTCAGTTGACAATGGCTCACAAACAGCATTTTTAGTCCAATATAATAGCCAGCTTACAATGGCTAAACCTGTTCATTAAAAAAAGACAAAGGAGACCTAATTTGGCTCCAGTGCTAGGATAGGGGACAAAAGGAATGGGGGGGGGGGAAGCGGGCAGTAATGTATATCCAAGTTTCAGATGTTTCTGTAGACTTAAGGGCTCCCATGGCTATAGAAGAGGAAGAAGCAGGAAGGAAAAGAGGAAAACCAGGTGTAGATTCAGGCCATGGAAGGAATGGTGAAGGGACAATTAAAAACAAGAGGTGGAGAGATAGAGGGCCACCCTGTAGGTAATATCCCTCCGATGCCACCTGCACACCTGAGACAGACTGCCCTCCCCAAGGCTGGAACTAAAGTCAAAGTCAAGGAAGAAGTAACAAAAGAAAACTTCTTGAGATTTCTGTTTTGGAGACTCTACTCAGAAAATCCCAACAATAGCCCAGTTCCCCCCATTTTAAAGAGGTCTGTTTCAGTTATTCATTGCCATATCAAAGCCCAAAACCAAGTGGCTTAAAACAGCAACAGTCTAGGGTCGCCTGGGTGGCTCAGTCGTTAAGCGTCTGCCTTCGGCTCAGGTCATGTGGGATCGAGCCCCGCATCGGGCTCCCTGCTCGGTGGGAAGCCTGCTTCTCCCTCTCCCATTCCCCATGCTTGTGTTCCCTCTCTCGCTGTGTTTCTCTCTGTCAAATAAATAAAATCTTTAAAAAAAAAAAAAAAAACAGCAACAGTCTATTCTTCATGGTTCTGAGGTAAATTGAGCTCCGCTCCATGTGGTGTAGCTGTGGGCACTTATGTGGCTGCATTCAGGTGGAAGCTCAGCTGGGACTGGAATTCCAAGATGGCCTGTCATCACACAGGGTGTCTCTCCATGTAGCTTCTCATCATTCAGTGGTCTACCTGAGCCTCTTTACAGTATGGCAGCCAGCTTCCAAGAGGACAAGCCCAAAGTTCAAGTGCTCATCTACCCTCTGCTTACTTTGTTAACCAATGTCCCATTGACCAAAAAGGGTCACACAACCAAGCCCAGGGTCAAGGTGAGAGGGGTTATCCAATGGTGCATACTGAGATCCGTGGTTTACTGGAGAGCACGAATCTACCAATCTACCACAAAGGCACAAACCTTCTCAGATCAGAACCTGTCCAGAGGCTTCACCTCTCATTTCCATTGAGGCTTGCAGAGTATACCTAACACAGCAATCAGCAGAAAACTATCACAGATTCAAGGTTTGCTCCCACCCACACTACAGACACAAACACATGCGCACCTCCAGTGTTCCTTACTTTGGGAATGGGACCATGATCCATTCCATTGTGCATGTCAGAAACCTGAGATGACCCTCTTGATATCAACCTCTCCTCCTTACATCCTAACTGCACTCCATTACCAAATCCCATTCATTTTGAATCCTGAATAGCTCCTGATCCCATCACTTCTCACCATCTCCAGGCAGCTCTTCAGACAACCACACAACCTCCTAATTGGTCACCCCAAGGCATTGAACACAAGGTAGCCAAAATTTGTAAAGCACAAATCAAATGCCTTCCCGCTCTTCTGCACTCTTAACCCCTTTCAAACTCTTCCCATCACTCAAGATAAGCCCCAGGGACCTCGCATGGCCTGAAGGGCCCTGGATGCTCTGGGTACCCCCTGCCACTCAGACACTCTCCCCTTGGCTCTCAGCCACACTGGCCTCTCACTTTCAAACATACCCATGCTCCCTCCCACCACACAGCCTTGGCACTCCCTGCATGGTCAGCTCTAACTCTGCAATGAAATCTCTGGTGACCCTTGCTCAGGAAATCTCTCCCTGGCCTCCCCAACCCGGTGAAATCCAACTCGCATGCTCTCTCCTTCCCTTAACCCCAGTTGTTCTTTACATCTGTGTGTTTAGTTACTAGAACATGAGCCCCATGAGTACAGGAAATGGGTTTGGCATGGGTAATATTAACAATAAACATTTACCAAGTACTTACTACTTGCCAAGTGCTATTGAGATATATAGGAGTAAACAAGGCAAGGTCTCTACCCTCAAAGAGCTTACAACCAGGTTGGGGAAGCAGGGGGAAAACATGTGCATATACACATTGTGACGTCTGCTAGTGATACACATGAGGAAGAAAATTAGTAGAGTAAGGGTTAGAGGGTGACAAGGGAGATGCTGTTTTAGATATGCTATCAGAACAGGTCTCTCTGAAGAGGTGACATTTGACCAGAGAACTGACTAAAGTATGAGAACAAGACAAGGACTCTCTGGGAAGAATGTTCCAGGCAGAAAAAACAGCAAGGGCAAGGGCCCTGAGGATGAAGTGTGTTCAACATGTATGAAGAGTAGTCAGGAGGCCAGACTGAGGGGAGAATGGTAAGAAGCAAGGCTGGAGAAGAAGCTTTGCAAGCCACGATGAGTATATCAGTTTCCTAAGGCTGCTGGAAGAAAGTACCACAAACTGGGTGACTTAATATAAGAGAATTTCATTCTTTCGCAGTTCAGGAAGCCAGAACTCCAAAAGCAAGGTGTCAGCAGGGTTGTTCCTTCTTAAGGGCTCTAAGGAGAATCTGTTCCATTTACTCACTCACTTGCAGAGATTGCCAGCCGTTCTTGGTATTCCTTGGCTTATAAATGCATCCCCCAATCTCTGCCTGCCTTTCTGGTGGGTATGTGTCTCTCTCTGAGTCTCTTCTATTCTTAAAAGGACATCAGCCATACAGGATGAAGGGCCCACCCTACTCCACTATGACCTCATCTTAACTTTACTAATTACATCTGGCATGACCCTGTTTCCAAAGAAGTTCTCATTCTGAGGTTCAGGAAGGACACCGATTTTGGGAGGACACCGTTCAACCCAGTACAATTAAGACTTAGGATTTTAATCTAAGTGTGTGATAGAATGAATGAACAAATGAGCAAGCAAAGAAACAAGTGCAGGAGTGAATGGTAAACCAGGTGAAACATGCAGCCATCACTTGCCAAGGCCACCGGATGGGACTTTGTGAGTCACCGACGGACATTGGGCTCCTGCTACCTCTCTTTCTGAATGAATACTCAAACTATCGTATTTTTCAAAACTTTCCAGAATGTGTGAAATATCTACCTTTCAAATTAAAAAAGCAACAACGTGCACAGTAGTGAGCTTCCAGATTCCATGGAGGGGGATTTTTGGAGCACATGCTATTTCTGACAGGGGGCCACCCCCCTTGTCTCTTGCACCCCCAAAGTCAGTTCTCCCAGCTATTGTTTTCCATAATTAAGCCCGACTTTGGGTCCATCCAACATAATGACAAGTGCCCGGAGAGGGCCTATCTTATTTCCCTGCTCAGCCCTCATTATAAGTCTCGGCTGATAAGCTGCCGAGTACTGACACTGCACATTTATTTAGAATTGCAAACACCTGTGCACTAGAAAACCAGGCCAGCAGAAAGCCTTCCTCCTTGCCCCCACCCCCTTCTCAGCAGCCTCTGTTCTCAGGGGCAGCCTGTCCTTCCATCCCGCTCGCAGCCGGAGCCGGAAGCCAGAAGTCACAGTGATTCATACCCCTAATGAAGGCCAGCCTCCCCCACCTGAGCACCTGGGCCGGCCTCATTAAGCCTCCTTGTCAGTGCAGTCCTGTCCCATGCTAAGGTGCTGTCGCACCAAGGGTTAAAAAAATAATTATTGCGGGGCTGGGAGACTTGGTAAATAGCATTAGCCTAAGGAGGAAGCAGATTTCCTGAGCCCAGCTGAGAAATACAATTAAGTTGTAATATTTTGTCAGGGCTTTTTCCTCCTCCTTACTGTTTATCAGTGTTAAGAGACAATTTATACTTTGCAATTCTCTGGGATGGGGAGTGTACCTCACAGCAGGCAGGTAAGATTAAACTGTCTGTCACAAGGCACTGGCCTTTCCGTTTTGCCACATACACACAGCTGGGAAGCGGAGAGCCTCAGGCACTGGCGGATCTGCTGACTTCCAACTTCAGCAACTGAAGCAGGACACACCATCGCCTCTTCTGCTTTAACTATTGTTTGGAAACTGGAATCAGGGCCAACAGGAAGATTCAGGACCCCCACCCCACACACACACACCTTCATACCAGGAGTGGGGCAGCCCGTGGTCCCCCCTCTTCAGCACAGAATGAGATCTCTTACCTTTACTCTCAAGGGTCTCTGGTTCCCCATCAAATCAAAAGTGGGGCCCATTGGGGGCCTCCCTTCCTGCAGGGAAATCTCTGACTAAGCTGAGGGCACCATGATTAATTCATTCCCTCACACAACCTTATGTGAGGAACACATTCAGATGAGATAATGCATCTCAGAGGGGACACATTTAGCCTGTGTCAAAATCCAATCAGCCTTGGATTTCTGTTATAAAGAGTGTCATCACATTGAATAACTGAAAATCTGTTGACTCTCCTTATCTTCCTATGTTTCATTCACTTCAAAATGAATGCTTGTGTCCACAAAAAAACTTGTACATGAATGTTGATTGCAGCTTTATTCAAAACAGCCAAAAACTAGAAACAACCCAAGTGCCTGTCAACAGTAGAAGGGATAAGCAAACAGGGAATATTCATTTGATGAAATATTGCCCATCATTGAAATAGGACAGGATACGGATACATGCAACAACATTGATAATCTCATAGATACCATGTTGAGTGAAAGAAGACCAAAAAAGTACATGCTGTATGTTGTACAAGATTAGCATATGCAGTACAAGATCAGCCAAAACTGATTTTGGTAACAAGTCAGAATAGTAATTATCTCTTGGGGTGGGGGAGGGGGTTGGGAAGATTGACTGGAAGGACATTTTCTGGGATGATGGAAATGTGGCCATCATCCTATGTGTGGCCACATAGGTGTATACAGTTGCAAAAAGTCATCAAGCTGTACACTTAAGATTTGTTCATTTTACTGTATGTAAATTGAATCTCAATAAAGAACTTCTAAAATTCAAGCATGATGTCATTTAATTTAAATTACATCCTCCCCTCCAAACTACCAAACTGTCCCAAGCCTCCAGCCGTCTGCTCAAAATAAATTCTCTCAGCCCTGTAGGACTGTTGGCTCTTCTGCCAGACTGTGAACTCCCAGCTCTTCATGGGGACCTCAGAAGTTTGCTGGATGGATGGATGGATAGAAGGATGGATGGGTGGATGAATGGATACATTATGACCTCCAACATATGGAAAGAGAAAAAGCTATCCCATGATGTTGTACCACTCGCCCTCACCTGGTCCCCCAGATGCCAACAACACGGAGCTAGGAGATGACCAGCCAGAGTTAGGCTATGTGATCAGATGACAGACTTAAGTTAATGGGTCTTTGTTTAGAATGCTGAGGAGGCTCAATAATGAATCCTTCAGACTGAGAGAGCATTTTAATACCGAAAAATGAAACAAGCCATTCCACACCATTCACACAGAGTTTTATTCAGGGTAACTTATTGACAGGAGGAATCAGGCAGAGGGACTGGTGATCCAGGCCACTATGCAGCTTAACTATGCAGCTCTCCTGATGCCCCCACTCTCTGCCCATTCTCTACAGCTATGCAGACCTTAATCCCCAGCTTTTATGGAGTAAGGGGCTTGGTGGTGAGGTCACAAGGTAGTTACCTAAAGTGGGGCCATCCATGCACCAAAGGAGCTGTACTAGAGATCTGGAGTGGCACCACCTGTGTACCAGAGGGGAGAACAAGATGGAGGGCCAAAGATTTAGTTGGTATTGTCAGCATTCCTACAGACCTACAAGGTGAGGAGACCATAACTTGCTCCTTCAACTAAGCTACTAGGAAATCATGTTTATAGGCTGTGGTGATGGAAAAGCACCAACTTGAATAATCCAAACTTGCTCCAGAAATGACTTGTATATGTCTTGAAAATTGTTACTGCTTCCTAATTGTTTTGTTCATGGTTTTCTCACTTGCTAAATGGCTACAATGGGCAGGAAGTATACCAAATTAGCTAAGGAGGTGGCAGTCTGGGGAGAAAAAACTTTTATAGGCAATTAATGTCTGAGAATCAAGTTCCAGCACAAATGCAGTTTATCTTTGGGTCTCTAATGTTGGGAGCATCTTGTTTAGGCTGAAAATTGTCCATGCCAGACCCATGTTTCTGCTTTGTACCAGATTTTGGAGTCTTTATCCTTTTAATTCTGAATATATAGCACAAGATCCTTTCCTCTGAGGAACAAGAAAAAAAGCTTGGCCATAAAATGTATTCTTAATTACTTTACAGAAGGAGAGAGAGACAGAGATCCCAAGGAAAGGTGCAAAGGGGAGAAGGAGAGTACTCCCTTGCTTTAAGGAGGGATTCTTTTAATGTTTGGAATGGAGTTGATGTAAATGATGAGCAGGAACAAAGGTTACTCATGTAGAAACTTAAAAAATTTTAGCTAATTGTTTAAAGTGCTAAGGTGATATAAAAATAATATTAAAAATAATTTATTTTTTAAAGATAAATTCTGAGCCAAGTTTGCCACCCATTTCTCTTTTAAAATACTGGGTCTTGGGGTGCCTGGATGGCTCAGATGGTTAAGCATCTGCCTTTGGCTCAGGTTATGATTTCCAGGTCCTGGGATCAAGCCCTGCATCGTCAGGCTCCCAGCTCAGCAGAATCTGCTTCTCCCTCTCCCCCTGCCTATCCCCCTGGTTGTGCTTTCTCTGTCTCTTTCAAATGAATAAATAAAACCCTTAAATAAATAAATAAATAAATAAATAAAATAAAAATACTGGGTCTTGAAAAAATAAATAAAAGTACTGGGTCTCTGATATTTTGGCTACAACTGGCTAGGCTTTCAAGAATGAAGATGATATTGTTCTTTAAACCAACAAAGCTATGCAGCCATAGTGGATTATACACCTTCCAGAGGCCTGACCTTGGTGAGCCACTGCCTATATTGACAAAGCTACCCTATGCAGGGTACTGTCCTCAAATAGCCTGGGATTCACAGCCTGAAGGTACTGAAGTCAGGCAGATGACTAATCTTAGCGATCCGCATTGACAAGCACACACTAGCACACACAGCCACGCCCACACACACACACCCATGCTCTACCAGCTTTCCATCACCAGGAACCAGAAAGCTCCTACCTTGAGCAGGACCCTTGGTCTGGGCATCCCACAGAGAGCTTGGGTAAGACCTCTGAAGTTTGCATCCCATAGCTCCAATCCACAAACCCAGTTTCCAACAAAGTCTTCCTGCCCTGGACCTAGAGAAGCCCTCATCTGGTTTGTCCTGACCACCCCTAGGACTATCAGTGGGGGGATGGCCGCTGGTGGCATAGGCTGCCCCCCATTCCTTTTTCTGAGTTTTGCAAGCTTCTGACAAGCACAGCTACAGAATGCCTGCACAGCATGCTTCACATTTGTCTTGTTTAGAAAAAAATCCCACCCTCTGCCATTTGTCATGTTCCCACAGGGCATGTAAGGGTGTGGCCCACAACTTGTGCCTAAGGCAAACACAGTTTTGCCTCCTCCAGCTGGGCAGTTGAAGGAACAGAGCCAAACTCAAAGTCCAAAGTTGGCGCCAGCCAATCTGGTCCAATGAGGCTCTGAGGAGAGGCACTCACCTCTGCAATGACCAGAGCAATTAAGAGACCACAGGAGAACTGGCCCCCATGGGGCAGGGACAACAGAAAAGAGAAAACACAAGCGGCCCCCATGACATCAGCAGACCCTCAGCTTCAACACCTGAGTCCAGCCTGGCTTCAAACAGGGGAGGGAGCAAGACCTGCTCCAGATCATGGGCCCTGATGCTGGGACCTCAGCTCTGGTGCTCATCAGCCGGATCACACTTCGGGAACTGCCCAGGTTTGGGCCTTAGTTTACCTATAGGTAAAGTACAGATGAAAATGGTCCCAACCATTTCATAGGCTTGTCTTGTGGGTTAAAGGGATAATGTGTGTAAGGTCCAGAGCATCATGTTAGCGCATGGTGGGTACTCAAAGTACATTAGAGAGTAACACAAAGATAAATATGGACCTCGAAAGGATTTGCAGGGCTGCTGTTGGCCCAGAGGCACTACGGCTAATATCGTTTCCAGGAGAAAAGGCAGTCTTCCCATCCATGGGCTCTTTTGTTAGCACTTTGCAAGGGCAGCATGGAGGACCCTCCTCAGTCTCGGGGCTGGGTCAGCATGTCCTGGATCATCACTATCAATATCTATTCTTCCTCCACATGAGAGGATTGGGATCAGGAAGGAGGAGAAGAAGGGGATTGCTGGGACCACCCCCCCTACTACCCGCAATCACCATATTCTCACTGAGAGCCACCTACTGGCCTGCCATTCAGGGTCCAAGACTCTCCTTCCCAGGAAAGTCTCAGGTTCGGGCCTGCCCTCAGACACTGGGACTGCCCTCAGACATCCTCCTCAGTGGGGTTCCCTGCCTTCTTCTTCGCCACCACAAGCCCATCCTTGGGGTCTCATACACACACAGCCCAAGGAAGTGATGCCTCTGTAGGCAGGACACATGGTACTTTCCAGACCCTCAACCAGCACCTTTTGATGAGGTCAATTCTATTTTCCAAAATGGAGCTAAGAGAGCCATGAAATCCCACAACCTACCTCTCTTCTGTGCAAGGCTCCTACCTAGAAAACACCTCTTATTCTCAACCTAAAAAGACAGAGTGTTGGACCCTGGAAATTTGTGGGCCTGAGAAGATCTGAAGATGGGAAGAGGAAGAGGAAGAGAGAGAATTGGCTGCACACGGCAGGTTTGTGGCAGGAAGCTGAGTCCGGGGTGGTGATGGTAAACAGGGAAGGAACTGGGAGGCCTGGGAACGCAGGGAGGGTGAGAAGTCCAGGGGCCCAGGGCAAGCCAGGGAAGGAAGACACAAAGACAAGCATTAAGATGGAAAAACCGTGAATCTCCACCTCACATTACCTGTCTGAAAAGTGGGGTGCTGGCCTGCCACCCCATCCCGATCTTGGCAGACAGCACCTCGTAAGTATGCCACTCTGTAAAGAGGGTTGTAACACAGACCTCACCTGTTGCCAGGCCTCCTCAGCTTGCTCCTCTCTTCAGGACTACAGCTAATTACATAAAGTAGGGTCATTTTACTTCCTAGAAAAACCCATTTTGAGCGCCCTCCATGTTCAAGGATGGATAGCATGCCTTCAGGTTTCTCTCTGTAAAGAAATATTTTTGCTAAACATTTGTGAACAGCAGATAGCATAAAAAGGGAAAATGCTGAATGCAGAGATTAAGAGGGAATAAAGGGAGAAGGTGAGTGAGTAAAACAGCTTCTACATGCTAGTTTCTTCCATTAACGTTTGGGTGGCTGAAACTTCCCCCAAATGCCCAGAGTGCTTGCTCCTTAGGATCCACATGCTTATGCTCCGTACATCCCAGGAAGTGACACCCTATGCAAAGAGTGCTGGAATGTGCTAGAAGGTGCTGAAAGGTGGGAGCAGCCCCTGTTGACTGCAAAGTACCGTAAGTTTCTGGAGGACCCTCAAGCTTTTCCCTTCCCATCTTCATGATCCTATTTAATGAAATTATCCTGCCGCACCCTCAGCTGCACACACCATGTCTGCTCCTTCACCCTCGGAGCCTGTCAAGCCTGTCACCGGGCACACACCTCTGAGCTCAGGGAGTTCTCATGCACTTTTTTGGAAAAGGAGGTTTGGGAATTCAATTTCACACACACCATTTAAGTTACTGATATAACAAGTGTGGTTATCTAGTTAACCCAGCAAATTACAATCCATCTCTACTATGAATGCAGAAGCATTGCAAAGAGCAGAGACAGTGAACAACCAAGTAATCTGAAAAGATAGCAAAAGGAGAGCAAAACGTGAGAGAAACACGTCACAGTCTGGAGGCAGTTGGTGCAAAACTAAGTGCCATTCGTCAAAAAGGCTCCTGAGTGAAGCTACCAGGGATGGTACTGAACCTTAAAACAAGACAAGCTCCATCATCCTCATGCAATAAGTGAGGTATTCGGTATACTCGAAATTCCTCATTTATGTCTCAAAATCTTTCTCAAAAATTAGTATTTTTCCATTCCTTGGCATCCGTTAATAATGACTTCATTTAAAAAGAAGATGACACACTGCCATGGCATAATAAAACAGTCCCACTTTTAAGAGATTTAAAAAGTGCTAAACTTCAGGGGCACCTGGGTGGCTCAGTCGGTTAAGCGTCTGACTCTTGGTTTCGTCTCAGGTCATGATCTCAGGCTCGGAAGATGGAGCCAGCATCAGGCTCCATGCTGGGTATGGAGTCTGCTTGAGACTCTCTCTCCCTCTCCCTTTGCTCCTCCCCACAGTGCGCACTCTCACTCTCTCTCTAAAATAAAATAAATAAATAAAATTTTTTTAAAAAGTGCTAAACTTCAGTCCTTCAGAAACAGCCAGTGAAAGTCCAAGATAAACCCAGTATTAAGATCCAGGTAGGGAAGGCTCTCTCAAATCCTGTGTGTGCCTACTTGACACAGAATTTTAACCATTTTACCTATATATTTTCTTAGACTAGACTATAGGGGACAGACCGGGGGAGTCCCTGTAAAGGCAGGGACACAGATATGACAAATACACTGAAAGGGGATGTACACCACACATACTACATAAACATTTTCATAATGATGACCTCAGGTCAGCACGAACAGGGTGAATTTAAATAATCTGAGATTATTAATTATTATTATTAATTACTGATTATCTGAGGTGGGGAATAGAGATGAACAAGGTTGGTCATGAATTGATCATTGTCGAGACTGGCTTTTGGGTACATAAGGTTTAGTCTGTGATTCCTTCACTTCTGTATATGCTTGAAATTTTCCAAAATAAAAAAAGATATTTTGAGGCTGAATTGATCTTAGAGTACTCTACTTGAAAAAGGTGGAAATCACATCATACATTTTAAAGCCATTTCTTTCAAAAACAATTCAACTAAAATATGAAGGTACTTTAAAGGATGTACTCTAGAAAATACACATTTATCTAAAAATACCTCATTTCTTGGCAGTAATTTCTTTATGTGGAAGGGGGAGGGAAGTGTATGTATGTCACTCTCTCTTTCCCTCTTCCAAGGCCCAAACCTGTTCTTTCTGCACTGATAACCTCTCTCTCCACGTAAACCAGCCAGCCTTGAAACATGCGGCCCAAGGCACTGATACCCATGGCCGTGTTAGATGAAGAAGCTGGGCCTTCTGCCAGATCCTGCCTGGGAGAGACACCCCACCCCCACCCCAGGCTGCCCACAAGGGCCTGAAACCAGGATTTCTATCTGCTGCTGGATGCCTGGGTAGCCTAGTGAGGGCCAAGCTGGATTCAGGTTCTGAGATCTGGGCTCAGGCTCACATGCATCACCACTGGCCTCTTCCTGGAGCCTGAAGGGTTTCGCCTCACCCCTTGGGTGCTAGCCATTACAGAACATTGATGCTGCAGAGCAATGCACAAAATAAATTGAATTAAAATAAATTGAATTTTCAGGGAATACAAGCAATAGAGTCTGAGGGAGAAACAATCATTCATTCCAAAGCGCATTAATTATTCTTCATTTGTTCACATCAATGATGTCTCAATGGTTTGACCTCAACAGCCCAGGCCTGAGGATAGCAGCCAGTCTTGGCATTCCAGGGGGTGTCCTATGGTGACTCCAAATTATTTCCTGTTTGTGGACACTTAGAGCTGCCAGCCTTCTCTGTATGTTCCTGTCAAGGACCATTTGAGGTAATTATTCTTAAGGAAACGGTGCATCAAGATGGCTAATGACTTATGGACAGTCATTCAAGGCAGTCGTGGCCATCCACTACTTTTACAGATCACCCACCAAATGGCACCATCTTCCATCTTATTACTGAAAACAAACCTGGGCCCTAGCCCAGAAAGTACCCTGTCCAGCACCCCCACATCAAATACAGACCATTTGAATTCCTAAATATCTCTCTAATCCATCCAACATTCCATTTCCACTTGCAACACCTCAGCCACTCTCATTTCCTTGAGCTTATTGTCACCTGTGAGGAAGTTCAAACTAAGGCCAAGGAAGGGAGGAAGCACCTCTGCACCCCAAGAAGGAAGATGTGCCACCCAAAGAGGCACTTGGCATCATAGAATGGGAAATTCTCCCTGTATCTCGGTGTCTGGCTCAACCCATCCCCCAAATATGGGACCGACTGGGCCCAACATTCATGAGGAGATTTGCTTGAGGGGTTGTCCCTGAAAGCCACCCCAAGTGGGGAGTAAAAAATCAAAAGTGCTATCCAAAGAAGAAATGGAAAAGGAGCCAGAGGACCCAGTTAAGAATGTGACAGAGGGTTGCTAGGAGAAAAAGTCGGTGGGTTCATCTTCCAAAAAACTCATTCTAATCCTTAAGAGATTCAGAGAAGTAGCTTGTTGGTCTGACCAAAAGCAGATTTTGCTTATGGTATTCTTCAAAATTGGACTTAAAAGTCCTTTAGCTGGAACAGGCCATCTTCATTTCTCCAAGGCCCTACCACACCTGCAGTATGGCACCTGATCTAATTCACATATTTCTGCCACTTTCTGAACCTTCAAGGAGTTGAACTGTTCCACCTCCATGACTTGAGCATAAATGGCAGCAGAAAGCATCAGGGGAGCATCCTATATGGCATGTCACACTTCTGTCCCTGGAGTTTGAGGTACCCCTACAGAGGCCATCATGTGGACAGCCGCAGTCTCACCCACAGACCCTGCTCCAGCATGGGCCTTCTTGTCACGGGCAGAGCAGCCCAGGTAAAAGGGCAGCTGTAGATTCAGGCTGCAGCTGATTGCCCCCCTACTCCATCCGCTCCAGCAGACCACAAGGGGCAGGCAGCCACTGTCAAGTCCTCCCCATCCCAAATGGAGTCCCTCACACCCTGTAAGGTCCTTGTATTTCCATCTCCCACCATTATAAAAAATGGGGCTCAATCCAATTATGTTTTGATTTTTGAAACCCTTTTTAGAAATCTAAATGATCCAGAAGTCCTGATAAAATGAATCTATTCCTGGTGGTCCCAGAAGAGGCAGTGACCCCTCGGCAGGTGGGAGTGGTGCTGTCTAGGACACCGGGGGAACCATTACAGGCTTCAGCACTGGAAGGCAACTCTCACATCATCCGTAAAGAAATCAAAGCCAAGAAAAGTTAAATGACTTTCATAAGGTCACGCATCTGTTTTACAACAGACCAGAACTAGAGGGTATGTTTTCTTCCGGAATACGCCTAAAGCTCTCTCCCCAGGCATCACCTTCTCTTCCTAACTGCAAACAACATGCTCGGCTGGCCTCTCACAGAGGGACATAGCCTCACATTATAGGGATTGCCTGAAACTGACATAGCCTCACATCATAGGGATTGTCTGAAACTGACATAGAAGTATGACTTTAACTAATCATAGCATAACTATGCTTAAGTGAATAATGTTCTCTTAAGAATGTTGAAAGGGCAGGAATATTATATGATCATCATATGTCATCATGCTTTTCAAGGAAAGTTATTTCTAAAAATACCCACCTATAATTTCCATGACATACAATATGCGCAGATAAAATCATAAAGCTTTATGCCAACCACGCCAATTAGCATAGGCCCTCTGGCCTGGAAGAAATTACACAAGTTTTTAAAATAGTCAGTTTCTCAAAAGAAAGTGTTTGGATAAAAACAAAAACAAACAAAAAAACTCTCTCCCTCATACTTTGTGATAGATTTTATGCAAAAATCATCACAAATTATTTTAAAAAGTCACAAATTCTTTGCTATGTAATTTCACAGTTCCTCCTATCAAGACCAGGAGTCTTCTCCTCCACTCCTGGAATCTGGACTTGTCTTGAAACTTGTTTGGGCCAAAAAGACATTAACAACAAGCGTTAGGTAAGCAGAGGTTTGAAAAAAAGCACTTGCACACTGGGGCTTGCCCTCTCGTACTGCACAAGGAGCCAAGTGAACACAACCACCATGTGAATGAGCCCAAGTGAACATCCTGGAGGATAAGAACCTATGTGCCTCAGCTGACAGCCGGCCAACCACCAGTCCATGTACGAGAGCCCATGCTAGATCAGTCTCAAGCCACTAATTGCCCGCAGACTGTGTGGCAGCCTAGCTGAGATCAGTCACACCATCCCACATCAAGAGAATCAGAAGCCGTTAAATTTTGAGATGGTTTGTTATGCAGCAAACTTACCAGTTTCATTCTCCAGCATTGCAGTACTTTCATAGTATCAAAGTCCGATAACAGGGGCGCCTATAACTGAGCCTGGGTGGCTCAGGGGGTTGAAGCCTCTGCCTTCGGCTCAGGTCATGATCTCAGGGTCCTGGGATCGAGCCCCCCATCGGGCTCTCTGCTCAGCGGGGAGCCTGCTTCCCCCTCTCTCTCTCTCTGCCTGCCTCTCTGCCTACTTGTGATCTCTCTCTGTGTCAAATAAATAAATAAAATCTTTTTAAAATTTTTTTTTAATTAAAAAAAAACAAAGTCTGATAACAGCAGAAATCTCCTCCACTTTTCTGGGGAAGGGGAAAATCTCTGTCGAGTGGGCCTGCAGAGGTTTGGATATGGTACTGATGATAATTTCTTGAGTTTTCTCCCACACCAGCCTGAGGAGCCCTGTGGCAGAACGCCACTCATTCATTTTTGTTTGCTGATAACAATGACTGTATTGCAGCTGAACCATCAGTGTGGATATCAGAAATCAGTAATCAATATCAGAATTAAACTGAGGATCCACTGAGGATCCTGAACCAGAAGGAAAGCAACAGGGATCAGGTTACATGGTGCCCATCGACTGGTCTCTATTATCTCTAGCTCTGTCCCTTATGAGCTGAGCCTATCATGCAACAGGATGGGTTTTACTCTTCTTGGGGTTTTGAATTCCAGACATGCCATCCATGGCAACAACATCTGCTCATTTGACCCGGTAGGAACTATGCGCTTTCATCATCCCTGGTCGGCCATTCACTCTCTTGCATTTGTCTGTTTGCTCCTTTATTCATTCGTTGCTTTCTCTCTTTTTTTTTTTAATGCATCTTTTTTTTTTTTAAAGATTCTTATTATTTATTTATTTGACAGAGAGAGAGAGATCACAAGTAGGCAGAGAGGCAGGCAGAGGGGGCGGGGAAGCAGGCTCCCTGCTGAGCAGAGAGCCCGATGCGGGGCTCGATCCCAGGACCCTGAGATCATGATGTGAGCCGAAGGCAGAGGCTTTAACCCACTGAGCCACCCAGGCGCCCCTCATTCCTTGCCTTCACACATAGAACAAAACCTAACATTCTCATCATAGTGTACAAGGCTCCTGGCTACATCTCTAGCCTCATTTCTTACCACTCTCTCCTCAGTCTGGCCTCCAGACTGCTCTTCATATGCATCAAACATCCCTGGTCCTCAGGCTTTTGCACTTCCTCCAGTGACTCATCTTCCCCATGTGTCTCTCCCCCTCCAGCAGACCAATCCTGGCTTGTTTACATGGTCCCTCAGCAGGTTTCCAAGAGAGAAAAGCTCACAGGCCTCTCAAGACCTAGGCTGGACACTGGGCCACATCTGTCACATTCTGTTGGCCAAAGCAGGTCACAGAGCAAGTCCAGATTCAGGGGATAGACCTCCCCCGCCCTTGATAACGGAAGCATCAAGTTCCCAGAGCAAAGAGGTGCACAAGGGTACAAGGTGTTTGGATAAAAACAAAAACAAACAAACAAAAGGGAGGGAGAAGAATGGTGACCATTTTATAATCTACCACATTAGCTGTGCTCTGCTTTCCCACAAGGAGGTCTGTGAGAAAACTCTCAGGGTGGGAGATGGACTTTTCTTTACATGTCTTCTTATCTCTTTCGGGTTTGGAACCCATTAGACAAGAAATAAATAAACAATTTCAACTAAGCTTTTTTTTTTAAATGCCTAGTCAGGAAGAAGATGGAAACTTTGAGCTAAAGAAAACATGGGGATTTGTGATCCCTGCACCAGTGAAGACAGATAACCACATGTTGGCTGGGTCTGCATTTCCAACAGTCCAGTTTGTTAACTTCTTTGTATTTTGGTTTTTTCTAAAATTCTGTTTGGGAATCCATCAAAATCCTTGAAGAGAACACGGGCAGCAACCTCTTCGACCTCAGC
>CM052898.1:53902703-53930773 GCA_028534135.1 Potos flavus | reverse complement strand
AAAAATGAAATCTTGCCATTTGCAATGACGTGGATGGAACTAGAGGGTATTATGCTAAGCGAAATAAGTCAATCAGAGAAAGACAATTATCATATGATCTCTCTGATATGAAGAATTCGAAAGGCAGGGTGGGGGGCCGTGGGGGGTGGGAGAGGGAAATGAAACAAGATGGGATCCGGAAGGAGACAAACCATAAGAGACTCCTAAACTCACGAAACAAACTGAGGGTGGCTGGGGGGTAGGGGTGGGTAGGGATAGTGTGGCTGGGTTATAGACATTGAGGAAGGTATGTGCTATGGTAAGTGCTGTGAAATGTGTAAGCCTGAGGATTCACAGACATGTACCCTGGGGTAAATAATACATTAGGTGTTAATTTAAAAAATAATAATAATAAAATAATTTTTAAAAAACCACAGTGAGATACCACCTCGCACCAGTCAGAATGGCTAAAATTTACAAGTCAAGGAACGACAGATGTTGGCGGGGATACAGAGAAAGGGGAACCCTCCTACACTGTTGGTGGGAATGCAAGCTGGTGCAGCCACTCTGGAAAACAGTATGTGGGTTCCTCAAAAATTTGAAAATAGAGCTACCCTATGATCCAGCAATTGCACTACTGGGTATTTATCCTAAAGATACAAATGTAGTGATCCGAAGGGGCATATGTACCTGAATGTTTATAGCAACAATGTCCACAATAGCCAAACCATGGAAAGAGCCTAGATATCCATCAACTGATAAATGGATAAAGATGCAGTATATACACATACAATGGAATATTATGCAGCCATCGAAAAAGTGAAATCTTGTCATTTGCAATGACATGAATGAACTAGAGGGTATTATGCTAAGCGAAATAAGTCAATCAGAGAAAGAGAATTATATTATCTCACTGATATGTGGAATTTGAGAAACAAGGCAACGGATCATAGGGGACAAGAGGAAAAAATGAAACAAGATGAAACCAGAGAGGGAGATGAACCATAAGAGATTCTTAATCTCAGGAAACAAACCGAGGGTTGCTGGGGTGGAGTGGGGTGGGAGGGATGGGGTGGCTGGGGGATGGACATTGGGGAGGGTATGCGCTATGGTGAGTGCTGTGAATTGTGTAAGACTGATGAATCACAGACCTGTACTCCTGAAACAAATAATATATTATATGTTAATAAAAAATAGAATAAAATAAAATAAAATTTAAAATAATAAAATAAAATTTTGTCTGTCTTTAAAGTATGAGGTGGCAGAAGTATCATCCCAGAGGGGTGGAAGCGTGTGCTGTTCTGCACGTGTGCTCTGAGGTTTTCATGGTTTGAAATCCTGCTAATGCCATCTCCTGTGTGTAGGATCTCAGGCAACCCAAATTCATTCTGTTTAAATCCCAGTGTCCTCCTCTGTAAGAGGAAGAGAATAGCATCTATTCTGCAGGATTTGGGTAAGAATTAGAGGAAATATATATATACAGAATACCTACAGAAGTGTCTAGTGCATAATATGTGCAACAGATGGTAAGTATTGTTTAGGAAGCAGAAACTTGTATTTTCTTTCTGCAAACCATTTCCCACAATGCTTTCAAAATAAACCCTTTCAGATCAGATAACTGGCTAGTGCTCCCACAGGAAGCCCTGCTTGTCAACGCTTTAAAAAGACATGACAATCTTCTTATTGGTTATGATTTTCAAAACCCAGGTCTACTTAAGGTAAACAGTGCCAGTGCTAATCACTGCCACTCAGTAAGCAAATCTATCCCCCAATCCATTAAATACACCATCCAAAGACACTGGGCATTTTTTATACCTGTAGATGAGTCAGGCCTCCAGGAACGCACAAAGAAGTAACCTCTTTCAACATAAAGTGTGGAGTTCGGAGCAAATTAGACTCCAATTCAGAACTCAGATGGCTAATAAGAGAACAGTATGATGCCGCTGGCTCCGCGAGGTGCTCCTGTTAACCCCAGAGAAATGAGAGTCAGGTAGACAAGATGTCTCATGGGATTTGGATGGATAACTGGGATGGATCAAGTGGATTATCAGGGCTTTAACTAGGCTGATTGCATCCTTGCCAGCTTAATCACAAAGGCACTTCTCCCGAAGGGTAGGGCTCCACCCTTACTGAGAGCTTAGAAACAAAGTTTATGGCATCCAACCTGTGGGGTCAATGCTACCCGGAAGGTAAGACTTGGCGCAGCTGCACAGGGTGCCTGCTGGGTGGCTGAAGACTGAAGACAATTGCTTTCCAAAGACAAGCTCCATCTCACACTTGCTCACACATACAGATTTATTACCCAAACACTGTCTGGAAGCAGAATTTTATGTCTTTGACAAAGAAGGAGCATTTTGAACTAGGGATTTACAACGACCAAGAACCAACAGAAAGATACAGCCCTTTGCATCCAAGCAGTGCGGCAGTCTGAGAAATGATTATCACTGTATTCCTCGAGGGCATTCATCAGAATTACAATGAGAAACTGGAAACTTCCACTTTGGAAGGGCCAGGGCTGGCAGGAGTGTGAAGAGGGCTGAAGTGCTCAACCAGATCTCTGGGCCATTCTCCCCTCCTGGCTAAGCTGCCCTCTGACTTATCCCTGTGCCCTCTCTGTCCCTGCATCCCCCAACCCCCCAGTATCCAAAGCTAACCCTAGCAAAAGATCTACTCCAGGGGCTGGCTAACTTTTTCCATAAAGGGCCAGATAGTAAGTATTTTAGGCTTTACAGACCACTTTACAGAGTCACTGAAATCTGAAAATTACCAAAGAGGATATGCAAATGAACAGCATCGCTGCATTTATGGCCACGGAAATTTGGATTTCATATCATTTTCATGTGTCATGAAATAGTCTTCTTATGTGGATTTTTTTCCAACTATTTAAAAATATAAAAACCATTCTTAGCTCACAGGCCACACAAAAACAGGTTGGGAAGGGGAGAGCATGGCCCTGGGGCAGTGAGAGTCCTCATTGAACCAATTCACACACACTGAGGAGTAAATGGATGCTGAGGTTGAAAAGATTACCTCTCCCAGGGTGATTTACTTGTAAGGAAGTCAGTGGAATCCATTCTTTCAACAACTAGTGACCGGGCACCTTCTCAGTGCCAAGTGCCATGCCGGACACTGGAGATATCCTATGTGGCCCCAAAATGACCCGGTCCCTGAATTTCTGCATTTGATGGGTTAGCAGGAAATTTCCCTAATGGTATTGGGTGCAAGACATATCTGAGAGAGGGAGAGGATATCTTAGAATGACCGGGAGGCTCCTCAGGATCCCAAATCCACCCCCCCACCCCCCCACCCCCGTCCCGGGCCCAAAATGGCGTTCTGACAAGCCCAAAGGCTGATCCGGTCACAACACAGCCGTAACACTCCAGATTTGTGTCCTCTGGCTCCAGAGTTCCCTGAACAAACCATGTCTGCTTCCTCCCTGCAACACTGTTAGATTCCAGGATGGCATTAACTGTCTCTTAGGAAGCCAGATGCTTTCTGTCTGGGGGTTGGAGTGCAGTACGGAGGGGAAGGGACCACACCAGGGAAATAATAGAGGGATACGAAAGCTCAAGCCATGGAGTTGTGATGGGATTAACATCTGTTCCCAGGCAAATTTGCAGATGATAATTCAGAACTTCACATTTTCGGAGCAACAAGACTCATTTACACAAAGCGTTTGAAACTTGTGTTGTTCTCTCTCCCCAGCCTGTGAAGGGCACAGAACGAAATCGCACTTGCTTATTTTGTATCTAAGCAACTGTCAGATTCCATATCTACTAATAAGAAAGGGTATAATTATACCCTGATACTTTAATTAGTAGCAGATGCCTGTGTTTGTGAATAAAACGTAAGATTTTTGGAGGCCCAGAAACTCAATTATATGCAAACTTCAGGTGTCTGATATTCGGGCGACTACTTCCTGTGGATCGGCAAGGACACAGGGGCCCAGACAGTGGCCTTTACCAGATCTGGCCACAGTGAGGAGGACTAGGGGCCTATCTGCATGCAATTTTCATATCACTGAATGTCACCATGTAATATGTACAGACATTCTCTCGTGATTTTCCAGTTACAGTTGGTAACATCTTCATTTTTAATTCACGATTTATTTCTACTCACAAAATCTACGCAAATAATATACCCTAAAAGAGAAGGAAAGGCGAGAACTTAGAAAATTAGGGCAGGCTACCATGCATTGTAGCTGGGTTACCGTTTGGACAGTAGCATCATCCAGAGGGAATTCTGAGTTTATCTATCACAGGAGGTGTATTTCCTCGGGCCAAAAAAACAAAAAACAAAAAAAAACAAAAACAAAAACAAAACCCTTAAGTTGACTAGCTTGGTTTATTTTCCTCTCTCAGAATTCAAGGCAAGTTTCTACAAATAAAAAAATAAAATTTGCTTCCTCAGGTCTGAAAGCACTATGTCTTGTATTAAGGCCTTTGGGGAAGGACAGAAGTGATCAAACGCGTCCTTGGAATCGCTAATATTGCCACTTACTCACTTCCACCTGGTAAATACAAAGACCCTAGGGTTTAAGAAATTATCAGAACTCAAAAAAAAAAAAAAAAAAAGGAAGAAAGTGGGAGGAAAACTAGTATCCTGTAAAAAAAGGAAGGAAGGAAGGAAAGAAGGAAAGAACCATAAGCTGGATGAAGGAACTGATCACGGATCTATACACGGGTAGATACTCTGTGTCATGCTCCTGGTATTGGCCCGGTCCTGGGCACAGTGCCTGGCACAGAGGGCACTCATTTAAGGTTTGCTAAAATAAACTAAATGGAGGGGCGCCGGGGTGGCTCCGTCAGTTAAGCGTCTGCCTTCGATTCAGGTCATGATCCCAGGGTCCAGAGATTGAGCCCCACGTAGGATTCCCTGCTCAGTGGGGAGCCTGCTTCTCCCTCTCCCTCTGCCCCTCCCCCCTGTTTGTGTGCTGGCTCTCTCTCTCTCTCTCTCACTCGTTCTACTCTCTCTCTCAAATAAATAAATAAAATCTTTTTTAAAAAATTGAATTCTCTGGGCCTCAGTTCCTCCATCCGAATAAGACAGGAAGGGACAGGACAATCCCCAACATCCAGTCTGTAATTCTGCAACCCGATTCCCTTCTGCACCTATTCTGCAGAAGTCAGCTGTCCAGCCAAGCCTAAATTTCAACTAGAAATAAAGAATAACTAGAAGTAAGACCCTGAACTTAAACTCTGAAATCTCTAAGAATAATGGATCTCCACCCACCTGACATGGCTCAAGGATGCTTTCAGATAGCACTCCCACTGAATAGCCAGGAAAACTTTATTGTTTCTTAAGTGACTTTCTGAACAAGTTCTCCAAAAGTTCTTCCACTGGAACCAACCACTACGGAATAAAAGAGGCTGGGCTCTATAAGATGACCTCATAATGTGGGGAATTTCAGCACACTTCTTTTGCCTTATGTTCTTGGAAGCCAAGTTCCCCAAGTCTAAAGATGGACACCAGCCTCTCCAACATGGGAGTCACAGAGCTCCACCCTAAAGGTTAGTCCTAGGGAACCTATGGAGAATAAAAAAGAGAGACTCTTAGGGGCCAAGATATTTCTGTATAATCTTTTCCCAGTCTAGATTCAACCAAAGAGTTGGACACAGGAGGGAAACAGGGCTGTGATTTGAACACTTTTCCAAGCCTTGCTCTGTCCCCCTTCAGAGCTGAGAGGGTGTGACCAGAGCCTCTGGGCCGCCTGGGGGCACATCCCACAAGCCCAGCACATGGTGGGAAAGGATGCTCTCACTCTCCGCCTGCCTGCTCTGACTAACTTATGCTCAGGACCTGCTGCTGCTGCCTCCCCTGACCTCCGAGAGCAGAATGAAGTGGTTTGGGAACTTTTTACCCACACTTAATTCCCTTTAGCTTCACCATCCCTGGCTGCTGAAATCCCTCCCCTGTGGGGAGACTCTGTGTGTGTGTGTGTGTGTGTGTGTGTGTGTGTGTGTGTGTGTGTGTGTGTAACATAGCTCGAGGCAAAAAAGAAGCAATTACTCCTGCCCAAATCTTTTATTCCACAAAAACAGCCTTCCCAGACTTGCTGGTGAAATCTCAGTTTCTTTAATATCATCCCAACCATCTCCTCTCACGACCCAGCTGTGCTCAGCACTCCTCCCACACACACACCTTTATCATTTCATCTTTACACCCCCTCCAGCCCCCCACCCCCCACCCCCCAGCTCCGCCGGAGCCTCGCCTGCTTTCCCGTCAATGCCCGTCCATCCATTGCCATCTAGCGTCTGCCTGGCGCTCCAGCAGCTGCTGAGCGCATCTCCTGGAGCTATTTTGTTCATTCTTCTGGAAGGAAATACTAGCAGTGGGTCTGGCTTTGTGGGCCGCTTACAGGGGAAGTGTTGACCTGGGACATAGCAGCACAGAGGTTCTTGGTGTTACAGCTGGCCTCATGCCCAAAGAAGCCCCTGGAGCAGCTTTCTTGAGCTTCAGTTTAGGAAGGACACCTGGAGAGCAGTGCTTTTCAAAATTTCATGTGCATTTGAATCACAAGAGGATTTCGTGAAAAATGCAGATTCTGAGGCAGCAGGTCAGGTGTGGGGCCTGAAACTCTGCATTTCTAACAAGCTCGAAGCAAGGCTGAGGCGCTGGTCCAAAGACCACACTGAGTACCGAGGAGCTAGAGGGGCAGCGGAGACTCCTCGGGCTTTCACTAGCGGCCGAGTACTCGGAAAGAGCCTCAGCTCAGTCTCTAAATTGCAGTGCCCCCCATCTCCCAACCCACTGTCCACAGGACCCCTGCTCCCACCTCCTCAGAGTGAGAGCGGAACTAACGTGGCTCAGGCTGGGGGTAGAAAATCTGCCTCCACCCCTTCCAGTGTTGCCTGCAGAAAGAGACTAAAATGCTCTCATCCTTGCTTTTCTCCTCTGTAAAACGAGGACAGTAACAGGACTCGGGGATAATACACCTAAAGCGATAAGGACCCTGAGGTTGCCGCTGAGTGGCTCAATAGCATTCTCATTCATTGTTAGGAAAGTGCCAAGTTCCCTAACCCACTGCCCTTTGACTTTCGTTCTGTTCCGTGAAAGATGACAAATATGCAATTAGATGGGGGCTTCCAGAGGCCAACGGACCAGACCCTTATATTAAGGGAAGCTGGGGGGTAGCGAGGAGGGATGTGAGGAACAGACAAGACAATTGCTGCTGCTGCCTTTCAGTGTCTGCTGAAGCCTCTCGAACATGCGTGGTCAGTTGTTCCCTGTAGGAAACACAGCCACAGACAGCCCGGCTCAGGAGCTGGGATCATGCTCGGATTCGGATCATGCACAAGCACCCCCTTACACACTCACACCCTTCCACTTGGTCGCGATGGCTTTGACTGCTGCACCACTATCCTTGCTCCCACATCACTGGGCACAAGGCAGAGGGAGAAGCAGGGAGTCAGCCCCCGGGCCCTGGGGGCTTTGTGCCCCATGCGGAATAGCAGCAGGTTGGCACCGCGGGGAGTGGGAGCCACTAGGACCGAGGTCGATGACCGCAACCCTGCTCACCCCAAAGGGCCGGCAGTGTGAAGAGGGAGGAAGGACAAGAGATATTTTGTTTGTTTATTTTTAAGATTTTATTTATTTATTTGAGAGGGAGAGAGCATGTGTTGGGGGGAGGGGCTGTGAGGGTCAGAGGGAGAAGGAGAAGAAGACACCCCGTCGAGCAGGGAGCCCAATGCGGGACTTGATCCCAGGACCCCGGGATCACGACCTGAGCTGAAGGCAGATGCTTAACCGACTGAGCCACCCAGGCACCCCTATTTTGCTTACTTAAATGGTCATTTTGACTAGGCTGACCTGTATCAAAATTCCCACATAAAGGAATAAAAATTACAAAAGTCTTTTTAACAAACTTTCTCCTTCCCGATTGCAACTTCTTCAATCCGATAGCTAGAAAAGTGTTTTCTGCCTACCGAATCTCTTTGTTATTTGAAGCCATAATTGGCCATGAGAAGCAGCCAGAAGCTGAAGCTTTAGAAGCACTCAGAGGTGAATACATTTGCATTGTTCTAATTCTTCCCAAGGCCTTTCCATTCTGTTTTTTCTATATTTAAATGGCAAATAGATAAAATGATTTTATTTTTTAGAATTTTTTTAAAAGGCAACAAATCTTTGGAGGGCCAGGAGCATTTTACATTAAATTTCTAGAAAAGCCTGGGGAAAAAATGATTTCAGGGATACAGAGAGGACAGCGAGGCAAGTCCTTCGAAGCACCAGTGTCAGAACTTCTCTATGAGGTGAGCTCTGAGCAAGCCAGTCTTATTTTAAGAAGATCCTGATGGGTGGTCTCCTACTGATGATCTGCTGGATGCTTAGAACTTTCCCTTTCTTTTCTTCCGACCTGCTTTTCTGTTACTGAACTTAAATTATATTCCTACTGACTCTAAGATACCTTTCTCCATCCTGACCACCACCGACAACCTTCAGAAGACATCGTACTGGAGGACGCCGCCCGTTGTCCCTCCAAAAGCGGCCCCATCCCGAAGCCTGAGGGGCAAGAGACAGCTCACCCTCCACTCAAGGAAGAGCCAGGTGCTAAGGAGCCTAGTAGAAGCCCACCTCACAGCCCTTTTGGTGAGAGGAAGAAAAGAGTTGACAGAAGCACTCTCTCTCACAGGTAGGAGGCCAGTGTGGCTGTGTGGAGAGAGCGGGAGGTGCAGGAGGAGATGAGGTCATAAAGACCAGAAGCTAGATTAACCAAGGCCTAGGGGGGCAGAGTAGGGATGACGGACCATGAGGCACACCTCTCTCTGCCTTAGGGCCTTTGCACGTGCTTTGTGCTCTGCTACAGAAGCTCTTCCCACAGACATCCTTAAGGCTGACTCCTGCGCTTTCGTGGTCCTCACTCAGAAGTCTCCTCAGTGAGGCCTTCCCTGACCACCTGCCAACTCTTTATATCTACCTTTCTTCCTTTATCACTCCTTCTAGGCATTTATCATCACCTACCCTACTATATACTTTTCTGATTTGCCTTATCACTTCTCCTCTAACTGAATATAACTTCCAAGAGGGCAGAGACTATTGATTCTCAAGTGCCAAGAACAGTGCTCAGCACAGTAGAGGCTCAATAACTTTGTGCAGAATAAATGAATAAATCAGCGAGCCTGGTTCATGACCAAGCGTTTACCCTCGAACCATGTCAAGTGGTCATGGAGCATTCACCATCGGCAAAGCCCTGTGCTGGGAGCTACGAGGAATTCAGTGAACAGTAATGCATGGCTCCTGTTCCAAAGTACACACAGGCTTCTTTGGGAGACAGGTCATAAATGTCAGGAAAGTTAATAATAACAAACGATTTCACCTTTCGTGACCTATTAGGAGTATTTGTTCTAAGAGACAATGTCTATGATCTAAGATGCTGGTCTTCTGGTTTAAAGGAGTTAGTGATTTCTTTCCTACTGAAGAGTCCCCCATCCTCACCAAATGACAAAATCCTCTTAATATGCATGTGAGGCTGTCTTACAGACACAATAGGACCAGTGTGTCAGCCAGGTTACCAAAATAGCAAAAGGAAGATACACAGATTTGATGTGTTAAGAGTTAAATAGGAAATTTAAATCATCATACAAGACATACCATGAGTAGGTATCTTCAAAGTTACTGGGTGGCCTCCAGACAAGATTATTATCAAGAGAGTTGGGGGGGTAGCAGGCGTCTCTTGGGATCCCCTAAGCAGGACAGGTCAGACAGGAAGCAAGTTTGAGCCAGGGTCTCAGCTTAAAAGCCAACTTGAATACTGCGGCAAGAGACCTGGGCCCCCTCAGAAGAAATGGAGGGATTTTCTGGAGAGGACAGTAACCCTCTGACCTACTAATGACATCACTGAACCCCAGAACCCCATGCTCTGGAAGTATCTCTGGAGAGGCTCTGTCTCGCTCAAGAGTGCCTCGTTAGAGGATCCTGAGAGTTTCAACCCACTTGGAATAAGGATTTGTTGGTTTCAAGGGTAGCAGCCTTCATTTCTCAGTAGATTTCCTTCTTGTCCCCATGTCTAAGAAAAGCTGAGCCTCGGGGGACGTCGAGGACTAACTCACAGCTCATGTCTGGTGGAGCGGGCCTATCTTTTCACCCCCTGCTTCGATTCCCATCTTTCATTCATAAGTGCCTCTTACCCTTACTACCAGGCTCAACGAGTCACAAGTTGGCAAGGTTCTGTTGTGTTGGAAGTCTCCAGATGTGAGCAGGTGTCATGCTCAGGGGAGGCGAAGACAATTATCTACTGAAATGTACAGCCACCAGAATAGCAAAGTGGTGAGTCACCGAAAAATGCCAACCAGGAGGATTATGACAGTGTTATCATCACAAAGAGAAAAAATGAGGAGGAAAAATTCAAATTCATCTCCTCCTTAAAAGAGTTGGAATATGGCCCTCAGCAATGAACGTGGAAGCCTCTTCACTCTTACCAGCCCTTCCACACGCCCCTTCTGGAAAAGGGGTCCTTGCTGCCCTAAGGGAAATTCTTGAGATGATCCATTCAGCAGGCATGTTCTGAGCACCTACTGGGTGCCAGGCTCTGTGTTCAAATACATCAAGTGAGCTTCTAAAACAAAGGTGTTTAGTCTTTGCAAGGTACTCAAGTCTGATCTCAAAATTCCTGCCTGCCACCTCATCTCTTGACCATTTTTATCTTAAACCTGCCATCTAAAAATCAATCCTACTTAACTCACTTTCCGAAGAGAGCAGCCTCATTCGCCTCTTGGAAGAATCTGTTCCATCCTGTCTATGCCAACACTGTGAGCTGTGAGGGGGAAAGAGTGTTCCTTGAAACTGTAACCCCAGAAAGGCCGTGTGTTATGCTGGCCCTTCCCATCCTGTGGAGGTGCTGAGCCCACCTGCCTCCAGCTGCCCCTCTCGGGGGTCAAGACAGCGAAAGACGAGAGCTGTGACCACACTGCAGGGCCTGGAAGAGCCAAGGAGAATCCTTTCCTAGGAAAAATTAGACTTCCGGGTCCCCGCCCCTTCTTGGGAACAACCTTAACATCCTGCTGAGTCCCTCATGAATTAATGAGTTAAATAGATCTTTGACACATTTTCATTCTGTATTTGTATGAGTGTCATGTTGATTCCAAGAATTCTATTTTGGCAACTCCTATAGCATTAGGCAGCATATAAGTTCCAGTTCGGGTTTGATCCCATTCACTTGAAGGTTTGGGAGTATTTTTGGTGGAGGAGGGGGCAGGGGTGATTGCAGCAGGAATGTGTGGCTGAGGGTAGGGGGGTTAGCTTGACTGAGGCAGCTACTCGTTATAGTTGGGGATTCACTCCTCAGGCCCTGCCAGGCTCCTTTTATTCACGATCCTATTTTTATTCCTTCCTACCCTGCAAACATCTCAATTCATCCTCTTTCACAAAGAAAACGTATTGTAAGGTCTTGCCCTCGTTTCACTGAGGAGAAAGGAAAAATGATATTGTTTCCTGCTCGGAGATTTATCAGGAAATTCTAGAAGAGAAAATTAAATCTGAGATCAATCAAAGCCTCAAAGAACCAGACTGCAGGGCTAAGGCCTGGAGGGAGGCTGTCACCTTTCTGGGGAGAAGGGACACTTGGAAGAGGAGACTCAATGGCCAGGAAGTCTGGCCAGTGACCCCATCCCCAGCAGTTCTTTCCGTGTGAGCCTTCTCTTCAGGATAATGTTAATTTTCTTAAACTTGCTCTTATTCATGGTTCCTGTTTTCCTGGTCTTTTCTCACCACCTTTCCCTTAGCAGTGATGTCAGTGATATAAAGCGAGGAGTTGAGAAAGTGCTTATTTTAAATAAGCTGAGGACAGTCTTCGTGGGTTGTCAAAGAATGGCAATTAGCAGCTCAGTGTTATGTCCTTCCTCTGTCATTTTCCTTAACTCAGTAACGAATAAGTTAGGTTGATTTGGGATTTTCTTTTTTCGTTTTCAATTGCAAGTAGCTGAAGCCTAAAATGTCACAAATACAAAAATAACATCTCTTTACATTTCACAGCTTAAAGGCATGTCACGGGGAGAACTATATGTTCTATTTCTCTACATTTGTTTAGCTTATATCATCCTTTCCCACCCGTGTCCGGCTGATCAAATCACTGTTTCCTTCTTGCCCCTCTGGTGTGGCTGGCATTCTCATCTTCTGCAGGACTTTTCCTCTTCTCAACCTCCCTCTCTCCTCCAGGTTCTGAACGTGCCCCTCCAGAGTCTTCCCAGAACAGCCATTAGGTTGCATGCTTGCGTCTTATAAAGAGGACCTGGTTTCCTCTGGTTGTGGGGTCTTTCCGCCTGCTCTCAGACCTGCCCCCATTACTCTCCACACTGATGCCCGGTGCACAGTGGTTGGATCTAGGACTCGGGTGACTGGATACCTGGACCCAGCCCCAATGTCATTGTTGATCAATTAGTGATAGGAGCAGATCAACATGTTTGATTCTGTTGCCTTGTCCAAGGAATGTGGGTGATGATAACAGAAACATCTCACAGTTGTGGCAGGGAGCAAGGAGATGATTTGTGAGAAAGCACATCAAAGACTCTGGAAACACTCAACAGATGCTAACCTGACTTTCTCTCACCAAATGCCTGGCTCAAGCTCACTCAGAGATTTCCTGCAAGGTTTTTCTAAGACAGGCCAGCAGGCCACCTGCCCCTGGAATAAGGAAGCCAGCCCTAGCTGATGCCTGAGAGGTTGAGTCCTGGTCTCTTCCATCTCCCAGGGCCTCGGTTTCCTCGACCGTGGAGCACGGATGATGAGTGCCCACCTGGTCTGTATCCAAAGTTTGATCAAACAAACATTTTTTATAATCATAAATCTTACAGAAATGAAATTGTTTCTTAATTTCGAAAAGGGGAAGTAGGGCTTGGCTTCTTCGAAACTTTTTCCTATGTCCTTCTATCTCTCCTCATGAAAAATTTGACTCTTAGAAAATTTCCACTAAGAAATTTCATCCATCCATCTATCCATCCATCCATTCATTCATTCAATCAATCCACCAACAAAAATTTCTTAAGCACGTGCCATGTGCCAAGGCCCCCTGCCGGGTGCTGGGTACCACAGGTGAGTAGGACAGAGTCCCTGCCATCAAGACAGTCACAGGCTAATGGGAGAGATAGACAAGCACCAGGTGGGCTCGGCTGGGACAGAGTGGGATGGGGTCTACAGAGACAGAGAGGGGTAACTCTGTCAGGGAGACTGGGGAAGACTGCCCCCACTTCCTGGACTATCTGAGGCGGGCCACTTACCTTCCCTCTCTGGACTACAGAGGGCTCAGCACCTGAAAAATGAGGAGCTTGAAGGAGACAAGCCCTAAGGCTCATACTACCGTGTCCTCTTCCCCAAAATCCTATTACCAAAAAAAAATTGAAGATTAAAAAAAAAAAGAACAGGCAGCCTATATGCTCTAGTCAAATTGAAATGCCAAACCAACACTCTCTCTCTTTCTCCCTCTCCCTCTTGCTTGCTCGCACACGCACGCACACACAAGCATGCACACACACACACACACACACACACACACACACACCCAACACAGCCCCCTCACCATTCACTCTAAGGGAATTTGGCACATAATTCACAGTCAGGCTTTCATCTCTCTGCCCGCACTGTGTTAGTCACGGCTGAAAGGTATCGCCGGGCTTTCTGGATGCAGCCGGAAGAAATGCCGGTTGCGTCCCAGGCTGGTGTAGAGCTGCTGAAGTTCACATGGACGACATCACAGCTCCAGGAGGCAGTTCAGGACTTTGAGCTATTTATAGGCGTTTCAATATGCAGAGCTGTTGCTCTACAATTTCCATTAACCCCTCAGAGGTTTTAGCTGTCAGATTAATTTCCCAGTTCCCCGAGGAATGCTGACTTTTATTAAACCCCATTAGACCATTTCCTTTTGGGGTTCTTCTCTGTATGTGAAAACACTCGACATCTTCATAGTCCTGCTCAATTCACCTGTGCTTCTTAAGCCAGAAAAGTGAAAAAGAGTTTCCAAATTTTAAGAATCCTGGGCACCTTTCCCCAAACACTTTCAGAGCAAACTCCCCATGGGGATGTGTAACTAAAAGAAACTCCCCATGATCCATGTGTAAGCGTGGTGTCTTACATACATACACAAATGGTAATACGCATGACTTTGTAAGTATTTGCTTAATCAAACCATTTAAAAGGCTATATATATATATGCGTACTAGTTCTCACTCTGCTACCAATCATCTGTGTGACCTTGGGCATGGCATTCCAGCTCTTTGGGCTTCAGTTGGCTTTTGTGCAAAATAAGGGAGCTGGACTAAATCAGTGACTTTAAACATTTTGAGCACCAGAATTCTTTCTCCAAATGATTGTAGAGATGTTCAATATACATAAGAGATATTGTGATAAGTAAAGGAGATGCTCCAGTGTACCGTGTGGGTCTCCAATCCCATCTGATTGGCTTGCGTCCTGGAACACTCAGGGTACCTCATGGAACCCTTTGGGATCACTGGAGCACAGGGAGCAACCCCTTGAACTGAGTGAGTTTTAAATCCTCACCAAATCCCGAACTATGTTATTCTCATGGCCAAGTTCTTGCCTCCATTAGCCCATCCACTACCTTAGAATGTTCTGCTGTTGTAAATAGTTAAAACCCATAATAGAGAAACCTTCATGCCAAAAACTCTGAACCATCCCTTTCCTTGGTAACCACACATGACTCAGCTCTCTTACCCCACGGCACTGGAGCATGGGTAAGAGACAAACAAGAGTGACCCCACTTCACAGAAAGATGCTAGAGAGTGGGAGATTAGACAAATGGCTAGAGATCTGAAGTGATAATCCCGATTGCTCTGTACACAAGAGAGCCCTTCTCGAGTCCATGGATTCACCCACCTGCTGCCAGGCATAGAAGGGAATGCAAAGGTGGAGGTGAATCAGAGAAGTCACCTCGACTGGGACACATTCAGCTCTGAATATGAGTAACCCAATGTGAGAGCTTCAGCAGCTGTGGGCAGAGCAGAGTGTCATCCTGAGGCCCGGGGCTACAAACCCAACCCTCCCAGATGGGAAAGAGCCACTTTAATCTCCATCCCAAGGGCATGGCCCACAAATGAGAGCCTCCAAAACTCCGTGGGCTCATCAACCCCTGCAAAGTCTCTACAGCCTCCAAAGCCCTCAATCAAGAAGTCAATTTCAGGAAGTTTACAGGTTCCACTGATTTTTCTACCAGGCAATTTCCCACCAGACCTGGTAAGGAAAGACAACAACATATCCCTTCCTTCAACAGATATTCAATGTCTACCATGTGCCCTGAGATGCATCAGGAACTAAACAGGAAGACAAATACATTCCCTGCAAAGCCACTGGATCTAACAGACATTTATCAGTCTTCATGTTGCAGAACTTTCTAGCATTTGACACAATTGATCAGTCCCTTCTTGGATCACTTGCTTCCCATGGTTTTTTCAGACAAAACCCTCATTTTCCCACCTACCTGTCAGGGCTCTCTTCTACCTCTTTTCAGCCTCGCCCTCCTCTGCATGGTCCCTGACTCTATCCTAGCACCCTAAGCACCCTCTTCCTCTCACTCTAGACCAAGGGCCTTAACCCTGGGGCCCCAAGCCCCCTGGGAGTCAGTGAAATCGGGTGTGAAAAAAACTGCATCTTTATTTTCACTTACCTCTTACTGAAATTTAGCAATTCCTTCGCTTATGAATGCAGGCAACAAACCACAGCAGTATTAGCAGGACCTGTGTCTTTGTCCCCAATAAAAACGCCAGGTATCTTCATCCCACACAACAATTGTTGCAGAGGTCTCAAAATCTATATTCATCACTACTTTAAAATTACAGTAACTATTAGAGCTGCTACTGGTATTGTTATTTAATGAGTTAATAAAGAAGCATATATACTTTCATATCGCCAATTTATTTTTAATATTTTGAGAACTATTTTCACTGTAATTGGTTCCCATTGTTATCTTATGCATTTTATTTCACACATTTAAAATCAGAGGTGTTCTCAGACTGCCGAAGGAATCCAAAGCACACACGTACATGCACGTGCACACATACACACACACACACAAGGAAAAGCCTGCTTTCCAAGGGATCTTATGTGTGATTGTGGTTTTAGTTATCACCAATACCTTTACATATACATCTTCAGCTTAGACCCTTACCCTGAACTCCAAACCTGTATACCCGACTGCCTACTCAACATCAACATTTGAATATCTCAAATTTAATCCAAACTCAGCATGTTCAAAATGAAATTCATGGCAGGCCCCCTCCCAAACTCCTCAACCCAGCAGAGAACACCCTGCATGATCCAGTCCTAACTCTGCAGTCTCATGCTGTATGGGTGTTGGATGCCCCACTTTCTGCCCTCCAGACTCCCCTTTCAGTTCTCTGTACCCCAACTTCTTCCTCCCCGAGAAGTCTGGTCACAGCTGCTGCATTCAAACTCCTCTACCTTCAGCCCCCACCCTACTGAATATTTACTTTCCATACCTACCTCAGCTCTCAGCGAAGCCTTCCTCAACCTCCTATTTGTCCAATTGCCCTACTAGAGAGACTCACAGCATCCTGTAACCCCCCCTTTGCAGAACCACCTCTGCTGCAAATTTACTTCTGTTTTGGTCATTATTTCTTAATGGTAGTATCCCCGTCTGATTATAAAAACCCTGAGGAAAGGAACTGGGTCTACTTTTATCAACACCATATCTCCAGCACCTTTGCACAATGCCTAGCACATAACCAGCATTCCATAAACATTTGTTAAACAGATGTCTTAATTAAAGTCCATGGGGATCTATAGTCTGGGAGGAGACAGATATTACACAAACATTCAAAATAATTATTATGTAATTACAAATGTTACAAAGGCTTAGAAAAGCATGATGTGCCCTCTGAAGCCATAACTGGAGAACCTGATCTAGCAGTCCAAATAAGTCAATGAAGATTTTCCCAAAGAAGCAATGTTTCAGCTGAGACCTGAAAGATGAGGACCAATTGTCCAGCTGAACAGCATTTTTGGCAAAAGGATCAGCATGTGTGTAATCTCTAGGGCAGGAAGAACTTGGCAGATTCAAGAGACTGAAGGAAGGCCTTTGGGGCTGGGGTGCCAGGAATGAGAGGACAGGTGATATGAGGGGAGACTGAAAAGGAAGCTAGGAGCCAAATCACAAAGAATTTTATGGGTCAGGGTAAGAACTTGGGGCTCCGGTAGGTTGCAAATGGCTACAATTACCCCCCTGCCTGGATCTAGCCCTCTGCAATGTGAGTTTGCAGCTTTTCCCACCAGCGACTAAAGTCCATTTCCCTATCCCTTTAATCCCTTGGATCTGAGCTGGACTTTTCTCTTAATTGGGCCAAAAGAATGCAGAAGTGAAGTGCCAGTTCTGAGCCCAGGCCTCTCTCTGCCTTGCAGCCCCTCCTCTCTCTCTCTGAGACCCTTTCCTAGATCCTGGCCTCAGAGAGCATGTGGCACAAAGCCCAACCATCCAAGCTGAGCTCCTTCCCACATAGCCAGCTTCCAGCTGATTCACCAGCCAACCCCACACCTGTAAGTGAGCTCACAAATCCAGAAGAACCAAATTATCATCATGAGCCATAAATGCTTGTTAGTTTTGGCCACTAAGTTTGACATGATTTGTTACACAGAAAAAGGTAACTAATATCATGGTTGTATCCTGAGATCAGGGGAAGCCATTTGGAGATTTAAGGAGCTGAGTGACAGAGTGAGATGTGTCTTTGTAAGAGTTTCTTTATGTAAACAATGTACGGAGAAGGGGCAAGTCTCTCTCAGACATCAGTTAGTGGGCACTGCTGTCACCCAGAGGGAGGTGATGGCCACCAGCCCAGGAGGTAGCAGTGGATGTGAAGGGAAGTGGAGAGACATGAGAGTGCTCCCAGAAGTGGAGTCCACAGGACTTGGTGACTGCTTCAGCGCCAGGGATAAGGAGAGGGATGTCAATAATGACTCCTCAGTTTGTGCTTGAGCAACTGGGAGGATGGTCATAATAGTCCACGTTCTCCAGGGTGTGTGTACCAATAGGATGTGAAATAGAAAGGAATGTATTATAAGGAGATGGTTCCTGTGGGTAAGGAGCTGGCAGGTGCCAATCTGCAGGGTGGGCCGGCAAGGCCAGAGAACCAGGACAGCCGATGGTGGGGATGAAGTCCAAAAGCAGGCTGCTGGGGAGTTTTTTTTACCCTCAAAAAGAGGGTCCATCTTTTTGTTCTACTCAGGCCTCCAACTGATTAAATGAGATCCATCCATGTTATGGAGGACCATCTGCTTTATTCTACCAATTAAAATGCAAACCCATCCAAAAACACCCTTGCAGAAACACCCAGAATAATGACCAAATATCTGCTTACCCCATGGCCCAGTCAAGTTGGCACATAAATTAGCCATCACCATGGCGCTGCCAGAGACTGAGATGAGGAGGCTGGGAGAAGCAGGCTTGTGTGCTAAGGTGATGAGTTCAGAAAGCACAAGGCGCAGTGGACAGAGGGCATTCCGGCCAGGCCCAAAGGCCACGGGGACTCCTGAGCAGTAGTGATTGCTTTCTTCCACTGTCGTGATCACGGCACTGAAGCGACCATAGCTTCAGAGCAGCCACTGAAGTGACTGTGGAGAAGCAAATGGTACAGCCCCCACCCTGACAGACCTTGACCGTCTTGTTAGAGGGGGAAATGGAATTCAAGGAGATTGGAGCCCAAGTGGACTAATGGAGACCCCAGGGCTATCCTTCCAAAGCAGCTTCCCCCTGCAGCTGTGGGTAACCTGAATCCAAGGCCGTCCTGCCAAATAGCTCGTGGGCTTATGTGCTGCACACAAGGCCCTTTGGGGTCTGGGACCTAACTGCCTCTCTCTCTAGACTCGCCTTCCCTTCTCCACCTTCCCAAGAAAGGACACCAGAGAAAAGGCAGCATTTAAGAGCAGGGACTTTGCCTTCAGGTCGCCTGGAAGCACATCTTTGCCCCACCGGTTATGGGCTTCTGTCTCTGGGCAAGGCCCTGAACCATTCCCAGCTTCCTCTTCAGTGAGGTGAGGATACAACAGGACAGACCTGCATGCGGTAAGAATTAGCTGGAATAATGCTTAGCAAAGTGCCTGGCACTTAGTGAGTATGCAAGAAGTGTAACTAGTTATTATTAGATCGTTGTTACCATCATTATCATTACTAGGGGCTTTAAAGTCCAAGAAATTGGGGCACCTGGGTGGCTCAGTCGGTTAAGCATCTGCCTTCAGCTCAGGCCACGATCCCAGGGTTCTGGGATAGAGCCCCGAATCAGGCTCCCTGCTCAATGGGGAGCCTGCTTCTCCTTCTCCCTCTGCTGCTCGCCCTGCTTGTGCATTCTCTCTCTGACAAATATACATAAAATCTTTTATAAATAAATAAAGTCAAACAAATCCTTAAAGTCCACTCCTTACTATTTAAATAGCTGTGAATCTTGGGTAAGTCACTTAACCTCTCTGGGCCCCAGTTCTTGAACTGTGAAAGGCAATAGTGTTTCTTACATCTCAAGGATATTGTGAAGACTAAACGTGACAAAGCAGAGAAAACACCTCAAACATTCCCTGGTACTAGGTCAATGAGCAATACATTTTACCCAGGAGGAGCATAGTGGTATGGAGGTATTCAAAATAGCACCTCTGTGACTCTTCTGTCACAGATAATGGCCCTGTCCATCCGCCAAGCGTCCATGCCTCTTGTGGCACCCACTCATGCCCCTGTTCCCTTGGAAACATCCTTGTTACCCGCCCGCCTTGGCCCAACCCCCGTCTCCTGGGTTCACCCGCTATCAAGGGTATGCCTTGACCACCACCTGTGTCTCTTCACAGTGGGGGTACCTGCTCACCTCATCTCCATGAGTGTCCCAGACAACGCTGGGCCTCCAGAGTCCACCACGGGGCCTGGAACAAGGCAGAAGTTCAGTAAATGCTGGTAACACCGGGCAACCCCAGCAAGAGAACCTCCTGGACTCATGGGAGGCTTACAGGCTCAGAGTGCACCCCCCTCAGACACACGGGTCCCTGAGAAAGGTGGGGAGACACTGAGAACCACCTTCTCCCTGCCACTGCACCTCCTCTCCTCCCTCCAAACTCCCCTGCAGCCCTTCCCAAGAGATCAAGAGGGAAGCCATAAAATAGTGAGAGGACCTGCCAATGAGGAAGTGCCTATGGGCCTTCTCTCCCACTAAGTGGCCTGAGTTCTCAGGTTTCCTGAGGCTCCAGCCCAATCTTGGATGATTTGGCAAGAAAAGATTTCTCAGCCTGTCTTGCTACTACTGCCAGAGTCAAAAGATGCTAAATGGCATCTCTCTGCTCCAAAAGGCAGGAGGGTCACACTGGGCCTGCCGTGTTAGATAACATGCCAGCAGGCTGGGACTTGTGTGAACCCGAGCGCACCTTCCCGCCACCTGCACACCCAGTAATTGGCCAGGTCTCTCCAAGTGGGCCCCGCCCCCTCTGCTAATGGCCTCACAGCCTGGCACCGCCAGTGACTTCATGCACTTTACCTAGCGCCATCCGCAAAGGCTCTCAGGGCTCTCCTCCACCATTAACTCCAAGTTCCTCCTGTCCACACAGGCCCCAGGAAGCAGGCCTGGAAGCTACCTGCACGCCAGAAGCCACCCACCCATCCTATTAAGTGTCTGGCAGGAACTGCGGCCTGTGGGCAGGAGGGATGAGCTGGCCAGGAGTGGGCAGAGAGATGGTCGCTGTTCTCTCCTTCACAAAGCAGGAACAGCTGCTTCATTCATTTCCTCTTTAGAAATTGCCTGAGCTCTCACTATATGCCACGTTCTGTATTAGGTGCCCGACTCCCAGTGGTGAGCATAGCAGACGCAGCCCCTGTTCTCTCGTAAGGGTACATGCCAGTGGGGGGCCCAGATTTGAATCAAGCCATCACAAAAATGAAAGCTTAATTATGCTCGGCAAAACTGCTACGACACTCAGAGGGACAGTGTTCATCCTACACTATAGGACAAGAGGCTCAGGCTGAGTCAGGGGTGGGGGGTTAATCATCTCCAGAGATGCTTAAAAGGCATTTAATGAAATTACACACATTTTTAGGCCGACCTGATCCCTAGTAAAAATAGGAACTATTTGACAAGCTGTCTTACAAACCTTTAGAAACTGTTAAGTCATTCCTGATATTCATCCTTTCCTTTTACAGTAATTGAACACCTGAATGTTAGCTGGATACCTGGTTACCTAGAATCAAAACTACATTCTCTCAGCTAGTTTGACTACGTAACTAAGTTCTGGGTGGTGGGATATAAGCAGAAATGGTATGAGCAACTTCCTGGACATTTGGGAAAGAGAATATCCATCTTATTCCCTTCCCTCCTTCCTGCTGGTAGAAAAGTGAGCATGGCACCTAGTGCGGGAGCAGTCACCTTGAGCTACAAGTGGAAAAAGAACTTTGAAGATGATGGAACAACAATTAATCCTAATTTAAACAGAACATGGTACCCACAGGTGGGGAGTCTCAAGTGGCAAAACCTAAAATGAGATGCTGTCCAAGTGGAACTGGGAGGACAGCAGATGGCTAGGATACAGACATGGTATTTCATCACATCTAAAATGCACATTTTTTGCCCATTTTAACATCTCTGAAATTGATTTGCATCTCACAACCGGGAGCATATTACAATTGCTATGGGCCATTTTTTTACATTGTGACATGGTTGCATAAGATGTGCTTAGCAAACACTACCATCTTCCATAAAACGTGATATCACAGGCTGGTCATCTGATGATCCTAGTTACTCCATATAAAGCTCTTAGTTAGACCAACATCAGTGGAAGACAATGGAGATGAAGTGTTGGAGAAATTTCCAAATTTGGGGCGCATCAGCTGCCTTTCTTTCTCTTTCACCGAAAGTTACAAGAGAGATTAACTCTGCCTAGAGATAGCCACAAACAGAATGGAAGGGAACATAATTCTGCTGGGAGAGGAACTTTCTATCTGTGGCCAGCAATCGACATCGACTGAGGTTCTAGTACTTTTATGGCTTTGAAGAATGAAAGACAGGGGAGAAATCTCCCTCAGACAGAGCTGGGGGACTTCAGCAGACAATGAACAAAGGCCTTCTCCCCGGAGACCAGAAGTAGGTGACCTGAATGGACTAACCATGAAATGTGGTCTAAAGCCAGAAAAGAAGATAGTTGCCATTACAGCCCAGTGTTATCTCTGCCATGGACCAATGTCTACAGAATTTCCCACTTTCCCTTTTCAAGATGGAATTTGGATTGTGATTGTCCTTTGTCTACTGAGTCATATATATTGGCCACGTTGTGATTAGATCATTTTCCATTTAGTTTATAGACTACCAGATGAAGGGAAGCCTATTGCTATCTGATGGATGGAACTGTGCATTACCCTGAGATCCTAGCCTTTGGCCCAGATGCAGGACCTAATGGGACTCTACTTCCTTCAGGGAATGGATGAGTATGTTCTGCATAAGGAAAAGGTACATGAAGATACTTGGCTAGCCAAATTAATTGGCTATCACAGAAGCTACTAATGATGGATGTGTCCCTAATGTAATAAATATGTCTATCTCAATTTTTTAAACCAGCCTCATGTTTAATAAGAAAACACAAGAAACTCACATTAAAGTCAGGGACAAAACAAAATGTCCACCATCACTCTTATTTTTTAATATGGTTCTGGAAATACTAACCAATGAAAATCAACAATAAACAGAAATAGTTTTAATACAAAAAAAATTTTAATGAAGGCAAAGTTATCCATAATTGTAGTTGGTGTGATTATCAACTAGTAAAAGTCCAAGAGGATTACAAGAAAATCAATTGCAAACATCTATGAAACAAGAATGAATCTATATACAATGTAAATATACTGCAAATAAAAACTTTAGTAGGTTGAATGGATACAAAATTAATATAGAGAATAATAGCCAGTTAGAAGGTATCAGGAAAGAAAATTTTCACATGTAATAACAAAAAAGGATAAAATATAGAGAAATAACCCAACATGTACAAAAATCTGTGAAGCAAATTTAAATCACCCCTGAGGGATACAGACCAAAAAAAGACTTTTAAAGTAAATTCCATGCCCAGCATGGAGCCCAATACAGGGCTTGAACTCATGACCCTGAGATCAAGACCTGAGCCGAGATCAAGAATCAGATGCTTAACTGACTGAGCCACCCAGGTGCCCCCCAAAAAAGACTTTTTTAATAGAAGGTGTACCATATTCTTAAATAGGAAGTGCCCCATACAAAATTTTAAAAACACACACACAAAATTCTCCAAGAAAAATCTTCTTTTAAAAGCAATGGAAGAAGACAGCCAAATATTCAGATACATTACAATACTATAGGAACTAAAATAATAAGGTACTGGTGCGTGAAAGGATAGACAGATCAAAGGAACAGAATTTAAAGCCCAAATAAAATCCATGAATAAATGTGAGTATATATAAATGAACACTTAATGTATGATAAAGATGTTTTGAATCAGCAAGAAAAAAGATTTCTTCAACAAAATGATGCTGGGAAAAGTAAACAACCAGAGAGCAGGACTGCCGCATCACAGATATTTTTTTTTTCCTAATTTGTGGTTGGTTTTTGTTTTGTTTTGTTTTGTTTTTACATTGCTTATGGTGTTTTTTGCAACATGGGTGTTTCTTTTTTGTTTTGTTTTTTGTTTGTTTGTTTTATGGAGACAGATACACTGATCTCTTTTACTGTGACTTCTGAGTTTGCATCATTCTTAGGAAAGTCTTGCCCATTTTGAGATTAAAACAATTCTCCTATTATCTAGTAATACTTTATGACTTAATTTTTTCAATACTTAAATCTTTGATCCACCTGGACCTTGCTTTGATGGAAGATGTGAGGTAAGGCCAAGATTATTTCCTCCAGCGTGTTCAGAGAAGAAGAGCATCTTTTCCTCTGGTTCGAGGCCAAGAACCTGTTTCCAATGACAGGGAATGAAAGAGCCTGCCTTGGTCAAAGCCACCCTCTTCAGTAGAGATTCCGAGAATCTTCCCAAGAGCACGAGCTGTCTGTCATCAGTGGTCCTGCATTGTCTCCATGACAAAGGTCAAAGGCACTCAGGACTCTGCCTTGCTTTTCATGCTGGTCTCACCGTGGCTTGCTCCCTGCCCCAGAGCACCCTCGTTATCTGGGATGAAATGCCTGTGCTCATTGGAATTCACTCTTCGTGCTCGCTTCGGCAGCACATATACTAAAATTGGAATTCACTCTTCACCACAATTGATGTGCTGCTAACTCATTTTTCAAATCTAAACCCAGCCATTACCCTTCGGCTGCTGTGCCTTACACATCACAAGCAAGCCCACATTCCCCACCCACCTCCCTTCCTCTGGACCACATGTACACGTACATGCACCAGATCCCTCCCACACATCACTACCAAAGCAGCAACCTCATTCCACATTGTGCCGTTCACTGCTGTGTGTCTTCCCTGCTGGTCTGCCAACGAATGTGTCTGCTGCTTCTGCTATCCCTCCACCTGGGGCAGAGGGATGCTGCAGAAACGATTCCTGAACCAGTGAAGATCCCCTAACCCTGTCCAGTTTGTAAGGATTTTTCTAATGCCAAGAATGGTAAAACCATCATGGAGGTGACGTTCCTAGCAGTGGTATATATAATGTCCCCAAAAATGCAAATTATAAAATATAATGTCCCCAAAAATCCACATTATAAATGCGTAACTGAGCTGGCAGTCAGCCGGCCATTCTGCTATACAACAGCGCGGTAGTTTGCTGCGAAAAGGGCCCAACGTCTTCTCTTCCCTGTATAGACACCTGTTTTCATTGTGATTTTTGCAGCACCTTCCATCCAGAGGTAGAGTCGGCTTCCTTTTCTTTGAGTCTAATCTTGGGATTTGCTTTGGGCATTTAAGTGTGGCAGAAGAAGTTCTTGCGTGTCTTTTTTTTTTTTTTAAGATTATTTTAAATTGAGAAATAACGGTTTTTAAAGGTTGAAAACCTTTATTTTTAGCATGTAGGAGGCGTTTCCCCTCATAATTTTGTTTCGCCTCCATTTCAGCTGTCTCATGGACCACCATTTGAGGTTTCCTCAACAATTTTAGGCTGATTTTTATCTTGGCCTAACGTTTACATAATTCTATTTTTTCCTCATAAATCAAATGGATGGATTGTAAGAGGAATAGAAATTGTGATCTCTGATGAATAAATAGCATATGTAGAAGAGTCTGGATTCACCAGCTCTGTCCCTAGAGCCTCTGTTAGAACTCTCAGACATGTTTGGATGTCCCGTCCTCGGACTGAGGGAGTAGTAATACTTTGTGTATCTAAATATATGGTTGATCCATGAAAGCCAAGACCTGTCGTGAGTTAAGGCATATGTGACAGAGTTCCGTGCTCCTTTCTCAAGCCTCAAAATTTACATACGTAGCGCTCTGAGAAGTTACCTAACACAGATCTGGTATCGAGCTGATGTATATGTGTGTGTGAAAGGATTCCTCTATCTAGTTAATTCACACATCCATCACCTCACACTTTGTGTATAGGAGAACATTTAAGTTCTACTCTCTTAGCAAATTTCAATTATACGATACAGTGATATCAACTATGGCCGCCATGCTTTACATATCCACAGACCTTAATCATCTTATAGCTGAAAATCTGTACCCTTTTACCGACCTCTCCTTTATTTCCTTTACCTCCCCCCTGTTCCTGGCAACTACTTTTCTACTCTCTGTTTCTAGGAGCTGGACTTTGCTGTTTTTAGATTTCACATGTAAGTGATACCATGCAGTATTTCCCTTGCTCCATCTGGCTTACATGCCTAAGGCCCATCCATGTTGTTGCAAATAGCAAGATGCCTTCTTTCTCAAGGCTGAGCAATATTCCATTGTAGATATATACGGCATCTGCTTTACCCATTCATTCGTTAATAGCAACTTAGGTTGTTTCCATATCGGGACTGTTGTGAACAATGCCACAATGAACATAAAAATTCAGGGACCTCTTCCAGGTCCTGTTTTCATTTCCTTTCAATATACACCCAGTGGTGGGATTGCTGGATCATATAGTAACTCTATTCTGAATTTTTTTGAGGAAATCTCCATAGTGGCACCAGTTTACATTCCCACCACCAGTGCATAGGGTTTTCCTTTCTCCACATCCTCAACACTTGTTACCTCATATCTTTTTGATAAATAGCCATTCTAACAGGTGTGAGGTGATATCTCACTGTGGTTTTGATTTGCATTTCCCTAGTGATTAGGGATGTTGAGCACCTTTTCGTGTTCTTGTTGGCCATCTGTATGTCTTCTTTGGAAATTTTTCTATTCAGTTCCTCTGCCTATTTTTTAATCAGATTATTTGTTCATTTGTTTGCTTTTGCTACTGAGTTGTATGAGTTCTTTATATGTTTTGAATATTAAGCCTTTATCAAATGTATAATTTGCAAATATTTTCACCCATTCTGTAGGTTGCCTTTTCATTCTGTGGATGGTTTTCCTTTGTTGTGAAGATCTTTTTAGCCTGATGCAGTCCCTCTTGTTTATTTTTGCTTTTATTGCCTTTGCTTCCGGTGTCCAATCCGAAAACTCTTTGCCAAGACTGACGTCAAAGAGCTTGCTGCCTATGTTTTCTTCTAGGAGTTTTAAGGCTTCAGATCTTACATTCAACTTAATCCATTTTTAGTTGATTTTGTGTTTGGTGTAAAATACTGGTCCAGTTTCATTCCTTTGCATGTGGCTGTCCAGTTTTCCCAGCACCAGTTATTTAAGAGACTCTCCTGTGCTATGTATGCCTGTGCACGCACACACACACACACACACACGTGCCCATGCATGCGCACACACACACACGCACACATACCTGTTGGTTCTGCTTCTCTGGAGAACATTGACTAATACAACAGATATTTTTGCTGGAAATAGAATTCTGGCTTTACTTTTTTTTTCTTTTCAACAATTTAAATGTGTCACTCATTTTACTCCCTTTCCTTTTTGCTTGTATGGTTTTGAGGAAAAGATTGCTGTAATTCTTAGCCTTTTTCTTCTCCAGGTAACATGATTTTTCTTTTTACCTCCCTCTGGCTACATTTCTAACTTTGTCTTTGATTTCTGCAGTTTGTATATGAAATGTCTGTGTGTGTGCTTGTGTGTGTGTGGATTTATCTTACTAAGCATTTTATGAGATTCACTGATCTCATTTTTAATCAGTGTTACGTTTGTGTAACATTTGTGTAACACCTACCACTATTTTGAAAAATTCTCATGCATTATTTCTTCTGCCTCCTTTCCTTTTACTTCTCTCAGGATTCCAGTTACGTGCATGCTATGGTGTTGGCTGTTAACCCATCTCCTGGAAATTGCATTCTCTAATGTTTCCCCCTTATTTCTCTGCATCTCACTTTGATTTGCATTAGCCAGTTCAAGCTCTATTTCTTTCTTCAACTGCGTCAGGCCTAGCGATCTGCCTGTTGAAGGCATTCTGCTTTATATTTCTGTACTTTTGATTTCTAAGTGTCTTTCTTATTATTTTTATAACTCTGCCAAAATTACCCCTCTAATCTCGCATGTCATCTGCATTTTACATTAAAGACTTTAACATATTAAGCATTGTTTTTAATCCCGTGTAGTAGTTCAAGCATGTGTGTCACATCAGAGTTTGGTTCTGAGGTTTGCTTTTACTTCTGAAAATATGGTTGTCCTGACATTTTATTATTCCTGATACTATTTTGTTTCTGTTCAAGATGGCAATGTAAGAAGATCCTGAACTCATGCCCTCCCACCAGCACACTGGGTCTATAGTTCCATGGGATGCAATGTCCTTTGAAAAAAAAAAATCACTGAAGTTTTGTTGAGTGACAACTACACATTGGGCAAACTAAAAGAAAACCACACTACAGACAAAGGGCTGATATTTAAGATCTATAAAGAACTCCTCAAACTCAACACTCAAAAAACAGATATATAATCATGTCAAAAAATGGGCAGAAGACATGAACAGACACTTCTCCAAAGAAGACATACAAATGGCTAACAGACACATGAAAAAATGTTCATCATAATTAGCCATCAGGGAGACTCAAATCAAAACCACATTGAGATATCACCTTACACCAGTTAGAATGGCCAAAATCAACAAGACTGTAAACAACAAATGTTGGAGA
>CM052898.1:53795648-53902603 GCA_028534135.1 Potos flavus | reverse complement strand
AAACTGTGGAAAGAGCCAAGATGCCCTTCAACAGATGAATAGATCAAGAAGATATGGTCCATATATACAATGGAATATTATGCCTCTATCAGAAAGGATGAATACCCAACTTTTGTTTCAACATGGATGGGACTGGAAGAGATTATGCTGAGTGAAATAAGTCAAGCAGAGAGAGTTAGTTACCATATGGTTTCACTTACATGTGGAGTATAAGGAAAAACATGGAGGACATTGGACGAAGGAAAGGAAGGGTGAACTGGGGAAAATTGGAGGGGGAGATGAACCAAGAGAGACTGTGGACTCTGAGCAACAAACAGAGGGTTTTGGAGGGGAGGAGCGTGGAGGGTTGGTTGAGCCTGGTGGTGGGTATTGAGGAGGGCACATATTGCATGGAGCACTGGGTGTGGTGCATGAACAATGAATCTTGGAACACTGAAAAAATTAAATTAAATTAATTAATAAAAATAATAATAGTAATAAAGGTTGTTTATGACAAGCCCACAACTAACATTATATTAATGGTGAAAAGCTAAAAACGTTTCTTCTTTGAGATAAAGAACAAGACAAGGATACCCATTTCACCACTTTTATTCAAAATAATACTAGAAATCCCAGCCAGAAAAATTGAACAAGAAAAAGAAATACAAGGTACCCAAATTGGGAAGGAAAAAGTAACATTGTCACTATTTGCAGATGATATATAGAGGACCCTAAACACTCCATCAGAAAACTGTTAGAACTGATAACCAAATTTATTAAAGTTGCAGATAAAAGGGTACCTGGGTGGCTCAGTCAGTTAAGCATTGGGCTCAGGTCATGATCTCAGGGTCCTGGGATGAAGCTCCACATCAGGCTCCTCCTCAGCAGGGAGTCTGCTTCTCCTTCTGCCTCTGCCCCTCCCCTGCCCATGCTCTCACTCTCAAAGAAATAAATAAAATCTTTTCAAAAATTAAAAAATTTTAAAAAATAAAAATTGGCAGAAGATCTGAATAGACATTTTTCCAAAGAAGACAAACAGATGGCCAACAGGTACCTGAAAAGATGCCTACATCATTAATCATCATGAAAATGGAAAACCACAATGAGATACCACCTTGTACCTGTTGGAACAGCTTTTATCAAAAAGGCTAGAAATAACGAGTGTTGGCAAGGATGTGGAAAAAGGGAACCCTTGTGCACAGTTGGTGGAAATGTAGATTGATGGAGCCACTATGGAAAATGTATGAAAGTTCCTCAAAAAATTACAAATAGAACTACAATATAGTAATTTTTAAAACCAATTCTACTTCCGGGTATTTATCTAAAGGAAACAAAAACACTAATTCAAAAAGACATATGCATCTCCATGTTCACTGCAGCATTTACAATAGCCAAGATATGGAAACAACTTAACTATCCCTCAATGGTTGAATGGATAAAGAAGATGTGATATGTATATCACATATACACACAATGGAATATTATTCAACCATAAAAAATGAAATCTTGCAATTTGTGGCCATGTGGATAGACCTTAAGGACAATTTACTAAGCGAAATAAGTCAGACAGAGAAAGAAAAATACGATATGTGGAAGCTAAATATATATATAACCAAGATCATAGATAGAATAGATTGGTGATTGCCAGAGGTGAGGGGTGTGCGGGGAACAGGTGAATTGTTTTCACTCTGTTTTTAGCTCAAATAAACTATTTTTTAAAAAGGGACAGAGATGGCACAAAAATGGAAAATCAAAAATAAAATCCGAATCAAAAAGTTGCTTGTTTTCTTAGAACTCCATCCAGCCATGTGAAAAACCCAGGCTATCCTTTTGGAGGATAAAATATACATGGCCAAATAACCCCCATCATGCCAGGTAACCTTGCAACACCCAGAAACCGATTAGCTAACTGTCCAGCAGCAGACCACAGACACATGACTGACCAGAAAAATCAAGATCAGAAAAATCGCTGACCCCTTCACAAATTACCAAAGCACAGAATGAGCTAAATGCATTTTTTTAAGTCACTATGTTTTGGAATAGTTTCTTCCACAGCATAAGCTAACTGATAAGACTTGTCATTAAATTTTTACAGTTTTTCTGTATCAGTTAGTAAATATTCACTGCCTAATACCCCAACCACTAACAAATTGACCCCTGGACTGCTCTACATTCCAACAACAAAAAAGCTGATGTTTGGTCCAATAGGGGCCTGGAAGACTTACTCTGCGTCTATAGCCTGGTCTATTCTGATTGTTCAATGTTAATACATATTGGTTGTTAAATATTTTAAAAACTTTTTCGGATCAAAGGGGAATGCCTAAGTCACCTATAACATATCTATTATATTTTTGCTAACATAACTATGTTGAACCATAAGTTCATAAAATCATGTCTATAAAATAATGTTAAATGGAAAAGAGCAGGTCATTACCAAATGGAACATACCCATTATAATATTTGTCTATTGTACGTTGACTATTTGTACAAAATACAAATACCGTTTGACAAAGATGAGAATTGGAATTACAGTTCCAAGAGCTTGATGAGTTTATTCTCTGTAATTATTTTATTTTAGTGCATAATAAGAGAAAAACAACTATAATCTTTCTAAGCAGACTGTATTTGGAAACTTGTCTTTTTGGAATTGAGATGTCTCAGAGTAAATCCTAATGCTGGGTATAACGCACTAAGAAAAAAAAATTGTCATAGAAAGCATTTCCAAGAGAAAATGAAATCCCATTCTGTTTTTCAGGTAATATATGGAAAAGTTCATTTTCAAGGAGCCTGAGTCAGACTCAGGATAGTAAACCTCTTCTGGCAAAATGCTACCTCAAATGTCTAACTCTTCAGTAAATAATTATATATTGCTTTAGCACCTTAAGTTTACAAATTATTTTCACATTTGATCTTTATGATGGTTCTGAGGAGGTTTAAATAGTATCATTTTCCTTTCGTGGAAGAGACTACTGAGGCCAGAGTGTAGCACAAGTGACTAAATTCATTAACTATTTAATGTCACTGTGAGGGTGCTGTCAATAAGAAAGCCTAGGCTTTGGCCAGAATATACCTAAGATCCCATTCCAACTACTTCTGCGCCAGCTGCGTGTCATTGGTACTGTTTCCAAACTCTTCTGGGCTTCATTCTCCATATCTACAAAGAGAAAATAATACCTATTTCAAGGACTTATTATAGAATTAAATAAGAGAATAAAAGAACATATCAGTGCTTGCCAATAGTATACTGGCAAGTATTAAACAATAGGCTCTGTGAAGAAAAAAAATGTATGCATGTGTATATGTACATAAGTTTATTATAAATTGGTATTACCATAAAAGATAGCATACAATTGACAAATCATTTCATAGCATACAACTGACAAATCATAATAAAATACACAATACTTAGTATTACAAATTCTGCATAGCCAATTGATGCTAACAGAAAGCTTCCATTGGTATTTTCCAAACTCTTATATTGGTAGCCAAATTCTAGCTCCAATTCAACCAGGATTTGACAAACAGAATTGGATCCCAGTCTGCTATCTCTTTCCGCAACTGATGTATCATCAATAAATCTGATATGTGACATGGAAAAAAAGAGAAAAAAATTACCTATAGGCAAATTATCGTTAGTGTCTATTTAAACTTCCAACTTATTTTTACAGGTTAAAAATTTGCAAAATGAAAACAAATCAATGTGCTCTAGAATGGATCATACTCATTTAAGCAAATATTAATTCACTCGTGAATAACTTTGCCTCATCAGTTTCTTACCCTCTTCCCAACATGGAGAAGAGCTCTGTTTTTGCCAGATCAGCCCCCAAGCATTTTGTGATGTAAAACCTAAAAGAGAATATGCCAGACATTGCCAGCTTCTTACCCAAAGTCTATTCTTCCCTTCTTTATTAGCATGACCTTGATTATTTTTACAGTGTTGCAAAGTGACCAGTTATACTTACCTTCTCAGGCACCCTTGCAGCTGGTGATGACCATGTGACCATTTCTGGCCAATGAGATGTAAGTGGAAATCTACAAGATGTGGCTTCTGGGAAATCAGCTGTTTTCCCGATAAAAAGAACATATTCATCAGGCACATGTCTTTTGCCTTTGGCTAGTCCCCCTCATCTGGCATTGACTACTCATCCTTCAGTACCCAGATCAAGCATTTTGAGAAAAGCAGCCCTGAGAGATTTTATCCAGTAGTTGGCCTGGGGAGGAAAACACATCTCTTACTTGTTTTAACCACTGTAATGAGGTTCCTGCAACATGCAGCTAGACACAGCCCTGACTGATGTCAGAGGAGGGATTGGTCCTGAGAGACAGGAAGAAGGTAAGGAGGCTATGGGCAGAGAGGCCAGGCCACCCATTTAATAGAGAACTAGACAACAGGAAGGAAGGAGCCAGAGAAGTTTCAGCTCCAGACCGTGGTTGGAGAAGCAGTTTGGGTGTTGGCACAAGAGGAACATCTGGAGAAGCTGAGCAGAGTGGAGGAAAGAGCCTTTGAGAAGTGTTACTATAGCTCATAAATCATGTGTTCTTCAAGTTCTTCAACAAAGCCACATAATGAATGGAATTCCTTCTCAATTAATTCTGGCCACTGGATTTTGCTTTTGTGTACTGGGGGGAGGGAGGGTCTCTGCAGTGACTGAGACCTGGGGAGCCCCAGGGCTTACTGGAGTTGTGTAAGCATGAATTTAGGAAAGGTCTGCATGACTGAGACATGGGTTGCTGTACTGAAAAGAGCAGAGACAAGGAAGCAGGAGATGTGAATGCAAGTCCTCATTCTTTCACGGTTGGCTGGGGAGCCTTCCACAAGTATTTTTGCCATGTCAGGCTTCAGGTCCCCCTTTGCGAAAGGAGAATGCTTCCGGTTCTGTGATGATAGTGTTCTACGAGTTACTATAAGAAAAGTATATCTGTACTCCTAGAAGGATATTCCTGCTTCGGGTAGCTTCTTTTCGGCTCTGATGATAATAAATGGTGTGGAAGAGAGAAGAGTATGTGCAAGGAAAATGAAGTCCACCCCCAATTCAACAAATATGTGTTGGCCAGCTGCTCTGAGTTGAGCACTCAGATAAAGATAGCCAAAGGATACAATCTAAGCTCCTTAGCCAGACCCACAGGCCCTCCACATCTGGCCCTGTCTGACTCTTTGGCCTTTCTCTCTCTGGTTCTCCACACACACCCTCACTTCCAGCATCCTGGGTTACTCACAGTGTCCTCAGCCCCTTGCGATAGTCAATGCCTCCCTCTCTATTCTCCAGCTCTACCCCTCCCTGACAACGATGCCTTACCTTTTTGATCTGGGAAACTCCTATTCATTCTTCAGTGCCCAGATCAAGCATTTTGAGAAAAGCAGCCCTGAAAGATTTTATCCAGTAGTTGGCCTAGTCGTTACCAACTAGGCTGTGATGTTCCCCGACGAAAAAGCAATTTCACAGAATATCAACATCAGCAGAGAACTCCAACAAGACAAAAACAATACCACTCCATAATCATCCCTGAACAGAGATAAAAACAAAGACACTGTGCAACCACAGAACGACCAAACATCCCCTCCCTAGGCTAACATGAGTCTATTTTTTTTAAAGATTTTACTTATTGGGCACCTGGGTGACTCAGTCGTTAAGCAGCTGCCTTCGGCCCAGGTCATGATCCCAGGGTCCTGGGATTGAGCCCCACATAGGGCTCCCTGCTCCACTGGGAGCCTGCTTCTCCCTCTCCCACTCCCCCTGCTTGTGTTCCCTCTCTCGCTGTCTCTCTCTCCCTCCGTCAAATAAAGAAATAAAATCTTTTAAAATAATCTTTTTTTTAAGATTTTATTTCTTTATTTGATGGAGGGAGAGAGAGAGTACAAGCATGAGCAGGGGAAGGGGCAGAGGGAGAAGCAGATTCCCTGCTGTGGAGGGAGCCCGATGCGGGACTCGATCCCAGAACGCTGGGATCATGACCTGAGGCAAAGGCAGATGCATAACTGACTGAGCCACCAAGGCGCCCCAACATGAATCTCTATTGCTTCTCTTCCAGTGATATCTCTAACCCCATTCCATTCCTCCCACCTCCTAGATCAAATGTATTAAGATGTCCAGTTACCAAGTTGCCCCACTTTCTAACAACACTATTCCAGAAAATATCCCTCATTTCCTTGTACTCAAGTCACCAACACAAGCCCAGATCCTCTACGAAGCCCCTCTGAGCCCCCTCTTATCCAGACCCTCCATGCTTGTCTGTCGTGTGTGTTCTCCTTTTGTGTGGCAAGTTATGAACCCAACTTTAACTACATGTGTGTTCCTGGGGGCCTCTGGCAGGTAGCTGCTGACCGTCCCTTCCTCTCTGACCTTCCCCAACCCAGCAGAACAAAACATGTATTTCTGTGTTCCCAGTGTGGACCTCCAGCATCTCTGAACCCTATTCAGAACAACATCCTGTAGCAACATTTCTTCCTGTGTTGCCCGTCTTGCTGTAACTGCCCCTCAACCTCTCCCATAAGACCGTTTACTCCCCCGGCAGGCCACCGGGATGGCTGCGGAATAAATATCCCAACACTCCACACCCCAAAGCGGCACAGATAGGCCCCCGAGAATCTCCGTAGGCAACACCGAATGGTTCCTAACCGCTCGCCCTTCTCAGCCCCCATCTCACGTGGAGCCACGGACGGGAACACAAGAAAGTTGCTCTTCATCAGCACTTCAGATGCTGCTTCTCATTTTTGCCTTACATGCTGTTCTTAAATTGGCCAAGTCGCTATCACTGCTGATCATCCATCGAGGCCCCTTCCGTGACTTCAGCATCCCCCCACGGTGCTATGCCACTTTATTGAAAGCGAGGATTGCAACGGCAGGCAAATAATGGGAACACGACTTAATGAGTTGATAACGCCGAGATCTTTCACCGGAGGGAGGAAGGAAGAGTCCTAGGGTTTAAATCACCTCCATAAAACATCTGCAAAGAGGAGTCGGAGAGGCTGCCCGGAGCCTCTGGTTCCTGTTTAACATGCACAGTTGGCAGTTTTAGGAAGCAGCCTTTTGGAGACAAGCGCATCCTGAAGCGCACCCTTTTGTTTCTTCTTCAGCTGGGACACAGCGGCCTGAAGGCAAGCCATGTTTGCCCCGCACAGCGCACTGCGGCAGCAGCCCGACCTCAAAGGCATTCTGGAAGAAATGGCAATTGCTTTTTTCGAGGAAAACATCATGTTTCCCAGCTTTACTGAATGTGGAGCAAATTTTTTTAAGTGGTCAAAAATATCAGGTTTGGTTGTTATGGTTGTTTTCTCTTTTTTTTAAGTTGTTTTTCTTTAAGATTTTATTTATTTATTAGAGAGAGAGAGAGATGAGCAGGGGGAGAAGGAGAAGCAGACTCCCCGCTGAGTGGGGAACCCAATGCAGGGCTTGATCCCAGGACCTTAGAGTCATGACCTGAGCCGAAATCGAGAGTCGGCCACTTAATCCACTGAGCCACCCAGGCGACCTGGTTGTTTTCTTTTCTGTCCAAAATGGTTCCCTAGCTGACAAGGGCAGAGCGCATACCACTTGCTCACCCAAATTTCAAACGAAAACTTCACGTCTACCCACCGTGTCCTCACTCCTGCTGCAGCCTCAGCCCCCATCCCAGTGCCCTGTTCTCATCAGGAAGGAATTGGGCTCACAGACAAAGACACAGGAGACAAGGTACCCAGCAGGACTCTGAAATCAAAGGAAAGAAAGAGCTTTTCTTCCCTCTTTTTCCACAGTTGAAGGGAGGTTGGAATAGAACAACATGGTCCCATTCTTTTCAACACAAATTAATTCTGCCAGCCACAGGAAGACTTGTAAACCAGATGCCACTTCTCAATAGTTTAAGAAACATATGACCTGTCACCCCTGAAGGGGGCGTTCTTTTATCGGACCCCAAAATCAAAGGGATATTACAAGAAACATTTATACAATAAATTTCAAGTGCTTGTGGTTCTCAGGGGGGAAAAAATGGTGGAGGAAGTGAGACTATAAAATAAAGCATCCAAAAATGAATGAAACAAGCTCTTACATCACATGTCAGAATTGATCTTGCTGCTTGCATTTCCAGCACACCCGGGACGGGACCCTGTGGGAGCACAGTCAGGGACACAGCTGGTTTCTGAAGTCAGCCACAGCATGGATGGCCTCCGAGGAGTCCAAGAAGGGTCTGGCCTCCTACCTTACCACTTAGTCCTCCTAGTGCCTCCCCCCAGCTCTGCCTCCACCACTCCATAGTCACCTCCCACCTCAACTACCAGCAATGACCCGCCGTCACTCTCCCCGACACCCATCCATCATCACCCTCACATGACAGCTAGCAGACCACCCCTGCATATAAAGCAGGGAGAGACTGGACAAAGAGGCTGACCATTCAGCAGGTGGCAAGTCTGACAAGCAAGGAAACTTACAAGGCTTGTCTTGGGTAGCCAGGGGATGAGCGGACCCCCACACCTGCCACCAGGATCTTTAGGTTTCTAGAGAGGCTTTAATGGGGTTCAGCCATGTATACCATCCAGAAGGTCTCAAAAATACAGTGTGCTCTCAAGGCTGCATCCTTGAAAACAGCCCCCACTGTGGGCAAGGTGGGCGGATGGTGTACTCCAAGGACAGGAAGGGGCGAGGAGTCTCTGATCACCCACGTGCAGCTCCCCTGCCAACCCACGGTCACGTCCTCTCCACGACCTCCTGCAACACCACCCACCAGTACTCATCCACTGCTACCACTCACCATAGAATATCGAGGAAACGGGATCCAGGGACGTGAGACCAGTAGTCTCGACTGCATAGTAGATTCTCACAACCCTTTAACTTTGTCATCAGAAAACATTTAACAAGTTGCCTTGGGCAATACGATACTAATAGTAGCTCATCACTGTGAATGCTTCCTACGTGCCAGGGACCACTCTAAGTGCTTTGCATGCCCTAATTCATCACTAGTCCTATTCCAAATATGGGGAAACCGATACACAGAGGGGCTCAGTCACTCACTTAAGTCCTGCAGCTAGTAAGTGTCAGCCCTGGGACTTAGCCCAGGCCACCCAGCTTGAGAGCCCACACTCTTGACCACTTTGTCACACTGTCACCTCACACAATAAACCTATGACATTTATATAAAGGGTATTCATTAAGTTCCCTAGCTTATTGGAGGTACCATCTCATAAACAAAGCAGAACGCTGCCATGGCTCCCACACCTGGCTGTTAACACTCGCCCCGGGAACATCACAGGCTCCAGGAACAAAGCTATGATCCTTAGTAATGACAGCCAGGCGCCGGGCTAACTGTGTACTCATTTTGTTTTCTTAATTCTCACAATACTCTCATGAGGTAGATAATATTACTCTCATTTTATATTTGAGGAAACTGAGGCTCAGAGCAGACCAACAACTTGCCTGCCCGTCATGCCATGGACATATGTGAAAAGCCCCTATTCTGGTGGCTCAGTTGGTTAAGCGTCTGCCTTCAGCTCAGGTCATGATCTCAGGGTCCTGCGATCGAGTCCTACATCGGGTTCCTTGCTCAGTGGGGAGCCTGCTTCTCCCTCTCCCTCTGCCCCTTCCCCCTGCTTGTGCTCCCTCTCTCTCTGACAAATAAATAATAAAATCTTAAAAAAAAAGAAATCCCCCTATTCAGAATGGTGGCATTTGCCCAACATGTGCCAAGCACTCCGTGGCACTCTATAGAGCCACACAGCATTGTGGGGGAGGGGGAGCCTCTGCTGTGGCCCCAGCCCCCAGGATGGTGCCTGAAGGGGCAGCTCTTAGTAGATGACGTCCTCACTACATGAATGCATGCGTGCACGCGTGAATGAGTGAACAAAACAGTACTGCTCGTAATTAAAACTGCAAAAATAAGAGCAAACCATCCTCAAAGGTCGGAGAAGCAGGTCGTGTAGCAAATGTTACTTTTAGAATCACTACGGGAAGTGGGAGCACAGAGCCAGCTGCAGAGCAGGAGCGACCCCCCCACAGAGACTTCTTGCTGGTGCTTCTTCAGCCTGACCCAGTTCGGTGCTAGGGAAGGCTTGCAGAGCTGTTCCTTGGTTCCATGCTGACTCGTAAAAGTGGCTGCTGCCCTTTGCAATTAGACACTCTAGACCTCCATTCTGAGCCCTTAAATATATACAGTGACCTGTGTGCTGATGTGGCCAAAGGACAAGGAACGTGTGAAATTGTTCCCATTAAAATCAGCCCTGGGGGCAACCACTGCATAAGCAAGTGGCCAGCCTGGCCCACGCGTCAGATTTGTGTTAGATTCGTGTCCCCTCCTCCCTCCCACACAAACACAACTCCTTCTCCTGACAGCCATTGAGTGCCTGGCAAACTTTCTGCCCCATTTCTGATAGAGGGTCTGCGTCTACTAAGATAACAAACCGAGTATACTGTCTGCTTTACAAGCTCGGGATTTGAGGGGAGGGGGGCAGGGGTGCTGGGAAGACAGCAAACAGGCACTCAACTTCAGTTCTCATCTAGGCCTGGGAGGCTCACTTTTCATAGCACAACTGCCCAGATTCACAGAACAAGAAAGCTTCGGCTCTTGGCAAGGTGTCAGCTACAGAGCCTCATGACAAGGCCCCAATTACTTTGCTAACGGTAAAGAAGAAAACTTGAACCAATTTTAGAACAAGAGTTAAAAAGGAATACAGAAAATTCCCTGCTGTGCTCTTTTAAAACATGAGTGGGGAAATATTTCCCCCTTGTGGTCGCCCTGGGAATTGCTGCTCTTACCCAGAAAGTTTTCCACTGGTTGAAATTCATAAAAGTTTTTGTGCCATAATCCATACTGGCAGGTAAAGCCAAGGGATCTTCTACCAGATTCAAAAGGTAAAATACATAGAATTATAAGGAAAATATAAGGAAAACCAATTATATCTAGATTTATTCACCCAATTATTAAATAAGTGGGACTATATAAATATGCGTGCTTCTTTAACACAATAAATAACAAAGCCTTATTACCATAAATCTTACTACCATAAATAAAAATTAGTGATGAGAATAAATGACATTTTGAGAAATCAGGGACAACTGTGACAAAATATGCAAATAGCTAGGATTTACAGAAGTGACAAAGTCATGGGTTCCAATACTACTAGAAAGGTCAGTGTTTGACCTTTTACTGCCATTTATAATTGAAGGAAATTCTGTATTTCAGTTAGAGGTCCAGCTCCAATCCTTACCCATTCCAGTGCATGGGTCTCCTGAGTTCATCCACAGACCCCTCCGGGTCAGCGGAGCCCAGCTATTCTAACCTAGCTTAATCTAATCAGTGAGCAGCTTCGCCACATGAAGCAAGGTTGCCAATTTGTAGTGTATCAGGGGCAAAAATGCTATTGTTATTGCCAGGGTGTATGAGAACTAGGGGAGCTGAATAAAATGGCCAACCCAACACCTTCCATGTAACAGAAACAACACTGGTCTAAAAGCCAGGAGCACTAGCTTCTGGCCCATCCTGGCCCGAATATGCAGGGAAAGGAAGCAAGATCAAGTAGAGAGAAGCCAGAGTCATAGAAAGGCCAATAATTCCACCCAGTTCCCCACAAGTTAGGGGAAGTTTGCCCATGCTAGTGATGCAAGAGTTCTACTCCGTTGGTGCCCACGGTTCTTGGTCTTGAAGGGGTAGATGACCAGAAGAGAGGTGGGCAGCAAAGCAAAGTTCACTGAGCGATAGTACAAAGCTCCCAGAGAGGGAGTGGAGGCCAAGTGGGTTGCCTCCGGAGTTTCTAAGTTTAGGGGTTTTGTGAGCTATTCTGTGGAACTATCTTAAGCAATCAAGGTGTGCCGAGTCCTGCCAATCAGGGCTTTGGTCATGTATCTTTCTACCTATTAGGTTAATATCAAGTGCACATGGTCTTTTTTGGCTGACATCTGGGGGCTTATGTTTTAACGGCCCCTTGCCCGTGATAGTGACAAGTGCTTTGTGGATAATTGTCTTCTTTTAGGACGCTTTGCAGAAGTCATTTCTGCAAAGGCTGCAAAGCAGAATGTCAGCGCGCTCCTGTCTAAGCCTCAAAACAGGATGTTAGGGCTGTTTTGTCTTAGCTGTCCTGACTCCGTGTTGTTTTGTTGGGGACGCTGGCCCGGACTACCTCACTGTCCAACCAACTGCTAACACTAGTAATAATGAAACTGGCCAAGCGTTGGAGCATGTACCGGGAGCCGGTCTTTCAGGCATTCTGCCATTCTGAGGGGGGAATTATTACCTGTTTCACCAACAAGGCAACAGAGGCTGACAGCAGAAGTGTCTTGCTCAGAATCACACAGCCGGCTAGTGGTAAGGCCAGGACTGGAGCCCAGGTCAGTCCGGTTCTTACTACCAAGTCTTCAAACCCTGTTGGTTTGTAAAGCCAGGAGCTTCCTGGGTGAAATCCGAAACTGGCTGCCATTACTCAGAGGGCCAGGAGAGACCAAAGAGGCCAGCCACCCCAGATGGACAGGAGGCAGGTGGAACAAGCCAGGGAATTTACAAGGCTTGTCTTGGGCAGCTGCAAGATGAGTGGATCTCCACACCCACGGCCAGAATCTTAAGGTTTCTCAAGAGGACGTAATGGGGTTCAGCCATGTATACTATCCAGAGGGTCTCACTGCCCTCTCAGGACTGCATCCTTGAAAATGGTTCCCAGGGTGAGAAAAGTGGGCGGAATGTACATTTTGAGCCCAGAGAAGGGGGTGAGGAGCTTCTGAGTGTCCCGTCCAGTTCATGGGTCAACCAGATGACCTCCTCCAAAATTTTACGCCTCTTGACCCGCTCTTCCAATCCTACAATCCCCCTTACTCCACAATGGGCCCTGAGGGGTTGCAAGGAGTTTCAATCAGTGTGGAAGTGGCTGGTTTGGCGGCCCTCGGGCTGCAGTGGAGGCAGACACTGCAGCAACAATATAGGCATGTCGTAAGAAAACAGAGTAAAATAGTGATCCCCCAAACAAGTAACAGTGTTTTCCATTAAGAGTTCAATGATTCAAAGAACGGATTTGTGAAGTCCCTAAGAGAAAGGGGGTTCTGATCCCCCAGGGCATCCACTTTTGTCCTCACGTGATGTGATAAGGAAAATGCATTAGCAGACTCATCAGGCATGAACACAACATTCGGTTGGGATGATGGCACAGGTGCCTCCTTGCGAGGCAACAACCATGTCCAAGGCCATCCTGTCTTGGAAGACAGCTTTTCTCGGTAAAGACATTTCAGTGTTCAGTCAAGAGAGGTTTTGTTGGCTCTCATTTAAGACTTCTTGGGTGAATTTAGCAAGGGCTTCTACTCGTGCAATAAAGGCTTCCAGGCCAGTGGAGGGAACAAAGACAGCGGTCAAATGATTGTATATACGCGTGTATCACGTACAGTCTGTTTCAGCAGATCTGGCTACAGCAAGACAACGGGATCCCAGGGGAGATGGAGCAGTTTCCTCTCTCGCCAGGGTGCAAAGCACCTCACCCAACCCGGTGGGACATCCCCTTGCACATTCCAGTAGGTGAGACCTTTCCCAGTCTCAATGGGACTCAGTGTCCTCGGCATCCTCAGTGAGAGTCAGGCAACGGCTGTCTCCCTTCACTTCCATACCTTCACGGTGTTCGGTGCCTCGGCAGGGGTCTCCAATGTAGCCTATGGGGCACCAGGCCCTACTGGTCGACCATTCAAACGTATTAAAGCTTGAAACTGTACTTTAGTCCCCCCAGTCAAGGTGATTTTACCCATTAGTAACTTAATCTGCAGCTTTAATATTCCTTTTTTTTTTTCCTTCTACCAACCCTGCTGCCTGTGGGTTCCAGGGGAGACATACCTCCATTCAATGTCATGTTCTTTTGCCCAATCGTGCCCATCCTGACTTTCTAAATGGGACCCCTAATCACTATCTGATCAGTGAGTGTATCCATACGTGGTAGTCAGCTTCTCTAACCCCTCAGTGGTGGCGGGCCTTGTTTGCACGGCGACAGGGGAAAGCGTGGGTTAGGCCAGCTCAGCGGTCCACCTGCCAAGGACCCTCACTCAGAGGGAGGGGGCCGGTATAATCAATTTGTTGCCTCAACAGCTGCCTCAGTGGGAAGGACCCCGACCCCAATGGACCCCCGTGATAGCCACTACTTGGAATGATAAATTGAAGGGGAAGCCAGTACACAGAGCAAACCTCGGTCCCATCAGTGCTTCTAAGAAAGGCAACATGGGAGCTGGACTTCGGTCGGCGGAGGGCCCCACAGCCATGGAGAATGACCCACACGACATGGCAACCAGGGACCTCCTGGCTGGAGTGCCTGGCCCACTTTCCACAAGCCTCTAATCTACCAAGCAATTCCACAGCAAGTCCAAATGTGTCCCTTCTCCCTCCTGGGCTGTCTAAACTTCGTCTGACCACATCGCTCCTCTGCCTACAGCCCTTTTGTGGCCTTTTATCGCCAGGTGAGGTCTCTCACCTGCTGCCGTTTCTCACCTCTGGAACTTTCCAAACATTGCCTTTGTCTCCCAACCAGCACCTCTACCTCCCCTGCCACACACACACACACACACACACACACACACACACACACACACACGAGTGAGGGGAAGTCTCTCTCGCTCATCTAGACATCACAGGAAGGAACACGACTGGCTACACTCAGTACACCTACCCTGAATCCCACTCCACGTCCTCCTCAGCCATTTCACCAACTACAGTTTTTCTCTAGGGCTGAAAACCCTGTGAACTACCCTGTGTGTCCTCCATGGGCATGCCCTGCCTCTTCAGGACCACCTTTTCTGAGGGCGGGTCCACCTGGTTCACCTCATGTCCCTCCTGAGCATCCAGGCCACCCCACCAACGACAGACTGAGGGTCACTCTCATCCAGGATTCAGGCTCCACAACCCATTTCCCGGGAGTCTGAAGCACATCCCCATTTGTTGGCCTACTCTATCAGGACCTGATGTGGAGCCACCAAAACCAGCCCCTTCGACTGGTTCCCTTCACCCACTAGTACTCAGTCTTTAGGGCATCGGTGGCTGGGAGGTATGAGGTGAGGGTCTGTCACATAGAACCTGGGATGGAATGTGCCACTTGAGATGGTCAAGACCTACTATGAACGTACAGGCCTCACTTGTGAAGTCCAGAACTCTCCAAGGAAGGGCCTTCTACACCCTCTCAACTCTTCCGTAGGTGCAGACCTTTCAACAGCCAGCTGTATGCTCTTGAGGGCTGCAGCCCCCTGAAAGCCTGCTCTGGCTCTAAGAGGCAGGTCTCAGCAACTGAACCTTTGCTCCAAGAGCCCCGGCAGCCTGAGGCCTCACCCTTGGGTTTTCTTGGTCTCTCAGCCACCCATCTGCTGCACCTCAGACATGGGCCCAAGTAAGGCTAAAAGCCTTTTCTCCTGGGACCAAGCCAGAACTTTATCTCCCCAAAACACCCATGGGTTCTAGTGGGCTCATTTCTACCACAGCAAAATCGCTCGCCCCACAATGTGGGCAACCGCTTGTCCCAGGCCTTCCATGGTATGACCCAACTAGGGTCATGTTAGGACCCAGGCACCTACCTCCCAGGCATGGGGCACACTGCCTGCTGGGAATGAGAAAAATCAATCTCCTCAGCCCTGCCACATACAAGATTTGCCTCCTCTGTACTCTCTCAGCCCCCATTTCTAACCAGTGCACAAAACCACTTAGTCTTTTGAACTCAGTCTCATCCTGTACCTGACAAAGGCCCTGAGAGCCTCCCTTATTTCTGCTTGCCAATCCTCCAGCAGGATCCATTTGTTTACTCAGTGAAGCCCATCCCACAGGCTGATGAGAAATTCAGTCTCAGCCATTACAAATCCCCAAGGTGGTGCCAGGTCTGGGGTCCCCGCCATGCTGCCCAGCCTCATGGATGCCCCACTTCACGTGCAGCGAGACCCCTCTGAGAAAGCTGCGATCCCTCTACACCAAAGAGCTAACTTCTCTAAGATTTTGCCACTTCCTTCATCTCCTGCTCCCAAAGATGCCAGGGGGAGTCTGCACCCCATACAGCATACAACCCCTGCGGCAGGAATAAAGGGCTTGGCTACCTGGCTGGAACTGAAAACAGGGAGGAAAACATGGAGAGCACTCTCACACAAATTCATAATGTAACACCCACCTCAAAGCCACCATTATTCCCAGGTCAACTTCACTCTCTCCTGGAACAGAAATTCCTTAGGGGCACAGCTGTATCCCAGGACCTAGAACAATAAGTAGTCTCTCAACATATACCATTGAATTACTAGGGAGAAGAAAATGAATGAAGATTATGAATGAAGAATGAAGACATAGATGCATGTTGGGGTGCCTGAGTGACTCAGTCTTTAAAGCCTCTGCCTTCGGCTCAGGTCATGATCTCAGGGTCCTGGGATCGAGCCCCTCATCGGGCTCCCTGCTCAGCGGGGAGCCTACTTCTCCCTCTCCCACTCCCCCTGCTTGTGTTCTCTCTCTCGCTGTGTCTCTCTGTCAAATAAATAAATAAAATTTAAAAAAGAGGGATAGATGCATGTAAGAAATGGGAGCAAATGCCCTCTTATAAAACACCCTCCAAGCAACAAGGGGAGACTTTAGAAACTCTTTAACTTCTCATCTCGATGAGGGCTCTGCTCCATGATGTGCCACCTCCCGGGACTCAGTCTCTCTGAGCCTTGTTTCCGCCTCTCCTGTAAACAGGCGGTAAGCTGGTAAGTGGTTGCTCAGATAAGGCAGTGGATTTCGAATGCCTAGAAGAGGACCTGGAACATGACAGACACTCAATAAATGTTAGCTATTTTGGGGGCTGCAGCAACAGCAGCACAGAAGAGGAAACAATGCTTGTCGTTAGAGGTTTTGAGATCAGAGGCTGACAGGTGAGAGAGACCCCAGCCGCAGCTCACCTACGAGGCAACCATGTGACCGCGGACAAGTGGCTCAACTTACCTACAGCCAATACTCCTCTGTTTGGAGAGTGAATCAAAATAATATCACTTTCATAGGGTTCTTATGAAGCGTAATGAATTATTATTGAAAGACGCAGCAGAGTGCCTAGAAGTTGAAGTGTATAGTCAATGTTGAGCAAGTCACTATTAGATGAAATAGAGCAACTACCATGGTATCAAGGAAACGCAGCAGTGGTTGGCCATGGAGGGAAATGTGACATTGGTAAAGACAGCAACAAAATATATCTGCGACAGTCAAATTGAAGAGGCTTTGGAGATGGTGTGTAGAAGAGTAAACGCGGCAGAAAAATGAATTCTGAGTTAGAAGTCTCTGATGGCTAATGCTACCTGTCGACCTGACTGGGCCAGGGGGTGTCCACGTTGAGTTGAACATTATTCTGCATGTGTCTGTGAGAGTGTTTCTGGATGAGATTAACACTTGAACCAGTAGACTGAGTAAAGCAGACTGCCCTCCCAAGTATGGGCAGGCTTCATGGAATCCACTGAAAGCCTGAATAGAACAAAAGCTGACCCAGAGAGAATCTGCTCCCTGCCTGATGTTCTCAGAGTCAGGCATGTCTTCTCTTGAACTGGAATTCCTATCATTAGCTTTCCTGGTTCTCAGGACTGGAGACTGCAGATCTTGGAACTGCTCAGCCTCCATAAATACGTGAGCCAATTCCTTATAACTAATACAAAAACCATTTCTGGGGCCCCCTGGGTGGCTCAGTTGGTAAAGCATCTGCCTTTGGCTTGGGTCATGATCCCAGGGTCCTGGGATCGAGCCCCACATCGGGCTCCCGGCTTGGCGGGGAGTCTGCTTCTGCCTCTCCCTCTTTCCCTCCTCCTATTCGTGCACTCTCTTTCTCTCTCTCTCTCAAATAAATAAAATCTTTTTTAAAAATCTAAAAAAAAAAATCGGGGGGCACCTGGGAGGCTCCGTCAGTTGATTATCTGACTCTTGATTTCGGCTCCGGTCTTAATCTCATGGTTATGAGTTCAAGCCCCATGTTGGCCTCCACACTGGGTATGAAGCCTACTTTAAAAATAGGGGGGAGTAAGGGGAAAGCATCAGTTCTCAGAAAGAACTGAGACAGAAAAAAATTGAAGATTAAAATAATGGTTTAAAAAATGGCTAATATTGAATATTTATATACTAGGTACACAGAAAACATATGGGGGGAATCAAGCATCATAACAATAGGAATTCCAGAGGGCAATCAAAAAGCACATGGAAGAGAGCTCATTCTCTAAGTTTAAGAAAGGCTTGAGGTTTTTTTTTAAGAGAGTGCGTGCGTGTGTGCACACTCGCACACACACCACACACACACACGAATGCGAGGGGGGCAGAGGGAGAGGGAGAGGATCTCAATCTGCTGAGCACAGAGTCCTGTGCGAGGCTCGATCCCACAACCCTGAGATCATGACCGGAGCCGAAATCAAGAGTCAGATGCTTCGCCAACTGAGCCACCCAGGCGCCCCAGGCTCGAATGTTTGTATCAAAAAGTTCATTTGATCTCCGGTTTCTGCTCTGACATGTGACCACTCCACATGCACAAGAAAAAGGCTGAACAAACTGAAAACCAACCATTCTTTTTAGAGCCATCAGAGCACTGAGCTCACAGGGGACACAGACATGCCCCAAACTGGAGAAACAAGCAAAGGCGGGAAATCAACGCTCCCCAGGATCTGGGAGGAAAATAAACCGGAATGGACAAAACACTGAAACAGAGCAAGGACTAGCTCAAGAGTTAAAAGCTTCTGGGGGCCCAGGCTTAGATGGAAGGACCCCCCTCTTTCATGAGGTTTGGCTCCAGGAGCCCCACCAGGTTTCCATGGGGAAGATTGAGAAAATCTCCTCTGACTTCCAGCAGGGGAAAAGGAGACCAACCAAAGGATTGTTCCATTCTCTGCCTGCCCGCAGGGGGAGCCACTTCATCAGAGCTGAACCAGCTTGGGGAAAGGGCAAGGCCCTTCCCGTGTCCTCTAGCCGTCCTGATAAGGTGTAGGGGAGCGCTGGGGGGCACTGGTGAAAGTTAGAGCCCACACCTCTCCCACCCGCAGCCTGACCACCCCTTCAGCATGGTTCCCAGATAGTTAGAGGATTACAGATGGAAGGACTGGGAGGCCCGGATTCCATTTAAGGAGTACCTAGGGAAACAATAAAAGAAACCAAAAACAAGGACACTAGAGGGAACTGAAGCTTACAAACCTCCAGAAAACAGAAAACACAATCTAACTCCTCGCCAGAAAAATATAAACACCCTCACTACAGGTCTATTTACCTCAGCTTCTCTTACCCAATACAGCATGTCTGCCTTTCAACAAACTACAAGGTGTGTTAAAAGGCAAGGAAAAAACCCAGGTTGTTCATTTTGGTTTTGGTTTTTGATGCTTGGGCCTGTATGTCCTCTGGGGAGTCACCGCTGTGTTGTAAATCTCCACCTCTCTGCTCAGGAGAGAAGCTAAGGCACGTCGTATATTCAGTATAACCCAGGGAGCCCAATGAGGAATCTACGTGTTAATAGACCAGACTGAGTATAATTCACTTACTATTGCTGCTGCAATAAATGACCACAAACTTAGTCACTTAAGTCAACACAAACTAGGGGCATCTGGGTGGCTCAGCCATTAAGCATCTCCCTTCAGCTTAGGCCATGATCTCAGGGTCCTGGGATGGAGCCCCGCATCGGGCTCTCTGCTCAGCAGGGAGCCTGCTTCCCCATCTCTCTCTGCCTGCCTCTCTGCCTACTTGTGATCTCTCTGTCAAATAAATAAAATCTTTAAAAAATAAAATTAAAATTAAAATTAAAAAAAACACAAACTAATAATCAGAAGTCCAAGGTATTGGTGGAACAGTGTCCCCTCTGTTGCCTCTAGGGGAGAATCTGTTTCCTCCCCTTTTCCTGTTTCTAGAGGCTGCCGCTTTCCTTGCCTCATGTTTCCGTGGCTCCATCTTCAAAGCCAGCAGTGTTGATGGAGCCGCGTCCTTCTCAGGCTGCCATCCGTTCCTCCCTTGTCTGTCTCCCTCATTTTACTTTTAAGGCAATTTGTGATTACACTGGGCCCACCGGTAAGTTAGGATAAAGTACCTATTTTAAGGTCAGCAGAGTAGCAACCTTAATTTTACCTACAACCCTAATTCTCCCACTATGCAGCCTAATACACTCATGGGTCCCGGGGAATAAGACAGAGACGAGTTTGGGAGGCCATTATTCTGTCTACCACAAAGTAAAATTAAATGTGCTTATGCTCTGTTCTTTTAGGTGCAGTTTATTTTCTATGATCCAATGTTAAAAAGTTTTCTTGCTGAAAAATTAAGTATCGGTCTGAAATATAAATACTGTCAAAAAGTATGAGACCTCCTCTGGGTAATTATGAAAGCTCATAAAGCAAAATGGGATTAGTGATTAGTGATCGCTCAACACATGTCATTTGTGCAAATAACGCCAGGTGTACCTGCACTTCGAATGAAGTCTGTGAAGTCTGCAGCTAAAAATGCAGTCTTTGGTCTTTATGAAAGACGGAAAGCCAGGGCAGACTTTGGTTTTAGATCCAACTGTCACAGTTCACTGCCTCCTTTCCACAGAAGGTCACATCACATCTGCTGCTGGGAGTTGATAAAACCTAAAGACAATCTGAACTCTGTGCGTGCTGGTAGCAGAGAATGTCTCCAAGGAAGGAAACTGGATGACGACACTTTTTCATCACATTCCTTTTCTTACCTTTTCTTACCGCTTGTAATTTATACCACGTATATATACTTATTCAAAAAGTACACTAAATTTTAAAAGAATATATGATGCAGCCCAATCTATTGTGGTGGGTGGTGAAGGTTGAAGGGGTGAAGGTTCTTCTTTATCCCTTCTTTCAGGTTATGGTAGAAAAAGAAGGCATTGGCCCTTCAGCGGAGGTCCCTTGTCTGGGATCACTGGTGCTTACTCGTAACAGAAAAGCCACAAGACTGGAGGCACTAGGGGATTAGACATAAGACAGTCAAAAAATTCAAACATCCTGAATGCTCAAAGGCCACCCCAAGACGAAAAAGGGAGGAGACCCAGCTCTGCCATGTTTATATATTTTGTAATCTGAGAAATATAAAACTGAAGAGAAACAAAAACTGCAAAGGCCAATTATTATAATCCAGAGAGGATGCCTACTTTAAGAATAATAGTGTACGAACAATAATAGAAATCTAAACCCTGTTTATAAAAATATTTTTTTTAAAGACAAGATTTGGCTGGGGGTGGGGTGGTAAGAAAAGTATTAATGTTCCAAATAACTAGAAGAGAGAAAACATAATCCAAGCAACAAAAGACAAGAAAAGGAAACAGAGAGGACAAAATATACCAAACAAAATGATCAAAAGATCATATAATTGTAATTTTAACAAAGTTGCAAATGAAATTTTCCTTAGATTATACACACACAAAAAAAATCTGATTGGGTCCAATAACCACATCTAAACAGCTAAAGCTAAGGCAAGCACACACAATTTAGAAATTTCGCTAATGCAACCAAAAAGAAAACAATGGTGGCACTTTTAATAACAAAAGATATTACAAGGTGGAAAAGGAACAGTCATTTCATGTTCACAATAGACATAGTTAACATGACTATGAATCACATGACTTCAAAATACATAGAGTTAAAAATACAGAAAAACTGAAGAAGGAATTAAACGGTAGCAGACGTGAGCTGGTTCACTGGTACCACTTGGGTGTTCATTAGTTGAAAGGGACCAAACAACTTTTAAACAAGAAGGAAGAATATCAGGAGCCACACAACTGACAGAAGCCAGGGTCTCTTGCAGGCAGGATGCTAAGGCAGACACTCTGGATGTGCCTGGACAGATTCTCTACACAGTCAAGCCTGTCAGCCAATGGGGACACTGGTTGGCAGTGGCCTGAGACTCTGGTGCACAGGCTCTGGGCAAGTTGAAGCCTGCTCCCTGCAGTTCCTAAGCCAGCCCCATGTGCCGTGCCATAGTAAATGCTAAAGCCGCCCAACCACACAAAGCTGCTCTTTTGCCTTTAGGCTGCAGCACAACCCAAGCACCAGGCAGGGGCCCTGAGACCCGCACTGGCCTCTCGCTGCAGACATCTAGGTGTCCAGGCCCCTAGTGTGAAGTCTGTACTCTCCAGCCCAGATGCCAGATAAGTGAAAAAACAAGTAAGATTTAACTATGCCCAATTGATATATTTAAAATTTAATATAATAGGGATCCAGACTATTGATTCATTTCTGGAGCCAGCTTGTTCAACAAATTTGGAAGACATACAGCATGGACACATTTTCTGATAAATTGTGCATTGTGAGCTACATAAAAAAACAGTTGCATCTGACCTTAAAACATGGAAGAAGTAGAAAGAAAATATATGTTTTAAAAGAACACATTTCAAAAAATTTAAGAATAAAACATGAACACATTGCACCATCTCCCCTTTCCTAACCAACTGAATGTTAACATGCCACACATTTCCAAAAATTAACCCCCCCCAAAAAATGACACCTGAAGATTCCTCACAGACCTGTACCCCTGAAACAAATAATACATTATGTTAATTAAAAAAAAAAACAAAGAAAGATAACACAAAATTACAATGGGTTTCACTTGTTTTAAAAAAAAAAAAAAACTGGGGCAAATCACAAGTAATGAAAAATATGGTCCATCCATGATCAAGTATGGGGCTGACCGTTGTAAGAAAACACTTAAACACTGTCTCACGCATTTAGTCAAAGTGAGTATTTTCTTATTTCCCAAACCACCATTTGTCAAACTGCAGAAACTATAAAGCTGAAGGATAAACACTTTAAATAAGAATTCATACTCCAAGGAAGTAAGAATCTTTCAACTTTTATTTCTAGGATACATTCATCTGGAACCTTTTTGTTGCTTTACAATTTTCCCCCTAAGAGAAATGAATACAATAAAAATATAATCCAACTACCAGCAGTGTTTGTAACCAGAAAAGAATCTAAAATCTCTGGTGTGATAATATAGGATTTTTTTTAAAAAATATAAACTTCATACCAGAAATAAAGCCTGAATATTCTCTTTTTCTTTAAAAATATAATTTTTCCTTCTTAGCTCTTCCATGTAAATCTTATAATCAACCATTTAGTTCTAGTCTATTTTTAAACTAGTAATTGTAACACTATAGCATTTTTCCCTACTTTGTATCTTGTTCTGTACTGTGAATCAACCAATAATTGCAGAAGTGTTTAAAAAGAGAGAAAGAGATGCCACTAGGCTGTAGCAAGATTCTTTAAGATATACTGATCATTAAAAGAAAAAAAAAAAAATTCCCCATTAGCAAACCGAAACCTACTTAACAAACTGCATTTTATCATGTTTATGAAATTAGAAAATGTGTATAAAGCACTTTTGCAAACTTTGTAAAGCTCTAATGGAAAACATTTTTAGAATCTGTTTTAACTAGAAAGTGCTGCTGACTGGTATAGAATGTTAGGGACAGAAGGTTCTGTGAAATCTTGTTCTTTTTTTCTGTTAACTACTTACATTTGGGGAAGGAGAGATTATAAACTGCAAAGAAGCCGGGGGTATGGGTACAGGAATGTGTCACAAAGATTGACTGGTTTGCAGTGACATATGACTGTTTTTCTTAACTGAGAATAAAGACCAAAGGACATAGGAGTAGACCAATACTTTACACCAGACTGAGAAGTCAAGCCATTTGTCTCCAACTAGGAACAAGAAATAAGAAGTGAGGCTTTTGCCCCACTGCTGACTAGCTCCTCCATGCAGAGCTTCATTACTTGCAGTCTTTTTAAAAACAATATTCCAAACCCAAACATAAATGGTCTGGGAATGGTTTCTTTAGTTTAGGAAAATAATCAAAAAGTCTAATTATAAACGTAGGTAACAACATACCTGAACCAGAGTTGACACTTTCCTACCTCTAGATAAATAGCATTGTCCGTAACAACTTTTTAGAGTATTCTATGGAATATAGGAAGTTAAGCAAAGAACAAAAAAGTTTGGTAACAAAAATAATCCCAGTGGGGCTTCCTTGTTTGTTAGAATGCAAACAGACATAACAGAAACTTCTTTCCATGAGCTACCCTAATGAAACTAGAAAGACTATGAAGACAGCCCCAGCAACGAAGGGCTACAGAAATTGGTCATCTGTACCTAGGCACAAGCGACCAAAAAAAGTATCCTCAATTAAAGGATGAGTGAACTGACCAGAGGGAATGTGTCTGCATTACTGCATGAAAAAGGCTTTGAGCGAGTCAGGCATGCTGGAAGAGGCTGCCACTTGGGGCTTTGGAGCCTCCTTTCTAACAGTTTCTGAACAATTTTCCTGTGGCTCTCTAGGAGCAGGCCTAGCTTAGCACATGGAATGGGCTAAGTGGCCTTATAACCTCTTTTGCCCCTCTGATGCTCTTACTCTTCTTAGTGCCTTCTTTCCCCAAGAGAATATTCAGGCCAATTTGTTTTTGTTTTTTCTGCATTAGTAAGAATAAACTAGCAATTTGGAATACCCTTAACTCTCACTGAGTATCTCATGTTAGTATAGGATACCATGAATAATAAGAATGTAGAACTTTAATGCCTTTTACATAAGAGTCAAACAAGCCTATGTCATACTTTGATGATTCCACATTAATAAAATTTAGCTATGATATGTAAAAAAAACTACTTTTGCCAAGGTTTTAACTATTGGACTTTAAACCAATTTCAGTATTCCATGGAAAGGTCATTTATATTAAAGTAACATGCCTTCATGTTTTCTACGTACAAGAACAAAGATTTTTTAAATGTACATATATTTTTTAACCAATGCACTCCCTTTTACAATCACACCTTCAGCCCAACAATTAAAATATAAACCCAACTGTCAATGAAAAGAACAGTGAACCAAATGACAGTATCATTTAAATATAACAATAATGCAAGAAAAGGTGAGCATCAAAACTTAGAAAATAAACATAAACAGATTCATTGGAAATCTGCTCATATGCCTGATGTGTTCAGAAATGAATCTCACACAAAACAGATCCCACTATCAAACAACACATTCCTTTCTCATTTACTCACTCCGTGATGCATGTCTCACCATTTTTACTGAGGTTTATACAGTGATTAATTATCCTAACAGCACAGCTTAATATTAAGTATACAGCCTATTCCAGAATTGGCATATGCTCCCAACAATTGTTTTGTACGCTCCCTGAATTATAAAATAGTCTAATTTTTTAGGAGCATAAAAATGAAAGGGCTTAGATCTATTCATATACATGGTGCATTAAATGTTACTAAGTTAAGACAGTAAGGTGGAAAAAAGGAATAGAAGGGTACAGTAAATTTTCTTTAAACAATTCCATTACATTAGACAGTACTGTCAATGATATGTATGTATTTTAACTAGGTTATGAAAAAAAGGGAAAGAATTATTATCGGAATTCGTATCAATTTCTTGGAGAGGCTAATAATAAAACTAAATATACATATTTATTTGTATATTTATTTGAATAATCTTTGGTAGCAATTGTGTTTCTTCCACATTATAGGACTTTTCAAAATAAATGTCAAAATTAATTTACTAATCAGCATATGAAAGATAAATTATGGTACTATTCTTTTGGTTTTCCTATAAACCTATTAACTTGCACTAATCATGCACTTAAACAGTTATCTGTTTAACTTACGTACATATAAAATGAGAGACTAATACCAGAAAGAAATTAGACAGTAATGAGAATCAATGACAAAACATAACAATGACAACTGTTCTTAAGTAATTTATTTTTAAATTATAAGATTTACAATGCTTTGATTATGCAAAATAGTATAATGGAAATGAAACCAAACTGATAAACCCAAAGAGAAAGAAAACTTAGTATTCTTGAATATCAGTACTTAAACCATCATTGTAAGTATCTGATGTCCTAACCATGTCTTATGTAGACATAAGTATAATAATTTCAAACATTTCACTTGTGGGTTTAATTTCTCATTTTCAACTTTTATGTGCTGAAATTAATTTATTTCAAATCCTATTAAACCTATTATAGTGTTTATACTGCAACAGCAGCATCTCTCAATGTGCAATCAAATGTGGAACTGGGGCACAGTTTTTAGCTTTCAGCCACAGACAGAAATTATACACTGTGTTCAGTACAACAGAGTACGTTATATTAACCAGAACAGAGAGTTTAGTACACTTATTGCAGGGTTGGTACTTCTTTCCCTTTGAACTGAACCAGCTGAGCTTCTGAGCTGACATATTACTGCTGTGGATAATAAGACTGCTGTGGGGGCTGAGGGAAGGGGTATGAAGGCTGCTGGGGTCCTGGGTATGGAGCCTGTCCAGGGCTCTGGTGATACACTGGCGGATATGGCATATTATACTGGCCGTATGCGTAAGGATTATAGCCCATGGGCATGGGCATTTGGCAATACCTGATGAGAAGAAAACAAACAGAAAAAAGGATTGGTAAATCAAATACTGGAAAATGAAATGTAACAATTATTCTAAAACCAAGTTTTTTCAAGAAAGCCATTTTTCTCTATTTCTCAGTCTAACAGAAAACACTAGGGAGAAAAAAGCAGCTATTTCAAGGTACTTATTAGAGAAAAGTGTTCGTTCCTATCTGTTAATACTTGAGATAAAAGAATATCGAGTGTTTAATACTATCCAGAAAATAACATTGTGATGGAAATAAGACTAAATATTCAACTATTAATAAGGAATAAAAATGGAGACCCTTCAGGGCGCCTGGGTGGCTTGGTGAGTTGGAGCCTCTGCCTTCGGCTCGGGTCATGATCTCGGGGTCCTGGGATCGAGCCCTGCATCAGGCTCTCTGCTCAGCGGGGAGCCTGCTTCTCCTTCTCTCTATGCCTGCCTCTCTGCCTACTTGTGATCTCTCTCTCTGTCAAATAAATAAACAAAATCTTAAAAAAAAAAAAAAAAAATGGAGACCCTTCATTTTAATGTAGCAACCTAAGTACATTCCTAATTCACAAGATTCAATACTCACTGTAATGCACATAAATTCACCGTTAACAAAGTTTTAATATTTGGAAGACAGAATGTACTTACAAAGCAAAGTTTGGAGCACATCTTAAGAGGTAGTCAAGTATCTGGATTTTTAAGATTAAAAACTTATCACAAAGAAAGCTGTTCTTTAAGAAAGCACATGCCATAATTAGAGTCGTGTTCAACAGTCTGTCAGAATGCCAATATTTCAAAGTACAGGTAATAAGCAAGGCCTTATCAGTCTTGCTAAGTTCAGAAAAGGAGTCTATCCGTTTATCACCAAAATAAAGACGACCAAGGAAACACACTCTACATTCCATACAGAAGAGATTTAAGATGAACCCAGCATGTAAAAACTAAAAACATAAATAAGCCTGGGCAATAGCCATTCAATTGCTCAAATAAGTGCCTATGAAATTATTTTCATTTCCTTGTAAGCTGACAATGCAGCTTAATCATTCATGACACCTTCGTTAGAGAAGGGGTGATCCTGTTTTTAAAAGGTTAACCAGAGCTAGAAACATTAGCCAATTCATTCAGATACTCAGTTGCAGCCTTACCCGGGATATCCTGGATAGGTAGGATATGGGGGTCCCTGGGCCTGTGGAGGGGGAGCTGCTGAACCAGGAGTGTGTGCCGGAGCTGGTGGGGCGGTGCCCGTCCCCACTGGAGCTGGAGCAGTAGCAGGAGGAGCTCGATTTGCTGGAAGCACAGGAGGTGGAGGCCGGGCTGGTGGTTGGGGCTTAGCAGGCTGTAAGAAAAAGTCGACATTGACTACAAAATGTTTCACGTTGCTGTCAAATTACTGTCAGTTAAAATAAATAAGGGCATATGAGAAACTCTAGAGTCCAACCAAATATATTTCTAATTTCCTTTTTTAAATGTTGACTTATTACTCTAGAAATGTATCAAATTGAGGAATAATTCTCCAATTTCTGGAAACTGCACAGCTACTACTCTGTTCCTAATGCCTAATATTTAATCATTTCTGTAGCTCATTACTGCTCCCATCAGTGGTTAGACATTTGAGATGGGAGGAAGGAGCAAGTCAGGTACAGTTTACTACTGCAATCTCCTCCTGGCCACATTTTTTATGCAAACATTTTCAAACACTCAAAACTTAAAAGAATAGTATAATAAACAAGCATATATTTACCAATTAAATTCAGTAATTATTAACATTTGACCATATTTGCTTTATCTATAGCTATATCCATATATTATCTAAATATCTGCAGAACCATGTGAAAGTAAGTTGCAAACTTCATGACACCAGCCTGAAAGACTGTCGCATACAAGTCCTAATATTATCCTACATAATCACAATACAATTTCACCCTAAGGGAATGAACAGTTACTTCCTAATGTCACTGAGTATCTACTCCACATTCAAGTTTCCCTATTTATCACCAAAAAAAGCTCTTAAAGGAGTTTTTATGAACCAAGATCCGATCAAGATTCAAGTACTGCATGATTATTATGAATCTTTCCTCTTTTAAACCAGAATGCCCCACACCTATTTTTTTTCTTTCCATGACATTCACTTTTAGAAAAGACAAAGTGTCTCACAGAATGTCCCAGTTCTGGATTTGTCCAATTATTTCCTAATGGCACAATTTAACTTCTTGTTTTGTTAACACTGTATTTGCTATAAACTGAGAGGTGGTTCTAAAGATCTGATTAGATTCAAGTTAAACCTTTTCTGGCAAGAATTCATGAGTGATGCTGAATTCCTAATATTGTAAAACATCAAAAGGTTGGTCACCCGGTGAAAACTGATAACCATCAGATCTTTACAATGCAAAGCCTGTTTTATCCTTTACAGCAAGCAAGCAGTCAGTCACTAATGTAAACTTCCATTTACAAACCGTGGTTGCTTACTGACCGGCATGGTTCTTGGTGCTGGCGTTGGAGGAGCTGGCGCATGTCCCCCAGCTGGAGACGACTGATACGCAGGTGTAGGAATTGAAGGAGCGCTAGGTTCCCTGGCAATGCTTTGTTGCAAATCCCTTATTAAAGACAAAAGTGCTAAGAATTAACACAATTTGAAAAACAACATATATAAAATACCAGGTCTTCTTTTTTTCATAGTTTCTTTCTAATTTAAATTCACTTAATTAACATATAGCGTATTATTACTATCAGGGGTAGAGTTCAGTGATTCATCAGCCTTATATAACACCCAGAGCTCATTACATCACCTGCCCTCTTTAATGTCCATCACCCAGTTACCCCATCCTCCGACCCCCCTCCCCACGAGCAACCCTCAAGTTTGTTTCCTATGATTAAGATTCTCTTGCGGTTTGTCTCCCTCTCTGATTTCATCTTGTTTTATTTTTCCCTCCCTTCCCCTATGCTCCTCCATTTTGTTTCTTAAATTCCACAGATGAGCGAGAGCATATGATATATGATAATTGTCTTTCTCTGACTTATTCCACGTCATTGCAAATGCCAGCATTTCAATTTTTGGATGGCTGAGTACTATTCCATTGTATACAGATACCACATCCTCTTTAGCCATTCATCTGTTGATGGACATCTGGGCTCTTTCTACAGTCTGGCTATTGTGGACATTGCTGCTATAAACACTGGGGTGCACGTGCCCCTTCGGATCACTACATTTGTATCTTTGGGGTAAGGGTCGTAGGGTGCTCTATTTTCAACTTTTTGAGGAACCTCCTTATTGTTTTTGAGGAACCTCCTTATTGTTTTCCAGAGTGGCTGTACCAGTTTGCATTCCCATCAACAGTGTAAAATGCATCCTCACCAACATGTTATTTCCTGATTGTTAATTTTAGCCATTCTGCCTGGTGTGAGGTGAATACCAGATCTTTTTAAAAAATTTTTTCTCTCCGTATATGAAACAGAAAATAGACTCGAAACAATGATGGTATTTTAAAATATACTACATTTCTGTTCTTGACTAGAACTAAAATCTTTTCTCCCACTATTTAATAAAATGGTTAGTTCTTTTTCTATTTCTGAAGACTAGGAAAAGATCAGAGATCACAGTTATATCTAGAGTAAGGAGCATGTCAAACTGGGCGGGCAGTCCTAAAAGACTGCCCACTCTCTATTAAGAAGTCATCCCCTAGATGGGAAACTCCTAATATAATGGCCTATCTGAAAGTTATCAGAAAATCACAACTGCGCACAGTCGGCCAGGTGTTTCATACCAGTGTTTATAGAAAACAAAGCAGGTGAGAAATCTAACCTATTCAAACTATTATGCAAATTTCTTGGTGAAAATTTTCTGAAGATATTCAAAGAAATGCAGCACTAAGATATTTTATGTTAAAAGATACCTTGAAATCTGTAACTAAGGTAAATGCATGATAGACTGTTAAAAGGACTATTAGAGTATTAAAATTTAGGAAAATAATTTAAAGTCCCTCCAACAGTAAATTGGAATACATCCCAAAATCTCATTAACCAAAACCCTAAGGTAAACTGCACTCTATGAAACACATAGTATTGATCAACTTCTATCTGAACTGAGTCATATACACAGAGAAGTAAATAATGGCAAGCCCCAACGTGTTTGCAACAGCACCTGTTGTCCCGACATAACAATTAACTGCAACTCCCAGAGTCCCCCCAGGACCATGCTTTCACTCTCAAAAAGGGTGCCAGTTAGAAGATAAATTAGTCACTCTCTATATAAAGAAAGCTAATACAGATTCATCAAGAAACCAAAAATACGGAGCACCTGGGTGGCTCAGTCGGTTAAGTGTCTGCCTTCAGGGCTCAGGTCATGATCTTAAGCTCCTGGGATCGAGCCCAGCATTGGACTCTCCGCTCAGTGGCAAGTCTGTTTCTCCCCCTACCCCTCCCTCTCCCTCTGTGATCTCTCTCTCTCACTCAAATAAATAAATAAAATCTTAAAAAAAAAAACAAAAGCCAAAAATAATTCTTAATGTTTTAAGTTTGTAACAACTGCTTATAATATAAATTAGAAGTTTTTAATCAATATTAAAATCCAAAAAGATCCAATATTTTGAAATATTTGTGTATATTTCATATATACTAAATATGTTTAGTCATATTTAATATCTAATGCTTTATTATAATGGCTTATATAATTACAATTATTTAGATACTTGAGTATATTACAAATGCAATATCTAACATATGTAATTATATTATAAAGCCTTAACATAATACTTTTCTTTATCTTTGATGAACTCCAGAGATGGTTGCAATAAGTAACACATTTACAGGACAAGTGAGAATTTCCTAGCCACTGAATAATAATTACATAACTCAAAGCTATTAAATCATGAGACTAATAACATAAAAAAGCAAAAACATATGAAATAAAATCCCGCCAGATTTTCATTGCCAACAATCATCATTACTAACATTAGTTTTAAATCATTAATGAAAAGAAGGTAAAGTTCAGAGTAAAATATTTACTTTTTCCACACTGAATATAAAGACATATTACTCATGAGGAAAATGAAAATTAAAACCACAATGAAATAACATTACACATCTACCAGAACAGCCAACTCTCATACACAGATAGTAGAAATATAAATTAGTACAACCACTTTGGAAAACCAGCAGCTTCAACTAAAGTTCAATATACATATACCCTCTCACCTAGCAATTTCACTATTAGGTAGATATATATATATATATATATATCCAACAGCACTGCATGCATCTGCTCACCAAAAGCAGGATCCAGAACTAACCCATATGGCTATTAAACACCTGAAATGTGGCTAGTGTGAACTGAGATGTGCTTTAAGTGGAAATTACACACCAAATTTCTAAGACTTACTCTGAAAAAAAGTAAAATATGTCAAACATAATTTTTATGATTATGTTTAAATTATAATATTTTGGATATACCAGCCTAAACAAAATATATTTGGGGGGTTTTTTGTGTGTGTTTTAAGATTTTATTTATTTGACAGAGAGAGAGAGAGAGAGCGCGCGCACACGAGCAGGGGGAGCAGCAGAGGGAGAAGGGGAAGCAGGCTCTCCGCCGAGCAGGGAGCCCAAAGCAGGGCTTGATCCTGGAACCCCTGGATCATGACCTGAGCCGAAGGCAGACACTTAACCTACTGAACCACCCAGGAGCCCCAACAAAATATGTTTTTGAAAATTTAACTTTTAAAATGTGGCTACTGGAAATTTTAAACTGCATACATGGCTGCATAGTACTTTCACCATACGGGCAAAGCTTTATTTCACTAGCCCTATACATTTGGTTTGTTTCTATTCTTTTACTGCTACCAGCAAAACTGGAGAATTATGTCTTAGAACATTCATGCTCACACTTGTCATAATATAATGGCCAAAACTACACACTACTCAAACACTCAACAGCATACGTAACTTCTAGCACGTTCATACAACAAAATATACCCAAATATGAAAATTAAAGATCTACAACGACACACAACTGTACGGATAAGTCTCACAGACACAATGCTGCCTGTAAACCAGTTACCAAAGAGTACCTTTGATTCCACTGATGCACAGTGCAAAACAGGAGAAACTAGTCCATACTCTCACAGTAAGGATAATGGTTGCCCTGGGGAAAGTGGTTAATAACTGAGTAGATGCATGGATGATGCTTCTGTGGTGCTGAGAATGTTCTGTGAAGTGACCCAAGTGTTCAGCGCATGACTGCATTGTTTGTGAAAATTCAATAAGATGTACACTTATGTATACTTTCTTAAAGATTTTATCTATTTGAGAGAGAGAGGGAGCGAGAGAGAGCTTAATTAAGAAGGGAGAGCAGCAGAGGAAGACGGAGAACCAGACGCCCCGCTGAGCAGGGAGCTGACCTGGGGCTCGGTCCCAGGACCCTGGGATCATGACCTGAGCTGAAAGCAGGAGCTCAACCCACTAAGCCACCCAGGCGCCCCTTCTGTATACTTTTGTTGTGTTTTTATTTTATACTCAATAAACATGTTTTAAGGAATTCAGGCCCCTGGTATTAAGAGTGATTTTAACAAAATAAACCCTCAGATTTTTAAAAGCTAATGTTATGTCTATTTGGCCTACTTTTCCATCTTTCATTTTTCTTTTAATCACCAAGCTAAAATCACTTGACAAGTTGATGAATGTTTCAGAACTGATTTTGTTCATAGTATAAATATAGCAATACACATGCAAATAGTAACAAACCTAATTTTCAAGCTAGAGATTTGAAATATGAGATATTGAAAACGAGAATATCCCCAAGTGTCTTCCTAAGCCATGAACCTGTATTATACTATACAATTCTAAAAAGAGTTATGTTAGCCTATTTTACACTAAAGATTTAAGTGGAAAAACAGTACACACAACTAGAAAGTAAATTATCACGGGCAACGAAAGGATTTCAACTAGGGGTTGGCAAAATTTTTGCGTAAAGAGCCAGACAGCAAATATTTCAGTCTTTGCAGGATATAGGGTCTCTGTCACAAACACTCAAGACTGCTGTCATCAGGGCAAAGCCAGCCATAGATAATGGGTACAAAAAGAACACGGCTGTGTTCTTTGACTTTACAAAATTAAGCAGCAAGCTCGACGACCTGGGCACTGTAGTTTGCTAACCTCCAATTTAAACTTAGAAATCTTTTTTGGGGGGCACCTGAGTGGCTCAGTTGGTTGGGTGGCTCCCTTCAGCTCGGGTCATGATTCCAGGGTCCTGGGATCAAGCCCCACATCGGGCTCTCCACTTGGCAGGGAGCCTGCTTCTCCCCTCTTCCTCTGCCTGCAGCTCCCCCCATTTGTGCTCTCTCTCTGTCAAATAAATAAATTTTAAAAAAGAAAGAAAGAAAAAAGAAGCTTTTTTGGCTCTCACTTGGTCCCGAGCTACAGAATTTAAGGGTCCTGTACAGTCATCTCAATGGCAGCTGCTTGCTTAGATGAAGGAAAGAAAAGAGGGGCAAAAGGTCCTGCTCCAAGCCCTTCACCCCGCTTGCATCTGAGCCAAATCCATCTTTATCTGTTTTACAAACCAGGCTTCCCTGTAACACTAAGATTGAGCAAAGGGTTCTGCAGCTCGAAAAAAAAAAAAAGTTGGGCAGTAGGGAATGAATCTGAAAATTGAGCTATATAGTCTGAAAAATAAAAATCAGATTACTTGGATGTGGCTATAAAAACATATGAAGCCCCATTAATTATTTAATTTCACATAACTTTCTGAAAAGGTAATGTGTTCACTTGCTTCGAAAACCAAAATGTGAGGGGTGCCTGGGTGGTTCAGTGGGTTAAAGCCTCTGCCTTCGGCTCAGGTCATGATCTCAGGGTCCTGGGATCAAGTCCCACATCGGGCTCTCTGCTCGGCGGGAAGCCTGCTTCCCCCTCTCCCTCTGCCTGCCTCTCTGCCTACTTGTGATCTCTCTCTCTCTGTCAAATAAATTTTTTAAAAAATCTTAAAAAAAAAAAAACTAAAAAGTGAGTGAAAGATCCCTATCTGCAAGTTCCCACGCCACCATTCACACCCCCAGATACACACTATTCTTATGAACCTGCCCAGCATTTCCTGACATATAAATAAACCAATTCAAACGTATATTTTATTTTCTCCCTTTTTACACAAAAAATATACTTTACACTGTTCTATTCTTCTTTACCATGACTATCTTCAAAATCTCTCCATATCAATAAATAGAAAACATTAAAAAAAAAAAAAAACTGTACAGATGTAGCTTTATTTATTTCACCAGCCCTGGATATTTTTCTTTTACTGGTACAAGCAATTCAGAAATGAATTAGTTCATAAATATGTCATTTCTAGCATATGCTAAAACATACCAGAATAAATTGTCGACACCAGACTAGCTGGATTAAAAGATGTATAGATTTGTAATCCAGACCTTTAGAGCAAAACTGCCCCCACAAGGATGCACCAACATGCGTTCACAGACACGGATGAGACCTGTTCTCCCACAGGTGCCAACAAAGCATGTTTTCAAACTTCCAGATTTTTGCCAACCTGAGAAATGTTACTTCAGAGTAGTTTTAATTTATATTTACATTTTATTGAATGAGGGTGGGTTTCTAGTTTATTTACTTATTTTTTTAGGTAAGCTCTAGGCCAAGTGGGGCTTGAACTCAACCCCGAAATCAAAAGCTGCATGCTCTACTGACTGAGCCAGCCAGGTGCCCCAGACAGGTATTTTTCCATAAATGTTTAGGAACCACTTACATTTCCTCATCTGCAAAATTTCTGTTCACAGCCTTTGCCAACTTTTCCATTGGGTTTTTCTCCTCCTCAGTAATATCTAGGAGTTCTTCATAAACCAGTAAATTAGCCTTTCACCTTTGTGAGTAGGTTTCAAATATTTTCCCCTAGTTTATTACATAAAGACTCTGCTTATGTTACGATGAACTTTTCCTTTTTAAAAAATGGCTTCTAGGGGCACCTGGGTGGCTCACTTGTTAAGCATCTGCCTTCAGCTCAGGTCATGATCCCAGGGTCCTAGGATCGAGCCCCGCATCAGGCTCCCTGCTCGGCAGGGAGTCTGCCTCTCCGTCTCCCACTCCCCCTACTTGTGTTCCCTCTCTCACTGTGCCTCTCTCTGTCAAATAAAAAAATTAAAAATTAAAAATTAAAAAAAAAATGGCTTCTAGATTTTAAGTCAGAGTAAGAACGACTCTTCCCATTTCAGCTTTATAAAGGAATTTTCTCATATTCTATTTCAAACATTGTATTTTATCCTACACATTTCAAGTATGATCCACCTGGAATTTGTTCTGGTATAAAGATAACTTTTGTTTTCTAAATAGCAAGACAGTTGTCTCTAACATCATCTGATTGGCTTGGGATCTTTTTTATACTAAATTCACAATGTATCAGAGTATATTCCTATTTTCTATTTGGAATCATGTACCAGTACCACTGTGTTTTAATTAGACATATTATATATTTTAATATCTCGTAAAATTAGTTTCCCTTACTGTTCTTTTCATTCTGTTTTCCTGGCTAATAATCTGATAGTTTTTCTAGCTAAGTTTTAGGATCAACTTGTCTGGTTTTAAATGAAAATCTATTTATTTTAAATCAAATTATGTTGAATGCGTAAGAACTGACATCTTAATGAAGTTGAGTCATCCTACCCAAAATCATGACACACCTTTCAAATTCAAGTCCTCCTCTGTGCCCTTGAACAGTGTTTCAAAGTTTTCTACATACAGGTCTCACAGACAACAAATTAATTCCTATGTATTTTATGGGTTTTGTTGCTATTACAAGTGGGGGTCTTTTCCTCCATTATATCTCCTATATTTTATATATTATCTATAAGTTATCTTTACAATCCATTGTCTTCAGTAATAATTCTATTATTTGCAGAGTTTTGGGGTTCTCTTGGATTTTCAAGTTGTACAATCATAAAGTCTTATAATAGTGAAAATTTTAACTTTTCCTTTTCAATGTTTATATTTCTAATTTTATTCTTTTGTCTAATTGTGCTGGCTGATACTGCCAGTATGGTATTAAATAATAGTGTTGACAGTGGGCATTTTGTCCTTGCTTTTAAAGGAATGTTTACATTGTTTCTCCATTAACCATGATGCTGAATTTGTGCAGATATAAACAGATCAGTACACACACACACACACACACACACAGTGTTAAGGAAGTATCCACCTACTCCCATTCTACGGAATACCAAAAGACTTATTTTCTTTTTTTTTTTTCATTTAAATTCAATTAGCCAACCTATTAGTTTTTGATATAATGTTCAATAATTCATTAGTTGCGCACAACACCCAGTGCTCGTCACATCATATCACGTGCCCTCCTAAATGTCCATCACCCAGTTACCCCAACCCTCCACCCACCTCCCTATCTGCAACACTCAGTTTGCTTCCCGGAATCAAAAGTCTCTCATGGTTTGTCTCCTTAATTTCTTCCCATTCAGTTTTCCCTCCCTTCCGCTATGACCGATCCTCTGCACTATTTCTTACATTCCACATATGAGTGAAACCCTATGATAATTGTCTTTATCTGATTGATTTATTTCACTTAGCATAATACCCTCCAGTTCCATCCATGTCAAAGTAAATGGTAGGTATCTTTTCTGATGGCTGTGTAATATTCCATTGTATATATGAACTACATGAGACTTATTTTCTCAATTGTTTTTTCCTCACCTATGAAAAGAATCTTCTTCCCCTTACATTAAAAAATACTGAACCAACCATCGCATTACTGGAATAACCACCCCATCCCCCTTGTTCATGGTTCTTTTTCTAACATACTGGTATCAATGGTAAATATTTTATTCAGGACTTTTGCATCCATATTCATAAATAAAACTGGTCTGAAGACTGGTTTGTCTTAATCTTTGTCAGATTTTCTTATCAATAAAACTAATTTGGAGGGTTTTTTTTTAATCTCTAAAACCATGTTAAAAGTTCATTAATTATTTGCTTTTTAAAGGTTTAGTAGAAAAACTGTAAAAACAACATTGCCAAGAAAGAGGTGGAGGGACGTAGCTCTTTGATAATATCTCCAACAATTTCTATGAAAAAGTTTAAACGTAAACAGAGGGGTGAATAATGGTGAGGTTGGTTGAAGGGTTCAAGAAAGACTCATGAATATAATAGTCTCTGAGTTCTTTATGTTCATTACTAATGAATATATGGTTCTGTATATCCTGAAGGACAGTTTGACTGGATATGAAATCCTTGGCTCCTATTTGCTTTCCTTGAGTTCCAGTAGCAATCACTCTACTCTCTCCTAGCACGCAGTGCTATGAACCTAAACTTTTTTACCTTTTTATAAATGGACTTGACTTTTTTGCCCAATTGCCTAAAGGATTCTGCCATTATCCTGTAAGGCTAATAGCCTTGGTGTTGACAGTTCTTGTTCATTTTTCCTGTCAGATAAACCTTTTCAATAAGCTTTCACTTATTTTAGGAAAATACTCTTGAGTAACATTGTTAAGTATTTGTTCTGTTCATGGTTTTGGTTTCTCTTCTTTCAGGGGAATTCAATTTTGCATATTTGGATCTTCTTTGACCATCTTCTCTCTAATCCTTTTTCTTTTTTTACTTTAGTTTCATTTTCTTTGATTTCCTCTTTTCTACTCTGTGCTCATGTGTCATCTTTCTTCACTGTCTATTCTCCTTTTTGCTCCTTCTCATTTCATCTGGTTTCTGTGATGGTTTTGTTCTTCTCTCTTCCACTTGTTTTCCTGAATCCTGACACCTCACATTTTATCACGTTCTGTCTTCTCACCATCTTCCTTGAGTTCTGGCATTTCTTTTTTTTTTTTTTAAGATTTTATTTATTTGACACAGAGAGAGAGATCACAAGTAGACAGAGGCAGGCAGAAGGGAGGGGGGGAAGCAGGCTCCCCGCCGAGCAGAGAGCCCGATGCGGGGCTCGATCCCAGGACCCCGAGACCATGACCTGAGCTGAAGGCAGAGGCTTCAACCCACTAAGCCACCCAGGCGCCCCAGTTCTGGCATTTGTGTGTGTGGTGTTCCTCTCAGGGTGACTACTTCCTAACCCTTTTCTCTTTTTTTCTTAATTCATGATGAAATGTTCATTCAGAATTTTCATCTGTTCTATAACATTATTCTGGGGAATATTCTCTATCTATTAGGTTTTATTAAATTTTGTTCATTCTTCACCATTTTTAATAAATACCGTATCTCTGTACCACCAATGCTGTGTCAACTCTACGGGTCACTCACCATGGAATGAATCCTATGCTAATGGCCCAGCTTTCTCAGCAGGCTCCTTCAGAAGGGCATTAGCTGATGTTTTCTAAGTTATTTACCCTGTCTTCCATACTCTATACCTCTAGTTTTACATGAGGAACCTATTTGTCATTTCGAGATAAACTACTTATGTTTATTATTGGCATTTCTGATATATGCCACCCTGAACTGTTGTGTTAGCATTTCTGTGACATCACTGTGCTTCCAATACCTGGAGTTTCTGCTCCTTTTCATCTTTAATCTCAGATTATGCAGCTTCCTTGTTGTTTTGTAAATGTCCAGGAGGAAAGGAAGGAAATTGCTATCTCATACTGCCAAGTTCACCCCAAAGTCTCCACATATACCTTTTCGAAAGAAAAATAAATTCAATACACAAAATAAACTTACTTTAAGAGTTCATCTCTTTCTGTCTTCCGCGCAAACACTATATCACTGCATTTGTTCTGGAATCTGACCAGGATTTCAGTCAGCTCGTTGTAAAACTGTAAGCAAAGAAGAAATACAAGTAATAAACCAGAATGGCTTTTTTAATCCGTAGAGGAACACAATAGAAAGTTCATTAGTCAATCACAGTTAAAGCTAAAGAACTAAAATCCTCTTCGTGAGACAGTCATATACCACTGAGGTTCAACGACTTAATATTAAATACGACCTAACTAAAGAAAATAAAAACAACAAAATCATTTTTAGAGAATATTTGTCATCAAAAATTAAATGGAACAAGTTATAAGTTTCATAATGGTATGTTCCCAATTCCTAGAGAAAAGTCAATTATTTAATAAATCTATGATAAAAATATGAAAACTATTTAAATGGAAGGATTACATTTGCACATTCACTTCAGAAATATAGGCATCACTTCAGAAACCCTAGGAAGTATTTCCAAAGGCTCTCTGAAGAGTTTTCTCGGCTTATCTATTTCAACAAAACATTTTAAACCAAATTAAAATGGTGTCTTACTCTTCTATTTCCAAGGCTTTGTAGTATTTCTACCCCCTCTTCACAGGGTTTTACATTATATCCACTGTATTTGTATCAAGATAACTTTATTCAATGATCATTATGGAGTTAAAAAACCACAAAATATCATGTACCTAAAAAACTTAAAAATTACTTGCTCCCTCAAAAGCAAGTCAATGGTAAAATAAATATAATCATTTCCCTAAGCTATTTAAAGGTAAGGCAAAAAAATACTTAACATACTTAGTAAGCACCCTAAGACTCAGGCAGATCACAAGTCTATCATCATCCATCAGCACCATCAGCACAGAATATAAAAGCCATACCCTCTCCTCCCTTCCCCACCACAGATCAACTTCAACTACTCCTGTTCCCTCATAATTCACTCAAAATAATCAACTTTCGGGGCACCTGAGTGGGTCAGTCACTTAAGCATCCTACTCCTCATTTAGGCTCAGGTCATGATCTCAGGGTCGTGAGACTGAGCCCCATGTTGGGCTCCACGCTTAGCACCAAGTCTGCTTGTCCCTCTCCCTCCCCTTCTATCTCTCCCCACTACTCATTTTGAACAAGTTCTCTTTTCTCTCTCTCTCAAATAAATAAAACCTTCCAAAAAAAATTTTTTTTAGTCAATTTTCTTTTCTTTCTCCCCAAAAAGTATCACTAGCTTTTGACATCTCTGTGCTAGTTCTTTTACCTGAAATTCCTACCCCTCTTTCTGCCTGATGAAATAGGCAATTCATTCTTCAACATCCCCATGAAATATTGCCACCTTTAAGCTTTGCTCACAACAAGCCTCAGAGGCAAAAGTCATTAGAGCTAGGATTTCAAGAATAATGTGGTACAACTAGAAACACAATTAACCTCTCAAACTATATTTTCACATCTGTGCTGGTGAACTATTATTTTTGTACATCATACCTTTGTGCCCTCCTTCAAATTAGCTACAAGTTCAACAAAGTTGTCATATGCAGTAGCTAAATTCTTCAAAACTTCTTCTCTTAAGTTAGCTTCATTATTAGATTGCTTCATTTTTGAAAACTCCTGATGTGAGACCTTGTTAAAAGAAAGATTTATGTATTTACATTTATTTACCAAATTAATATAGCTCATAACATTTTTATTGCTACTTTGCCAACTACATATGAAAATCGTATATGATTACATGCCGGAATTACTAGAAATTTACCTAATTTCTAAATTTACCTAACACAGTACTTTAAATCTTTTCTTAAAGTAAAAATACCACAAATTCAGTGGGTATCAATTCATGGGTGTCCTCTCAATAATGACTGCAGATTTCTATTAAAATGTAGCACTCGCAAAAAAACACAATCCTAAACAGATATAGATTTAGTCCAGGTTTATCCTTTCCATGATTTTCTTTAAACATAAATCTTACTAAAGCAATATAAACTTTACCTGAATATTTTTAAGAAGTTCTTCCTGTTTCTTTAGAGATTCTTGGACTTTAGCCGTAAGACCTCCATAGATTCGATCCAGTTCAGTGACTGAAAGAGCTTCTTCATTTATGACACCATCTTGAGCCAAAGCAGTCAAAAATTTGCTTGTCATGTCAAAATTCACTGATTTCAGGTCATTCTCCAGCCCTTCTCTTTCCTTCTTTACTTCATCAAGATTTGTCAGTAAGGATTTTAAGACATTTACAACCTAAACAATTAAAACAAAACAAAACCCCTTCGTTTAATTGCCCAAAAACCCAGAAGCCAATTTCCAGAAGGGAATTATATACAAAGATTCACTCAGAGTTGGATGATTTCTCAGACAGCCAAGCTTCAACTGTACATCAGGTTTACTTAGAGAGAGACATTGTACCTTTAGTGGACTCAGCTTGTTAACAGGAGGCAGCAATAATTGTTCTAACAGTAGCGAGCACAATGATTTACTGAACATTTACTATGTGCCAGGGACTGTCCTAAACACTTCACAAATATAATGTAATCCTTCCAAAATCCCATTGGGTATATATTTATTACTTCTCTTCCATAGTTGCAGAAACTGAGTCTCAGAAAAATTAAGTAACCTGCCTAAGGTTACACCACTACTAAGGAGCAGAGGTAAAATCTGAGACCTAAGTCTGCCTAACTCCAAAATCCATCTCTGAACCACTCTATACTATATATCATGTCCCTGTCATGGCTCCAAGGTAGAGGAAGGTATGTTTTTGCCCAGTAAGGAGATACCCTATTTTGCTGACATAGAGAGATTGAGAGATAGAGGTATAGACAGACATGTAACTAGAGAGACACAGATATATATGGACAGAGCATCTTAAATAGAGAAAGAGAGCCAGACATACAGATAAAAAGCTATAAACCATGTGTTTATTTTATATACTGAGAGAGAGAGAGAGAAGAGAGGGCTCTTGTACATCTGTTCATATCATTAAGAGTTTTCCATGGGGGGAGGGAGGTGGCAGGGAGGCGCCTGGGTGGCTTAGGCAGTTAAGCGTCTGCCTTCAGCTCAGATCATGATCCCAGTGTCCTGGGATGGAGCCCTCTCAGCAGGAGCCTGCTTCTCCCTCTCCCTCTGCCCCTCCCCCTGCTTATGCTCTCTCTCTCTAATAAGTAAATAAAATCTTTATAAAAATAAAAAAGGGACACCTGGTGACTCAGTTGATAAGCGTCTGCCTTCGGCTCAGGTCATGAACCCAGGGTCCTGGGATCAAGTCCCACATCAGGTTCCTTGCTCAGCAGGGAGCCTGTTTCTCCCTCTACCTGCCACTCCCCTGCTTGTGCATCCTCACTCTCTCTCTCTGACAAATAAATAATTAAAATCTTTAAAAAAAGAAGAGTTTTGCATCAGATTCAGCCCAGGCATTCTCCAATATCCACATGATTCATAAACAACCCTGCAGAGTATAACAGTGTCACAGTGCCCAAGTGCCCTCTGATGTCACTTAACAAGCTGCCCTTTTTCACTCACATCTCTTTGCACTCTTGCTAGGACCTCCAGGGAGAACACCAGCCCCAATCCCCCTATTGTGCTTGCCCCCATGATACTCAGAGAGTGTAAGCTGGGGGAAAGACAAAGGAAGACGGTGACACCCATGAACCCCAACTACATCCCTGTCTTTCTTCTTACCATGGCATTTCCAAATCCAATGGATCTCCCCACCTACTGCCTGTTTCTAAGCATTTCTGTCCTACTTTTCATGCCACAGCCCTAGTTAACTCCTTGACAAGTGTCCACAATAACCTTCCTTTGGAAACACTAAAGACCCAAGGAAAAAATCTAAAATTTCTCCCTAAATTTTGGCCTCTGTTTACCATCCATATCTGTTAAGTGTCCTATCTTAAATTCAGTATCTTTTAACATTCATAGTAGTGGAAAGAAATGTGACTTCTAGAGGTCCAAGAAGCCTCAAGCCCCACTTTCAACGGAAGGAAGAAGAGAAAAAAAATTACACCTAGATGGAGATGGCAAGTCTGTTTCAGGGATCTAGTGGACTCTGATTTCAACTATGTGCATAAAAATCTTGTTTCCAAATGACTTCCAGGATATACTGTTAAATGAAAATAAAAGGCACAAAAGCATAGGTACAGCATATTGCATTCTGAGTAAGAGAAAAGGGAAATCAGAAATAGAAAGACATATACACATAATATATTATGTACGTATGTGGGCATATGTATTTTTTTCAAAAACAAAAGCACTAAGGACAAACCAGAATCTAATAAATAAAGTTGCTTATAGAGAGTAGATGGGAACAATGTGGAAAGAACAGAGATGAGATTTCTCTGCATGTACCTTTTGAATCATGAACATTTCTTACATATTCAAAACACAAAATCAAAACTTGGATAAAGAAATACAAGTATCTAGTTATCCATCAAAGTGAAACATAATTAGATATAAAAAAATATATCATCCTTAACTATATTCCCTTAATGGACATATTAAGACTTAGTTACTGAGTAACCAAGGATACTTTACTACCTGGAAAATTCAATTTCAGTATCTGCAAAACAAGAGTAATAGTATCTATCCCAGAACTGTTGTGAAGACTGAAATAATTCATACGAAGTGCTCGATATAACTTCTAACACAGGGTAAGCACTCAATCAGTAATAGTCATTATTAACTAGTAGTTAGGTTGGTTTAACTCTGTACTTTAAGGACACTATAGACTAAAGAGGCTTAGCATCTAAGCATTAAGACAAGAAGAGAGGAACAATGAGGAACTGATTAAGAATTAAAATATCCTTTATTTTGCTAAACTATATTTCTTTTGTTGTTTTGAATCATAACTATTTCTGTAATTATGTCACATTTTGTAGGGGGGTGCAATAGGATACAATTTTAAAGGGTTGTGGCAATATTATCTTTTGTCATATTTAAACTGATAATGGAACCTCAACCATGACTGGGACTCTATGTGAAGTTTGTTTAGCTATAAGAAAAATGCCACCTTTTATCTTTCTCTCAGTTATGTCCAAAAAAAACTAGAAAGAAAAAAATAAAATAGTCAAGTAAAAGAAAACTGGGGGAGAAACAGGAATATGCAGAACTGGTTTAAAAAAAAAAATTGTCTACTAAAGGAAGCTGAAAGTCATGGACACTGTAACACTATTATCTAGAAACAGACTAGACGCTTCTTCCATAGTATAGCAACTAAGACCTCTCATCAAATAATGGGTCAAAATTGTGGTGACAGTACCCCAAATTAGCTAATAAATAATATAAGAAGACAGACATGGTTCACATGAATAAAACCTCCTCTTCGATGAAGAACTAACCACACACAGGGCAGCAGAGTAGCGTGGGAAGAGAACCCTAGTAGAATTTGTGGAATCACAAGTTCTAATACCAGCTCCACTATGTAGAAAAGCTAACTTCCTAACTTTTATGGTAGTCAGTTTTCTAATCAGTAATAAAAAAGGACCAAATATGTACTTAATAAGTCCCATTCTACTCCAAAATGCTATGATTCTAAGTCTCTGGAGAAAAAATGCCATTTGAAACAACCAATTTATAAATGAACTTTCAAGACCACCACACAAAGAGTCCTTATATGATGAGCATCCTCTTTTAATTTTTTTCAAACTGTCATATATACTAGTTTAACCATATTTTAGATTGTATGATACCGGCCTTATTTTAACAGAGTGACTACAGCAGAAAATGAATTAAACTGCTTCCACAAATGAATGACCAGAATAGTAAGAAAAGTAAACCACTGCCTACATTTTCTTATTCACTCAAGTTTGAGGCTTAATGTGTTATCAAGTTAAAGTATACGAATAATTAGAATCCCTCTGCACCCCCATGTTCACTGCAGCATTATTTACAACAGCCAAAATATGGAAACCTAAATGTCCATCAACGGATAAATGAATAAAGAAGATGTGGTGGTATACACGCACACGCATACACACACACAGAGGAATAGTCAGCTATAAAAAAAGAATGAAGTCTTGCCTTTTGTGACAGGAATGCACTTTGAGGGCATTATGCCAAATGACATAAGTCAGACAGAGAAAGACAAATACCCGTATGATCTCATTTATATGTGCAATCTAAAGAAAACCAAGCTCACAGATACAGAGAACAGACTGACAGCTGCCTGAGGTGGGGCATGGGGTGGGCGAAATAGATGAAGGTAGTCCAAAGGTACAAATTTACATTAATTAAATACACTAACTCATGAGGATATAATGTACGGCATGGCAATTATACTTAATAATACTATATTGTGGGGCGCCTGGGTGGCTCAGTCGGTTAAGCATCTGCCTCCGGCTCAGGTCATGATCCCAGGGTCCTGGGATCGAGCTCCATGTCAGGCTGCCTGCCCAACGGAGACTCTGCTTTTCCCTCTCCCTCTGCCCCCTCCTGCTGCCCCCACTTGTTTTCCCTCTTTCTCTTAAATAAATAAAATCCTCTAAAAATAATAATAATAATAATAAGGGGCACCTGGGTGGCTCAGTCGTTAAGCGTCTGCCTTCAGCTCAGGTCCTGATCCCAGGGTCCTGGGATCAAACCCCGCATCAGGTTCCCTGCTCAACGGGAAGCTTGCTTCTCCCTCTCCCACTCCCCCTGCTTGTGTTCCCTCTCTCACAGTGTCTCTCTCTGTCAAATAATCTTAATAATAATAATACACTGCATATCTTAAAAGTTCTCATCACAAGAAAACAAATTCTGTAACTACGTGTGATAACTGATATTAACTAGATTTACTGTGATCATTTTACAATATACACAAATACTGAATCATTGTGTTGTACCTGAAACTAACATAATGTTGTATGTCAATTACACCTCAATTAAAAAATTTTTAAAATAGGGGTGCCTGGTGGCTTAGTCTGTTAAGCGGCTGCCTTCAGCTCAGGCCAAGATCCCAGGGTCCTGGGATGGAGTCCCGCATCAGGTTCCCTGCTCAGCAGAGAGCCTGCTTCTCCCTCTCCCTCTGCCTGCCGCTCTGCCTATTTGTGCTTTCTTTCTCAGTCAAATAAATAAATAAAATCATAAAAACAAACACACACAAAAAAAATTTTTTTTAAATAATTAGAATCCTGTGGTGTTTATTTCTATGTTTTAAAAACAGCTCCAATTAGCTTCCAACTGCAATTAATTGGATCCCTTTATTAAGTTAGCCTGCCAGTAGTTATCATTCCATCAACACTTTTTGAATCCTTACATGTTGGGTACTGCTCTAGGTTCTAAAATACAATTATTAACAAAAGCAGAGTTGGTTCATGTGGGGGACAGGGGAAGGGAGGAGGGAATTAAACACACACAAAAAAACAGAGTAATATGGTAGACGATGACAAAGAAAGGGAAAAGGTGACATCTGAGGCTTTAATGAAAAAACAAGTGTCAGCCATGCAAAGGGAAGAAAGACCTCAACAGAAGGAAAGCAAATATTAAAGTCCTAAGGCAGGAACAAGCTTCCCATGTTCAAAGGGAAAAGAAAAAAAAAAGGGGGGGGAGGGGGGCCAGTATGGCTTAAACACAGTTAAAAAAAGAAGGGAGGGAGATGAGGTCAAACAGAAAGGCAGGAATGAGATCACTTCAGGTGTCTATACTTCACCTTTAAGACCAAGAGCTACAAACTTTTCCTATAAAGAACCAAACATAAGGGGAAAGAAAAAACAACAGACAGAAAATATTTTTGGCTTTGTGAGCCATAGTCTCTGTTGTAACTATTCAACTCTGCCTTTCTAGTGTGAAAGCAGCCATAGATGAAATGTAAAGGAGTATAACTATGCTCCAACAGAAGTTTATTTATGGATACTAAAATTTGAATTTCATATAATGTTCACATGTCATAAAACATTATTCTTTTGACTTTTTTCAACCATTTAAAAATGTAAAAGGCATTCTCGGCTCATAGGCCATACAAAAACAGGAGGCAGGCTGGATTTAGCCCACAGGCCATCGTTTGCCAGCCCCATTTAGATGATAAAGCTCTCTGTAGCATCTAACAGCACCAGACACATTTAGGCACAGAACAAATACTCTCAATGAGATTTTCAGCTTTACTTTTCAGTCCCTGCCATTTTATTTTCAGAAAAGGCAGACATGAGAAAATCTCAACAAAAGAACAATGGGAACCTGACCACACTTGCCCTACACTAAAGCCAACCTAGAGTTTTCCACCTCTCTCTGTTAGGGACCATAGTGCCATAATTCCTGGCATACAGTAGGCCTTCAACAAATTTCTGGTGAACAAACCTCAACACCTGTCTAAGACGCTTCCTGTTATGAAAAACAAAGAGTAAAAGCCCACTAGATTACTTTGTGTGAACCAGAAAAAAACAAGGCCTAGGAAGGCATACAGCTTGGACAGTGCTACTTTATGCACTATCTCTGAGGAGATGGACATTTTTTTCCAAAGGGACCCCTCCATCACCCAAGACAGATACAATACTACAAGTATAAATGGATATTACTTTTGTACCAAAAAAAAGATGCCCCTTCCTCTCGGTAGACTCAGCCCTACACTGGGGCCAAGGCTTGGCTGGCCAAGTGTAGACTAGATTCCACACCCCTGCTGATCAGAGGTGCACAATCACAAGCAATGGTCCTAAGTATTTAAAAAAGGATCTTTAAATACAAATTACCCATAGCTTGCAACATTTTTCAGAGTATCTCAATATGTAAAATCAGATGCCCAAAGAGACCAAAGATAAATAGTAGAGTAGTAGGCCACTTCACAATTAAAAAAAAAAAAAAAAAGCCCTACCATTAAGATTGGACTTCCTAATAAAACATGTATGTACTGGGACACCTGGGTGGCTCAGTTGGTTAAGCGGCTGCCTTCGACTCAGGTCATGATCCCAGGGTCCTGGGATCGAGTCCCACATCGGGCTCCTTGCTCGGCAGGGAGCCTGCTTCTCCCTCTGCCTCTGCCTGCCACTCTGCCTGCTTGTGCACGCGCGCGCTCTCTCTCTCTCTCTCTGACAAATAAATAAATCTTAAAAAAAAAAAAAAAAATGTATGTACTTTGGGGGCACCTGGGTGGCTCAGAGGTTAAAGCCTCTGCCTTAGGCTCAGGTCATGATCTCAGGGTCCTGGGATCGAGCCCCGCATCAGGCTCTCTGCTCGGCGGGGAGCCTGCTTCCCCCTTTCTCTCTGCCTGCCTCTCTGCCTACTTGTAATCTCTCTGTCAAATAAATAAAATCTTAAAAAAAAAAAAAATGTAGGGGCGCCTGGGTGGCTCAGTGGGTTAAAGCCTCTGCCTTTGGTTCAGGTCATGATCTCAGGGTCCTGGGATCGAGCCCCGCATCGGGCTCTCTGCTTGGCGGGGAGCCTGCTTCCCCCTCTCTCTCTGCCTACTTGTGATCTCTCTCTCTCTCTCTGTCAAATAAATAAATAAAATCTTTAAAAAACAAAAATGTATGTACTTTGTATTCACTTTAATAATCAGAATTCAAATGACTATGCTTTTATCATAAAAAACTCTGGCTAAAATGTGTCATTGACGACTATGACAATTACCTGAACTGATATGAACTACATCATATGTTTAATAAACATATGATATTAGTCTTTTTGATAAAGGCAAATGATTAATGAATATAAAGAGCACTGAAAATTTTTTGGTTGCTTCTATCTAGAAAATCTAGCTTCAGTGAAATAACTTCATATTGACTATAAATGTTTTCTTCCCCTATATAATACTGTTATGAATTAACAAAAGCAGCTGTGACTACAACTGTATAAAACAACAAAGTAGTGCATGCTAATTCTGATTTTGCTCAGCAGAAACTATTTTTGCTTTTCTACTGAAAGCAGGAGAATCAAAGGACAAAAGCCATATTAAGTTCTGAGTCACGTACAAGACACCAAAAAGAAAAAGGAGAGGAGGGTGACTGGCTAGCTTAGTCAGTAGAGCATGCGACTCTTGATCCAGGGGTTGTAAGTTCAAGCCCCATGTTGGGTATAGAGACTACTTTTTAAAAAATGAGAGACCAAAGAGGATGGGAAGCAGGGATTTTCTTTTTCCTAAAATAAAGAAGGGCCAGACTTTGTTGCTGTTCTATGGGTCTGCAGTCTCTGTTCCTCACAAATTAATCTAACCACCTTCCTTCTCCCTTCCCTCCATTTCCTTAAAGCATCTAATTGATACTCTTTGTTCTATTAGGTTCCCCCCACCTTTAGAGATTTGGGTTCTGTGTACATTCAACTATGCAGTCTTCACTGTGAGGGCTCATTTCCACTGAACCTCTGGTAGCGTCTCTGACACACCACTCACTCAATCCTCCTTGGATTTTATACATGTTCACTTTGTGTGCCTGTCTACTCTGTTCTCATCCTGTGCCAATCTCTTAAGAGGCCTCTTAAGAGATAAGCTCCAAAATACTGGAATTTAAGTGCTTCGTCATCTAAATCCTCACAGCATACTTTCTATAGTCACAACACTTATCCACCCTGTACTACAGTTCTCCTTGTATAGGTCTAATCTTCCCACGCTGGACCATGAATTGAAGGTAAAGGCTATGTATGATTCATTTGCTGATTTTTCAAAGTACCTAGCATAATGCCTTACAGTATAGGTATCCAAAGCCTTGGCTGAATAAATATATGAAATGTTTCTGTGGAAAGACAAGGCACAACACTGATAACTTTTGAGACTTACTATCCCAGGAAATTGACCTTTTTCAAGAAGTTTTCCAAACATTTCTTGCCCTTTGGCTTATTTTCCTATATACTTCATTCAGGATCTATCTTGTTCTATTAACACGTACTACAGTGATCAGCCACTAAAGCGTATTTGCACCTTTGGACTTCCTGACTCACATGCCCCACTATTGATTTTCCCCTTCCTGTCACAAAGAGAAATGCTATAATGATGTTACCCACTTATTAACACGCACAGCTGGTTGATTTTCCCTTTAGAGATAGTCCCAGTGGAATACAGTGGATGGCAGTAGAGAATGATGTAACAAACAACAAAGAATTTATGGTCAGAAGAGCATCTGGTCAAATCTTGTCCTTCTATTTCAGGGAAGTTTCTATGCTTCCAAGCCTCTCCCTTTTATAAAACCTGAATTAAATACTGAACTTATAAAGTATCTAGAATATAGTACACCAAGATCATAGGAAAGATTCAATAAATAGAAATCATTATTACAAGATAGTAATATTACTAATGTAACTACCTATTATACAGTATATGTATCATGCTACTTCAAATATAACAACCTCAAATTTACGTCTACATTTTTGAAAAGAGGACAGTAAGGAATTGGCAATTAATTGTGTTCATAAAGGCTTGAATATAGTTTTCATAAGCAGATGACCACCCACATCAAAATGCATCTGCTTACCTCACTGCCTTGCATGGTCTTCGCTGGGTTAGCAGAAGGGATGGCAGCATTCAGCTCAGGCTCCGGCTTACACAGAAGTGCAATGGTGTCGCGGTGAGACTGATAACGTTCTTTCACTTGCCCATCTGCTTGCACAGCTTTATCCAAAACGGCTCTGAAGTTGGTTCCCTCTGTGGGGGAAAAAAAATGTGACCAGAGTATAGCAATGACTTTAATAGTAACATTTATAGGCTGGTTATACTTTTAGTTCTGCTCTCCAACTTTACTTTTCTCCCCTCTTCTATGGGCCCTGATTCATTATATAATGGAAATTGAGCTCCTGTCACTCGTGGCATTTTTGTTTCTGGCAAAATGCACAGGTATACCTTAAAATACATTGGTGGTTACTATCCACCAAATAAAAACTAACCGACATTAGTCTAATCTTTTCCTACAACTCATAGAGAGAAATCATTCACTCCAAAAATTATTACAACTTACTTAAAAAGTATTCCCTTCTCAAAGGATCAGTGCTTCAACTTGACTTAAAAGAACAACAGATAACATTTTTAGAAAAAAATGTCAATAGTACTAATTATATAATAAATAAATAAATAATAAAGAAATAAAACAAGTCTCTAGCTACCATAAAGACACTTATCTTAACAAACACAAATCTTAATAATTAAAGTCTTAAAAAATAATAATGTGACTTCAAATTAACTGGTAAAACTCACCTTTTACCACCCACTACTAAGTGAAATGAAATTACAAAACCATATGCATATAATATGATCTCATTTAGGAGTGCCTCAGTGGCTCAGTCAGTTCAGCGTCCAACTCTTGGTTTCAGCTCAGGTTACAATCTCAAGGTCGTGAGATCAAGCCCTATGTCACATACCACGTTTAGTGGGGAGTCTTCTTGAGATTCTCTCTCCCCTTCCCCCAGCTTGCACATTTTCTTTCTCTCACTCTCTCTCAAATAAATAAAATCTTTAAAGAAAAATTGATCTCATTTATTTTTTTAAAAATAGGCATAGAGCTTAATAGCAGTTCCTGGAACCAGTGATATCTAGTGGTCATATAGATGCTCTTAAAAAAAAAAAAAGCACAGGGCTTGGAATATGAAGAGAGAGTTACAGAATCATTTTCATTTTTACTCTATTTTTTTAAAGAATTTTTTCGAATTTTGTGGGCACCTGGGTGGCTCAGCCAGTTGGATGTCTGACTCTTGATTTTGGATTGGGTCGTGATTTCAGGGTCATGAGATCAAGCCCCAGATCGGGCTCTGTGCTCATCAGGAGTCTATGTGAGATTCTCTCCCTCTCCTTCTGCACACACACCCCTACCATGAGCTAAATCTTTTTTAAAAAAGAATTTTTAAGAATCTGAACTTCTTATAATGAACATGAATCACCTCTGTTATTTTTTATCTTACACTGAACTGAGGGAAAAAATCCGTGTTTTCAAAATAGCAGTTTCAGCAAAAACAGGTTTACAACTGACCCTAATTTAATCAAGCAAAAATGTGGATCCAAATTGGGAATTTATATGGGCACCTGGATGACTCAGTCAGTGGAGCATGCAACTCCTGATCTCAGGATTGTGAGTTCAAGCCCCACGTTGGGTATAGAGATTACTTAAAAAGAAAATCTTAAAAAAGAAAACTTGGGAATTTATTCAAGGGAAAGCCATTTATACACATTTTTACCTGCTCTTAAAGGCTTATAGAGTTCATTAGATGGTGTCCTTTGCCAGCGTTCCTTGAATTTTGCTCTTAAATCATTGTCAGTTGCTTCTTCTTCATCCAACAATCTTAATGACTTTTAAAAGGAAGCAAAGTAACAATGAAATATCATTTCTGGTATAAAAAAAATTGAAACATCTGTTAAATGATCAGACTCAGTATAGGTGAGAATTAATGGATGGGAATACCCCTACTTTACTGACTGAACTATAAAATGGTATAACAATTTTGCTGCACAAATCCAAGTTATAACATATTTAACAAAGTCTTATAAAATTTAAGGCTAGGTTACCCATTATCTTACTCAGTAAATTAAAAAGGAAGAAAAACTAAGATATTATGTATATCCATATACCAAGACTACTTTAAACAGATTCTTTTTAAGATTAAAATAAATAGAAAGCCTTTAGACCTTAGATGCCATAAACACAACAAAGAGAAAGACATTAATTTATCCACATGAAAATCAAAGATTTAGACTTTTATCTCAGTACAACAAACTAAAAAGTAACATATACAAAATGACTTTTGAATGTGCATTTGAGAAGACAGAAGACAGAATAGTCGGGGGCCAGAAACACAAGAAAGTGCTAATAATCTACCAGTAGAAACAAGTGCTAAAGCACTGGTACCTGCTAATCCCTGGCATCTTAGAGCAGAGGTCTGCAAACTTTTCTGTCAAACACTAGGTTTTGTGGGCCTTTGTGGACCATCTCTGTCACTTTTTTTTTTTTCTAACAACCCTCTAAAAAAAGATTAAAATCATCTTTAACTAGTGAATCATACAGAAATAGGTCACAAGCCAGAATTGGTCCACTATACATAGTTCAGCAACTATACATTTCACTACTGGCTTAGAGTGTGGATGTAACAGAACAGGAGCAGGACACAAGAAACATGGGTGGGGCTGCTGTGAGTGGAGGTCACATCAAAGGCATTATGCTCCCTCAGACTGGGATACCTCCACATGGGTGACACTCGCTAGATGAATTTTTAAAAAGGAAGACTGCCTATCAAAGGAAATTTACTTGTGTTGGCTCTAAATAGAAAAGAAAATTAGTATCACCTAAGATTCCTAATCAAAAGCCTATACTTAGGACTGGAAATCACACTACCTGTGTGACACAAAGCCCTAAGATGCACCTCTGACAAAAAGGGTCTCTACCAAAAAAAAAAAAAAGCAATAATAATAAAATAAAAAATAAAAAACCTCTAGAAGAATTCACTTTAAAACCCAGGCCTCGGGACGCCTGGGTGGCTCAGTTGGTTAAGCAGCTGCCTTCGGCTCAGGTCATGATCCCAGGATCCTGGGATCGAGTCCCGCATCGGGCTCCTTGCTCGACAGGGAGCCTGCTTCTCCCTCTGCCTCTGCCTGCCACTCTGCCTTCTTGTGCTCTCTCTCTCTCTGACAAATAAATAAATAAAATCTTTTTAAAAAAATTTTTTTTTAAATAAATAAATAAATAAAACCCAGGCCTCAAAGAATTCCCACATATAAAGTTCTAGGAAATGTGAATTCATAATAATAAAAAAAAAAAAAAAATCACTGAACATTAAAAGCAATGGAGTATTTTGGACCAGATCTTGAAAAAGAAGGACGCTGATGGACTAACTGGTAAAATGGTAAAATCTGAGTAATAATATTGTACCAATGTTAACTCCTTAGTTTTAACAAATGTACTATGGCTACATAAGATTTTAACTCTAGGGCGCGTGGGTGGCTCAGTTGGTTAAGCAACTGCCTTCGGCTCAGGTCATGATCCCAGAGTCCTGGGATCGAGTCCCACATCGGGCTCCCAGCTCCACAGGGAGTCTGCTTCTCCCTCTGACCTTCTCCCCTCTCATACTCACTCTCACTCTCTCTCTCTCTCAAATAAATAAATAAATAAATAATCTTTAAAAAAAAAAAAGAATGTTTAAAAAAAAGGTTTTAACTCTAAGGGAAGCTGGGTAAAGAACTCTGCACCAAATTTGCAACTTTTTTGTTAAGTCTAAAATTATTCAAAATTAAAAGTTTTAAAATTTAAAAACAAGAACACATACAAAAAAATGCACCAAATCAAGAGGAAAAAAACCATGCTGAGCAAGAGTTAGCAAAAGGAACAAATCACAGAACCAAACCACAAAAACGAGAGATACTGGAATTATAAGATAAAGAACATAAAATATATTTAATAGTTTTTAGAGTAAGGGATAAATTAAAAGTATAACACAGGAGAAGGAGAAGGAGAACAGGAAGAACTGAAAAAAGGACTAAATTAGAATTTCTAGAAATGAAAAACATAATTAGGAAGCTAATCACTACTTAAAAACTGCTAAGATATAACTGAAAAGGATCAGTGAACGGGAAAACGGATCGGAAGAAATTACATACAATAAAGCAGAGAGCAACAGAAAATAAGAAGGCTTAAGAAACTTGGAAAATAAAGTTAGGAGCTCCTGGGTGGCTCAGTCGGTTAAGCATCCAACTCTTGATTTTGGCTCAGGTCATGGTCTCGGGGTCCTGGGATCCAGCCCCATTTCAGGCTCTATGCTCAGTGGGGAGTGTTCTCACTCTACCCCACCCCACTAACTCTCTCTCTCTCTCTCAAATAAATAAATAAAATATTTTTAAAAAAAAAAGAAAAAGAAAAAGGAAAGAAAGTTAAGAAGAGTCAACTTGAATATAATTGGCAACCCAGAAAGAATTACTAATGACAATAGAGAAAAAGAAATGTTCTAGGAAATGAAAACTAAGAATTTTCCAGGATGGATGAAAGATTCAGTTCCTCAAATTCATTGGATCCAATAAAGTATCAATATCAAACAACTTAAATGAAAGAAAATCCATACCCAGACACAACATAATAAACTTTAAAGAAGAAAAGTAAGAGTATACAACTTCTATTCAAGTTTAGAAAGGAAGAGAGGAACTACTCAATAAAACCAGGAAAATGTGGAGATGGGGGTGGGGAAGAAAAAGAGAAGGAAAAATACAGAAAGAAAAAGAGACAAATAGAAATTACAAAATATAGCACAAAATGAATAATATGAATAATAAGTTAATATAAATGAACTTTACCATCCACGGAAACAGATAAAGGCTGACAAACAAAATTAAGAGGAAAACTTTCACTACATGCTATTTACAAAAGACAGAGCCACAAGTGTACCCAAGTTGAAAGTCAAAAACATTACAAGAAAACTACAGACCAAATATATAAATAGATGCACAATGCTCAAAAAAATACTACCACACCAAATCCAGCAGCAAATTAAAAGGATTATATACTAGGACACCTGGGTGGCTAAGTCAGTTAAGCGGCCGACTCTTGATTTTGGCTCAGGTCATGATCTCAGGGTCATGAGATCGAGTCCTGGTATCAGGCTCTGCACTGGGCATGGAGCATGCCTAAGATTCTCTCACTCTCTTACCTCCTTGCCCCTCCCCACCCCACTTGCACAAGCAAGCGCTCTCTCTCTAAAAATAAAAACAAAAACAAAAGACAAAGGATTATATATCATGACCAAGTAGAATATCCTAAGAATGCAAGGACGGTTCACATCAAAAAACCAATTAATGTAATACTCTATATTAGCAGAATGAAGGGAAAAAATGTAAGATCATGTCAAGATGCAGAAAAAATATTCAACAAAATCCAATGTCCTTTTATGATTAAAAAAAAAAAACCTCAACAAACTAGGAATAGAAAAGAACTTCCTCAACCTCATAAAAGACATCTATGAAAAACCCACAGCTAACATCACACAGTGAAAGTTGGGAAGCCCTCCCCTAACATCAGGGACAAGACAAGAACATCTGCTCTCACCACTTCTATTCAACACTGTACTGGCTAGGGCAATTAAGCAAGAAAAAGAAATAAAAAGGCATCCAAAAAAGAAGTAAAATGATCTCTACTTGCAGATTACATGACCTTATATAAAGAAAATCCTAAAGAATTCACAAAATAGCCATTAGAGATAATAAACAAATTTAGTAAAGTTACAGAATATAAAATCAACATACAAAATCTATAGTCTATACTCTATACTCTAGCAATAAACAATCTAAAAAGGAAATTAAGACAATAATTCCATCTACAATAGCACCAAAAGAATAAAATACATAGGAATAAATTTAACCAAGGAGGTGCAAGACTTGTACATTAAAAGCTACAAGACACTGTTGAAAGAAATTAAAGAAGACCTAACTAAATGGAAAGACATTCTGTTCATATTCATGGATTGGAAGATTTAACATTGTAAAGATTGAAAGGGGAACCCTCCTACATTGTTGGTGGGAATGCAAGCTGGTGCAGCAACTCTGGAAAACAGTATGGAGATTCCTCAAAAAGTTGAAAATAGAGGTACCCTATCTATGACCCAGCAATCGCACTGCTGGGTGTTTACCCTAAAGATACAAATGTAGTGATCCGAAGGGGCACGTGTACCCGAATGTTTATAGCAATAATGTCCACAATAGCCAAACTATGGAAAGAACCTAGATGTCCATCAACAGATGAATGGATAAAGAAGATGTGGTATACATATACAATGGAATACTATGCAGCCATCAACAGAAACGAAATCTTGCCATTTGCAATGTCGTGGATGGAACTAGAGGGTATTATGCTAAGTGAAATAAGTCAATCAGAGAAAGACAATTATCATATGATCTCTCTGATATGAAGAATTTGAGAGGCAGGGCGGAGGGTCGTGGGGGGTAGGGGAGTAAAAATGAAACAAGATGGGATAGGGAAGGAGACAAACCATAAGAGACTCTCAATCTCATGAAACAAACTGAGGGTTGCTGGGGGGTAGGAGGGTAGGGATAAGGTGGCTGGGTTATGGACATTGGGGAGGGTTATGTCTATGGTGAGTGCTGTGAAATGTGTAAGCCTGATGATTCACAGACCTGCACCCCTGGGGCAAATAATACAGTCTATGTTAATAAAAATAAAATAAAATAACAAAAATAAAAAAATAATAATATTGTAAAGATTGACAATACTCTCCAGGTTGGTCTAAACATTCAGTGCAATCCCTATCAAACTATTAACTTTCGGATTTCCTATATATAAAGGTTAAATCAAAACCACCATGAGATACCACTTCATACCCACAAGGATGACTATAATTAAAAAATAAAGAACAATTAGGGGCACCTGGGTGGCTCAGTCGGTTAAGCATCTGCCTACAGCTCGGGCCATGATCCCAGGATCCTTGGATTGAGTCCCGCATCGGGCTCCCTGCTCGGTGGGGAGCCTGTTTCTCCCTCTGCCTGCTGCTCCCCGTGCTTGTGCTCTCTCTCTTTCTCTGACAAATAAATAAAATCTTAAAAAAAAAAAAAAAAAAAACAATTTAAGGGTTGGAAAGGATGTAAAGAAACTGGAACCGTTACACACTGCTGGTAAGAATGTAAAATGGTGCTGCTGCTCTGGAAAACAGTTTCGTTTTCCAGTTCCTCAAAAGAGTTCCTCAAAAATTTGTACACTGAATTCCTGTATGACCCAACAACTCCACTCTTCTGTATATACCCAAGAGAATTTAAAACAGGTGCTTAAAAAAAAACTTGTTCACAAATAGCGTTATTAATAACCAAAAAGGCAAAACATCCCAATATCTATTACTGACAAATAGATAAACAAAATGTGATATGTCCACACAATGAAGTGTTAGCCTTAAGAAGAAATGAAGTGCTGGTGCTACAACATGGATCAACCTGGAAACATTATTCTAAGTGACAGAAGGTGAAAGTGCACATACCGTTTATGATTCTATTTACATGAAATGTCCAAAATAAGCAAATCCACAGAGACAGAATCAGAGTAGTGGGTGCCAAGAGCAGGGTCAAGGGGGAATGAGGAGTGACTGTTAATGAGAATGCAGTTTCCTTGGGGTGATGGAAACACTCTGAAATTAGACAGTGTTGGTGCTTGCAAATACCACAAACATACTAAGAGCCACTGTCGTGTACACTGTAAAGAGGTTAAAATGATGAATTTTATGTTATGCAAATTTTACCTCAAAAACAGACATGCAGTTGCGAAATAGAGGAGATTTTTTAAAAGACTTAGATATGTTGAAAACAAGAGGTATCAATAAAATGAAAAACAAAACAACTCTCTAGGGTGGCTGAAAAGCATGAAAAGCACACTAAATAACCAGTTACTGAGCTGGAAGGCCAGCCTGAGGCAGTCTCCCAGGAAGAATGAGAGCACAAAGAGAAAAAGAAGAAATGTTGAAAGATAGGAAAACTGATCATCATCAAAAGAACCACCACCCATCCGACAGATATTCATTAGGAGAGGGCAGAGAAAAAGAAGTAACTAAAGAAACAGAATCCATGGACAGGGATCCAAGGTTAAAAGGGCCCCGACAGGTCCCTAGCAAAGATAAAGTTACTATTTAAAAAATAAATTAGTGGATACTTCAAAATTTCTGAAAATCAAGCCTCATTTCTAAAAGCTACCAGAGAGAAATGAACATTCAAAAAGAGGACTAGCTTCACAACCTTACTTCTTTCAACTCACAACTTACTTAAAATGAGACTCTCCAAGTACAGCTGACAGAGTAACAGTGACTACTTCACAAGGCTGTTATAAACATCAAATCAGATAAACACAAGTACCTCATATTAAGATAGGCAGACAACAGACATATACCATACACATTAATAATGCCAGTTTTTAATTATAAGATAAGCTTTTTACACAGTAATATTTCTAATGAAGATGCAGCTCACAACTGATATATAGCATTTCAACAGACAATGTTCTTTTCCATAAAACTTGTTTCAAAATCAAATATGCATCTTCTAATCAATGACATCTTAAAATCAAGGAAATACAGTAATATTTAAATAACTACATGCCTGATCCCGCTTCACAGCTATCTTATGTGATAAATACTATTATCCCATTTTTTTCCATAAGTAAACTGAGACATGAAGATGTTAAGTAATCTGCCCAGGGCCACAGCTAAAAATAAAAACTGGGGATCAAGTTCAAATATAACTCCAATATTCAATAATGGTTTATTATTATAACTTTTACTTACTAAATGCCCCAGACTGCTATCTGACTTGCTAAACCTGCATTTTCCAGTGTTTGTCTTCTCCCTATCAGACAATTACTTCTTGCTGCTTTCATGAACGTGTGTATCTTAAACACCACTCTCCATTTTTTTCTCCCCTTGTCTAACTACTATTCTAACGTCCTTTCAAGTGCAACACCAGGTAACAAGCTTGCTTAACCTAATAATCAACAAATTTTAAAGGACTACAAGGCATTCTCATGAATAAAGTCTACGACTTTAAGAGTGGTATCTGTCAAATATTAATGTGCACACAAATCACTCTGGGATCTTGTTAAATGCAGCTCCTGATTCAGAAGGTCTGAGATGGGGTGTAAGATTCTATATGTCTAGCAAGCTCAGCACAGCAAGCCTTTGGTACTGAACTACATAACATGAATTCTGTTTACTTTCAATTTTCTGATTATTGACTACATCTACATAGATGAGGTTGGTAACACTGATGGTATAATTAATGTAGAACCCCTCATGAATCAGATTCTCCAGGCTAATACTGCAGTTAAATTTTCATTTCAGTTTCCTGACCTTTTCCAATAGCTAATATGCCAATACCACCATCAACGTATCATTTAATATAATCACAATAATCCTTTTAAAAGGTAATCTTTTAAAAAAAAAAAAAACTCCAGGAGGTAAATATTCTTATCCCCAAGGTTCACACTGTCTCAAGTACAGATGACCCTTGAATAACACAGGTTTGAACTTTGTAGGTCCACTTGTAAGTGGATTTTTTACAGTACAGTATTATAAACGTATGATTTTTATGATTTTCTTTGATTTTAATAACATTTCCTTTTTCTAGCTTAATCTAAGAATGCCATATTTAATATATATAACATACAAAATACATGACAGTCAACTGTTTATGTTACCAGTGAGGCTTCCCAAGTCAATAGTAGGCTTTGAGTAGTTATGTTTGGGGGAATCAAAAGTTATACTCAGATTTCCGACTGCATGGGAGGCTGGCGCCCCATGTTGTTCAAGGTCAACTATACTTAAGTACTGTATCCCTGTCCCAAAGTACTTGGAAATGATATAAATACAATATCCTCTGAAAATTAACTGAAAAATTAAAACATCATGGATTAAAGCACCGACAACACAGAAGTTAACCAAAGAACGTGACTCCTAAACTGGCAAAAGCCAATATAACCATTTTAAATATATTTATCATTAAAAAAGGAAATGAATCAATGCGGGGAAAGAGGTGAAGGCACAGTAAAAGAATAACACTGTCAAACAGTTGACTTTAGCCAAAAAACTTCCTATTGATAAAATATGCCCTCTCTACTGAAAGATGGATGCAGTGGGCTTATAAAATATTTGAAGGCCTAACTTCCTGAGTCTGATTCCACATTTACCAAGAAATCTAATCTTTCAAAGAAGAGAAATCATTAGTTATGAAGGCTCTGAACAGTTTGTATGATAGTAATTTCTCATAGTGTATCAATATTACATCATGGTCCATGAGTTTCATTTATGTGCATTTATAAACCCTTAAGACATGTATGAACCCATTCTCACTCAATCAGAATTCCTCTTGGAAGCTGAAAGGCAGCTCTGGGTCACATTAAGTTCATCAGGATGGTGAGTATTATCCTACAAAACCCAACAGAAGAAAGCATCCAGTCCTAATCCCTGCTGGACACCAAGGGGTAAAACAGTTTTCACGTGAAAAAACAAATCTCTTAAAACATACCTCATCTAGGATTTCTCTATTTCTTTGTAGTAGTTCAGGTAGCTCTTTGATCAACTGATCAACAGTCTGGATGCCTCCCTGTTCAATCACAGACGTGGATTTAGTCAATATAGACTGGGGTACAGTATCTCCAGATACATCTTCAATTGCTGCTGGAAGATTAAGGGAAGCTAACACCCTGAAAAAATGAGATAATGTGTCATCTAGAGGTCTAAATCACCTTTAAAACATTAATCTCCTATATATCCTAATCAATAGCAATGAAGTTATTAGCACCCCAAAAAAGTGGATTACCCTCATCAGTGGAAAAATAAAACAAAGATAAAGGGGGAAAAAAAACAGAAAATCAGTGATTGATAAATTAAAACAAAACTGTTAAAGAATTAAGTTCACAGTTCAGAATTAAAAACCAAAAAGTAAGAAATACACATTAAAAAATACTAGCTACCCTGGGCTCACAGCTCAAACTTAACTTCTTTCAGTCTAAGTAATTATAAGTCAAAATTTGGGGCAGCTGGGTGGCTCAGTCAGTTAAGCGTCTGCCTTCGGCTCAGGTCATGATCCCAGGGTCCTGGGACTGAGTCCCACATTGGGCTCCTGCTCATTGGGCTCCTTGCTCAGCAGGGAGCCTGCTTCTCCCTCTCCCTCTTCCCTTTTCCTTTTGCCCCTTTCCCCGGCTCTGGTTTGCTCTTTCTCTCTCTCCCTGCTGAGCAATAAATAAATAAAATCTTTAAAAAAAAATAAAGAAAGAAAGAAAGATCTCAATGACATATATCTGAAAAAGGACTTGCTCTAAAATACATAAAGAACACAAAAAACTCAATTTAAAAAAATGAGCTAAAATTTCAACGGACACTTCACAAAGCATATTATAAATGGCTGATAAGCATATGAAGAGTTACTCAACACCATTAGTAATCACAGGAATGCAAATTAAACCACACACTACTGCTACACACACACTAAAATGAATAAAAGTGGAAAGACTGACAATACTAAGTGCTGCTGAGGGTGCAGAGTCCCCAAAAAAAGCTGGTGGGAATATGAACTGGAATAACCACTTTGGAAAACAATCTGGCTATTCTGCATGAAGTTAAGCATACACCAACCACACAACTCAGCAATTCTAATCCTAGGTATTCACCCAAGGGAAATAAAACATGTCCACACAAAGATCTGTGCATCAGGGCTCACAGCAATTGTAATGTCTACCAACAATGAATGCAGAATTAACAAACTGCTACTTAACGATAAAATGAAATACTGCTCAGTAATAAAGGGATCAAACTGATACAACATAGGTAAACCTCAAATCATTATGCTAAGTGAAAGAAGCCCAACACATTTTGAGTATATACTGTACGTGCTGTATGTACTATATGTGTAGCAATACTATAATATACTATATACTATAATGTACATATAATACACACACTATAACAATTACATTTCTATTAAACTGTATAAAAAGTAAAACTAACCTAGAGTGATAGGGAGCAGAGAGTAGTGGCTAAGGGCCAAGGGAAGAAGGACTAAAGTGAAAGAGGCATGAAGGAATTTTTTAGGGTGATGAAAATGTTCTCTATCTTGATCATGGTGGTGGTGGTTACATGGGTATGAACATTTATTAGAAAGAATTGAACTATACACTTAAAATAGGTGTATTCTGTTGCACTTTATTGAAAATTATATTTAAGATATTTTAAAAACTAATGAATTATTTTTTTAGCCTTAATCCACCAGAAACAAAAATTGGTTCAGAACACTGAATATACCATGTATCTTAACTTACAAGTTCATTTCTACTTCTCGTTTCCCTCAAATAAATATCTCCTAAAATGCAAATTAGTAGTCAAAAATTCTCACTTTGTTTCAGTAATCAAATGTACTCCAAATACATTTACTAGGGCTTAATAAATACAATATCCACAAGAAGTGCACATATGTGTGTATTTGCTATTTCACATATTCTTGACATTCATCTCCGAGCTCGGAAAACTACAATGTTCATAAACTATTTAGTTACACAACACTCAAACAGAAACATTAGAACTTTAGATATACATTTATGAAAGTAAGCTCTACCTACCCATTTGCCAAAGTCGTGGCTTCTCTCATTTGAGCAATTGATCTGTTAACCAAGTCAGCTTTCCTCTGATTATAGGCAGCCAATGACTGCTGCACTGACACAGGAACCATATTCTCAAACAAATCTAAAATTAGGAATGAAAATTTCAACAAAATTTCAAGACAAAATTCACTGTAAAGTGAATGCTCATGTTCCCTTTCCAATATTCACATAAAAAGCCTACAAATACTTAAAAATCAAAACCAAATCACTATTAAAAGTACAATAATGAAGAGAATTTTTAGATCACTATACTCAAGGACAAGGACAATGAAAGCTTTCTTTTTCTTTGAACTTAATTTTCTTAACTTTTTAAGATGTGTTTGTCATTGACATTAAAAGATCTTTGGTAAAGAAGACTTACACATAAGAAAACACACTGTTCATTTTCTGATCAAACTGATTAAGTAGCCTACAGCGCCATGGTTTGATTTCCAGCTCCTTCCAACGCGTCCTAGCTCTGAAACACTGGGCAAATTACTTAAGCACTCTATGCATCAATAACCTCATCAGTCAACTGGAGATAATAACAGTACATATCTCATTGGACTAGTCCAAGAATATGAATTCTGAGCTAGTATCTGTACTTAAAAGAGTCCCTGGCACATAGTAAACACATCTTGTTTGCTAAGTAGAAAACAGTAAGATAATCCCCTTTTCCAATTACTTAAGAGTATTATTCTTGGGATTTCAGCTAGAGACTACTATACACTGTAGTATATGTATCTACATATATGTATCTACAATACCCAAGGATAACATTTACATCATACAACCATAAGTTTATACAACTCCATAAGTTTATACGTTTAAAGTCATATTTATGAATGTTCACTTTTAATGGCAGACTCTTAAATAATATAATGTCAACAAAATGACAAATGCTTAAAGTCTATCGTTACTCAAACACAGTTTCAAATTCTGACTCTGTTGTATACAGATACTTTATTACCATTTACTCTCCATTTTGAAATTTCACTATAGATACACCACTTCAGTTTTATTCTCATATTCAAACAACATGAATGCAAATCATATTCAAAGCATACAATAGCAGTTATATGATTTTAGAAAAAAAAACCCAAAAACGATTAAACTGGGGAAAAGATGAGTAAGATTAAAGTGTATCTGAATACTTGACATACCAGTGAATTTCTGGCTGATGGGTACACTGACTGGGGTAGATTTCACAAGTGTGGCTTTGCCAATAGGGTCTAGATCTTTAAGGTCTGGAACTCGATCGTGATAAATGAAGTCATTATCCTTCTTTGCTGCAGAAAGGGCACGGCTGATTTTGTCAGAAAAATCTTTCACATTAACATATTCATCATAGCGAGATGCCACTGTCTTAATCAATTCTGCTGCATGCTAAAGAGAAAATGTTAAAAAAAAAAAAAAAAAAGTTTTATTTTTCTCAACCAAGGATCCAAGCATTAGTTTTTCAAAACAATCTTTGAGGACTTGCATTTTCAGCAATGTGGTCAACAGAATAACCTAGAAATTATCCCATCACAAAATACCAAAACATCAAAAATAAAGAATAAACATAGCTGGCATCCCTCTAAACACATGGGTGAATTACCAGGAAAGTAAAAGAAATCCATGGGCCAATAAGTATAAACTGACAGTGAGGGAGGCTGGCTGTCAAATATTTCTGTATCCCAAAGGACTAGCAATTAAAACACATTAAAAGTGGGGCGCCTGGATGGCTCAGTGAGTTAAGCGTTCAAATCCTGTTTTCAGCTCAGGTGGTGATCTCGGAGTCGTGGAACTGAGCCCCATATCAGGCTCCATGTGCAGCAGGGAAATTGCTTCTCTCCCTCTTTCTCTCCCTCTCCTTCTGCCCCTCTCCCAGCTTGTGCGTGCACTATTTCTCTCTCTCTAATAAACAAATCTTTAAAACACACACACACACATTAAAAGCTCTCATAGAGCTTGAAACAGAGAGACATATCCATCTACTGAGAAACATTCCCCTCACCACCTCACATGGAGGCAGGAACCTTAAAGAGCTGCTCCAACGGTGAAAGGATGAATCATGAAAAAATTACCCAGCCAACACAGGAAGGCAACGAAGAAGCAGGTTATCTCAGCATCGATAGTATATTTTTTTTAAAAAAGGTCTACCCTCATAATTCATAATATAAGCATATGCCTCACGTGAATGTAGGGCTCGAACTGCATTACTTAGGTGGTTTCAGACATAGTAACATCATATAAAATAGACAATAAAGCCAAAGGCATCATTAGGGATAAATTCACTACTTAATGATTAACATTTGCCAGTTTGCCAGAAAGACATAAAACTTCTTATATTTTGCATTTAATAAGTCTCTATGTATATAAACAATTACAATGAGAAATTGATAAATCTACCCCTCATCAAAATGGAAGATTTTAACATTCCTGTCTCAACATGACAGACCAAGTAAACAAAAAAATTGTTAAGGTTATAGAAGATCTGAACAGCACAATTAATGAGTTTGATTTACCAGACTTTGAGAACCTTGGACTCCACAATTAGAGAATATATAATATCCTCAGACATACAGAGAACATGTATATAGAGTAACCAATGGAGATAAAGCAAGCATGAAACATCAAGTATAGAAATAAAAGAATGGCTTAATGATATAGAAATATAAGAATGGTTTAAGAAAACCTACTTAATAATTCTCCAAATAATAAATTTAAATTTTAAAAAATCAAATTATCTACATAGGTGTTGAAAAAGCATTTGATAATATCCAATATTCATCACTGATGTTTGAAAATCTTAGTAAAATCAAGATATCCAATTCCTTAACATGATAAAATCTTAACCCGCAAAGCTAACATACTTAGCAGAAAAATATAAGAAACATTCCTAGAGTCAAAATAAAACGGTATCATCAACAACCGTAGAATATGTCAAAACAACTGGACAAAAAAATGAAATCAGACATAAAATTTAGAAAAGGAAAAAAATTATTTACAGGTGATGTATTTGTATACCAGGAAAACCTTAAAAAGTCATCTATACTATTCTAAATAATGAGAGATGATTTAGATGCAAAATCAATAGAGCAAAACCAAAGCTACATCTTCAACGTAAACTAGGAGACGGAAAATGTACAAATTTAAATCACTTTTCACATTTGATTTGTAAATATGTGGTCAAATAGCAAAGTTAGTACTAGAGTCGTTCAGATATACTGAACACACTGGAAAAAAAAGGGACTGCTTAGCTCCCCTCCCCCCATAAGAGGAAATGACTTTAAGCAAATCTGAAAGTGATGAAATGGAATGAGGTAACAAGTGCCAACAGATAAAGGTAAAGCCAAATGGCCCATGTCAGCCACCAGGGTGGTCACAGGAAAAAGCAGAATGCTGAGGAGCCTCATCCCAAGAGGGAACTGCTGAGACCAAGAGGCTGATTAATCAAAGGCAGAGAGGCTGGGGGAAGCAGACAAGAGGAGTGAAAAGCAGGGAGAAAGAAGAAAAGGGGTGAGCACTCAGAAAAGGCCAACAAAATAACAAACTCTCAAAGCAGACACACTACCCTACAAAGCAAAGGCTGTGAGGAATTCAGGGAAACACAGATACGGAGGTAAGAGTCCTTCCTCAACCAGTCGAGGCTTTGAGAGCCAAAGAAGAGAAACTGAAGAGGGCGCCCTTACACAAAGAGGCGTGGAACACTCCCAGACGCCATTTCCCCACTCAGGAGCCTCTTGCTATTCTTCTATCAAAATCAATCCTCATTCAAATACAAGTAACCAATACAGCATCCCATCTGCCTCAACACAAAGAAACCAAGAGGAAAAGGATGAAAATGAGCATATAAGTAACTTTCCAACAGGTAATGAAAATTCACCAAAAAAATGTTGTCACCAAGCAGATAAAAACAGCATGCTGAAAAAACTAAAATAAACTAAAAAACTTAAGGCTATAATCATAGTATCAAAAGAACACAAAATATGAACAGAGGACCAGATGGCCCAGACAACAGTGGGTGAACAGCAGATAGCAAGAGAATGTGGAACAGGAAATGACAGAACTCAGGCAAGAAAATGAAGAAAAACTCAAAATCACTTTTAAAAAGATTGAAATATTTACACAAGTAACAAAAAGGGGATAACAGACATCACAGACACCATTTAAGAAACATACAAAACAAGAAAGTGAAGAAAACTCAATATGGCAGTCAGGGAGAGGAAGGCCATTACAAAATAAAGATTTGTAAGACACGTCAAACAAATGCAATGTGAGAACCTTGTGTGGATCCTGATTTGCACAGACCAACTGTAAAAAAACAGTAAAAAAAAATCCGGGAAAACTAAACTAGGTCTGGATAATACTACATTACTAATATTAATTATTAACCGGTATTAATTTTGCTGGGTGGGATGACATTGTAGTTTTAGGGATTTTTTTTTAAGTCTTATCTATTAGAGATATATAGTAAAGTCCTTAAGGATGAAATATGTGAAATACTCCAAAAAATAAGAGGGGAAGGGGAAATAAATGAAACACAAATAGCAAAATACTGATAATCACTGGAGCTGGGCACCGGATATTTGATGATTCATACCTTACATACATTTTTTTTTCAAATTTTCCATAGTAAATATTTAAATAAAAGAAAATTCATATAGAAGCATAAACAAAAAGAACAATCAGGAAAATTCAGAAATGAGAGATGGATACGTATCAGGCATTAAAACACTTTAAAGATTCAATGACTAAAACTGTATGGAACCGGAACATAAAGATAAGCCAATGAAACAGAATAAAAAGTTTAGAAATAGACCCAAATATATATGATAAATTTAGTGTGTGACAAAGCCAGAATCTCAAATCAGTGGGGTAAGAAAGTCACTGTAATAAATGGTTTGGGAATAAGTAAGCCATTTGGAAAAAGAAAAACTGGATCCATACTTCACATATCAGGATAAATGCAAAGTGGATCAAAGATCCAAGTATAATATATAATAAATTATAGATGTGTTATACTTTTATCATCAGCAATCCCATTTCTAGAAATTTAAGGTATACCTGCTGCTATGAAGTAAATTGTTTACCCCGCCCCAAAAATTCATATGTTGACGCTGTAACCCTCAAAGTGATGGTACTTGGAGATGGGACTTTTAGAAGATTATGTTCAGATGAGGCCATGTGGGCAGAGCCCTCATTGTGGGATTAGTGCCCTTTCAAGAGGATGAACTAGAGAATGTGCTCTCTCTCCTCCTCCCACTCATTTAAGGACACAGAGAGAAGATGGCCAACAGTCTACAAACCAGGAAGAGAACTCTCACCAGAACCTAACCATGCTGACACCCTGGTCTCAGCCTCCACAACCATGAAAAACAATTTCCTATTGTTCAAACCCTCAATCTATGATAATGGAAGCCAGAGCCAAGACACCTGCTGAAATACAAAATGCCATGTGTACATAATTATTCACTGCAGTATTACTTGCAGAAAACCTTGGAAACAAGCAAGTATCCAGCAATAGGGGACAGCAATAAACTGCTATTTATACAATGAAGTACACTTCAGCTCTAAAGAGAAATTAGGAAGGTGTCTCTATTGCTATATAATTATTAGTATTATTATACATGCTGCCAAAGCGAGCAGTCTATTGCTATATTAAAATGGAGAGATCTTGGGGCGCCTGGGTGGCTTAGTGGGTTAAAGCCTCTGCCTTTGGCTCAGGTCATGGTCTCAGGGTCCTAGGATCGAGCCCCATATCGGGCTCTCTGCTCAGCAGGGAGCCTGCTTCCCCCTCTCTCTCTGCCTGCCTCTCTGCCTACTTGTGATCTCTCTCTGTGTCAAATAAATAAATAAAATCTTTTAAAAATACATACATACATACATACATAAAATGGAGAGATCTTTAGGATACGCTGTTACATGAATAAAGTGAGACACACAATACTATATGAAGCACAGTACCTCATATGTAAGAATGGGGAGAGTTAAGAACATGCATTGTGTGTATTGTGTAAGCAAGTATATCTACTTGCTTATATTTCAAAGAAAAAAATACTGAAAAGATTAAATGAGAATGTAATGGAAATTACCTTTGGGGCAGTGGGAAAAAAAGATGGAGGAAACAGGACAGAAGGGAAACAGAGAAAGGTATACCTTTATATATACCTAATTTTCCCAATTTTTAATTTCAAAAAATTTCAAGCCCACAGAAAAATTAAAAAAACAGACCAAGGAATAAAACAGACCCACACTTAAGTTCAACAAGTGTTACCAATTTGCCATATTTGCTTTATCACTCTTTCCCATATATACACTTACATGTACTTTTTCTTTTTTTTTTTGCAGAATCATTTGAAACTCAAGTTCATCCGTAAATACGTAAGCATACATCTGGTAAGAACAATCTCCTTAATACCTACAAACTACTATCACAACTAATAACAAACAATACTTTCACAAAATCAGTTTTCCTAGGTCCCTCATTAATGAATTAAGTATATCTGACACATTCATTCTAAAGAGTTACATTTGTGTATCTATTTTTATGTCTTTTTGAAAACTGTACTTTGCGTTAGAGATTCCACCGAGATAATCAAGGGTACAGCCTACTGGAGCCAAATAAAAGGCATTGTCCAGGAAAGACAGCTCATGAGTCCTATAAGCCCAGGTACAATTTTTCTTGCCCCAAAAGTAAATCCCAAGCAACAGTCTTACCTTCACTGCTATTTTATCTACTGTTCTGATTTTCCTCACTCTGTGATTTTGGTTTTGTTTCTTGTTTGCTCATGACTAATGTTTCTTTTCCCCACTCCTGACAGCAATGACAGCTGTCATTGAAAAGCTGGTTTCATGGTGTGACCATCTAATGATCTCTATCAGGTTCATAGGGTACTCTGAGCCATAGACTACAGAGAATATGATTTATTGGTCACCTTTTTCTATTTGTTCTGTTTGCCTATTTCTGAGCTCAAATCAAGTAAAAAAGAAAATCTCACACATGGAAAGAGGAGCAGCCCTTTGAGATATGAATTAGTGTTCGCATTCTATGTTAACTTTTGACCTTTGACTAAAGCTAAAACTTAAGTCGCAAACTCTTATGTGTCTGTAACTGAAAAAAGTCTTTACTTTTCACTGTTCAAGTCTGAAACAGTTTCCTTTTTCCAGCGGGATTTTAAATAAAGAACTCTTGTGTGACTGGTTTATAGACACTAAGTAAGAGCTTACTTGAAACTAATAGTCCTGGAATTCCCAGAAAATAAAGGGACTAAACTTTAAATATGCTAGCCTGAAAAAAATCCTTCCCAGAGAAACCACTTTTTCAAGAAGCATTTTTATTTAAGAACCTAGTTACTATAATCAAAGTGAACTCTGCACAACTGAAATATGTTTGAATATCTGTATTTTATTAGGAAGTATACCTTTCTCTGATTTTGTCCATGTGAAGAATAAGCATACTTTTTTTATTTTTCATTTTTTAAAGATTTTATTTATTTATTTGACAGAGAGAGATCACAAGTAGGCAGAGAGGCAGGCAGAGAGAGAGGGGGAAGCAGGCTCCCTGCTGAGCAGAAAGCCCGACACAGGGCTCGATCCCAGGACCCTGAGATCACGACCTGAGCCGAAGGCAGAGGCTCTAACCCACTGAGCCGCCCAGGTGCCCCCATTTTCTTTTTTATAAGACTTGGGTTTCAGGGTGCCTGGGTGGCTCAGCCAGTTAAGCGTCTGCCTTCAGCTCAGATCATGATCTCAGGGTCCTGGGATTGAGCTCTGCACAGCAGGGAGCCTGCTTCTCCCTCTCCCTCTGACCCACCCAAGTCATGCTTGCTCTCTCTCTCTAGTGCTCTCTCTCAAATAAATAAAATCTTTAAAAAAAAAAAAAAAAAGACTTGGGTTTCTTCCCCCATGAAAAGACTAATTAATCTGAACTTCCCAAATGATATATGCAGAATATCTTCTAATATCCAGTCCATATTTAAAGTTCCCTAACAGCGGCACCTGGGTGGCTCAGTGAGTTAAAGCCTCTACCTTCGGCTCAGGTCATGATCTCAGGGTCCTGGGATCGAGCCCCAAATCGGGCTCTCTGCTCAGCAGGGAGCCTGCTTCCCCTTCTCTCTCTGCCTGCTTGTGGTCTCTCTCTCTCTGTCAAATAAATAAATAAAATCTTTCAAAAAATAAATAAATAAAGTTCCCTAACAGTCTTCTTCCTACCCTCTGCTCACCAACACTCAAAATACAAACAACTCATATAAACAGTCCTTGCCCCTGTTGTGAAATTGACTCAGATGTCACAAGTCTGACTACCCGAATGCTGACAGTATGGACAACTGCACAGAAGATACTCTGCTGTTTACAAAATCTATTTATATATACAGTTGACCCTGTACAACACAGGAGTCAGTGGCACCAACACCCTACAACACAGTCAAAAATCCACTCTTTTGAACTCCCCAACAGCTTAACTACTAATAGCCTATGGCTGACCAGAAGCCTTACCCATAAAATAAACAAATAACACGTGTTTTGTATGTCACATGCCTTTTATCTTGTACTCTTACAATGAAGTAAGCCAGAGAAAAGAAAATGTTACTAAGAAAATCACAGAGGGGCCCCTGAGTGCCTCTGTCAGTTAAGCCTCTGACTCTTGACTTTGGCTAAGGTCATGATCCCAGGGTTGGAGATGGAGTCCCACATCTGGGCTCTGCGCTCAGCAGGAAGTCTGCTGGAGATTCTGTCTCTGTCCCTCGATCTGCCAACCCCCACCCCCGAAATAAATCTTAAAAAAAAAACACACACAAAGAGACAATACACTTACAGTGCTATAAAATATCTGTGTTTAAGTGGACCCACACAGTTTAAACCTATGTTGTTCAAGGGTCAACTGTATTACCACTGTCCTTCTCAAGCTATAGAACTGTATGTCCCAATTCAGAGGCTAGGCCACAAGTTAAGCACTGCACAACCTTTCTGAAGTATGCTAATTCAGGTTATTTTCTATTAAAACAAACATGGATGGGGGGCCTGAGGGGCTCAGTCAGTTGAGTGTCCAGTAACTCTTGGTCTCAGCTCAGGTCACAATCTTGGGGTCATGGGATCAAGTCCTGTGTCGGGCTTCACCATCAGTGAGGAGTCTGCTTGAGATTCTCTCCCTCTCTCCCTCCCCCTCACACTCTCTCCCTCTCTAAAACAAATAAATAAATAAAATCTAAAAAAAAAAAAAAAAAAAAAAAAAACATGGTGGGGCACCAGGGTGGCTCAGTCCGTTAAGTTTCTGTCTTCAACTCAGGTCATGATCTCTGGATCCTGGGATCAAGCCCATGTCAGGCTCCCTGATCAGTGGGGAGTCTGCTTCTCCCTCTCCCTCTGCCTCTGCCCCCACTCCACCCCTCCATCCCCTCACCCCTGCTCATGCTCTCTCTCTCAAATGAATAAATAAAATCTTTAAAAAAAAAAAAAGAGAGAGAGACTTCAAAAAGCACCCAGGTAAAGCCTAAAGATAAAAATCTACTTTACGAAGCAGGTTAAGCCTAAAGATAAAAACAATCACTTTTCTCTGCTGATACGGGCAATGAGTGGGAAAGGTTTTTATAAGCATTTATTTCCAAGAGACTCACCTGTAACCTTGCAATCTCTTCTCCAAATTTCTTCTGTTGTTTTGCCAGGATAGACTGGTGGTACTCAGCATTGGCCTGCATGATACAGTGCTTTGCAGCCAAGACAGGGAACACCTCCTGGAAATAAAAATACTGACCAAGGGAGAGTCCAACCACACAAACCACCACAGACAACATGGGATGCAGGAAGAAAAAGGAAAAGGAGACAGAAATTAGAATCACCCCATTAATGATTTAGAGATAGGTTAGTCATTAGGTGTAAACAGAGAAGACCACATGATTCTGCAGGAATTGAATTCAATGAATTCAATTTTTTTCTTCCAATTAAAATTAAGGGGTTTTTTTGAACTGTTCAGTGAAGCCAATTTAAGTTTTTTAAGTCTTCAATCAAGCCATGAAGTCAACATTTTGTTTACAAAGAAGACAGGAAAGCATGCATTAGAAAGAGAAGGAAAACAGACATTCAGAGGAATACCAAGCACAGGGCTTTAGAAGCTTTCTTATGAGTCCTTACCCAGCCCTTAGAGTTAACTAAACCACCATTACTCACATACACTAATGAAAATGCTCTATAGCTGACTGTTTCATCATGTTTAAAAGACAAAAGACAGTAAATTAAGTTCCCACTTACAATTATATCCTAAGAGACTTTTTAATAAAGATGATTTCTAGCCATATAAAAATTTAGTATAAACACTAACATTTCCGATCATATACTCAAAAACACACAGGAAACAGACAAATGCACTAAATTAATATCTAACATGATAAAGTGTTATTTTTGCCCTAATTTGTTTTGAAGACAATTCCAGTCAAAATTATTTTTAAAAGATCCAAACACATGAACCAGAGAAGCACTTATTTCAGTAGATGCTCTTCCAAAATGTCAAATCCTAGCCTGCAACCTTGCTGTCTTTAGGAAGTACATGACATGAAATCCAAGAAATATACTAGGCAATCATGGTCTAGACAAAAAAATAAAGACAAACAAAAACTCAAGTACTACCTGATATGCTTTCCTGTCTCCCAGTGAATAATTTCCTAGCTTCCTGGATCACTACTTGCAGATATTCCAGTTTTATAACTAGAATATGAAAATACCTTATGAGCTTTATTAGTAAAAAGGCAAAAAAGACATCTAAATCTCAAGCTGTACTCATGCCAGTTCTCAAGGTAAGGCTGTAGCAACTTGGTATTTAAACAGGAGATTTTCAAGGAATACCAGGAATGCTGCAGAGGTGGTTTCCAAGTCTTTGAAGGTGACATTCTTCTCTCCGTGACACGACTGAACTAATGGCCCAACAGGATGTAACGGTACACTGTGCAGCTGAACATGAGGTCTTTCAGATGAAAAAAAGGTGAGAGAAGATCCCAAGGCTCTTTTCAGGAGTAACAGTATTAACATCCAAGAGTCCTGGGCAAATTTCTACTGATCTCTTGGTGTATTTTAAATCTCCAGGAATTCCTTCACATGAATTCCTAATTCTCCGACTAATTTGTGCCGTCGACATATTTACGTGTTTTACTTCACTACAAAATTGTCTGCAATTTCATAATTTACAAAGATTCCTGAATGACTTATAAATCAATAAATTCTCCTATAAAAAATCATGTAACAAAAACTATATGCTGTTATGCAGATAAAACTAATTACCTGAATATTTCTAAAAGAGTAGTTGAAACATACTACATTTCACACAATCTGTAAGTTCCCTTTAACCATTCTGAGTTTACTTGTTAGTCCAATCATCTGCTTTGGCTTTACAAATGATCATCACTGACTAGTCTTTTCAAATGCCACTTCACAAAAGTTTACATTAAAACAATACTCCCTGTGATGTGTGGTTTAAGATGGTTGTTTTCCTTAGCTGTCCAATAGCAGCCCAATTTTCTATCCCTGTTGGCAAAACTTAATTCTAATCAAAATATTAGATGAATTTGTTTCTTCTCCTTTCGTCTTTATGTCTGTTTTTGTGCTTTAAGACTCATCTTTAAGAAAACACGACAATAATTAAAAGTGTGACTAATCAACATGCTCAAGCATTCATGCTTATACGAAATCACCAATGAATTAGAACTCCACAAAGCCTTCATGTGGTAAAATTATTGGAGACAGAGGTTCAAAAATTTCCAGAAAGAGTTTTAGCCTGGAAAAACAAATTTAGTGAAGAGTAGAGACAAAGGCATACCCTAAACAGAAAGAATTTTTCATGCATCTTAAATAAAAGTTATTTCTACAAATATATTCTCCAAATGCCTCTCCTAAAATCTTGTTTCTTTATAAAACATAATTTTCAATGCACCTTCTTATACACAAAAACATCCAAGTTATTTCCACATGCAAAATAATCAAATGTTTACAAAAACAATAACTGACCTTGGGGAGAGTATCTTTGTACTGACACTGTTTAAAAGCATCACCAAAGTAATCTGCAGCCTGATTAGCCAATTTAGCTATGATGGCATCTTTCATTTTATCTGGAATACAATATTAAATTGACCATTATAATTAAAATAAATATAAAATAATCTAATATATGATGATAACAGCATAAACACCAAGATCACAAGTTTGTACATTTGTCTAAAAAAAAATCCTTATTGATGAAATCCATTCTTCCACATAAAATTTAACCACTTCATAGGCAAATCCAGAGTCAGAAAATAGATTAGTGGTTGCCATGGGCTGGGAAAAAAGGGGAATGGTGAGGGGGTCTGGAGTTTGTTTCTGGGGTGACGATAATGTTCAAAAATAAGGGATAGTGCTGGTGGTTTCAAAACTCTGAATATACTAAAAAACAATGAACTGTCAAAAGGGTAAATTTTATTATATATGAATTCTATCTTACTATCTTACTATAAGCTGTTATTTTATAAGAAAAAAACTATTCCAGTTCATATTGCTTCCACAAGACGACTGCTCTCTTATTTTCAATATCCATGCACTTCCATAATCAGACCATATCCCAGTCTCTCACACTAACTTACATGCCTTCTAAAAATTGTTTTTATTTCCTCATTCACAGGGCCAGGGACTCTGTCTAGATGCTCCTTCTTATTAATTACATCTAGTTTAGAGTAGATCTCTTCAAAGAAACTCTTCTTAACTAATCAATCTAAAATTAGCATGACTCCCCCTGTATCCTTACCCAGAGCAAGGCCACACCAGGCATTATCACATAATCTATCTTATTTTCTTTATAGCAATTATCTCTCTTTAAAATCACCTTGGCTACTTAATTTCTTGCTTATCATCTTCCCCACACTAAAAGTCTAAGCTTCCTAAAAATAAGAATCTTGCTTGTTTGCAACCTCTATCTAGAGCCTAGAGCAGTGACTGGCACACAGTAGGTACCCAATAAATATATGCTGAATGAATGAATTCTGACCCAATACAAACCTACACAAATACTATTCAAGAGTTTAGTGTTTTAAGGCAATAGCTATCTATTTCATAAAATGCTTCAAACACAGCCTACATTCATAAATGTTCATTTGTATCACCTTAATTTCAGAAAAGGAAAGTTGAAAATTTTCAGTAACCCATGTGTCAAGTTCAAAGAAGAAAGCTCTACATTGAGATTATATCCGAATCACCTTCCTATTTTAAAAGCTTATCACTTCTTTTCACATGCAACAAAATGGAGGAAAAATTAAAATTACCTCTTGTGGCTTTTAAAAAAAATACTTCTTGGGCCTGTGCCAACATAATAAGACTGAGGGTCCCAACAGTATCTGGAGATATGTCCACAGTAGGCTCTCGATTTAAGGCAGATAAAACTGTCTCTTTAATATGTAAAAAGGCACCACTAGCAAACTATAGGGAGGAAAAAAAGAACTTTGAAATCTACAGAAACTCAGCCAAGACTTAATTTTCTACTGTTACACACAAATCATTTCAAATGTTAATTTAGTTGAACAGTTACTATTTTTAAATTTCTATATTGTTACAGATCTAAAAACATCTGACCTACAGACAACAATGCTATACAGTTAACAGCAGATTTAACAAAGATTAAAAGTACACTGCAGTAAAAATACAGTAACTTTAGAGGACAAATTGGTTTAACTTATTTTTAGATACACTTCCTCAAGACTAACATGAGAACAGAGTGAGGGATAAAACATTATTAAAACGCATTTACTACTAAAATGATTTTACTTTGGTCCCAAACAAATTCATCTGTCAAGTAATTAAACATGCCATACTTAGGGAAAACCTCAAATAGTGCAGGTACCTAGTCCTCTGAAGAACAGCATCATTATCCACTGCTAATGATTTCTATTTGGCTTTCAAAGGTCCCTGGTGAAATGTTCTCCATCAAATTTTTTATTCCTGATTATATTTTGCTGAAGTTAACACAAAAATAACTGCTTTTATGAAACAAATGATACTGGGAAAAAGAAAGATATCAGTCTGGGTTTAATAGGGGGTGCCTGGGTGGCTCAGTTGGCTAAGCGTCTGTCTTTGGCTCAGGTCGTGATCCCAGGGTCCTGGGATCCAGCCCCACATCAGTAGTGTCAGGCTCCCTGCTCAGTGGGGAGTCTGGTTCTCCCTCTCCCTCTGCCCCTCCACTCTGCTCACTCTATCACTCTCTCTCTCAACTAAATAAATAAAATTTTTTAAATAAATAAATAAAAATAATAAAAGGTGTTGTGGGTTATACAGAGATGCTCTGCAGAGATAATTCAAGGTTAACTGTATTGAAAGTGAAAATCACGTTTTCTGCAGTCAGGAAGTATAAAACTAGAGCATCAAGAGGTGATGACCTGACCTTGCTCAACAAACTAAGAGAATCACAGACTAGAACAACAAAGGATCCAGTCTCTCTCACCAATCTTGGAAATGGAGGCCCACAGAGGTTATTAAAGAACATTGCCAAGTGCACACAGCTTCTTGGTGTCAAGCAGCCTAGACCAGTCTAGGATCTAGGTCTTCTTACTAATATTACCCCTCCCTTTCCATCACACTAGGTGACCTGCTGTGAATCACAGAAGTGATTCACAGGATGGAATGTTCTCAGTAATTAAGAATGCCCTCTAAGATATCACATGCCAATTGAGTTACAGTTATTAGAAAAGTAAATAAGTTTACTTCATTTTCACATTTTAATATATTGGCCCTCTATAGTCTCAAAAAGAAAAGGGATGTGCATCATGTTTGTCATCCATGCCCATTCAAAACTGCATGGCAAGCCACAATTTGGAGCACCTTGTTTGCTTAAAATGTACTTTCCTCTCACTTTTTTATTTTTTTAAGATTTTATTTATTTATTTGACAGAGAGAGACACAGCAAGAGAGGGAACACAAGCAGGGGGAGTCGGAGAGGGTGAAGCAGGCCCCCCACCGACCAGGAAGCCTGATGTGGGGCTCGATCCCAGGACCCTGGGATCATGACTCGAGCCAAAGGCAAATGCCCAACGACTGAGCCACCCAGGAGCCCCCCTCTCACTTTTAGAAGAGCATTCTTCACCTCACTCATAAACTTAAACAATAGGAAAAACTCAGACTCAACCTCTAGGACAAGCAAATTCCAGAGCCAAGGAAGATACTGAAAACACCACTTGGAATTCCATAAAATTTGGAATCGGAACACCTGAAACCCTAATGGACCAGTTATTAACACTCTGACCTTTTAGTCTCCTTGTGTATAAAATGAGAATGACATTATGTAACTTGCATTACAAGGCTTATATGAGAGTAAAATAATGTACATGAGCACACTTTGTAAATTACAACATAATATAAATATGAGAATATAATTATACATGATATCGCTCAGCAATAGTTTATTCTTTAAATTAAAACAAAAATAAAAGTTAATACACTGCCACAAATATGCCATATTAGTAAATTATAATATCTAAAATCTAAATTTAGCCAACTTAAGAATATTTTACATATCTGACCACATTTAAATATGACCTCTCCAATCTCAGAGTTAAAATTTTCTTAGGTCTTAACTTTTGTGACAATGGTGAAATTTTAAATGTGTCTCACTCTAAGAAAAAAATACATTAAAATAATGTACATCTGACCCTTGAATAACAGAGTTTGAACTACACAGGTCCACTTATGCAGGGATTTTTTTTTCAATAAATACAGTACAGTACTATAAATGTATTTTCTCTTACGTAGTTCTTAACATTTTCTTTTCTCTAGCTTACTTTAAAAGTACAATATAAAATACATGTAACGTACAAAATGTGTGCTATTTGTTTATTTTATGGGTAAGGCTTCGGTCAACAGTAGGCTATGAGTAGCTAAATTTTAGGGGAGTCAAAAGTTAGTGTGTTTTTCGACTGTGCAGGGGGCCAGCACCCCTAACCCCCATGCTTTCAAGAGTCAACTGTACAAAATTTTTAAATGAGGTCAATTATTTGAAAGGGATTTACCAAGAACTTCACCTAAAACATTCAATCATTTGTTCTCCCAACATTTATTGAGCCTTTCTTATGTGCCAGGCACTGTGCTAGGTGCTGGGTATACAATGGTGAAGAAAAACAGAGCTGGTCTATAGGTATGAAGTTTATCAAAATTCGAAAGTATTAATCAATTCATTAAAAAGTACATTACTTTTCAAGAAAATATCTGTGTATAAAGAAACATCTATAAACCTAAAAACAAACTATTTTCAATTTAATACAACTGAGCATTAACCATCATATGGTTACTTTTCTGCATACCTGGTAATGCTTAGCAGCGATTTTCAATCCTTCATCATTATCCAGGTTCTGTTCTGCTGCAATCTGGCTAGCTAGGGCTGCACAGTTGAACAACACACAGCTCTTTTCATATCCTAAGCTTGCAAGAGCTGTAAAAATTAAGAAGGAAAAATTTATCAGTTTATTTGTCTAAAGAAAATGAGTGTTTCAGAGATTGACTCTCACAAAAACAAGTTTCCAAACCTGTTTTTTCACCCAAAATAGTTCCCATATTTCTAATGCTGATCTGCCAGGCATTTATTTCCACAGCAATATTCCTATCATCTAAAATTCAAAACGTCAATGAATTATTCTTTCCTTCCCTTTATGTCCACAACGTTGTTAGTCAGGTTCCAAATGAAAAGTCATTTCTCACTTAAATTCAAATTAATTATTCCTGCTCTCTCATCACCTCTCTCAAAATTGTATCTTCTCACCACATTCAAGCCAGTTCTTCACTACTACGAACCTAACCCAACGCAAGCACCTCCAAGTCTCACTCCCTTATGCCAATATATCTCTCAGAAGGCTAGCAGATAATGTGGTTAAAATACAACTCTGCTCAAGAAACTACACACTTCACATCCACTGGGATAGCTACTATCAAGAACAGCAACAACAAAAAATAACAATTGTTGGAAGACATGTGGAAAAATTGGAACTGCTGTGCACTGTTGGTGGGAATGTAAAACACTGCAGCTGCTATGGAAAACAGTATGGCAGTTTCTGAAAAACTTAGAAATAAAATTCCCATATGATCCAAAAATTCCACATCTGGGTATATACCCAAAGAACTGAGAGCAATCACAAAAGGATATTTATATACCCATGATCATAGCCAAAAGGTAGAAGAAACCTGAAGTGTCCACTGATGGACGAACAGATAAACAAAATGCGGTATATACATACAATGAATATCATTCAGCCTTAAAAATGAAGGAAATCCCATCACATGCTACACAATGGATGAACCTTGTGGACATTATGCTAAGTGAAATGCACAGATCACAAAAAGACAAACTTACAGGCATACCTCATTTTATCGTGTTTCACTTTATTGGGCTTTGCAGATAATTGCATTTCTTTTTACAAACTGAGAATTAGTTAGTGGCATCAAGCAAGTCTATCAGTGCCATTTTTCCAACAGCATTTGCTCATTTTATAGCTCTGTGTCACATTTTGGTAATTCTCACAATATTTCAAATTTTTTCATCATGATTATATTTAGTAGGGTGATCTGTGATCAGTGATTACAAGTCACTGAAAGCTCAGATGATGGTTAACATTTTTTAGCAACAAAGTTTTAAATTAAGTTTTATACACTGTTTTTTAGACATAATGCTATTGCACACTTAACAGACTATGTATAGTATAAACATAACTTTGATTTGCACTGAGAAACAGAACAAAGCTTTACATGTGAACAAAAATATAGTTGCACTCTCATTCTTAGTATCCTAAAATTACACAATATTCTAATGAGTGGGTAGCCCATGCTTTATTTAACCAAGACATTACTGAAGGACACTTAATTCCCAATATTATTTGCTACTGGAAGTGGCTTGAACTACCTCCCACTTTATTTATGCTAAGTTTTTTGCTTCCCACTTCCTCCAGGAACTTGGTTCGTCACTTAATCTATCTCACCATCAGCTCCTTCTCAGCCTATCAATTTGGCATTAAAAATCCTTTTTCTTGACCTGGTCTCCTTCTCAGCATAATGTTCCCTTGTCCTTAAATCTTTACTGCAAATTTTCTGAAATGAGCAACCCATATTTGCTGTTTCCATATCCTCACTTCTGGTCCACCCTTCAACCTGACGCAATTTGGCTTCTTTAGCATGCCCCTAGTGAAACTTCTTTCATTGACGAATCCAGCAACTTCTCCAACTTTACATGACTTGACCTCTGCCACAATGACTCTGTCAATGACATTCCAACCTGAATAAGTATTAGAGCCACCTGGAAGTATTTTCAAAGATACTAATTCCAGTGGCCCACCCTGATAATTCCTCCTATCACATCTGGCATTCTGTATCTTTACATGGTACCTTTCACACTTTCCCCAGTAATTATATTATACAGCCACACTCAGAAACCACCGGACTACATGACCTCTGAAACCCTTCTGGCACTCAATTCCATGTCTCTATTTTCCCCTAGTTCCTCTGAGATCTGAAGGCTTTGTCTCATCCTCATTCCCAGGAACCTTTTCCCCTGTTACACTTGAATGCTACATTCCCTACCTCTGGCTTTCATACTTTTCCCAATCTACAGACTACCGGAGGAGACAGATTTATCATCATTTAATAAAAATTGTTCCCAAATCAATGTCTTTACCACTTCTGAGTTTTAAATCCAGTTTCCAAATGCCAAAGAAAAATGTCTACCCAGACATAACACAGAAAAGTCAAACTCAACTTGTCTATTGGAAGGAATAAATATCCAACAAGTCAAACCAAGTTATAAATCTGAGAGTCAACCCTCAACTACTACTCTTTTCTGAGAAATAGTCAGCAGATCCAGTTAGTTTCAATTCTGAAATGTCACTCACACCACTCCTCCTCTCCACATATACCACCCTGTCTAATTTCACCAGCCCTTACCAGTCTCTTCACTGATCTATCTCCTTTAGTCTCTAGAGTCAGGCTTTCAGGAATCACATCCCACTTTATTAAATCCTTGCCTTACGACCTTAGAAAGTCACTTAATCTTTCTAAACCACTGTGTTCAACTGATAATAATAGTGCCTTTCTTAAATGAAACAAGACGAAACCAGAGAGGAAGACAAACCATAAGAGACTCTTTATCTCAGGAAACAAAATGAGGGTTGCTGGAATGGAGGGGGGGTGGGAGGGATGGGGTAGCTGGGTGATGGACATTGGGGAGGGTATGTGCTACGGTGAGAATTGTGAATTGTGTAAAACTGATGTACCCCTTAAACAAATACTACGTTATGTGTTAATAAAAAAATTATTTTTTTGAAAAAAAAATAGTGCCTTTCTTCATTGGGCTTTTGGAGAATTCAATAAGACAGTATGTGTGAAGACCCTTACACAGTACCTAGGTGGAATAAATACTCGATAAACGTTAGTTATTAACATGTAAGGGAGAAGAATACAAATTCAGAGTATATTCTCAACTCTTCATAATCTACTCTCCAATGTCTTCACCCTCCATAATCCTCAATTCAACCTATGGTTTCAAGCCTTAACAATAATTATATTAATATGTATTATATATAATTTCTACTCCATGTTATTATATATATTATATACTCTATAATGCATACATACTCTAAATAATACATGTAATCATTTATAATAAAACATATTACTATTATTCACTGCACCTAATATTTATTGCATACTCTTCTAAGGACTTCACATGTATTTACTCATTTAATCCACACAAGAACCCAATGAGATAAACAGTATTTCACGGTACTATTTTTTCCCCACTTAAAAGATGAGAAAATTAATACACAAAGAGGTTAACCTGCCAAGCTGGTAGATCAAAAAAACCTTCACTCTTCTGACCTTTGGTTATAATGTTGCACCTGTAACATTTTCTAGGTGGGAAAACCAAATTCACCCTTCAGAGCCTAACTAACATTGCTTTCTTTCAACAAGCAGAATTCATGTCTTCTTCACCTATGCTCCCACAACTTAGTTCATATACTCATATACTACCCACCATATTTTAGAATGACCAGCTATCTTCCTAGCCAGACTAAATACAACTGTCTTACTCATTTTTATAACTAGGACAGTGCCTGGCAAGGTGTAGGCTCTCTACGAATATTTGGAAATTACATTAAAATTTGAAGTTAAAAAGAAAACAAAATATAAAAGTTTTTATTATTTACAAAGAGTTGTTAGGAGAGCAATTTTAAAAACCTAAAATAATACAAAGTGTTTAGACCTAGTTTCTTATCATTTTTGTAAAAATAATTACATACCCAATTTTACAGATCCTCCAAAAAGCGAACCTTTATCAAAAGCATCCTTCCAGGTAAATGTCAAGCAGATCTTGATAAAAAGAGAGAAAAACAGAAAATTATCCTACCTTCTTGGATCTTATTAAATATTAGGTCTCTTCTTTTTTTTTTTTTTTGTAAGATTTTATTTATTTGACAGAGAGAGATCACAAGTAGGCAGAGAGGCAGGCAAAGAGAGAGGAGGAAGCAGGCTCCCTGCTGAGCAGAGAGCCCGATGCGGGGCTCAATCCCAGGACCCTGAGATCATGACCTGAGTCAAGGCAGAGGCTTTAACCCACTGAGCCACCCAGGTGCCCCTAAATATTAGGTCTCTTCTGAAGAAAAATCCACAATGAGGAAAAGGACCAAAACTTGTCAAAACATTATCCTCTCTAGCCAACTAACACCTTTCCCTTTTCCTGGACCATAAAATTTTCGTTTTTAAAAGTAAAATACTGGGCATCTGGGTGGCTCAGTGGGTTAAAGCCTCTGCCTTCGGCTCAGGTCATGATCTCAGGGTCCTGGAATCGAGCCCCAAATCGGGCTCTCTGCTCAGCAGGGAGCCTGCTTCCCCCCCTCTCTCTCTCTGCCTGCCTCTCTGCCTACTTGTGATCTCTCTCTCTCTGTCAAAGAAATAAAAAATAAAATAAAATAAAATAATAAAATAAAATAAAATAAAATAAAATAAAATAAAAGTAAAATACTGGCACTAAGATATTTCCAATGGTCATTCTGCCTCAGTAATTACACATATTATTATCTTCTCCAGAAAACACTATGTTACTCATCTTTACAACATACAATGGCTTGAATAGAACAGGCACTTAAATGACTGTCAAATAAGCCAAGAGAAGCAAAGGCAACAAACTCAGTACTATATAGGTTTCCCAGAAAATAAAATTAAAAACAATTCCATGATGACAAAGTAGGAGAAGGGTTACTATTGGGAGAATAAGATGAGATAACATGTTATTTCTTGATTTGGGTTGTGCTCATACATGTATATTCACTTTGTAAAGATTCAAGCTATAGGGGCGCCTGGGTGGCTCAGTCGTTTAGCAGCTGCCTTTGGCTCAGGTCATGATCCCAGGGTCCTGGGATCGAGCCCGACGACATCGGGCTCCTTGCTCAGCGGGAAGCCTGCTTCTCCCTCTCCCACTCCCCCTGCTTGGGTTCCCTCTCTTGCTGTGTCTCTCTCTGTCAAATAAATAAATAAAATCTTTAAAAAAAGAAAAAGATTCAAGCTATACACATGATATATTCACTTTTGTATGTATGCTATACATAAATTAAAAGTTCACTTAATAAAAAAACTGCATCTCACTCTGCTTCTAAAATATTCCGCACGTAAAGTTTAAAAAGAACTTACCATCTTTTAAATTATGTATTGGAATCCCATGCAAAAATTTTGCAACTCAAGATTAGAGAAATTTTCTATATACACAAAACTAGAGAGAATAAGATAATGAACCCCACATAGCCATCACCAATTTTAGCCTTTCATCCTTCTTGGTTCACCTACCCCCACTTTCCCTGCCCCACCTTCAACCCCTAAACATAGACTTTTTTTCCTCGAGTATTTTAAAACAAATTTCAACATATTATGTCACTTGTAAAACTTCAGTACAAGATTGTTTAAAGTATTTTTCATAAACTACGTAATTTAAAATTTAGAAATGTCACGCAAACTAAAATCTCGTTTAACAAGTCTCTCAGCATTTCCAATATCCAGCCTTTAAGAGAAAGCAGACATTCTCATAGTGTAACACCTAATCATATCAGCACTTGCAACTTCATATGCAATTATAGTATGTGTCAAATTTTAAAACACATAAACTGAGACTAATACTTCCTCAATTATAGTTTCCTTCTTAATTCTGTAAAAGCCAAAGAGAAGGACCTCACAGATTATGTTAATCACTCAACAGATCTTACTGATATAAAATGCAGGAGAAAAAAATGCAGCCCAATGCTCCACATAAACCTAGAAGTGACTGGGACGCCTGGGTGGCTCAGTTGGTTAAGCGGCTGCCTTCGGCTTAGGTCATGATCCAAGGGTCCTGGGATCGAGTCCCACATCGGGCTCCTTGCTTGGCGGGGAGCCTGCTTCTCCCTCTGCCTCTGCCTGCCACTCTGCCTGCTTGTGCTCTCTTTCTCACTCTCTCTGACAAATAAATAAATAAAATCTTTAAAAAAAAAATAAAAAAAAAAAAAACCTAGAAGTGACTAAGCAATGACAGCAACAGAATTCCAAGACACTCTTCAAAAAGACAACCGATTTTTATCAGCTGGGCTTACAAGCTTCTAATTTGTACCAAAAGGTCTCATAAAAACATAAAAATAATAGTGATACCATGTGTGGGAAGAAAGTTTACATTATTATACAACTTTAAAACAAATTAAAATTAATGACTTACTTGATTTTCAGAGAATGGGAATTTGGGTTCAATGGAACAAATCTGATCATAATACCTAAAAAACAGAAGAAAACTTATAATTGCCAGAGCTAAATATTATATACATTTATGTATATACAACTGGTTTAAGTATAAATTATTCATGCTTACTTTGAGTGGCCAAATCAAATTCAATCAAAGTTAATAAACACAACCTTTCAATGCGTAAAAGAGAATCTAAAATGCATGCAATAAAAGAAAACTGAACAAAAGACATACTCACCACCAAAGAAAAATACTTAATCAAGTATTACGGGCTAAAAGCAAACTAACATCTGCCCAAGACCACTGTATTTCTTAAAATACTATTTCTTATTAAGGTAACTGTTTATATCCATTGGGCAAATTAATATATCTCATAAAATGATATACTTTTTAAATATTTATTTATTTATTCCAGAGAGTACATGTGAGCAGGGTGGCGGGGGGGAAGCAGACTCCTCACTGAGCCCAGAGCCCAAAGCCGGGCCTGATCCTGCGACCCGGAGATCATGACCCAAGCCAAATTAACAGCTGTATGTCCAACCGAGCCCCTCACGTGCCCCAAAATGCTATTTAAAAACAGGTTTATTAACTTTCAGATATGCTTTGATTATATCCACTTCTGTCCCTCTCCACCACTGCCACAACAGTTCATCAAAGCTTCTACCCTCCCCGGAAACAAACCCATGATTATATTGGTCAGTTAATCTTCAACAATGAAGGCAAGAATATCCAATGGAAAAAAGGCAATTTCTGGGATACCTGGGTGGCTCAGTCAGTTAAGTGTCTGCCTTTGGCTCAGGTCATGATCCTGGGGTCATGGGATCAAGCCCTGTGTCAGGCTCCCTGCTCCTCCCTCTCTGTCTGCCCCTCCCCCTACTTGTGCTCACTCACTCTTGTTTGCTTTGTATCTCAAATAAATAAAATCTTTAAAAAAAAAAGAAAAAAGACAATTTCTTCAACAAATGGTGTCGGGAAAACTGAACAGTTTTTCAAACTATGCAAAAAGAATGAAACTGGACCACTTTCTTAGCGGGGGATAGTGGGGGACAGGTCACAAAGGTGATGGGGATTAAGGAGTACACTTGTCATGATGAGCACATCATGGAATTGTTCAATCACTATACTGTACACCTGAAACTAACACTGTATGTTAACTGGAATTAAAAACTTAAAAAAAAAAAGATAAGTGTACTCTATCCCCTTCACCTTCTTCAGTTCTCCACCTACCTACCTTCTGGTAACCATCACTTTGCTCTCTATAGTTAAGAGTCTGCTTTACTCTGCTTTTTTATCTTTTTTCTTTGTTCATTTAATGTTTCTCAAATTCCACATACAAGTGAAATCATATGATATTTGTGTTTATCTGACTTATTTTGCTTACTATTATACTCTCTGAATCCGTGTTGTTGCAAATGGCAAGATCTCATTCTTTTTTATAGCTGAGCAATATTCGTGTGTGTGTGTGTGTGTATACACACCATTATCTTCTTTATCCATCATCTATCGATGAACAGTTGGGCTGCTTCCATAATTTGGCTATTTTACATAATGTTTAAATAAATACAGGAGTGCATATATCTATTCAAATTAATGTTTTCATATTCTTTGGGTAAATACCCAATAGTGGAATTACTGCATCATATGACATATCTATTCTTAATTTTTTTTTTTTTTTTTTTTTTTTTTTTTAGTGAGGGGGAAGAAGCAGAGGGGGAGTGAGGGAATCTTAAGCAGGCTCCATGCCCACTGCAGAGCCCAACAAGAGTCTTGATCTCAAAAAAAGAAAAGAAAAAAAGTCTTGATCTCATGACCCTGAGATCATGACCTAAGCCGAAATCAAGAGTGGGACGCCTAACCAACTGAGTCACCCAGGCACCCTATTTTTAATTTTTTGAGGAACCTCCATACTGTCTTCCACAGTGGTTGCACTAGTTTGCACCAACAGTACACAAGGGTTCCTTTTTCTCCACATTCTCACCAACACCTGTTTCTTGTGTTTCTTATTTTAGCCATCCTAACAGGTGTGAGGTGATATCTCATAATAGTTTTTCTTTTTAAAGATTTATTATTTGAGGGGCACCTGGGTGGCTCAGTTGTTAAGCGTCTGCCTTCGGCTCAGGTCATGATCTCAGAGTCTTGGGATCGGGCCCTGCATCGGGCTTCCTGCTCAGCGAGAGGCCTGCTTCTCCCTCTCCCACTCCCCCTGCTTGTGTTCCCTTTCTCGCTATCTCTCTTTCTCCAAAAGAAGAAAAAAAAGATTTATTATTTGAGAGAGAGAGAGAGCACACGTGCAAGCACAAGCAGGGGGAGGGACAGACGGAGAAGGAGAAAAGTAAACTTTCCACTGAGCAGGGAGCCCGTCACAGGGATCGATCCCAGGACCGCAAGATCATGACCTGAGCCAAAATCAAGAGTGGGACGTTTAACTGACAGAGCCACCCAGGAACCACTCATAGTTTTGATTTGCATTTCCTTGATGATGTGTGATGTTGAGTATCTTTTCATGTGTCTCTTGGCCACCACATCTTCTGCCATTTTTTAAATGGATTGTTTTGGGGTGTTAAGATTTTAAATTCTTTATACATTTTGCATACTAACCCTACATTGGATATGTCATTTTCAAGTATCTTCTCCCATTTCATCAATTATCATTTAGTTTTGTTGGCTGTTTCCTTCACTGTGCAGAACCTTTTTATTCTGATGTAGTCCCAATCACTTATTTTTGCGTTTGCTTCCCTTACCTCAGGAGATACACCTACAAAAAAGTTTCTATGGCTAATGTCAGAAAAGTTACTGCCTGTGCTCTCTTTAGGATTTTTTGGTTTCACATCCACACTTAGGTCCTTAATCTATTTTTTTTTAAGATTTATTTACCCATTTTTGAGCAAGAGAGAGCGCAAGCGCATGTGGAGGGGAGGAGCAGGGGAAAAGAGAGAATCCCCAGTAGACTCCGAGCTGAGCACAGAGCCCAACACAAGGCTCTATCTCATGACCCCAAGATCACCACCAAGCTGAAACCAAGAGTCAGGTGCTCAACCAACTGCACCACCCAGGCACCCCCCCTTAATCCATTTTAAATTTATTTTTGTGTATGGTGTAAGAAAGTGGTACAGTTTTCCCAACACCATTTGTTGAAGAGACTTTTTCCCATTGGATATTCTTTCCTACTCTGTCAAAGATTAATTGGCCATATAACTGTGGGTTTATTTCTGGATTTTCTATTCTGTTCTATTGATCTATGTATCTATTTTGTGCCAGTACCATACTATTTTGATTATTGCAGCTTCGTAATATAACTTTAAGTCCGCAATTGTAATGCGTGCAGCTTTGCTTTGCTTTTTCCAGATTGCTTTGGCTATCCGCAGTCTTTAGCGGTTCCGCACAAATTTCAAGATTGTTTGTTCTAGTTCTGTGAAAACTGCTGTTGGTATTTTGGTAGGAATTACAATAAACGTGTAGATTGCTTTGGGTAGTATAGACATTTTAACAATATTTGTTCTACCAATCCATGAACATGGAATTTTTTTCCCATTTCTTTGTGTCATCTTCAATTTCTTTCATTAGTTTTCAGAGTACAGGGCTTGCACCTCTTTGGTCAGGTTTATTCCTAGGTATATTACTATTTTTGGTGCAAATGTAAATGGGACTGTTTTCTTAATTTCTCTTTCTGCTGCTTCATTGCAATAGATTTCTTCAATGCAATAGATTTCTGTACACTGATTTTGTATCCTGTGACTTTACTGAATTTATCAATTCTAAACAGTTTTTTTGGTGGAGTCTTCCAGGTTTTCTATATATGGTATCATGTCATCTGCAAAGAGTTAAAGTTTTACTTCTTCCTTACTGATTTGGATGCCTTTTATATCTTTTTGTTGTAGATTGCTGTGGCTAGGACTTCCAGTACTATGTTGAATAAACGTGGTGACAGTGTCCATCCTTGTCGTATTCCTGACCTTAGAGGGAAAGCTCTCAGTTATTCCCCATTAAGAGTACACTTATCTTGATGAGCACTGAGTAATGTACAGAAATGCTGAATCACTATATTGTACACTTGAAACTAACACAACACTGTATGTGAACTATACTCGAATTAAAATTTCATGGGATGTCTGGGTGGCTCAGTCGGTTAAGTGTTTGCCTTCAGCTCAGGTCATGATCTCAGGGTCCTGGAATGGAGCCCCACAGCACTCCCTGCTCAGTAGGGAGTCTGCTTCTCCCTCTCCCTTTGCCCCTCCCCCCCACTCTCTCTCAAATAAATAAAATCTTTAAACAAAAAAAAAAACAAAAACAAAAACTTCTACCCTCCCTTTAGACTAACCAAAAAGTCTCCTAGCCAACCTCCCTGTCTCCTTGAGTCCTTTTTTTTTTTAAGATTTTATTTATTTGAGAGAAAGACAGCACTTGCTTGCACCTGTACGCATCTACACGCATCTACACACACGCGCACGCGCAGGGAGGGTGGTGGAGGGCTGGGCAAAGGGCAGAGGGAGAGAAGCAGACTCCCCACTGAGCAGGGAGCCCAACCAGGGCTTGATCCCAGGACCCCAGGATCATGACCTGACCCCAAGGCAGACGGTTAACCAAGTGAGTCACCCAAGTGCCCCTTTCTCGTTCTTTTCAACCTATTCTCCACACGGCAGCCAGAACAATCACCAAACACAAAGCATTCTTCCCCCTTATCAGGCTGACCTTTGAGCTAGCAAGGAGGGTTGGGAGTATCCAAGGCCAAGCCTTCTAACTGGCCTATAATCTTCCCTCCTTCCCTTATTATCTCCCCCCTCCACCTCCCTTCATCAGGGCTATCATTCCAATAACTGTTTCTGAGGCAAATTTTTCAGGGGAAGGGGCAACACACCTGAGACCAAGTTTTTGGCTGACATGGCCATAAATTTGATTACAAACAGAAAGTATTAAGCAATTAAGTAAATACAGTGAAGATAATGTAGGCTAGGTTTCTAAACAATCAGAGAAAGGAGTTACAAATATAGGAAGAAAGATAGCTAAAATAAATTCTGTGGCTTCTGCTTGGAACTGGAGGTATCAGTATGACCTTATTTTTTAATATAGTGGAGAAACACAAAAACAGGTATAAACGTGTGTGTGAGTGATTTCCTAAGTGTATATACTGAGAGGGCCTAGAAGCAATAACACCTCAGTAGCAGTAAGCACACCTAGAGCCCAGATGAGTAATGCTCTGCTTTAGGAGCCAACACTCCAAGAAATGGCAGACATTCCATGGCTGAGACCAAGAAAATTCAAGATTCAAGCCTAAAACATCTTGCTATGTCAGATAGTCAAGGAAGTACTCAAAAAATGAGAACATGTCAAAGACACAAGAACTAGCTTTAAGGGGCTCCTGCTAGCCAAGTCCAAAAAATTTCAAATAACAAATCATAACCCATTAAGGAAAATAAGAACACCAATCTGAAGCAAATAAAACAAATAAATAGGTGAACAGGGGAAGCACTACCTACTGTACAATGCCAACTAAGAACACGAGAAATAAGAAAGAGAAAAATCAGCATTTGGCACCTTTCTGAGTATAATATCTATTTCGGGTAAGATATATCAATGGGTGCTAAAGCAAAAAACTTTGATGGAAACAGGGTATTACAAAGATTCAAAGTATCTCCCTACAAAGTACTTAGTAATTAATTAGTTTAACATACTCATTAACTGTAAGGTCAAGAAAACTGGCAGGCGTCAGACCAAATGATAAAAGTTAAACATTAACAGCACAGGACAAATCAACTTCAAGTTCTTCCTGACATTCACAAAAAAAAAACAAAAAAAAAAACCACAGCTGTACTTTGGTGGTACTACTGCCCAAAAATGCATAAATCACAAGAAAATATAAGACAAACCCTAACTGAGGGTCAGTCTACAAAGAAACTAGCCTGCACCCTTTAAAAATGTCAAGGTTGTTAAAAACAAGGAGAAATGGAAGAGCTATTCCAGACTGAAGGACACTAAAGAGCCGACTGAATGCAACGCAGAATCCTGGATTAGATCCTGAATCTGTAGGACTCAGTGCCCAATAACATTACCACGAGAACTGGCAAAATTTTAATGTGTTTTATGGATTAAATGGTAATAGTCAATCAATGTTAATTTCCTGATTTTGAAAGTTGTACTATGGTTATGTAGGAGAGTATTCTTGTACTTAAAATATGAACTCTGAAAAAAAAAATGGACTCTGAGGTATTCTTTTTTAAGATCTTATTTATTTGACAGAGAGAAAGACAGCCAGAGAAACAAGTGAGGGAAACAGCAGAGGGAGAGCGAGAAGCAAACTCCTCGATGAGCAAGGAGCCCAATGTAGGGTTCAATCCCAGAACCCTGAGATCCTGACCTGAGCCGACGTTTAACTGACTGAGCCACCCAGGCACCCCTGAACTCTGAAGTATTAAATGCTTAAACCCTTTAATGGATTCCTATTGTACTCAAAATTACATACAAAATTTTTGACAAGGTCTGGCATTATCTAGCCATCATTCAAGTCTCCAGCCTCATCTGAGAATATTCACTACACATTTTAGTCATTAGTCTATGCTTTCCCCTGGCTTAGGGACTTCACCTATATTTTACCCTGGAAATTTTTTTTCTCTGAAACTTTCCCATCACAATTCCCCACTGTTGACCAAGCTGATATGTTATCAAAAAAGTCTTCCCTCGGAGCGCCTGGGTGGCTCAGTCACTTAAGAGTCCAACTCTTGATTTTCAGCTCAGGTCATGACCTCGGGGTCATGAGATCAAGCTACGCTTGGGGCTCCCCGCCCAGCGGGGAGACTGCTTGAGATTTGAGATTCTTTCCCTCTGCCCCTCACTCACCCAGCTCATGCACCCTCTCTCACAAATGAATGAATCTTTGAAAAAGAAAAAAAAAGTCTTCCCTCATTCACTCATTCATTCAACAAATATATACTAAGAATTTCCTAAACGCCAAACACAGTTCTAACACATAGAAATTCAGCCGTAAATAAACATTTAAAATTTTAAGCCCTTGTAAAGCTTCTTTTAGAGGGGGAGACAAGATAGCTAAGTAAAAATACAGCATAGGCGTGCCTGGATGGCTCAGTCGGTTAAGCGTCTGCCTATGGCTCAGGTCGTGATCACCAGGGTCCTGAGACCAAGCCCTACATCATCCAGGTCCCTGCTCAGCGGGGAGACTGCTTCTCCCTCTCCTTCTGCCCCTCTCCCTGCTGGTACGCGTGCACGAGCGCGCGCGCGCTCTCTCTCACTCTCTCTCTCTAATAAATAAATAAAACCTAAAAAAAAAGGTAAAAATATAGTATAGTAGATAATAATAGTGCTATGGAGAAAAAGAAGGACAAAGGGTGATGTGAAAAGATTACAGTCTTAAATCACTACATGTGGTCACTTGACTATATATAAGTAAAAAATTTAGTAATTTAAAACATCATGAATAACAGAGAAGGCATGAAGGAGGTGATGTGATGAGGCAAGCAGATAAGTGAGAGAAAAGCATTACAAGTCAAGGGAAGATCAAGTGCCAAAAAACTGGGACAAGAGTATGCCTGAAAATACCCTGCCATGGCAAGGAGGCCAATAAGGTCACAGAACAAGCACAGGAGAAAACAGTAGGAGATGAAATCAAAGAAGTAATGATGCCTTGAATACAACTATAAGACTTCTGGTTTCTACTATATAGAATAGGAAGGGAACCCATCAGAGAGTTTCGACAAAAGAGTAACATGAGCTAACCTATTTTCAGAGTCACCATCCATGGCTGCTATGTGGAAAACTGACTTGCAGTTGTGCAAGAGCAATAAAGAAATCAGTCAGGAAGCTATTACTGTAATCCAGTCAAGAGATGATGGTAGCACGGACCAGGGTGTTCTACATTGGTGGCAAAAGTGGTAAGGGCAGGGGTGCCTGGGTGGCTCAGTCGGTTAAACCTCCAACTCTTGGTTTCAGCTCAGGTCATGATCTCATGGGTCATGGGATTAAGCCCTGCACTGGGCTCCCTGCTCAGCATGGAGCCTGTTTAAAAGATTCTCTCCCACTGCCCCTTCCCTCACTGCTCACTCACTCTCACTCTCAAATAAATAAATCTTAAAAAACTGGGGTGCCTGGGTGGCTCAGTCGTTAAGTGTCTGCCTTCAGCTCAGGTCATGATCCAGGGGTCCTGGAATCGAGCCCCACATATGGCCCCCTGCTCAGCAGGAAGCCTGCTTCTCCCTCTCCCACTCCCCTGCTTCTGTTCCCTCTCTTGCTGTCTGTCAAATAAATAAAATATTTTAAAAATAAATAAATAAGATAAAATCTTTAACAATATATAGAAAAAAAAGGAGTGATACAGGCAGTCGATCTAACTCCTATTTTAAATTAGTTCCCCTCTTCCTTTATAATCTCTTAGGCCTCTAAACTCTTCCTTCATAGAACTTACCACAGTTTGTAATATATTTACTTGTGGAATTATGTTTAACGTCTTTTCTCTTAAAGGAGTCTAAGCTCCCTGAAAGCAGAGACTAGGTCTGTTTGTTCACTATTTTATTGCTACCCCAAACAAATAAATCGGTAAAATGCAAAGTTTTTTTAAAGTAACTATTTTTTTATCTCTGAAAAGTAAAACCCAAGATTCTCTGTTTTGACAATGAACAGACCTACTAAAGAACATGGCCATAAGGACAGAATAGCAAGTACCAAAGGCCTGAGGCAACAGAAGGCAACAGTGTGCCTGTGGGTGTTCACGGCAGGGCAAGAAGGCTCATAAGGCTATAGAGTGGGGATTTACAAACTTCTTCTGAAAAGTGCTATTGTAGGCTTTCCCAAGCAAAAGGCAAAAAATCAAGGATAACATGTAGGTCCTTATATAACAAGAAAGAAAAGTCTTGCCTAACCTATATCCTTTTTTCCTAAGTCAGGCCGTCTCAGATGGTGGGCACACTAGGTCCAACTGTCATTAGCTGGAGCCATTTCCAAAGGAACAGTATCCAGTCTGGTGGAGAGGGCACCACTGGAGGGGGTGGGACGGTAGATAGGATAGAACTCAATACAATCAGCTTCACTCTCTGCCCCAGTGACACTCAAATTCCAGCACACCCTTCTCTTCCCAGAGAGCACAGCCATCTCAACTTGGGCAGCTGGCTCAGCTGCTGGAGACAAGGCAATCTGCTGAGTCACCAATCCCCAGTCTGAGATTCTACATTCACTGCCAAGTGTAGGTGGCACCAGAGCAAACTCTGGGCAGCAGCGAGGTGCAGCCAATGGCCAGGGAGGCAGGCGCTGGGAATGAAGGGGATGATGGGACAGAGGGAACACTCCAGCGAGGTCTCCAAGGCTCACAGCTCTAATCCACTAGAGTGGTGGCTATGGACAATATAAAAATAGGCAGCTGGGCAGGCCTTAGTTTGCTGACTTCTGCTCTAAAGTAAGCAGGAAAGGAAGTAGTAGGAGATAAAGCTACTTCCTCTGCAAATATACCAGGACCAAAAAAAAAAAAAAAAAGGAAGAAAGAAAGGCTAACCAGAATGTCCTAAATTTTTTACACCTACTCTATTCAAAGTTTTTGGGGTCAACTCTCAAAACTTAAGTTGTGTGGGGAAGCAGTGCATTTGTAGCCTATATTTAATTGACCAGAAGCTATATGATGGAATCCTCAAAAACAGCTGTCTCAGGAGAGGTTATGTAATTTAAAATAAGTACTATTGGAGGGCAGTCATTGGAAATCAACAATATCTGATTCACCTGAAGTAAACTCCAAGCGAGATGAAATAATCCTTCTCAAGGAAAGCAGCCATTGCTAACTACAGTTAAAATGCTGTTCCTATAGCAACAATTACTCCTTCAATATATTTCCATAATATGACCCCTTGTAATTCAGCTTAAATCTCAGGTCTCAAAATTTCTAAAGAGGGAACAAGAGCAGAAACAAGAGAATCTACCCACCGCTCTATCATTTAAATATGATTTACTAGATCAGCAGATTCTAGCTTAGGCTATACCTCTAACAAAGTAGACCAAGACTCCAAGTTTTCCACAAGTAGGAAAAAGGAAAGCCAGTGTCCTATACCAGAGTTGGCAAAAAAAAAAAAAAAAAAGTGCATTATGATTATGGGAAATAATACTATGGAGACTCTGTATGTACTTTAATATTTTAGAAATAAGTAATTTTTTAAATCAATTATAAAACCCTAATCATGCTTAAGAGGTATAATGTCACAGTGGGCAATAGCTCAGGCTTGCAAGTCAGACAACCCTGAGTTTGAATCCTAACTCCACCAACTCAAAGCTGTGTGACTGTGTAAAAGTTATGAATAACTTCTCCAAACCCTTCATAATGTGAGGTGATATCTCATTAGTTTAAGCACAAGGAAAAAGATGATACAATACATACTAAATACTTAAAATAGTGTTGATATACATGTGACATAAATGGTAGCTACAGATTATTTTGCAACTATTCGGAAATGCCTTTTTATGTTCTCCAGTTATTTTACAAACCTCAGTCATCTTAGAGCAAATATCCAATCACTCAATTTTTAAAAGCTCACGGGGGGGAAAAAAACCCCTAGGAAATGAATTCATTTCTTTGAATATACAAAAGACAGTTACAGGACAAACTCCCATCAGGAATTCTAGTTTTAGGGACACCTGGATAGCTCAGTCGGTTAAGCGTCTGCCTTCAGCTCAGGTAATGATCCTGAGGTCCTAGGATAGAGCCCCGCATCAGGCTCCTTGCTCAGCGGGTAGTCTGCTTCTCCCTCTGCCTGCCACTCCCCTTGCTTGTGCGCACGCTCGCTCGCTCGCTCTCTCTGACAATTAAATAAATGGAATCTTGAAAAAAAAAAAAGATAAAGCTTTCTTTAAAAGTTCAAAAAAAAAGAAAGAAAGAAATTCTAGTTTTAAGGGCACCTAGGTGGCTCACTCAGGTAAACATTCAACTCTTGGTTTCAGTTCAGGCTGTGATCTCATGGGTGACGGGATCAAGCCCCATGTTAGGCTCCCTGCAGAGATTCTGCTTGAAGTCTCTCCCTCTGCCCCGTTCCTGACTCATGCGCATGCGCCTGTTGCCTGTTTTTCTCTCTCTCTCTCCCCCCCGCCCCTAAAATAAATAAATGAGTCTTAAGAAAAAAAAAAAGAGAGAAAGAAATCTAGTTTTAAAGTTTAGGGGGAACATGTAGAGATTGAGAACAACCAATCCACACTAGCCAAAGTGATATTGTAATGCAAATTCACACAACCCACACAGCTCCAGTCACTATTTAGGGCTGTGCAACTCATGACCACTCACCAGAGAGAAACAAGAGAATCCAAAGAGCTGGACCACTTATTGGTCAGAGTTAACAGATCCTTCTGCAACCTTATTTTCACACTTCTTTCTTCACCCAATTTATCATATGAAGAATCATTAATGAAGCTTTTTGCAGCAGAGTATAGTAGAAAGTAACTAGTCAGGGAGTCAAGAGATCAGGATCTTAGTCTAATTCTGCCACAAAGTCCACTATGTGGCCTTAAACTTCCTGTGGGCAGAGGATTCTCCCTTAAGGTTACACAGAATGAAGACAGTCCTAACAAGCTTTTTTATTTACCAAACATTAGAAGTCAGAACACAGAAAAACAAATCAGATTTTAAATCTTCCTTCAAATTCTGTCTATTCAGGGGAGCCTGGCTGGCTCAGTTGGTTAAGCTTCAGAGTCTTGGTTTCAGCTCAGGTCATGATCTCAGGGTCATGACACTGAGCCCCAAGTGGGGCTCTACGTTCAGTGCACAGCCTGAGATTCTCTCCCTTCCCTTCGTGCGTGCTCTCTCTCAAAAAAATAAAATCTTAAAAAAAAAAAAATTATGTTTATTCATCTATGCAGAATAAAATTACTGAGCCAAACCAAGGTCTGGCAAGTATAGACACTTTCTGAGACCAAAGGCCAACTATTATGTATCTTTATTTCCTCCACACGGTTTGTTAACAAATCTGTAGTAATGTCATTAGTACTAAAATTATCTTTATATCTTCACCCCCAAACTAACAATCAGAATGTAAGCAACAGTTGTGAAGTAAAATGGAACAGCAATATTTTCTTTCCTGATCCATAAAACACTAGTGGTTGAAAAAAGAATTCAGAAATTACAAGACTAGTTCCATCAACTGTACTTTTTACAAATGAAAACGATAGTACCATAACACAACAAACATTAACCCACAAGAGAATGACAAATTTCGAATTTTTACAAGACTTATATAAATGACTTGAGTTAATACAAAGCTAAAATTACAAACTATTAAAAAAATAAATGTCAATGAAAATACTAATATCAAAACCAGTGGATGCAGCCAAAAGCAGACTGAGAAAAAGCACACAGTTCTAAAATAAATGTATTAGAAAAACAAGAGGGGAAAAGCTAATCACTCAATACAAAAAGAGGAAAAAGAAAAGTGACCAATGGCAGAAAACAAACCAAAAAACATACACTTGGTTAAGACATTTATTTATTTGAGAGAGAGAGACAGAGACAGAGTGTGCTTGTGCAACCACGGAGGGTGGGGAGGGCAGAGGGATAAGCAGACTCTCTCCTGAGCAGGGAGCCTGACTCTGGGCTCCATTCCACCCTGAGATCATAACCTGAGCTGAAGTCAGACCCTTAACCAACTGAGCCACCCAGATGCCCCTTGACTTGCTTTAAAAAAAAAGGTAGTTCCAAACCCTTAGCAAATCTGATGGATGGGGAAAATCACATGTAACACATGCACATTAGGAATAAGAAAAAATTACAACTACCAATTATGAAAACAAAACATTTTGCAAGGACTTCTGTATGACAAACGGTATCATAAACACAATTAAGAAACAAGACACAGGTGTGAATATTTACAATATACATAATGGGAAGGAGGATAAATAACCAGAAAATGTAAAAAAAAAACTCCTAAAAATCAGTAAAGAAAAAAACAAGCAACCCAGAAATTGGGCAAAGAAAAAGAACAGGCCATTCACAGAAAAAGAAACTAAGTGACCAGTAAATATAAGATGCTCTACCTCAGAAAAATCCAGGCAATGCAGCTGAAAACAAGATACCATCTCTCATCCAACATTTCACAAAAAGCAGTAATTTAAATTAACTAGCAAGTATCAGCAAGGATGTGGAGGAATAAAAAACTCACATATACCTGTTGATGGGAATGTAAATTGATAAAACCACTGTGAAGAGCCGAAAATACAAGTAACTCTTCCAGTTAACCAGAGATCTGAATAAACATCCTTCTGTTTCCTCCCAAAATTCCACTAAAAAAAGGAATAGAAAATTTAAAAGATGTAAATGCACAAGGACAAAGACAATAGGAGATAACACAACAGCATACAAGAGGTTTCAGGAAATTTTCTAAAAGAGGAGAAGTGGATGAATGAAGCAGAGAAAGCTGAAAATCTGACTCCCTAAAGGGGAGGGAGCTAACAAAATAGAAGCCAAACCATCCCAGAGAAGCCAGAAAGGGTCTGAATTAGGAAACATAAGGTACCACTCAAGAAAGGAATTTAGTGTGAGTCTGAGAAGAGAAGGTATGGTTGAAAATCTTTGAAAGAAATCTTCAGGCTCCCAGCTCCTCTACTCTGAGAAAAATGTTGGGGATATCAAGCACAACCAAGTGGGGAGGTGGATGCAGACTGAGGCTATGGCTGAGAGTGCTAATTGTCTGCATCATTACCTCTCCTTCTTCCTTATTAACAGCACCCCAGATTTCATGTAGGTATATGGCTGCCCTTAATAAAAATTCCCTTTTCTATCCCACCCTTCTAGCAGATATGGACATATGTTAAGAGCCAATAACATATGAGCTGGGTGTTGTGGGGCAGTTTCCAGGAAATATTCTGGAAACTGAGCCTTCTGCCTCCTTTCTCCCTTCTTCTTTCCTACTATCTGAAACTTACGTATGACTACTATTTGGGCCTTAAGAATGACGACTCTAGGTTTTACAGAGCAGACAGTGAGAAGACACCTGAGCCTGACAAACTTCACAGAACCACTATACCAGCCCCAGACAATCAGAACTTTTTACACAGGAATACAGTAATAATTTAACTCACTGATAATTTAAGATCTCGTACATGCAGCTAAATCCAACCCTAATACAGATGTCACCCTAAACTAGGTAATGTATATATGACTGCTGAAATCCCCAACCTCCATTCCCCTTGATCAAATTTCAAAAACCTGACAACCAGGCTTTTTCATGGAAGAAGACTAGAAGCTTTCTCTCTCTAATGCCACAAAAGACACAGACACTGCTATCTGAAGTTTCGTTCCCCAAAAAGCATGGTTCCTCTCTGATCACCTCGAAGGTTACCAAGGCTCTTCTAATCAGTTTTTATTTAAAGCCACTTTGTAAAGGATGATGTCCATTCTCAATATGATATTCATAAATGCATATTTTAGGAAATTTTAATAGAGCTCTACGAGTTAATAATGATAAGAAAGCAAGTTCATCACTAGACCTCTACATGGTGCTATGTACCAGTACTTATCAAGCTAGTTTCCATTCTTTAGAAATTAGCTCCAACCTTCTGATTCAAAAATTTTATTTGAAAGTTCATTAAGTGGGGCGTCTGGGTGGCTCAGTCAGTTGGGCATCTGCCTTCAGCTCAGGTCACGATCCTGGAATCCTAGCCATCAAGCCGACGTCAGGCTCTCTGCTCAGCTGAGGGAGCCTGCTTCTCCCTCTCCCTGCCACTCCCCCTGCTTGTGCTCTCTCTCCCTCTCTCTTTCAAATAAATGGTAAAATCTTAAAAAAAAAAATTAAAAGTTCATTAAGTTAGGAGCACCTGGGTAGCTCAGTCAGTTAAGTGTCCAACTCCTGATGTCAGCTCAGATCATCATCTCAGGTCATGGGATGAGCCCCACATCAGGCTCCGTGCTCAGCTGACTCAGTGGGGAGTCTGCTAGACATTCTCTCCCACTCCCTCTCCCTCCCCCCTTTCCCCAGCTAGCACTTTCGTGTGCTCTAAAAAATAAATCCTTTTTTAAAAAAATTAAAGTTCACCAAGTTAAAAATATGTAAATTAATGTTCAGTTTACACAATTACCCAAACATAATTATTAAAGTAAGATATTCCAGGGATGCCTGTCTGGCTCAGCTAGTAAAGCATGCAACTCTGATCTCAGGGTCATGAGTTCGAGCCCCACATTGGGTGGGATAATTTATTAAAAATAATAAAATTTTAAAAAAATAAAGTAAGACATTCTGCTTGCTTGATTGAATAAACGTCTCACAACTGTTTGATTTTTACATACCCAAGGAAGTTTTATATACACCTCCATGTTAAAATTTAATAGACTATATGTGTTAGCTTATCCTAACACACTAGAAAGGCAAGAAGTGAAAAAAAATATATAGCTGTTCAATGAATGGACTAGAAGAGGATAATCTAGAAAGTGAATGATGAAACACGGTTACTTCAAAGACACTATCTCCGGAACAGCCCCAGTACCTAGGAATAGTTCTCACATTTGTGCCTGAGAAAAGAATAAAGGATTGAACAAATGAATGAAGTTTTAAAGTTAGAGCAGAACCCTATCACAACCACTATCCACCATTCCCTCTTTTCTGTTAGTCTTAAAACTATGCACCAATTGTCTCTGAACACTCCAAGGGTTGGGACCAAATTTAATCTACTTAACAAGACTGTTAATAGTGTTCCTTACACCATATCCATGCTTTCTTAATATTACTAATGGAAAATCCTCACTGAATACGATTCCTGTCTACATAAAAATCACTTTGGAGTTTTTTTTAAGTATGTTAGTTCTAAAGAATGGCTAAGAATTCCTAGGTTACCCTAACAAAATGCTCATACTAAGTATCAAACTAATGATCTTTGCAACCCAATAGTCTTATCTTTAAAAATGACACCAAAGGGTCATAATCTCTCTGAGCAATCTATTCAGTATACTCCTTTTGGGGAACCAGCCCTTCCCCATTCCTTATTAATACCACTTTGATCCATATGGGACAGAAAAGTTAAACCAGCAGAATGACTCACACAAAGGCAATTAAATTAGCCTATTTCCCCTATTTTCCACTATCATAAATGGGCACAAGCCAACACAGAGACTTCCCATGGACTTTCGCCAGAGGTAAGGAGAAAATCACTCTCTCATTTAAGATTCTATTAGGGACCACTGTAATTACAGTAGATCTGCGTAGGACCATGTCCCCCAATACAGGAACAAAGCTCACCTAAATTTAGGGAACTATCACCAACCAAGATGATCTCCAGTGATGTTTAAAGCTAAAGAAGTGATATTCCTAGACTTCTCAGACACGAGAACAAACTAGTTTAATCTGGGCTTCTCTTTGCATCCTAATACAGCTGTTTCTCCTGTGAAACAAGGAGAATCTGTTCCACATAGGTACCAAGCAGGCAAAAGAAAAATTTTAACTATAAAGTACTATAAAAATGTTGTCATCCTATCCGAAAAGTACCACAAACGGAACCCTCATTAAATACAGCATGAACACAATAAGCATTTGTTAAGATAACAAATCCACTCCCTTATGTGCATACCTGCTTGTGAACAAACTGATTTTAAGCAACCTATCTTGAACGTTCTGTCACTGAAGCTTAATTTCCAATAATCGCAGCTTCGAACCTTTGGAATTCTCCGTCATTTGATTATGATGAACTTAAGAAGATAGCTCATTTCAAGTAAAAACAATGTAATAAGTAATAGACATTTGTTCCAGTACCCCAATTCTCTCACTTCCCTCAAGCAACTACTTTTATGAAATCTAAACCTAGCCAAGAAAGTTTTGCGGTGATGCAAAAATGGGGAAGGGTGGAGTCTCTGAGACCCTCCCCCTCAAAAAAAGTGAGGAAAATTACTTCTGGGAAAATGTGGCGAGAAAGCAGTACGTGGCCGACCGTTCCTCCCAGGTAGACGAGGGACGGAGTCCCAGCAGATCAGGGGCTGGGGCGGGCCTGCAGGACGAGTGGGCAGGGTGAGTGGTGGCCTGCGGGGCCGCTCCTGCTCAGCAGGAAAGAATGCAGACCACACCTACGCGCGGGGCCAAGCCAAGGCGGGGCGGCCCAGCTCCTACCGTGGGTGCGAGGGAGGGACGCAGGAAAGGCGGAGGAAGAAGCGGCGGACGGAAGGCCGCAGACCACCTCCCCACCGCTCGCCCCTGGGCCCACCTCAGGAGCGTCTCGAGAGCGCCCTCGTGCTTGTCCAGCGGGCGGCCGAGGGCGGCGCGGCGCAGCTTGCTGAGCTCCTCCGCCGCGCGGCAGTACTGGGCCTGCTCCTCCCCGCCGCTCGGATACGTCTGCTGGATGAACTTCACCAGCGGCTTGGCCAGGTCCACCTCCGAGGTCTTTTTCAGCTGTACCGAGATGAACGTCGCCATGGCGATCACCTCGGCTGCCGTTCGGGCCAAACAGACCGCGGGACGGCGACGAGAGTGGAGGCGCGCGGACTACCCGGCTGGCTGTCCGGCGGACCGGCGGACCACAGAGCCGACGGACGGGCTCTCCGCTGGTGCCTTGGGTCCGGCCACTTCCGGGAGCTCCTGCGCAGGCGCACTCGGCGCACCGCCTGCAGTCACGTGAGGCAGTCAGGGGCCCCAGTGCTGCTCGCCTGGGCCTAGCTCCGCTTGGGCTGTGCGATAAGGAGTTGGCTCTTTTGGCAAATGGAATTCTTCCTTACCAGCTCACTGTGGTAGCGGGTGGACCGAGCGATTTCACGTAAAAGTAACCATTCCTCTGTCCGAACAACTGGTGAAGTACTGTTACTGCCATCTAGGAGAGTTTTCCGCTACCTGTCCAAGACCTTGCTGACTCAGGGTTATTGTGACCTATGGGTAGTTCATTCAACGGATTGCTATATACAAGGACTGAGTGTACAGTGAGCCTTGTAGGCAAGGTCCCTGCAGCTTAAGTCAGGTAAGGACGCAGATACTAAGGTGGACAAAGCATGGTACAAACAACAGGGTGCTTGGAATGTAGGGTATTAGGGTCCCTTGGAAGAACCTGATAAACGAGATTATTAGAGAAGGCTTCTCTGAGAAGGTTAACTTGAAATCACCTACAGTTTGAGAAGTGCGTGACGTTAGAAGAAGGGAAGAGTGGCAAGGGATAGCCTGCCAGACCAAGGGAGTGCAAGTGCAAAAGCCCTAGGAGGCAAGCACTTCACTAGTTCTGAGAGCTGAAGCAAACTGTGGCAAAAACTTAAAATCACACGGGGAATGGAATGAAATAAAGTTGTAGGAGTAAGCAGGCATCAATCATTCAGAAACTTATAGGCCAAGTTAGAGAATTTGTACTATAAAATAAATGCAAAGGAAGAAATAAATGGGATTTAAGCAATATTGACATGATAGGATTTGCATTTTAAAAAGGTCATCCTGTTCATCAATCTGATCTCTTGATGAGTTGTAGTATGAAGTTGATATTATCTATGGTATATTCCAAGCAAAACTGTTTAAGTTGAGTCTATCAAATCTTTGCATCCAACACACAATTATTAGAAATACTGGAGATAGAGGAGCAAAATACATAGGAGGTAACCAAACATCCAGGAGGTAGAACATTCTGCAGAATAACTGGCCCCATCTCTTCAACAATGTATTGTTATGAAAAAAGCCACTGCTGTATGAAAAGAAATTTAAGGTGCACAAGAGTAGATTGAATCCTGGTATGAACAGACCACCTTATAAAACGCATTTTCAGGACAGTTGAAGAAATTTCAGTATAAATTGACTAAGATGAAAGTGTATTGCCATGGAAAAAGTGGAGATTATGAACTGAAAAGAGCAAGTCACAGCACAGTACGTATGTTTCAGAATCTCGCTTTGATTACAAATACAAAATAAGTGTATTTGTGTACTACAAAAATAAATCTAGGATTATACCATAAGGGTGTTAGCAGTTGTAATCTTTGGAAGTGGAATACATATTTTTATTTTCAGGTGTACAATATAGTGATTTGACAAGTCTGCAAATTATGCTATGCTCACCACAAGTGTAGCTACCATCTGTCACCATACAATGCTGTTACAATACCATTGACTGTATCCCCTATGTTGTACCTTTTATCCCCGTGACTTATTCATTCCATAACTGGAAGCCTGTCTCCCACTCCCCTTAACCCATTTTTCCCATCCCCACCCCTCCCCTGACAACCATCAATTCTCTGTATTTATGGGTTTTGCCTATCTTTTCTGTGTAATTTTTTTACAGCGTATATACTATTGTTGTAAAAGTTTACTTTACCAAATTTTCATTTTTTAATAAGAGATTCTAGGTTCGGGGCGCCTGGGTGGCTCAGTGGGTTAAAGCCTCTGCCTTCGGCTCAGGTCATGATCTCAGGGTCCTGGAATGGAGCCCTGCATCGGGCTCTCTGCTCAGCGAGGAGCCTGCTTCCCCCTCTCTCTCTGCCTGCCTCTCTGCCTACTTGTGATCTCTCTCTCTCTGTAAAATAAATAAATAAAATCTTAAAAAAAAAGAGATTCTACGTTCAAGTAAAATAGCCACTTGGCTGCTATGTAGAGAATGCCTTAAAGAAAGGCAAGATGGAAGTAAGGAGGCGAGTTATGAGATCATGTCAGAAATCCAGGCAAGAGATCATGAAAGCAGGGCTCCTGGGTGGCTCAGTGGATTAAAGCCTCTGCCTTCGGCTCGGGTCATGATCTCAGGGTCCTGGAATGGAGCCCTGCATCGCGCTCTGTGCTCAGCGGGGAGCCTGCTTCCCCCTCTCTCTCTGCCTGCCTCTCTGCCTACTTGTGATCTCTCTCTCTGTCAAATAAATAAATAAATAATCTTTAAAAAAGAAAAAAAGAGAGAGAGAGATCATGAAAGCTAACATTAGCAGGAGTGAGCTAAGTTGATGTGTTTTTGAGTTAAAAATTGAAGAATTTACTGATAATCAGGATAGGAAGGTGAAGAGAAGGGAGGGAGAGATCAAGGAGGCTCCTGGTTCGGGTGCCTGAACTTCTGAGTGGTCAGTAGAATTTTGCTGATAGAAAAACTGATGTATCATCCACTGATGGGGGCAGGGGGTGGGGAGTGTTTGTATCCAGCCATTCAAGTGGAGTTAATAAATTGATAGTGGGGTTTATGGGATTAGAGCTTCAGAGAGAGGTCTTGTTTGGGAATCAGCAGTTAGCATATGAATTATTTTTAAACCCCTGGGACTATAAAGGAACACAAAGAAATAGAAATAGATCAGAAGCTATCAATTAGGGATGCCTAGGTGGCTCACTTGGTTAGGAATCTGCCTTCGGCTCAGGTCATAATCCCAGGGTGCTGGAATCAAGGCCTGTGTAGGGCTTCCTGCTTCTCCCTCTCCTCCCCGCTCATGCTCTCTGCGGCTATCTCTGTCTCTCTCTCTCTCTCTCTCTCTCTCAATTAAATAATAAAATCTTTAAAAAAAAAAAAAAAGAAAAGAAAAGAAGCTATCAGTTAGGAAAGATAGGATCAGATTAGGTATATTTTTAAGACAGAAGATGATGGAGTATCTTGTAGGTTGGTTGACAGAACTGATGTGCTGGAGAACGAATTAACGTTCAGAAGAGCCTGAGGAGCAAAGCGCATAAAAAGTGGAGAGGAAAGGGTAACCATAACTGGGAGGGTAGAAGGAAGGGAATAACTATCAGAAAGATGTAGGATAAATCATTTGTATTTGTTGAGGCAGATGGGGAATGAACACAGATGTGGCTAACCGTATGGCATTGGTCAAGGGAAGATTAAGGTGATCCTATCCAATTGAACTTAAAATAAAATCCAAACTCCTTACTGTAGCTTGATCTGTTTCTGCATATCTCTTCAATTTCATATTTTGCCACTTGTTCCTCATTTATTACTGCCCAGTCACATTGGTCTTATTTCAGTTTCTTGAATTCACTAGGATCTTTTCACATATAACTTAGAATACTTCCCCCCTCACTTTCTTCATATGTAAGTTGAAATGTCTCCTCCATATCATACCATTTAAAGTGGATTCCCCCTTGTTTTTTTTTTCTTATCAACCAGCTTTATTTATTTTTTTAATTTTAATTTTAATTTTTTTTTAATTAACACATAATGTATTATTTGCCCCAGGGTACATGTCTATGAATCATCAGGCTTACACATTTCACAGCACTTACCATAGCACATGCCCTCCTCAATGCCCATAACCCAGCCACCCTATCCCTACCCGCCCCTTCCCCCCAGCCACCCTCAGTTTGTTTTGTGACTTTAGGAGTCTCTTATGGTTTGTCTCCTTCCTGATCCCATCTTGTTTCATTTCCCTCCCCCACCCCCCACGACCCCCCGCCCTGCCTCTCAAATTCTTCATATCAGAGAGATCATATGATAATTGTCTTTCTCTGATTGACTTATT
>CM052898.1:53762810-53795148 GCA_028534135.1 Potos flavus | reverse complement strand
GAGGGGTGAAGAACATGAGAGACTGTGAACTCAGAACAAGGGACTGAGAGTTTTGGAGGGGAGAGGGTGGGGGGATGGGCGAGCCTGGTGGTGGGTATTGAGGAGGGCACGTATTGCATGGAGCACTGGGTGTGGTACATAAACAATGAATCTTGTAACACTGAAAAAATAAAATAAAAGTATTTGGGGGAAAAAAAAAGAATAGGGGAGAAAGGGGCACCTGGGTGGCTTAGTGGGTTAAGCCTCTGCCTTCGGCTCAGGTCATGATCTCAGGGTGCTGGAATCGAGCCCCGCGTCAGGCTCTCTGCTCAGCGGGGAGCCTGCTTCCCCCTCTCTCTCTGCCTGCCTCTCTGCCTACTTGTGATCTCTCTCTGTCAAATAAATAAATAAAATCTTTAAAAAAAAAAAGAATAGGGGAGAAAAATTAGGAAGTGGAGTATAACAGTGAGGGTTGAATTTCATAAGGACTTTTCCATTAAACTAAGGAGAAGGGCATTGTCACTTTTGTTGTTGTTGCCCCAATTCTTACTAAATGGAGAATGAAGGAACACTCTGCTGACCCCAGGAAGAAGTTACCTCCTATCCTGGTGACTATGTCCAGAAGTTCCAGGTGGTGACCTTCAGCAACATGACAAGTGTTCACACGGAAATGAGAGCACCAAAGAGGAATACACATGTGAGAGCAGGATACAGAGTACAACTAAGAGGTTTAAGATGAGTTGCTCTGTCTGGTAAAGTTTAAAAGCAGGTTGGAGGCCCCTGGGTGGCTCAGTAGGTTAAGCGTCTGCCTTCAGCTCAGGTCATCATCCCAGGGTCCTAGGGTCGAGCCCTGTTGTCAGTCTCCCTGCTCAGCGGGGAGCCTGTTCCTCCCTCTCCCTCTCCCCCCTGCTTGTGCTCTCTCTCTCTCTTTCTCTCTCTCTGTCAAATAAATAAATAAAATCTTTTAAAAAAATAAAATAAAATATTTAGGAATAAATTTAACCACAGAGATGAAAGATTTATACACTCAAAACCAGAAAACACTGATGAAAGAAACTGAAGAAGACACACAAGAATGTAAAGCTCGCCTGTGTTCATGGATTGAAAGAGTTGCATTGTTAAAATGTCCATACTATGCAGAGTCATCTATAGATGGAATGCAATTCCTATCAAAATTCCAATGGCATTTTTTACAGGAATAGAAAAACAACCCTAAAATTCATATGAAATTACAAAAGACCCCAAATAGCCACAAAAAAAAAAAAAATCTGGAGACAGAACAAAGCTGGAACCATCGCTCTTTCTGCTTTCAAGTTATATTACAAGGCTATAATAATCAAACCAGTGTGGTATTGGCATAAAAATAGATACATAGATCAATGGAACAGAACAGAGCCCAAAAATAAATCCACGCGTATTTGGTCAATTAATTTTTGACAAAGGAGCCAAGAATATACAATGAGGAAAGGACAGTCCCTTCAGTAAATGGTGTTGGAACAATTGTTTATCCATCTGCAAAAGAATGAAACTGGACCCCTATCTTACACTATACCCAAACACCAACTCCAAATGGATTAAAGACTTGAATTTTTTTTTTTTTTTTTTTTAGATTTTATTTATTTATTTGACAGAGACAATACAAGCAGGGGGAGTGGGAGAGGGAGAAGCAGGCTTCCCGCCGAGCAGGGAGCCCGATGTGGGGCTCGATCCCGGTACCCCGGGATCAGGGCCCGAGCCGAAGGCAGACGCTCAACGACTGAGCCACCCAGGTGCCCCTAAAGACTTGAATTTAAGAAGAACTCTTAGAAGAAAATGCAGGGGATAATCTCCTTGACATTAATCTTGGTAATGATTTTTTGGACTTGGCACCAAGAGCAAAAGCAACAAAAGCAAAAATATAAAAGTGGGCCTACATCAAGCTAAAAAGCACAGCAAAAAACCAAACCAAACCAAAACAAAACAAAAAACCCATCAAACAAAAGAAAGAACCTATGGAATGAGAGAAAATACTTACAAACCATATGTCCAATAAGGTGTTAATATCGAAAATCTGTAAGGAACTCATCAACTCAATAGCAAAAACAAAACAGATAACCCAATTAAAAAAACAAAAAACAAAACAAAACAAAACAAAAAAACAGTCAAAGGACCTGAATAGACATTTTTCCAAAGAAGATAAACAAATGGCCAACAGGTACATGAAAAGATGCTCACTAATCATCAGGGAAATGCAAATCAAAACTACAGTGAGCTATAAGCTCACACCTGTTAGAACAGCTATTATCAAAAAGACAAGAAATATTAAATGCGAGCAAGGACATGGACAAAAGGGAACTCTTGAATTTGTGGAAACTGGTACAGCCATTCTGGAAAACGGAATGAAGTTTTGTCAAGAAATTAAAAATAGATCTACCATATGATCCAGGAATTCTACTTTTGGGTATATATCCAAACTAACAAAATAATTATCTCAAAGAGATATCTGTACCCCACTATTCATTGTAGCACTATTTATAATAGTCGTGGTATGGAAACGACTTAGGTATCTGCTGACGGTAAATATGATTTTATGTATATGTAAGTTCAGCCATAAAAAGAAGTTAATCCTGTCATTTGCAACAACATGATTGAATATGAAAGGCATTATGCTAAGTGAAATAAGCCAGACAGGGGAAGACAAATACTGCATCCTATCATTTATATGTGGACTCAGAGGAAATAAAGTCAAACTCATAGAAACATAGCAGGATAGTGGTAGCCAGAGGCTGGGGAGGGGGGTAAGGGCAGGATAGTACAAACTTTCAGTTATAAGATGAACAACGTATGAGGATCTAATGATAGCATGGTGACTATAGTCATTGAAATTTGCTAAGGGAGAACTTAAGTGTTCTCACACACACACAAAAGTGATGGAAGGTGGGAATTCTTTCACATGTATATCAAAATATCACATTGCACAATTTCAACATATTGTAATTTTATTTGTCAATTATACCTCCATAAAGTTGAAAGGGGAAAAAACAAAGTGAAAACGAAATAATGAGAAATGGAAAACGGCTCTTTCTCATAGACCCCAGTGTCTTCTACCTCTGCCCCACAAGGTGTCACTGTTGAAACACGGGAGATCGGCTATGTCGCCAACGCTCACCAGATGGAGCTATTATTGAAACAAGTACTCTGAGAGTTTGCAGTTCCAAGGTTACAAATACCAAGGGCTCTTTCTCCTTGTGTGAAATTTATAAAGACTGAGCTAGAAGCCTGTCCTCCCAGCCAGCAATGTTAGGTCCAAGCCCCCCTCTCCTTTATGATGAATTGCTCCTGGGTACGCCCTTGTGTCTTGCTGCCGTCTCAGGTCGGGGCCACTTGAGGGCATCAAAGGTGCTGTCCTAACACTAATCCTCCAGAAGAAGGCGGCCAGGGTCTCGATAACCTTCTTCTCAAAACTTCCTTCTTCCCAGGAGACCTCTCAGAGGTCTCCTTCGTCTTTGGGAAAGTGGCTGACTTGCCCCCAAAGAACCTGACAAGAGGAGCATTCGCGACTCCCAAAGTGCCCCGCTACATCCTTCCCCTGCTTGCCTTACTCCTACCTCATTAGAAGGAATCCCCTTCCGGAACAAAGGATAAGTGGGGGACCTCGACTAACAGAGACGCCGCTGTCAATTTTTTTAATTGGGCAGGGAGCCTGATGCGGGGCTTGATCCCAGGACCCTGGGATCATGACTTGAGCTGAAGGCAAGCGCTTAACCGACTGAGCCACCCCGGCGCCCCAACAGCTGTCAATTTTAAATGGTGGTATCGCTACTAATAAAAATGCAAAATTCTCCCTTGCCGAGCAGCTTACTACATACAGAAATGGGATTTCCGTGGCGGTGGGAGGGCCGCTGGGCAGCCAGCAGAGCCAGGTCTCCAGGGCTACACCGCCCGGAGCTCTCGGCCTTTCCAGCCAGCCAGGCCCAGGCTCGCAGGCCCCAGGCCCCCAGCCAGGGGCCGCCGCAGCCGCGCCACCTCCCAGTGGAACGCCCACATCCACCACCTCTAGGCGGGCGGGACCTGTCAGGACGCGGCCACCCCACGCTCTAAGGACTCGCCCTCGGTCTGGACCGCGGTCCTGGGAAAAACCTTCGTCAACATCACGCTGGCTGAGGTTGGTGTCCTGGTTGGCAAAGACTAGTCAAGTTTTTTCGTGAATGGGCTGACACTGGGAAACCGGAAATGTTCTGTTAAGCGGGGCTCGCTGCTGCAGGACGGGGAATTTACCCTGGATCTTCGTACCAAGAGCACCAGCGGAGCTCCCACTTTCAACATCACTGTTACCATGACTGCCAAGACGCGAGTCCTGCTGATGGGCAAACAAGGTGTCCCACGGTGCTGAGATCAACAAAAAATGTGATGAAATGGCCTCCCACCTGCAGCGTTCCCAGTTACTGACCTGGGCTGCTGCTTTCCCCCACCACACCCCCACTGCTTTTGCACCCTTCCCATACTCACACCATTTTTATTTGGGGGGCCATTACCCCACACCGCTTGTAGCTGCCAAAACCGTATGGACTGGGGGCTGGGGCAGTATGGACAGACACCTCCCCCTACCCATACCTCTCCTATGTGTGGTTGCAAAAGTTTTTTGTTTTGACTTTTGTTTTGTTTTGAATAAAAAAGATTCTGCCAAAAAAAAAAAGAAGTTGGACTTTACCACACATACTGTTTTAAGTCTGTTTTCTTTACTTGAGGTATTATCCAGTGGATAAAAATGTCTAGAATCCCAAAGTCTTCTACTCCAACTTCTATGACAAAAATACCAGAGACTGGGTGGCTTAAACAACAAACACTTATTCCTCACAGTTCTGAGGGCTGGAAAGTCCGACAGGGAGGTGTGGGCTGATTTGGTACTTGGTGAGGTAAGGGCCCTCTTCCTAGTTTGCAGATGTCCTTCTCCATATGCTCACATGGTAGAAAGCAGAGAGAAGCAATTCTCTTCTGACTCTTCTTATAAGGGCACTAATCTCATCATGATCTAATTACTTCCCAAAGACCCCACCTCCAAAAACCATCACATTGGGGATTTGGGTTCCAACATGTGAATTTGTGGGGGAACGCAAACATGCACTATAAAACCTGACTGACAAATTTTGAATTTTAACTTCAACGTTTATTATCTGTGTGACTTTGGGCCATTTATTCAACATCTCCAAGTATCACTCTTCACATCTAAAGATAAGTAAAACTACCTACCTCAAAGGGTTACTGCGGACATTAAATAAAATATATTAAATACTTGACAGCTTCCTTGGCACACAGTAAGTACTCAATGCTAGCTACTGCTAAATTATTTTGTTGTCATTATGGAAAGCCTTTCTTTGTATCCCCTCAAAGTCTGGAAGTAGAAATAGTTCATCACTAAAAAGGAAACAACATGGGGCACCTGAGTGGCTCAGTAAGTTAAGTGCCAGACTCTTGATTTCAGCTCAGGTCATGATCTCAGGGTCATGATCTTGGGGTCGTGAGATCCAGGTCCATATCAGGCTCTGCTTCTGGGTATGGAGCCTGCTTCTAATTCTCCCTCTCCCTCTTTCTCACTCCCTGTCTTAAAAAAAAAAAAAGCAATATATTACAACCCATAAATCCATAAATGAATTTCGCACAGAAATAAACAGAGCAATGGAAATTCAATATAAAGCAGGAGGAGAAAATGCAAATAAGGAAATACTAAAAAACGACATGAAAAATGTTTCTCAAACTGTAGACTGACATTGTTTTGATTCAGATTGGTGGAATAGCCTTGGAAGAGCTATATTCTCAGGACAATCCTGGTCACGTACCTAAGGTGACAACACAGCCGGAAGTAAAGTAGATTGTAATTCCTTGATCAATTACGGAATTAGATTACTGGCACCAAAGGAGGAAATATGACATTGGGTTTCCATACTTCTGTGGTTCCCCAATGTCAAAAAAGAGAGTGGAGCCTACAGGCCTCTCAGGACAGAAGGAAAACATGGTCCTACAGATATGTTGACAGAAGGGAACCAAAATACCTTTATTACTGCTACGCCTGTGGCTACACCTCTGGTATAACTACCTCTGACCGTGGCCTTGATGCTTCCCCAACCAGTTATAGAAAATATGGGAGGAGTGCCTGGGTGGCTCAGTGGGTTAAAGCCTCTGCCTTCGGCTCAGGCCATGATCTCAGGGTCCTGGGATTGAGCCCCGCATCAGGCTCTCTGCTTGGCGGGGAGCCTGCTTCCCCCTCTCCCTCTGCCTGCCTCTCTGCCTACTTGTGATCTCTCTCTCTGTCAAATAAATAAATAAAATCTTCAAAAAAAAATATATGGGAAACTGGAGGAGAGTACACCATCCACCAGCCTCATGCTAACCTATTGTAGTCAAGCAAAAACCAAGGAACTCAACATGATAAAGCGTATAAAACTAAAACAGGCAATGAGTGTGATAGTAGGAGGAAAGGATGCTGATCGAGGTTAAAGAAGATAAAGGAACTAACCAAATAAACCAACCAAATAAAAAACTAACTAACCAAATAAACCAAATAAACCAAAGAAATATTTCATATTGGACTTTTGAAAGTTAATAAATAATAAATGTAAATTTATTTAAACAGTTAATAAATAATAAATAAATAGTTAATAAATAATAAATAAACAATAAAATTAATAAATAATAAAGTTAATAAATAAGAAACATATTTATAATATATAATATAATATAGTATAATATAATATAATAAATACATAATATATAATAAATATAAAAGTTAATGAATAATAAATGTAAATTTTACATTAGAAAACTGAAAACATTTCAAAGATGAGATTAATAAAGTCAAAATAAGGGACACCTGGGTCGCTCAGTTGGTTAAGCGGCTGCCTTCGGCTCAGGTCATGATCCCAGAGTCCTGGGATTGAGTCTGCCATCGGGCTGCCTGCTCTGCAGGGAGCCTGCTTCTCCTTCTGGCTGCTGCTCCCCCTGCTTGTGTGCTCACACTCTCTCTCTCTCTCTGACAAATAAATAAATAAAAATCTTAAAAAAAAAAGTCAAAATAACTTTGCAGGAATTGAAAAGAGAAAAAAAACACATGTGTCTCCTAAAATAATGATAACCTTAGATTCTGATGTTTGGCAAAAGAATGCGTGCTTGATAGTGCTGTGTAAGCTTATATCTTAGGAGCTTTACTTGGAAATGTAATTGTCAAGGAAGTTGCACAAGGTGGCTTAAGGCACTTAACTTTTGGTCAGTTGGTGATTGGATATGGTCCCATGTTGAAGAGTCCTTTTTCATGCTTACATTGATAATATTAGGAATATGGTTGCTTACACTGGCAATTAATGTATGGTGTAAAAGAATGTGTATCAAAGAAGAAGTATGAACAAAATATAATTGCATATGATTAAGATTGCAAGTGATGTAGAATCAGAGGATGGACTGATATTTTTGTGAACTTGGATTTGTTAGGGCATTAGGCCCTAGCATTCCGTAGCATGTGAGTGATTTGAAACCACAGGATGGACTATTGTGGTTTGACATGATTTCAAATCCACGGGTTTATGGCAAAGACAAAAAAAATTTTTTTGTTTTTTTTAAGATTTTATTTATTTATTTGAGAGAGAGTGGGAGAGTGAGAGAGAGAGAGAGAGCCCAAGCTGGGGGAGCTGCAAAGAGAGAGGGAGAAGCAGGCTCCCCGCTGAGCAGGAAGCTTGATGCAGGGCTCAGTCCCAGGACCCTGGGACCAGGACCCGCATCGAAGGCAGATGCTTAACCAACTGAGCCACCCAGGTGCCCCCAAAAAAGTTGTTTTTAGTAGTAAAGTTGTTTTGGAGTAAGAAAAGAAGTGAGTCATGTCAGGATGTCATCGTCTCTTCTGTTCTCACCCATGAGAACTCAGTAGTAGCTCTGCCACAGAGGGAGCCCATGTGGGTTCACCAGTGGAAACATAGGAAGACACCACTAGACAGACAAGGAGACATTTAGAACATGAATCCTAGGAGCCATAAGGACTACCCGAGACCCTGGTTGTGTCCCTCCCCCCACCCCCAACCCTGACCTGGCAGCCTGCGCTTGGGTAATACACACTGCCTCAGCCTCCTAGCTCCGATGGGGCCCTTCAGGCCTGAAGGGCTGTGGCCAGTCCCACACCCCCTGCCTAGGTCTCCAGGCAGAGGGAGCCCACCCCTGAAGCTTTTTCCAACTTGGCCTCTCTCAGCAGGTGTCAGTTGCTGTCCTTTGGGCCCTGCTGCCAATGGAGTTCTCACTCCCCCAGCCATCAAGTGTCTGTGGTTCCTCTTATGGGAGCACCACCCCTACTGGGGAGTGCCATCTTGTCAAGGCAGTCCAGACTCCTCCAGCTTTCCTTGTGGAAGGAAGACATATGTTCATTTGTGCTGTTTAGGGCTTGGAAGGAGGCATATGGTTTTCTGTTCGACAGCATGCTCTCATGACCTGATCTCTTTAGACACTTACTCTGTTTGGGCCCCTGGTAACTCTGATTGGCTTGGCTTGCACATGCACAATATATAACCCATCAGCTCATCTGGGGCAACCTCAAGGTTGGTGGTACTAGGGGCCCTTCAGGCTTTTGGAGCTCAGGCTTTATAGCAACCCCCTGAATAGTCTTTCTAGGAGCCTATTCCTTGTGAAGCATATTCCCCCACAAAGGAGGGTGGGTGAGCCAGGGTGGCAGGGTGAGCTGCCATCTGGCAGCTAGTCCACCTGGGGACTGTAGGTCCCAGTTTTAAGTTGCTGCCTGATAAAGAAACTCAGGGTGGGATCCCTCTGGCCAGGACTATGCAGGTGTTCAGGACCAAAGGATCTCTTCAGGCCTGTGGGTTCTTGGCTGCCCATCCTAGAGTATCGAAAGTCACAATGCTCATTCAGGAGCATGGCAAGTCAGGGTAGCCAGGGACCTGCCATCGGGCAAATGTCCAGATAGGCTGATCACAAGACGAGCTGTTGGGGTACAAGGCATCTGCTTCTTTCCAAGGTCTAACATAGACAAGTGTACATACTTATCCCCCCTTATGATAAAGCTGGAGAATTTAGACTGTCTCGCCAAGACAGGTTCTGAGACACTGCAGGGATAGTCTCCCATGATAAACACCTAGGAGCCTTGATTACTGGAAAGCATGGAACTTCATCAGGCAGCCAATCCAAATGGGCACTGTCAGGAGTTAAAGGATACTGCCTTAGAAGATTTTTGTGGGATGGACTTTCTTTGCCCTAGCAGCAGGCAAGTGATTCTCAACTGATACCAGGTACACAGGTCTGGGGATCCTGGCCCCCTTGCCAGACTGATGGAGGGCATAGTGTGTGTGTGTGCAAGCTGCACGGGTCAGGGCGGCCAGGGTCATGGAACAGGACCATGTATCTGGAGGCCGGTTCATGAAGGGGGCTATCAGGGGTATCCGCATCTGCCTGATTCCAAGCCATAATCTACACAAATGCATGTATTCCTTCTGAAGGGAAAGCTAGAGAAATCTCAACTACATTGCCAGGGCTGGGAGGGGATGGGGACTTGCACAGAATGGTCCCCTCTGCCTGGTTCCCAGCCCCAACATATGCGCATGAGCATAGGTATTGGCTTTTCCTCCATCCCTGTTTTTCTCAAGTCACCTAGGATCGCATGCCCAAATAAATGACTTACACATAAGTTTTAACGGTAAGGTCTGATTTCTGGGGGATCAGTGTCTATAAAAAAATTTTTTTTTCAAAAAAATTATTTTTTTTCAGATTATAGTAGCAGCTTTTCAAAGATACACAGTAAAGGAAAGGAATAAGATTTGTTCCAGATTCCTGAAGATTCCTATGAGACTTCCTTCTCCCATATGCACCCTTTCCCTCAAGGCTGCCCACCCCAAGTCCCATTCCAGCATCATTTCTTGGAACACAATAAGTCACAGCCACTTCTCTCTGCAAAAAGCCCAAAGAAGACACAAATGGCACATGACAAAGGCATATTACTAAAGTATGGCTGAGGCCAAGAATTTCTAAGACGGAAGAGTCCTTTCACTCTGAACAATCTTAGATACAAGCCTGGCCAATAAAATTTTTGTTCAGAAAGCACCTGCAACCATGAGCTCTGCATGACTCAAAGCAGACACCCGGAGTATTTGATAAACCCATTACTCTAGCTTGATCTCTTTTGTCCATATTCCTGGTTATAATTATAACCATGGACTATGTTAAGCAATTTATCACTTTCACCACAATATTCTACAAAAAAATTTTTTTTGGCATATATATATATGTGTGTGTGTGTGTGTGTGTGTGTGTGTGTGTATGGTTTCTTGACCAAACAATTTGTGATCATTGGACTTTTGAGCAATTGTCATTAATGGATAGTTTTTTAAACAGGATAAATTCACAACTCTCATGCAAATATAAAATAAGAATGGGTCAAAGATGTTATTTAACTCATTGACAAGTTAGAAGACTAAGATATTACAATTGGTTCAAAGAATAATTCAAAGATCCATATATATGTGTATACATATATAAGCAGTCAGTAATGCTGAAATGAATTTATAAATTGGTGCAAAATTGGAAGAACTCCAGGAGAAAAGGAATTCAATTGCATTTCCACACATCAAAAATTATCTGCACGTCTGTGGATAAGAGCCATTTGCATTGCTGTCAGCCATCCTCAATTCATAGACTTACAAAAGAGCTCAAGGACAAGGATCACTCAGAAAGGTATGTTTAGATAATAGCCACCTGTTTTTCCATTAAAGACACCTGGTAATCATTTTGTTCTGTTTCAACGTCTTTCTCAAATCTCCCCATATTTTCTTGTTTAATACCCTCCTTTTACAGATAAAGAAAAGGAGGCCGAGATGAAAATAGCAGCCATTATAATATATTTGTCACGAAGAAGGCAGTCTAGTCTGAAGTTCAGGGCACTTGCTTCTCCAGAACAGTGCTGGACCTGGACTTCTAACCTTCACTTCTCCATCTTCCTTCACTCACTATGTTCCTTTATTTCCACCGTTCATTGAATTGACCTGTTGCTTTTCATTTCCTGATATCATCCTTCTCCCAACCTCGTTCTTACCCTAGGTCAAGGTGACAGTCTATTTTGTCTAGTGACTTCTCATAGCTAACTTCAGCCGCTGTCATTTATTTGCCAAACTTAGAATAAAGTCAGAGCCAAAAGAAAAGGTACATGAAAAGTGCTTAGCTAAGTACCTAAAAAAAAAAAAAAAGAATAAAGTCATGTTATGTTGTTTCTGCATTACTATCTACCGATAAACCAGAGGTTTATGATCAAAAAATAAAAACTGCTTTGAATCCCATGAACCAAAAAAAAACCCAAATAGGTTAGCTCAAAGTATCTTTGGTACCTTGTTGGTTTCTCAGTTTCCGTTTTTGTCACTCAGAAGAGTTAACAGAGAATGCAAACCTGCGGAGATTTCCACGCTGGTTAGCTGGGGCTACTATCTCTCACGGAAACTAACCCGTCAATCTTTTCATCCACTTTCCCTACTTTCAAATCCTCTGCATCCTCTAATACTCTGCCAGAGGCAAAGTCCTTCACAGAGTGGCCTGTGTACAGTTCAAAAAGGGGTCTTGATATATACTGTGGGCTGAATATGCTTTGAATCAAGAATGGTAGGGACATGAAATAAAGCAAAAAGGCACTACAGGAAACCAGATAGCAAGCCTTGTCCATTGCAAGTGTCATGGGACAAGATGGAAGGACACTTGGGTCAGATTTCCCAGCATTCAGTGCCACTGAGCAAGGTTCAGCTGCTTGCAGGGCTTATGAAATATGGCTACAATCATCCAAGGAAGTGAAAAAGTAACAAGGAAGCAGAACAATCAAAGTTACCTATGGAAAGAAGGTGTCTTGATTTATTTCCTCTTGCATTGCTTGCTATAAGTAGCGTGGCGTGGTCCTCCGTGTATTTGCTTAAGGGAAAGGATTTGTGGTCCTATTGTTTTCTTCTGTTTTACTGATAAATGAAAGGGCAAAGGTGGAAGTTTACTCCCCTTTGGCAAAGTTCCAGCACCAAATCAGCTGAACTAAGGAGGAGACTCATGAGATTGGCATGGTCAGAGATATCTGGTAGTCCAGACAGAAGTAAATCACAAGAAAAGAAAAAAAAAGAAGGAAGTCATAAGACTCATTTCTACAGAAAGGCGGTGGCTAATTCGTAGTAGACAATAAATACAGAATGAACAGGGTAGGGACAGAATGAGAGACCACAACCAGTGTCACCATATAGTTACTTGTTATAAGGTTCTTTAAATTCATATTGGAGGGTACATGGGTGGCTCAGTCCGTTAGGCGTTTTCCTTCGGCTTGAGTCATGATCCCGGGGTCCTGAGATTGAGCCCCGTGTTGGGTTCCCTGCTGGGCAGGGAATCTGTTTCTCCCCCTCCCTCTGACCCTCCGCCCAGCTCATGCGCGCGCACGCTCTCTCTCTCTCTCTCTCTCTCTCTCAGATAAATAAATAAAATCTTAAAATAAGTAAATAAATAAATAAATAATAAATTCATATCGGGACCGAATCCACAATGTCTAAACTTGACACTCCTGAGGGAGGTCAGATCAGACATTCTCAAAGAAAGCTGTTTTAATTAACATATGATTTCTCTGATATGAGGAATTTGAGAGGCAGGGTTGGGGGTCGTGGGGGTAGGGAAGGAAAAAAATGAAACGAGATGGGACCAGGGAGGGAGACAAACCATAAGAGACTCTTAATTTCAGGAAATAAACTGAGGATTTCTGGGAGGGGGGCGCAGGGGGGGGGGATAGGGATAGGGTGAATGGGGGATGGACACTGGGGAGGGTATGCGCTATGGTGAGTGCTATGAATTGTGTAAGACTGATGATTCACAGACCTGTACCCCTGAAGCAAGTAATACATTATATGTTAATAAAAAAATAAAAAATAATTTTTTTAGAAAGCGGTCTTAAAATGCCTACCCTAAATGTAGTATACTGTACTTTGGGACAGGGTGCCACCTGGTAGTCAATGGTAAATTTGTTTTCAAGTTAGGGGTCAGTAGGCCAAGTCAAAGGTCTAAACTGGTACTGTCCAATTTATCTGTAAAACGAGCCACATATGTAGGAAGTATGTGGAGAACTGAGGACCACGTGGGTGCTAGTATGTGTTAGCAGTTTCTGTGGAAATGGGAAAAAGTTGTGGGAGGCGTTTCTTGAGAACAGAGATGATGAGAGATGATTCTAGATTTGACCCTAGATCCTTCCCACTAGACCATTCATCTCGTCTAAGAATCTGTTAATGATCCACAAGCTCCAGGAACTGAGCCTTATTCTGGGTACCCAGCTTTTCATTCAGGAATATTTTGGACCAGCTGTATTTACCTGAGGTCAGAGAGGGTAATGAATGAAGAGTATTTGTGCTAAGCGTATTTGAATGGTGCCCCAGAGTACTAGTGTACATTATTTAACTCCAGGTTTAATGAGGGTCACCTGGGGCACCTGAGTGGCTCAGTCGGTTAAATGGTTGCCTTTGACTCAGTTGGTTAAGCGGATCCCCAGGGTCCGGGGATAGAGCCCCACATCGGGCTCCCTGCTCAGTGGAGAGCCTGCTTCTCCCTCTCCCTCTGCAGCTCCCCTTGCTTGTGCTCGCTCTCTCTCTCTCTCTCTCTCTCTCAAATAAATAAATAAATAAATATTAAAAAAAAAAAGGAAGGGTTGCACACACCACCAACTGAGCCAGCAGGCATGCCGCATAAACTCACCTTTTAATTTGCAACGGTTCAGCAGTCCTAAACACAAAAAGAACTTGAAACCATTCACAATTGAGATGTACAGGTACAGACCTGCCTAATGAACTGGGAGTTCCCGGAGGAGGCTGGACTGTGCCGAGACAGCAGGTTCTGGAATGGAAAATGCCCACAGAAGAGAAACCCTATTTAATTCACCCAGAGAGTGTCTGCATTTGGTTTTTCCTCCATCAGCACCTTCTCCTGACATGTCTGCACAGCTGTTATGCAGTGGAAGAAAGTTATATATATCAAGACATTGATTGTAACACTGAAATAGCAAAAACTTGGAAAATATCTCAACAATTATGATCCCTGTGGGACTGTTTGATATGGCTTATATGGCCAGGTACAGTCTAGCTTCTCCCTGCCTCGTGGACCTCATCTTGTGCTTTGTTCTCTCTGCTCAAGCCACACTGAACATGCGTTCATCCCTCACACCAGAATCCCTCTCACCACAGGGCCTTTGCATCTGCTCTTCCCTTTACCTTTTTAGCTACTACCCAGCTTTTAGATCTCAGTCTCCTCAGGCTGTCCCTGATCTTCTCACAAGGAACCCCTAATCTTTAAGCTTTCCACTCCTACAAATACGCACTCTCGGAAGAGCATTTTTCTCATCTTTCTACCTCTCATTTGTCATGATATATATTCATATGTATACACAGACAACTGTTTTGATTAATGTCTGTAGCCTCATTGGTGTGTAAGTAGACAAGGTCTGTGTTCATTTTCATTCTCTATTGCATCAACACCTAGCACAATATATTCCATAACTATTCATTAAATATGTATATCAGTGAATGTGATTCTTATTTGGGGTGATTTTTAAAATACTTAACTAATATGGCACAGACTCTTCTCATTCACCACTGGAGATAGCCATAAATAACCAGCATAACTACACATGTCAACACCAACTGTATATTAATCCTGACTGTATTACAATACCAAGTGTTCTTTCTTTTTAAGTTTATTTTTTTAGTAATGTCTACACCCAATGTGGGGCTTGAGCTCATGATACCAAGATCAAGAGTTGCATGCTCTTTCAACTGAGCCAGCCAGGTGCCCCCATGATCCTAATGGTTCAAACATAAATTTGTTGCTTTCATTCTGACCTATTACAGGATTTACATGGGACTGTAAATAATTAAATAATAAATTTAAATAACACATACAAAAATCAAATCAGATCTAGATCTATTTGCTGAGTTTGGTTTAGATACTGAATCAGTTAGGATGAATATCAGCTGCATGTAATAGAAAATCCGAATTAGGGGTGCCTGGGTGGCTCAGTCGGTTAAGCGGCTGCCTTCGGCTCAGGTCATGCTCCCAGGGTCCTGGGATTGATCCCCACATCGGGCTCCCAGGTTAGCAGGGCGCCTGCTTCTCCCTCTCCCTCTGCCTGCCACTCCCCCTGCTTGTGCTCTCTCTCTCTCTCTCTGTGTCAAATAAATAAAATCTTAAAAAAAGAAAGAGAAAGAAAGAAAGAAAGAAAGAAAGAAAGAAAGAAAGAAAGAAAGAAAGAAAGAAAGAAACAAAGAAGGAAGGAAAATCCAAATTAACAATGAATAAGTCTTGGGGTGCCTGGCTGGCTCAGTCAGAAGAGCATGTGACTCTGGATCTCAGTGTCATGAATCTGAGCCCCACACTGTGTAGAAATTATTTAAAAAAATAAACTTAAAAAATGAATAAGTCTTGCATGTGATAAGGTTTTATCATCACAACTATACATATATACACAAATCCAGTCTGGAATTGGTGTGGAGACTCTAAAATATCATCAGGAACACAGGCTCTTCAAGCTTTCTGCCCCTGCCTCACTAGAACTCTAGTCTTTGTGGTCTAAGATGGCTGTTGGAGCTTCAGCCATCACATTTACATTCTAGACAGCAGGATGGAATACTAGGTGAAAAGCGAGAGAGAGAAAAAGATATGTATCAATCTTTTAATTCCTTGCCTCTCACTGGCAAGAATTTAGCCATGTAGCTATGCCTAGCTGCGTGGGAGACTGGAAAAATGGGGGCATTTGATCCAAGCAGTTATGTGACAAGCTAAAATCAGACATTGTATGACTTTGGAAAATGAAGACAAGTTGGGGTAGGTGGCTACCCGTCTCTACTTAAGACAGATTCACATATTACACTATTACTTTTAATGGGAGGGAATGCGTAGAAATTTAAGAAACTGGTTACAAGGGGTAGTTGGAAAGGAGAAGAAAGAAGAGGAGAATGGTAATGGAGTAATACAGATGAGGACAGAGTTATACTTCTTCGAGAATACTTTTTGTTATAGAACCACAGTAATGCTTCCCGTGCCCTTAACATTCCCCCCAAAAATAAACAAGTAATTCAGACCTATGCAGATGTGGTGGGAACCCAAGATATAATACAAACAGTAACACATGAACCTGTACTAATAATAAAAAGCAAAATCTCACTGAAGGTATGAGGAAGAAAAGAACTACTCTAAGTAACCTTGGAAAACAGGATCTTGTTGGCATAAAACAAGTTTATAGACAGGGGCACCTAGGTTAGTTAAGCATCTGCCTTTGGCTCAGGTCATGATCTCAGGGTCCTGGGATCAAGCCCCTCATCAGGCTCTCTACTCAGTAGGGAGCCTGCTTCTCTCTCTCCCTCTGCTCCTCCCCCTGCTCATGCTCTCTCTCTCTCTCTCTCTCAAATAAATAAATAAAATCTTTAAAAATAAAATAAAATAAAAGCTGTAAAAAAAAAACACACACATTGGGGTCACCTGGGTGGCTCAGTCGTTAAGCATCTGCCTTTAGCTCAGGTCATGATCCCAGGCCCTGCATCGGGCTCCCTGCTCAGTCTGCTTCTCCCTCTCCCTCTGCCACTCTCCCTGCTTGTACCTCTTTCTCTCTCTAATAAATAAACAAAATCTTTAAAAAAATTTAAAGGAGGTTAAAGACAAAAAGAACTACATAAATGCTATAATCTAGAATATAAATGTGTTTTTCAAAGGACTATGGGTTAACAATTCTGACACTACTTTATGTGTACTTTATTAATAAATAAGTAAGAATATTATATACAATGGAGAGCCTGTTTCCTCACTATTGGAAAAAAAGTTACAAATAAGAAACCCCATAGTATTGGATTGGAATCAGAAGCATCAGCATAAAATCATGGTTTTAAAATATGTATACAGACAGAGTTCTATAAAAATACAGATGGGTGCGTGCATGGGTTAGTAGAGATACATGTATTTCCTAGATTTTCCACAGAAGGAGCCTAGTAGCAATGAGCACAACCAGCACCCAGATATTGGTTTCTATATACCATTCTTCAGTAAAAGAACCAGGATTCCTTGGAGAGTGGTTGATTCGAGGGCTGGGGCAGGGAAAATATAAGATGAATCCAGAATATTTTGCAGTGCCAGAAAATAAGTCAGTGCTGAAAAATGGAAGGGACTTGTCAAAAAGACACAGGAACCAAACCAAACCTGAAGGAGCTCTAAATGGCCAAAGTTAGAACAATTTGAACATTAAAATAAATAAATTATGGTGTTGGATTATAACCCATAGAATAAGATAAATATTATAAATCTATACTGACATAAATGAATAAATGGGAAAGAATTCTTACAGAATTCCAACTAATGCATGTAGGAAGAAAGGGAAAGAAAAAGCAGTATTAGGCAAGTACCACTGTGTTAATTCCTTGTAGGAAAGGTGGATACTAAAATTAGCAGGCGGGGTGGTTGCTGGTTGGTTAAGCGACTGCATTCAGCTTGGGTTATGATCCCAGGGTTCTGGGATCGAGCCCTGAATTGGGCTCCCTGTTCCTCGGGGAGCCTGCTTCTCCCCCTGCCTGCCGCTCCCCTGCTTGTGCTCTCTCTCTGCCAAATAAATAAATAAAATATTTACAAAATAAATGATTAAATAAATAAAATAAAATTAGCAGGCAAACATTTGAGGAGAAACAGTATATTTAGGTAATCTTGGAGTATCTACTCCAAGATATTTATGAAGACAAGGGGACGATAGTAACTTTATAGTAGAGAAATCTCACAGGGTTCACCTTAACCAAATGATCAAGGTTAATGGGTAACAAATAACAATATCATAAACACCTTACTATGGTGCACTGAGAAGGACAAAAAATCATTTGCCCAAAATGTATAACCTCATTCTTATTACAAGAAAACATCAAACAGGCTCAAACTGGTGGATATCTTACAAAATTCATGACCAATACTCTTTAAAATGCCAAGGTCATGGAAGATAAGGAAAGACTACAGGATTGTCATAGATTAGAAGACACTAAGGAGAAATAACAACTCAATGCTCTGTGAAATCCCCAAACAGGAAGAGGACCTCAGTGAAACACTGCTGAAATTCTGATAAGTTCTGTACATTAGATAATTGTATTATACCAAGGTTAATTTCTTGGTTTTAATCACAGTACTTTGGTCATGTAAGGTGTTAGAATTAGATGAAGCTAAGTTGAAAATATGTGGGAGCTTTCTGAATTATGTTTGCAACTTTTCTGTAAGTCTAAAATTGGTTAAAAATAAAGTTTTGGGTTTTTTAAAGATTGTATATATTTATTTGAGAGAGAGAGCGAGCATGAGTGGGGGAGGGACAGAAGGAGAGGAAGAAGTGGGCTTGATCTGGGACTCCAGGATCATGACCTGAGCCGAAGACAGATGCTTAACCCACTGAGCCACCCAGGATCCCAAAAATATATATTTTTTAAAAGTATTGTTCTGGGATACCTGGCTGGCTCAGTCTGTAGAGTATGCCATTCTTGATCTTGGGGATCTGAGTTCAAGCCCCATGTTGGGCCCAGACTTTACTTAAAAAATAAAAAATAAAAAAAATAGGGAAGCCTGGGTGGCTCAATCGGTTGGGCGGCTGCCTTCGGCTCAGGTCATGATCCAGGGTTGTGGGATGGAGTCTCACATAGGGCTCCCAGCTCAGAAGGAGACTGCTTCTCCCTCTGCCTGCTGCTCTCCCTGCTTGTGCTGACTCGCTCTTTCTCTCTCTCTGACAAATAAATAAATAAAAATCTTTAAAAAATAATAATAATAGGGACGCCTGGGTGGCTCAGTGGGTTTAAGCCTCTGCCTTCGGCTCAGGTCATGATCTCAGGGTCCTGGGATCAAGCCCCACATCGGGCTCTCTGCTCAGCAGGGAGCCTGCTTCCCCCTCTCTCTCTGCCTGCCTCTCTGCCTACTTGTGATCTCTCTCTCTCTGTCAAATAAATAAAATCTTTAAAAATAATAATAATAACATAAAATAAAATAAAAAATAAAATAAAATGTGTGGTTCTGTAAATGTCAGATGTTGTGTAAAAAATAAAATATGTTTTGCTGTGAATACTTTATTACATCTAACAGTTGTTATTAAATATACTTCATACTGTTTTAAAGGAAAGGGGTTTAAAATTGTTGCCTTGATGAAGGATAGTTGGAAGAAAGGCAGGCAGAGACAAGGGGCCTCCAGGCTAAGAGGAAACCACCCTTAAAAGGATTTTACACCACTCTGGAAGGAGTCCTCCACCCTTTCCCACGTGATAGATGACAAAAAGCTGATTGGCTGACAGGCACAGGGAGGATTAATCAGATTAAAGCAGCCCGCCTACAAGCCCATGAAAACTCCTAGATCTAAATGTCAAATTGGCAACCCTCTTGGGTCCTCTCCCTCTTCGGGAGCTTTGTACTATCACTTTGCTATCACTCAATAAACTTTGCTTTGTTCACTACCACTCTGTCTGGTCTACCTCTTCCTTCTTCGAAGCGGCATGACCAGGAACCATGGGCACTTAGAGAAGAAATCCTATAACAGTCTTATGTTTTAGTAAGAAATAATGTCAGGAGTTTAGCTAAGCTAAACTAGCCATGCTATTGCCGCCTTAGCACTTATTTTGTTTAGCCAAGCGGCCTGCCAGGGGCTTAACTGACATTAGCCCCCCCATGCAAACAAGCCCATGTCCTAGGTAATGGCCTACAGAGTCAGAAGCAAATGTAGTTCCTGACATGACTTCCTCAACAGCCCTTGTGACCAACTGTCTTGTCCTCTCTCCCAGAGCCTTTCTTTTGTGCACCCCATAGATAGGACTCCCCATGGATGGGATGCCTGAGTGGCTCAGTCTGTTGTGTGTCTGCCTTGAGTTCAGGTCATGATCCCGGTGTCCTGGGACTGAGTCCCACATCGGGCTCCTTGCTCGGAAGGGAGCCTGCTTCTCCCTCTGCCTGCCGCTAGCCCCTGCTTGTGCTCTCTCTCTTTCTCTCTCTGACAAATGAATAAAATCTTAAAAAACAAACAAACTAACAAACGAAAATCTCCCCATGGAGCTTCCCCAGACCCCACTGTTTTGAGTTTGAATTGACCAATCCAGCCTTAGCGCAGGATCCCCAAACCCTCCCTACCCATGGAGAATGATAAAGGCATGTGCCCCAGGTCCTCTCCCTCTCTGCCTGCACCCTACCTTGACCTTCCCAAGTGCTCAAGCGGCTCCTTGCCAATGCTGTGTACTTCCTCCAGATCTTGTGAGTGATAATTCTCTCTTTCAATTTCTCTTGTAATCTTGTCAAACCGTGGCAACATCCACATCTTGCATTTCTTCAACAAGTGTTAATTTAACAAAGTTATAACAAAAACATATTCTGGATTTCTAGAATAAGGAAAGGAAACTAAGAAAGTCGAGGTATAATCCAAGAAACCAAGGTGGAAGGGAACATTTCCACAAGCAAGATTAAGACACTGTGGACCCATTCACCAGTGGAACTGGTGAAAATTTTGTTAAAAAACAAACAAAAAATCCGTTTGTTTTTCCCTGCCACCGCCACCAAGTCTTTCGGAGGTGGAGGCTCAGGTGTGCTCAAGATTGGACTCCACCAGCAACCCACTGCCAGGGCTGAGGAAGGCATGGCTGCCGGCGGCGTAATGCATGTTCATACCGCAGCTTTGTTTTTGTTGTTGTTGTTGTTGTTGTTGTTGTTTTAAGATTTTATTTATTTCACAGAGAGAAACACAGCGAAAGAGGGAACACAAGCAGAGGGAGAAGCAGGCTTCCAGCTGAGCAGGGAGCCCGTCTTGGGGCTTGATCCCAGGACTCTGGGATCACGACCTGAGCGAAGGCAGACGCTTAACGACTGAGCCACCCAGGCACCCCATATACCGCGGCTTTGTAAGAGGTGCTGAAGACAACCCTCCTCCACGACAGCTTAGCACGTGGAATTCGTTATGCAGCCAAAGCTTTAGACAAGCTCCAAGTTCATGCTTGTGTGCTTGGGTCCAACTGGGATGAGCCTATGTATGTCGGTTTGGTGGAGGCCCTTTGTGCTGAACACCAAATCAACCTAATTAAGGCCGATGACAACAAGAAACTAGGGGGATGGGTAGGCCTCCGTAAATTTGACAAAGAGGGAAAACCCCACAAAGTGGTTCATTGGAGTTGTATGGTGGTTAAGGACTATGGCAAAGAGTCTCAGACCAAGGATGTCACCAAGGAATACTTCACATGCTGGAAATGAGCAAATAAAAAACTTGGTTCTTGTTGAAAAAGAAAAATCAGCAAAATCATTTAAAATCTCTAGAAATGGGGACGCCTGGGTGGCTCAGCCAGTTAAGCGGCTGCCTTCGGCTCAGGTCATGATCCCAGGGTCCTGGGATGGAGTCCTGTGTAGGGCTCCCTGCTCAGTAGGGGGCCTGCTTCTCTCTCTCCTCCCCGCTTGTGCTCTCTGTCACTACCTCTCTCAAAAAAATAAAAAAAATCTTTAAAAATAATAAATAAATAAAATAAAAATAAAATCTCTAAAAATGGTCCCAAGGATGTATAGCCTATAAAGAAATATTTACTAAAAAAAAAGAAAAGAAAGAAATATTTACCAAAACAAAACAAAACAGAAACTACTAAAACTCAGTACAAACACTTGCAGTCCATGGTATTTAAGCTGAGACCCACTCCTTCTTCCCCCACTCCCACTTGGCAAGATGAACACTCAAGACCGGTACAGCCAAGAAAGAACACAGGGCTTCCTCTCTGCCCAGCTCCTAGTTGGAGGGCTATTTCCTACGCACGGCAGGACATCAGCATTTTTCCCTGTCCCCATCAACCTATTGTGGGGGCTCACTTCTTGTGAGTGTAGCTGAGAAACGAGGGCTCTTTTCTTCTCCCCAGATCTCACTCACAGGACTGAGGCTCTACCCTGGATTTGGTGCCTTTGAGAGTCCATAGGGCTCTGATTGTCCTCGCCTCTGCTCACCAGGCAGTGGTTCCAAGCTGGAAGAGGCAAGCCAGGGAGATGTGATGTTACTACCCCCTCTCTACTGAGTGCTCAATTCCTAGGTCGAGAGTGTCACTGGGAGAGAAGTGTGCCACTGTCCCCCATCCCCCCTTCAGAGTAATGGCTCAGAGATTTTGCCTAAGGGAAGAAGCAGGATGAAAAAGACAGCTCTTATTCTCTTCCCAAAGACACTGACTTCATCTGCTATCAATGTGGAGAAGTTCAAGCCTGAGGGTTCTCTCAAAAACAGTGGAGATTGTGGTGACAGGCAACTGGGAGGAGAATGACATATTTATTGAATCTACAGGCAAAATATAGGCCAGCTAGAAAACCTGGGAAAGGGAGCGGGGAAGAGCCTGCCTGGGATCAGAATAAACTCAAATACTGCTCTCAAAAAACCTTTCTGTCAGGGCAGCTGGGTGGCTCTATAGGTTGAGTGTCTGGCTCTTCAGCTCAGGTCATGATCTCAGGGTCTTGAGATCAAGCCCTCTGTCGGGCTCAGTGCTCCGTGCTTGGTGTGGAGTCTGCTTGAGATTCTCTCTCTCCCTCTGCTCCTCCCCCAGCTCATTCTCCCTCTCTCCCTTTCTTTCTCTTTCAAAATAAATAAATAACTAAAATCTTTTTTTTAAAGATTTGATTTATTTATTTTTCTGAGAGACAGAGACAGAGAGAAAGCACAAGGGGGAAGGGCAGAGGCAGAGGGAAAAGCAGACTCCCCTCCAAGCAGGGAGCCCGACATGGGACTCGATCCCAGGAGACTGAGATCATGACCCGAGCCGAAGGCAGATACTAAACCGACTGAGCCATCCAGGCATCCCAAAATAAATAAAATCTTTAAAAAAAAAAATCTATCCTGTCAAAAGAGCCTGAATTCCATTGGTTTCGTCTGGGGAGCAATTTTTGCGCCAGGGCTTTGCTGAAAATAATAGATTAACCAGTGGCCAATTTAGTGGCGTCTAACAGCGGTGCGGTCCAAGGAAGAGATATCAAAGAAAGCCCTGCCAAAACGTCCATATCCCAGGGTGACTATGGACGATGAAGGCAACATTAGAGGTTTACTACAGGTAAAGTGGAGGGTGGAGAGAGAACAGACTACACTTAGATAATCCAGCCAATCACTAAACAAATAAATAAGCAAATAACAATAGCAAGCCCTATTGGAAGGGTTACTATGATCTTATCTAAAATGTCCAGTTTCTGACAAAAAAAAATTATGGTACATAAAAAGAAACAAGAAAGCATGACGTAGAGGCAACAGATACTGCACGTGAGAGCAACCAGATGTCAGAGTTAACAAACAAAACCTTCCGAGTAGCCATTTGTTTTGTGTTGGTGCCAACCTATAGAGAGTGAAGCTCCTGGCTAGAAATGCCTGGGGGCAACACCATTTCGCCAGTGTTGAGGCCAGACCAGTCCATGTGGTTCTTATGATTGCAAGGTGCACCTCAGCAACAGCCATCAGGAAACTCTGAAAAAAAATACAAGGTTTATTACTGACAATCCTGGAGGGTACATGGCTCATCCAGGGCTATACAGCGAGGTCAGGGTTACAGACAGAGAACATGGCCCTGCGGTTTTGCCGTTATGGGGTCAGGGGTGGGTTGTATAGGGTTTTGCAGGTTCACTCTTTATTGGTGAATTTAAAACATAAAAGTAGGAATTAAAGAGGCGCCTGGGTGGCTCATTGGTTGAGCATCTGCCTTCAGCTCAGGTCATGATCCTGGAGTCCCGGGATCGGGTCCCACATCAGGCTCCCTGCTCAGCAGGGGGTCTGCTTCTCCCTCTGACCCTCTTCCCTCTCATGCTCTCTCTCTCACTCTCTCTCTCTTGAATAAATAAATAAAATCTTTAAAAAAAAAAGTAGGAATTAAAGTGCATGAAGAGAAAAATATGGCCCCTAAAATACTAGCAAACTATGCGGCAACATAGAAAAATGATGCACCATGACCAAGAGAGATTTATCCAGGGAATGTGAGTTTGTTTTAACACCTGAAAAATAATTATTTTAATGCATCACATCACTAAAATGAAAAAAGAATCACATGATCATCTCAATAGACACAAAATAGCATTTGATAAAATTCAACACCTTGTCAGGAAAAAAAAAAAAAACACTCAACAAACTTCAACTTCATAAAAATCAATGAATAGAAATGAGAGCCCAGAAACAAACCCATGTGTCTAGGGTTTGTTTGTTTGTTTGTTTATTATTACTAACATATGATGTATTATTTATTTTGAGGGGTACAGGTCTGTGATTCATCAGTCTTACACAACACACAGTGCTCACCACAACACACTCCGCAATGTCCATCACCCAGCCACTCTATCCCCCTACCCCCTCCTCTCCAGCAACGTTCAGTTTGTTTCCTGAGATTAAGAGTCTTTTGTGGTTTGTCTCCCTCTCTGGTTTCATCTTGTTTCATTATTTCCTCTCTTTCCCTATGATCCTCTGCCTTGTTTCTCAAATTCCACATATCAGTAAGATCATATGATAATTGTCTTTCTCTGATTGACTTATTTCACTTAGCATAATACCTTCTAGTTCTATCCATGTCATTGCAAATGGCAAGATTTCGTTTTTTGATGGCTGCATAGTATTCCATTGTATATTTTAACCGCATCTTTATCCATTCAACTGTTGATGGACATCTAGGCTCTTTCCATAGTTTGGCTATTGTGGACTTTGCCGCTATAAACATTGGGGTGCACGTGCCCCTTCAGATCACTACATTTGTATCTTTGGGGTAAATACCCAATAGTGCAATTGCTGGGTCATAGGGTAGCTCTATTTTCAACTTTTTGAGGAACCTCCATACTGTTTTCCAGAGTTGCTGCACCAGTTTGCATTCCCACCAACAGTGTAGGAGGGTTCCCCTTTCTCCACATCCTCACCAACATCTCTCGTTTTCTGACTGGTTAATTTTAGCCATTCTGACTGGTATGAGGTGGTATCTCACTGTGGTTTTGATTTGTACTTCCCTGATGCTGAGCAATGTTGAGCATTTTTTCATGTGTCTATTGACCATTTGGATGTCTTCTTTGGAGAAGAGCATAAAATTCTTGATCTTAAGGTCATGAGTTTAAGCCCCACATTGGGGGTAGAGATTACATTAAAAATTTTAAGAGGCCCCTGGGTAGCTCAGTTGGTTAAGCAACTGACTCTTTGTTTTGGCTCAGGTCATGGTCTTGGGGTTGTGAGATCAAGCCCTACATTGGGCTCTGAACTCAGCAGGGAGTCGGCTTCAGATTCTGTCTCTCCCTCTCCCACTGCCCCTCCCCCATTCTCATCCTTTCTTAAATAAATCTTTTTTTTAAGATTATATTTATTTATTTGACATAGAAAGATACAGTGAGAGAGGGAACATAAGCAGAAGGAGTGGGTGAGGGAGAGACAGGGAGCCCAATGCGGAGCTCGATCCCAGGATCCTGAGATCATGACCTGAACCGAAGGCAAACACTTAAGGACTGAAACACTCAGGCACCCCTTAAATAAATCTTTAAAGATTTTTTTTTTTTACATTGTCTTGAGGTTTTTTATTTTCTTTACATTTATCATCCCATGAATTCGTAGGGAATGAGTTCCAGCAGTTCGGGCTCCTTTCCATTTGTTCTCACAAAATGTGCTTCTCTGGGTGGGGCAGGCTGGCACTTCAATTGAATTCAAGTACCTTTCTCTTTGGCTTCCTTCTTTTTCTGATCGTTTTCCTTCACATGCTTCAGGAAGCTATCTCAGCTCTTTGAGTGTTTAATATGCTCAATGGATACATTAATTCTCTTGGCAAGAATCTTGCCCTTAATTTGTTTACAACAATGCCAACAGCATGCTAAATAACACTGTAGACTCTTCCAGTTTGCCATGGTGACATTTGTGGGACATTCCTTTTTGAACAATGCCCATTCCCTTTATGTCCCCAGTATCACCTTTCTTGTAGATTCCCATGTATGTGGCCAAAGGAACACTCCGTGTTTTCTAAAAGGCCTAGAGAACATATAGTGGGTACCTCACCTCTTTCCTTTCATGTTGGTCATTTTGGGGAATTACTGGAAGATGGTGGTTCCAGACAAAAGGAAAGCAGAAATTTTTAAAACTAAAATATAAATGGGGCGCCTGGGTGGCTCAGTTGGTTAAATGACTGACTCTTGGTTTACGCTCAGGTCATGATCTCAGAGTCATGGGATCTAGCCCCATGTCATTGGGTTCTGTGTTCAGAGCAGAATTGGCTAGAGGTTCTCTCTCTCTGCCTTTCCCCCCATGCTCTCTCCCTCTTTCTCTAAAATAATAAATATTCAAAATAATAAATAAATAAATAAATAAATAAATAAATAAAATCTTAAATATTAAATTTTTAATTAAGAAAATTAAATTAAAATGGGCAAAGAGGGGCACCTGGCTGGTTTAGTTGGTAGAACATGTGACTCTTGGTGTTGGGATCATGAATTAGAGCCTCATGTTGGATGTGGAGATTACTTGAAAAAAAAATTAAAAACAGAATAAAATAAATTAAAATGGGCAAAGTAGCTTTATTCTTAATAGCCCTAAAGTGGAAATAACCCAAATGGCCATCACTTAACAAATTAATAAACAAAATGTGGTATTCACAAACAATGGAATATTAGTCACCATGAAAGAAATGGAGTACTGATATATGCTACAATATGGACAAACTTTGAAAACATGCTAACTGAAAAAAGCCAGTCACAGACTGTATGTGATTGTATGATTCTCTGTGTAAGGTGGCCAGAATAGGCCAGTCCTCAAATAGTCAATTTGAGACAGAAAGCAGATTAGTGATTGCCAGGAGCCATGACATGGGAGGAGCAGGAGAGAACCAGTAATGTGTACAGTGTTTCTTGGGGAGTGATGAAATGTCCTGGAATTAGATAGTGGTGATGGTTGCACAACTTTGTGACATACTAAAACCCACCAAACTGTACACTTTAAGTGGATGAATTGTATGGTATATGAATTATATCGCAATATAGCTATTTCTTTAAAAAGGAAGCGAGGATGAGCAAAGAAACTGGCGAACGTGAGGGTATATCTAAAACACAAACATGGTAACAGCTAAATAAGGGATTAAAAGCATGTAGAATTAAAAAGCAAACAAATCATTGGGGTTGTGTGCTTCCACAGGCACACATGGAATAATTTTAATTTCAAAAAGGTTAAGGACTGCAGTTGATTAAAACATATTGAATATATAAAAAGTCATGAGTTCAGAATAATTTTTTAGAAAGGAAATAGTCCTGGAGATAGCCAGGCCATCAACTTATTCCTCTGAAAATTGTTAATTATAGGGAAAGAACTAAACATTTCTGCTTTTCTAATATAAATAGAATTTCAGTATAACCTAATACCCCATGGATAAGGGAACCTGTTTTAGTACAGAAGAATTTTAGGTAGGGCTGGGACTAGGGTAAGGCGAATCAAGGGCCTAGGGTAGAAAACTTAAGGAGATACTCACCTAGCCCTAATTCTAGTTAACAAATGCAGGCGAGTCCAAATTAGAAAGTTGTTTCAACCATTAGTGAAATAACTGATTCAGGCACTAGTCATTAATGCTGCTAAAACAGCTATAAGAAAAACTGATAGGAGGGGTGCCTGGGTGGCTCAGTGGGTTAAAGCCTCTGCCTTTGGCTCAGGTCATGATCCCAGGGTCTTGGGATCGAGCCCCGCATTGGGCTCTCTGCTTGGCAGGGAGCCTGCTTCCCCCTCTGTCCCTGCCTGCCTCTCTGCCTACTTGTGATCTCTCTCTCAGTCAAATAAATAAATAAAATCTTAAAAAAAAAAAAAAAAGAAAAACTGATAGGAAATGTATAAAAACAGGTTGTCACTGACTAAACTCAATGATCAATCTTAATGTCACAAAAAGTCAGGAAACCAGCATCCCATGCCTCCTGATGTGGGTACAGAAAGTACATAGCATCATTTAGTAAGGATTCTCAGGAAAAAAATTTTGAGTCGTAATGAAATCAAACCGGGGCGCCTGGCTGGTTCAGTCAGTGGAGCATGCGACTCTTGATCTCGGGGTTGTGAGTTTGAGCCCCACATTGGGGGTAGAGATTACTTAAAAATAAAAACTTTAAAAAATAATTATAATAGCGCAATCAAACCTTTAAAACTGACCCCTAGTCCACAAGAAATATTGAGCATAAAGGATGCAGTCCACAAGGAAGCAATATACAAGATCTCAAAGGAGGGACTTTATATTAGACTCTAATTTCATCAGCAAGTCAGTGAAAGGAAAAATAAAAGGGGAGGGGACTGTTCTAGATTAAGAGAAACATAAGACTTAAAAGACTTATGAGAAACACAAGAGACGTAACAACCAAATAAAATGGATCCTGTTTGATCTTGATTCTAAACAGAAATTACAAAAAGAATTTTTATTACAATAGAGGAAATTTGAGTATGGCTGGGTAATTGAATAATATTAAATAATTATTTGCATTTTGTTAGATGTGATAATGGCATTGTGGTCACGCAAGAAAATATTTAAAGATTTCTTTTGGAGTTGCATACTGAAGTGTTTAGAAGTGAATGGTACAATGTCTGGGATTTGCTTTAAAATACTCCAGCAAAAAACATAACGAAGGGAAGGGGTAGATGAAACAATCTATGGTTAAATGAAGCTAGGGGATGGACACATGGGGTTTGTTATACTTTTTAGTTTGGGGCATGTTTGGAAAGTTTCACAGTAAAAATCCCAAAAATATGGGTACACCATTATTCAGCTAAATCCCACTATATATAGTATATATCTTAGAGAAACTCTTATGGCTATGCACATGTTCAAGAGGGCTTGTGCTTTGTAAAATGCAAATTGGAGGTGAGTTCAATGTCTGTAAATAAAAGAAGAGATAAATAGGGTAAAATGTCAGCAGCCATACCTCATTCCTCCTAGTTAACAAAATCTGATTTTATTTATCCCTCACAGAAATATTTTGTGACTGCAGTGTGATGAATCCAAGGCATGAGTTGGAATCTCATTTCCTCTTATCAGTAATTGATGCAGTGGAAGGCAAGCCATAACTTTGCCAATGAGAACAAAGGGAAATTTTGATGAGAGTCTAGGGAAGTTCCACCATACTTCATTGATGCCAAGGCACACAATCTTTCTTTCATTTCTGAAATTGGCAGGCTTTTCACAGTTGATAGCATCTCACAAGCACTGTCGTTGGATGGCCAGTGTAGTGTGTTTGTCAACCCTGCATGTGTACAAACATGATCTGAAAACCTAGCCTTTATGACATCTGGTAAGATCTAGAAAGTACTAGAATTACGACTTGCAGAATGGGTCTTCTTGAAACAACAGGGGCACACTCTGTGAGGAGATACTGCATAGCCAGTGTTCCTTAGGGCACAGAGGGTAACATTTGGGGGGAAAACACGGACACGGAAGGTGCTGATTTGAAAAGTGATTTAGAGTGGAACTTGGGTGAGAAGACATCCTGAAAATACCCTTAACCAATTTATTTCATCTCTAGATCCCTATTTTGTATACTCAAGAGTAATATATAATTTTAAAAATTTTGTGTCTAAGTTTAAAAGGGCTATTTTTAAGAGTATAAAACAAAAATTTTAAGTGATAAAAAAAGCATTTTCAGTTTAAGGGTTGGAATTTGGGGTTTTTTAGTAGTTAAAAAAATGTGTGCCTTATCATTGATGGAATGAGGTAGCTATCTTTTAGAGAATAAGGCTAGAAAATGGAAATTCTTCTTTGCTCCCATTCCTCCCCTTCCTGCTTTGGACTGTTGGGCAAGAGCACAGCTGTGGCAGTTATCTTGGGATCACCAGGGGAAGACAAAAAGGATCCCAGGGAGGCCAAATTGCATCCTGACATTACTGAGTTGCTAATCTAGCAATGGAACATCCTACTTGCAGATTTCCATCAATAAGATAATTAATGTCTATATTACTTACAAGACTTTTACTTAGGAATTATGCTGCAAAAGTATACTGAAGTGATAATCACTTAGTAGAATACTGAACAGTATAAAATACACTGTATATATATATATGTATTTTTAAGATTTTTATTTATTTATTTGACAGAGAGAGCACAAGTAGGCAAAGTGGCAGGCAGAGGAAGAGGGAGAAGCAGGCTCTTGGCTGAGCAGGGAGCCCGACATGGGGCTCAATCCCAGGACCCCAGGATCATGGCCCGAGCCAAAGGCAGCTGCCCAGTCGACTGAGCCACCCAGGCACCCTGAAATACACTGTATATTTTAATATAAATATATATTTTAACATATATTTATATAAATATTAAAATATTTTATATGAATACTATGTATTTATAAACATATATTTTGATATCAAAACTATTATGTTGGGGGGTGCCTGGGTGACTCAGTGGGTTAAAGCCTCTGCCTCCGGCTCAGGTCATGATCTCAGGGTCCTGGGATCGAGCCCCACATCGGGCTCTCTGCTCAGCGGGGAGCCTGCTTCTCCCTCTCTCTGCCTTCCTCTCTGCCTGTTTGTGATCTCTCTCTGTGAGTCAAATAAATAAATAAATAAATCTTTAAAAAAAAAGTTAAAAAAAAAAAAAAGCCTCTGCCTTCAGCTCAGGTCATGATCTCAGTGTCCTGGGATCGAGCCCCACATCGGGCTCTCTGCTCAGCAGGGAGCCTGCTTCCTCCTCTCTCTCTGCCTGCCTCTCTGCCTGCTTGTGATCTCTCTCTGTCAAATAAGTAAATAAAATCTTTTAAAAAAATAAAAAACTACTATGTTGGGTTAAAAAAAGCAAGTTGCAGAATAATATCTGTGCAATATTTATATAAAGTTGAATGATTAATGTGTTATTTGTATATTTTAAACATAGACTAGAAAGATACATACTGTCTATAGCATAGTGGATATCACTGGGAAGGGAGTAAGGGAAATGAAATCAGGAAGGGAACATAAACTGGACTCATCTGTTCCAATAATGATTTGCATAGTTTTCAAAACAATATCCAAATCAAATGTGGCAAATATTGACTTTGTTAAAACTGAGTGGTAAATAAACTTGTCATATTCTTCATTTTTTGTTTGTGAAATAGCTCGTGATTATGATGATTAGATTAAAAACCCTGGTGAGGTTACTTAATTTTCCTGTGTTTACAATTGAAATAATCTCAAAGTCATATTTTAGAGAATAAAAGTATGTTTACATACATACATTTTTTTCTTCACTTGTAAATTAGAAATGGCCACTGGAGATGGCACCAAAGAGTCAGGAAAAACACTAGGCTATATGACAGATTAATTCTCTCTCTCTTTTTTTTTTTTTTAAGATTTTTTATTTATTTATTTGACAGAGATCACAAGCAGGCAGAGAGGCAGGCAGAGGGAGAGGGGGAAGCAGGCTCCCTGCTGAGCAGAGAGCCTGATGCGGGGCTAGATCCCAGGACCCTAGGATCATGACCTGAGCGGAAGGCAGAGGCTCAACCAACTGAGGCACCCAGGCGCCCCCAGATTAATTCTCTTAAAGGTACTAAATATAATTGTGAAAATCCCATGTATATTATTAAGACTTCTAATAACAATATCTTGTATTTGCGTATTAGTGGTTCAGAAATAATGATAAAGACACAAATCTAAATGCCAACAAACTTTGTAGGACACCTCCAGAAGGAATAAAGTACCTCCTTTAGGAGGTCTTAGGATGAGAAGAGACTCCCCAACTCAATATGTTGTTTCTAAGTCTTTTGCCAAAGGATCTTTGGTCAGGGTCTAACTAGGAAAATAGAAACCACTCTAAGCATTGAAAACAGGGGAGAAAACCCCAGAGGGAACCTAATACAGGGAATTGGATGGAGGAGCCCAGAAACCTGGCTAGGCAGTGAGGCAACTCAGCCCTTAGAAGAGCGGGACACGGCTATTGCCAGCAGGGCTGGAGCAAGGCGGGGAAAGAAAGGAAGCCCCAGAAATTCATCAAGTTCAAGGGCTGGGGTCATTGAGCAAATCCCTGTGGAGGGATGAAGCCTTTGCCAGAAAGACTACCTGAGGCAGAGAAAGAAGAGGAGAAATACCCCTGGTTTCTCTCTTCCTCTTGCCTTCCGAGTTCCTAATGATGCCTCGCATTGGCTGGACTTAGCCAGAAGTCAGCTAACCTGGGAGCCTGGGAAACAGCCTATAGGAGTCAGCCTCAAGATACAGAGCAGAGCAGAGCAAGGGCAGAAATGAGATCTGCGGGCAGAGGATCCACCCCACTAGTTGTAAACTTAAGTAGTTATCGTTAAATTTTCTTATTTCTCACATTTCTTTTCAAACTGGTTCTTGTGCGCCTGGGTGGCTCAGTGGGCTGGGCGTCTGCCTTCGGCTCAGGCCATGATCCCAGAGTCCCAGGATCAGTTCTACATCTGGCTCCTTGCTCAATGG
>CM052898.1:53561972-53762710 GCA_028534135.1 Potos flavus | reverse complement strand
ATAATAAAATAAAATAGGAAAAATCAGTCTTTACTTACTTTAAACCTGTCTTTACTTAAAATACTGATATACTGCTCATCATGAATATATTAATTCCTGATTTTTAAAAATGTTGCCTTAAAATATTATGTATCTTGATTACTGAATTTGTTGGCACTTCCTTAAATTTTTCCACCTGAAGTGAGTGTTCAGCACTGTTTGGATCCATTTCACAGTCACACAGAATTCACCAGATTTGGGTCAAATGATTACTGGCACACTTTAAGTTAGCAAATAGTTTTGCCTTAGAAGCTTGATTGGAATAGCCAGTGAATGAAAAGCAAAGCTGGGACAGGAGATTGATACCCATCCCTTTGGATGTAACTGCTTTGGCAAAATGGGTAGAAATTTAGGCTTTCACATCTTTGTAGTATTTCTTGGTAATTATGTATTCACTGTGATGAATTGGTTGCGAAATAATCCGTAGTTTCCACCAGAAATTTGATTATGGGAATAACACTTGATTTAGCCCTTTGTATCCTAAAAGAAAGAAAGAAAGAAAGAAAGAAAGAAAGAAAGAAAGAAAGAAAGAAAGAAAGAAAGAAAGAGAGAAAGAAAGAAAAAAGAAAAGCTAGGTCTAGAGTCCAAGAACTCTTTCCAAGTTCCAGTTGCGACACTTACCAGGTGAGCAAGTTGATTTATTGATTTACTTCTTGGAGCCTCAATTTCCTCACACTTAAAATGGGTTTGAATATCCATATTACAACAATATTGAGGACAAAAAGAAACAATCATTGCAAAACCTCTTTAAGAAACTGTAAAAGACCATTCAGAAATGTCAAACCTCCTAATACACTGAGGAATTCTCATCTTCGTGGGGGAGGGGCAAAGGACGAGGGAGACAGAATCTTTTTTTTTTTTTTGAGTATTTATATATTTTTTAAAGATTTTATTTATTCATTGACAGACAGAGATCACAAGTAGGCAGAGGCAGGCAGAGAGAGAAGGGGAAGCAGGCTCCCCGCTGAGCAGAGAGCCCGCTGCAGGGCTCGATGCAGGGCTCGATCTGAGGACCCTGAGATCATGACACAAGCCGAAGGTAGAGGCTGTAACCCACTGAGCCACCCAGGCACCCCAGGAGACAGAATGTTAAGCAGGCTCCACACCCAATGCAGAGCCCAATCTTTATCTCACAACCCTGATATCACGACTTGAGCTAAAATCAAGAGTCAGATGCTTAACCAACTGAGCCACTCAGGCATCCCAGAATTCTCATTATCTTGAAGTCATGCTGCATTCATAGATATTGGCACACTTGCTAAGCATCAATATAATGATATTTAAAGACAGTATTTGGAGATTACAACTGAGGGGACAGAAAGAGGATTCATATCAAGAGATTGTTTCCATAGTGCAAGAGAAGATTTGAAAATTGCTAGTACAGTCTTTGGCAGTCAGGAACATCTTCTTGAGAAAATGATGCCAGTGTTTCCTGGGAAGGAAATGGCATTAGCTACAAAAGAGGGCGTGTATGGGATGGAAACTGAAAAGGGATTATAGGCAGGTCATGAAAGGTCTTAAAAGTCATTTTAAGGAGTTTGGAATTGGTGCTAAAAGCAATGAAGTGTCTTAAATGGATATGGACATGATCAGATTAGCATTAAAAAAATCTATCTCGGGGTGCCTAGGTTGCTCAGTCCATTGAGCGTCTGCTTTCAGCTCAAGTTATGATCCCAGGGTCCTAGGACTGAGCCCCGTGTTGGGCTCCCTGCTCAGCAGGGGAATGCTTTTCACTCTGTCTCTGCCTGCTGCTCTGCCTGCTTGTGCTCTCTATCTTTCTGTCAAATATATACATAAAATCTTTTTAAAAAATAAAAAATAAAAAAACCTATCTCTGGCTAAATGAAGGCATTCTGGAAGGGGAAAAAGATTGGATGACAAGGTTGCTGTGGCACTTGTCTCAGAGGCGATAATGACTTGGGAATAGAGTGGCAGTGAGAATGGAAGGATCCATCATATGGAGGAGGTAGAATCCACAGACCTCGGTTGGTTTGTTGAACCAGATGGGGAATGAAGAATTGGGAGATGGTGTTTCAGTTACCTGTTGTTACACCCTCAAATTTAGCAGTTTAAAAGAACAACTTGTACATCCACATGCAAAAGAATAAGGTTGGGGAGCACCTGGGTGGCTCAGTAGGTTAAGGGTCTGACTCTTAATTTTGGCTCAGCTCATGATCTCAGGGTCATTAGATTGAGCTCCATGTGGGGTTCTGAGCTGGGTGTGGAGCCTGCTTGGGATTCTCTCTCTCCCTCTCCATCTGCTTCCCCCCAACAACAACAACAGAAAAAAAAACAACTTTTTGGCGGGGGTAGAGCTTGCATATGCTTGAAAGGGAGAGGCAGGGAGGGACAGAGCGGAAAGGGAGACAGAAAATCTCAAGCACATGCCCAGCCCAGCACAGAGCCGAGCCCAGGGCTTGATCTCACCACCCTGAGATCGTAACCTTACCTGAAATCAAGAATCAGAACGCTTAACTGACTGAGCCACCCAGGCATCCCTTAAAAATAAAATCTTTAAAAAAAAGTTAGAATTAGAAATTGGTAATGATTGTACAACTTCATGAATGTACTAAAAACCACAGAACTGCACACTTTACAAGGGTGAGTTGCATGGTATGTTAATTATATCTTAATTTTTAAAATTAGATTTAAAAAATGCAACAACAATGCCTTATTATTTTTTGCCATTCCAGAGGTTGACTGAGCGGTTTTTCCACTTAGTATGGTATTAGATAGGATCACTCATGTGACTACATTGCTGGCAGCTGAGTTGAGCTGGAAGGTTTAAGAAGGCTTCATTCTTGAGGTGCCTGGGTGGCTCAGTCAGCTGAACGTCCGACTCTCGGTTCCAGCTCAGGTCACGATCTCAGTGTCCTGTGATCAAGACCGGTGTCAGGCTCCATGGTCAGCACAGAGTCTATTTGGGATTCTCTTCCTTTCCCTCTCCCTCTCCCTCTGCCTCTCTTCCAGCTCACACATGCTCACTGTTAAATAAACAAACAAACAAACAAACAAACAAACAAACAAATAAATAAATAAAATTAAAGAAAAAAAAGAAAAGAAGAAGACTTCCTTCTTATGTCTGGAACCTTGGTGCTGGCTGTCAGTTGGGGCATCTTGGGTCTCCTTCATGCGGTCTCTCTCCAGCAAGACAGCCTGAGCTTCCGTACACCTTGGTGGCTGAGAACAAGAGAGGAAAAGTGGAAGCTGCAATTCTTTTGAAGGACTAGACCCAAACCTGGCTCACCATCCCTTCTGCATTCTGTTGGTCAGAGCAAGTCACAGCTCGGTTTCAAATAAATAAATAAATAAATAAATCTTTAAAAAATATATATATGTGTGTATATATATATGCTCTATGATCCATTTGTATTATTATTATTTTTAAAGATTTTATTTATTTATTTGACAGAAAGAGATCACAAGTAGGCAGAGAGGCAGGCAGAGGGAGAGGGGGAAGCAGGTTCCCCGCTGAGCAGAGAGCCCGATCCCAGGACCCTGACATCATGACCTGAACCAAAGGCAGAGGCTTTAACCCCCTGAGCCACCCTGGTGCCCCAATACATTTGTATAAATTTGAATACAGGTGAAATTTGTGTTTGGTGTTTGCCATCAGTATAGTGATTACCTTTGTGGAGAAATGGGAGGAGTCATGAGGGGGGCCTCTAGTTGTAGATAGTTTGTTGTCCTTTCTCTGGGTGCTAGTTATGTGGATATGTTGAAAATTCAATAAACTGTACTTATGATTTGCGCACTTTTCTATGTGAACATTAACGTGAATAAAAAAGTTTTTTTTAAAAGCAGGCAGCCACTTAAAAGGGACACAGGAGCCTACCTGAAAAAGCTCCTAATTAATAAAGCTGAAACAATTGCAGCAACAAAATAAGTTAATATTGGATTGTAAACACAATCATGAGTCCATACTCATGAAATTTATGATTAAATAAGTAACTAAATGGGGGAGAAAAGACAAATCTCCCTTAGAAAAGATTATCTATATACATACTCCTCACTGCACAAGGTAGAGTTTAAAACATCCTCCACTTCCCAACCTAAGTGCGAACTGCACTTAATGACTCATTTCCAAAGAGTAGAGTGTGGAGGTAACTTTACACTGGAGATGCCTGGCAGACCCTACCTGAGCCAGGTGATCACAGTTAATATCATCATTTGCCAGCATGTACTGTACATTTGATGTGATGGGAATGGCAAGTTACCTCTGGTTTTCCTCCTAAAAACCCATAATCCTAGTTTAACTGTAACTGAACTCAATGGCTGGTGCACTTGGGGTGCATCAAATCCCAAAGAAGTTTTGAAAGCAAATAAACTTTTTTTCAAACATTTTTTTAAAGATTTCATTTATTTATTTGAGAGAGAGAGAAAAGGAGAACACAGAGAAGCAGACTGCCCACTGAACAGAGAGGCTGATGTAAGATTCGATCCCAGGACCCTGAAATCATGACCTGAGCCAAAGGCAGATGCTTAACCAACTGAGGCACCAGGCACTCTGAAAGCAAAGAGCTTTTTATTACTTGCTATGTGTAAGGAGACAGTTCTAAAAGCACTGTGTTCCCATGGATTAGTACAAGACGCTTTTTTAGTCACTGTATTAGCGGGCAGAGCAGGTAGCTTCCATATACATTAAGAAACTTATACATATTCTATTACTTAGGCTCTTTAACTATGCTTGTCTAACACATTAACATGCTAGTGCATATAGGTATGTTCAAAAAATGGCAGAAAACCCAGCCTATAGAAGGAGACCTTAGTATTATAATGAATTAAAGGCAACTTCAAGACAACTGAGGGAGGAAAATAATAATAAACAAACAAACAAACAAATAATGGGGCTCTTGGCTGGCTCAATTAACAGAAGATGCAGCTCTTGATCTCAGGGTTGTAAATTCAAGCCCCGTGAGTATAGAGATTACCTCAAATTAAAATCTTCTTGGGGGCACCTGGATGGTTCCATCCGTTAAGTGTCCAACTCTTGATTTTGGCTCAGGTCATGAACTCAGGTTTGTGAGATCAAGCCCTGTGCCAGGCTCCGTGCTGGGTGTGGAGGCTGTCTAAAATTCTCCCTCTCCCTAACAACAGCAACAACAGCAACAACAACAATAATAATAAAATACAAATAAAAAAGACAACTCCATGGGGCTTCTGCACAGATCCTCAGTCCCAGTCCCGCTCAAACTGGCTCATGTAATGGGCTATCAGGTAAACACCTAGCTGGATAGTCTCCTTAGCTGGAACTGCTGGTTCTGCAAAACAAAACACGTTCCTTCCCTGTTTTTGTTCCTTCCCCCTCCTTCCTTCTGCTGAGAGCTTTTAGCCCTCTGATCTAAGTAACTCCACTGCTTGCTAATAGGGGCAGGGGTGTCCTGAGAAGGTAGATCCTATTGACTGAAGGGCCATCAAGTCATGTTAGCAGGTGTCCTGGTGCCACTTTGGTCCTCTGTAGGTCTTTTCCATTTCAAGAGACTTGGAATCTAAAATATACCTTTATTCTCTATGTTAAAGATTTCAGGGGCGCCTGGGTGGCTCAGTGGGTTAAGCCTCTGCCTTCGGCTCAGGTCATGATCTCAGGGTCCTGGGATCCGGCCCCACATCAGGCTCTCTGCTCAGCAGGAAGCCTGCTTCCCCCTCTCTCTCTGCCTGCCTCTCTGCCTACTCGTGGTCTCTCTCCTCTCTGTCAAATAAATAAATAAAATCTTTATTTAAAAAAAGATTTCATTAGGTATATTTCGTAATTGTATCTCTAGGGTAGTGTTGATTAACTACTTGTCCCACAGGTTGCTTTGAAAGATAAAGCAGGCATTGCTATCCCTGGAGGCTAGGCCTATGTGTTCCTTGGTTTGTCCAGCTGTGCCTGGGGACAATTTGACTGTTTCTGTTCTGAACTGACAAGATGAATGTCCGGGTGCCAGCTTCATAACCGTGAACAAAATAAATCAAATCAAATGTGCATTCTTCGAAAGTCCTGACCAGTACTCCTTAAAGCTGTCAAAATCATCAAGGACAAGAAAAATCTGAGAAACTATCATAGTCAAGACTAGCATAAGAAGACATAATGAATGTAACGTGGTGTCCTGACAGAATGCTGGAACAGAATGAGGACATTGGGGAAAATTGGCGAAATTTAAAAATATATGGTAATATACTAATCAAGATCGTTTCTTAGATGTGATGGATGTACCAGTTATTTAGTCAAAATTTAAGATGCTCACAACACGGGAAACTAGGTGAGGTGTATACAGGAACTCTATGTATCATCTTCACAATTTTTCTGTAAATACAAAACTATTCTAAAATAAACGTTTTGTTTTTAAACGGGAACTGCAACAGTGCCTTCCCCCAGAATTGGGAGAAATCAGCGAAAGCGTACAGGCCAAGCGCACGGCTCAATGCTTAGCACGCAGGTGTCAGGTGTTATCGTTGTGATTTGACGTAAAATGCGGGAGGAAAGCTCTGACATTTAAGAATTTTAAACAGGATAAGCAAGAGGGAATCGTGTGCAGACCCCTCCCAGGTTACCCAACACACGCCCACAGCCATAAGAGAGCATCCGTCTGGTCAGGCGCGCTCGCATACGCACACGTACACGCCTCCGGGGGCGGGGCGCTCGGGGGACGCCAGCGTGGGGCGGGGCCAGCCGCAGTTCCCGCACCGACAGCGGCCCCCGGAAGTAGTGTGTACCGGGATGCCGTGGAGCGGAAGCTGTGTCTGGCGGGAGACGGTGGGGCTACCCGGCCGGAGACGCTACCTCTTGTTGCTAGACGACGCGAACTAGCCTTCGTCACTTCCTCAGCCCGCCGTCAGCCCACTCCCCAGGCCGGAACCCAGGAGCCGGGGTGGACTCGTCTTCCGAGGTCCAGGACCGCAGCCGGCTCGGCAGCTGGAGTTAAGGCCACGCCACCTGCGGGGAAGAACCTAAGCTGGGGTGGGAAGATGGCAGCAGACAAGCCTGCAGGTGAGGCGCCCACGCCCCGTGTGCTGAAGCGGTGGGACACGCAGGGGTGAGCCGACCCAGGCGCGGAGTCGGTGGGGACCCGAGGGCGACTTTAATTTGGGTGTGCATTTCTCTCCCCCGTCCTCTCCCTCGGCCGTCCCAAATGTGAGTCTTTGGGTCCCAGATCGATAGGTCTTTTTTTTACCTAAGTGCAGTATGAAGTCACTACTTGCCGCCTCTCTCCAGAATATCTGACTTAAATTTATTTAACCACTTCACAGGCTTGTCGGTTTTCCAGTGGGGAAGGCAGAACAAGTAAAGTTCACCTAGAGCGCACCGCTGCCTTATGTCCCCTGGCTCAGGATAAGACACCTGGGCTGTTTCGCCCCACATAAGCCTGCCTCTGGTCAGCGACGTCCTATGTAATTAGCTTTGTGAAAGCTAGTTTAAGCAGACATAAAATTAAAGTGTCTCTTCATTCTGTGCTCTCAAATATCTTGTGTTTGGAACCTATTTTCTCGTAGTTTCTCAAGGTTAATTAATTTAATCTCGATTATTTTCTTCATGAATTACTGCTCCATTCCTAGAATCTTGTCCATTACCATATGTAAAAATCTTTCCTGCCTACCTCTGGGATGGTCTGCCATATGTATCTTGTAAGAAATTAATGTTCCCTATGGCATCTCATTTATGTTGGGAGAACTTAACTGACAGATCTTAGAAATGGGCAACACTTAGACTTTTTGCAGTGAAATTTAGAAAAAAGGAAAAGACAATCTCTGTATTCTGTAGGTTTTGATCTCAGTAACTGACAGACTTGATTTGAAATGAAAGTGATCTGATCCTAATATAGGTACAGATGAATAAAATTGTTGAAAGACCTTTTCAGTAAACTGAGAAGAAAAACAGTAGAGAAAAGGTTTACAAACTGAGGAGAATAGAGTATGCTATAGAATTTTAGGTAGGCTGGTCACAGAAAGGCTCAGGTGAGGTGATATTTGAGCAGATACCCACATGACATGAAGGAGAGAGCCATATGGAATGGGTAGGATGGATAGAGAGAATGTTCCAGGCAGGAAATAAGCATGTCTTGTCCAAGGCTGGACAAGGGGATCAGCATTTTCCTTCTTAATTGAAGGCAGTATCTGTTTCCCAGGTTTACCATTCCTACTTGCCCATATCTTTTGCACTTGCCTGGAATGACCTTTGTAGGCCTAACGCCCATCTAGTTTTCCAGTCCTGCCTCAGTCATAAAGCATTCTTCCACTTGTTCATTCACTCACAAAGATTAAGTACCAGGCACTGCCTTGGGTATTGAAGAAATGAATATAACACACTCCCTGCCTTTGAGGACCTACTGCTCAGTCTGTGAGAGACCTAACATAGTGGCACATCCATGTGGTAGTATGTATGTAATATGTGTAGTGGAGGAATAAGGTCCAAGGGGGTTTTGGGACTCTGTCTTTGGCTGAAGTTTATAGGCCACGGTGTAGGAAATTCTTACCTAGATAATGTTAAATTTGTATTAAGTAGATGAATGTTTAATATGGTTCCTTTGAATCTCTCCTCCTCTCCATCCCCATTTCACCTGCTGTGATACTAGCCTTTATTTCTTAATGTGGTCTGTTTCACATTAAGCAGCCTTCTGACTGGTTTTTGTTTCTCTTCCTATCCAGTCCATTCTTCTCACTGCTGTAATTTTATTTCTAAAACACTAATTGGAACATACCATTCCCATGCCTGTAAACTTTCTGATTGTACCATTTTGTGTGCATCAAATCCTCACTCTTAAATGTCATTTGTGAAACTTTAGAGTCTGTTTCCAGCTGATGTTTCTATATCAACACACCTAGCTCTTTACACCAGAAATGACTCTCTTGAAAAGGATTGTGTCCTTTCGAGTTTCTGAGTGGTAAGAAAAAAAAGAAAGTGGTATCTTCCTTTCTCTTCTCAATCTGATAAACACTCTCTTCGTTCAAAGTCTAGTTTATATGCTGCTTCATCTCTGAGCTCCTGAGCTCAGAGCCCTTGTCATGGAGGGTATTGTGTACTTATTCTTAATTAGGTAAGAAAAGAAACTCATGAAAGCCTTTAAGGAAGTAAGTGACCTGATCACAGTGTGGGAGGGGGTAGAATTAAATGAAACAAGACTGGAAGCCCAGAGAATAGCTAAAGCCAGCTAATGTTGTGATATTAATTTATTCAGTAAATATTTACCTATGGCCTGTTTTGCCAGGCACGAATATAATCTCTGTAGTTATGAGACTTATAGTACGAAAGACGGTAAACAAAATAAAAAATAATTGTGATTTTTTTTTTAAGATTTTATTTATTTATTTGACAGAGTGAGAGAGAACAAGCAGGGGGAGCAGTAGAAGGAGAGGGAATCCAACACGGGGCTCAACCCCAGAACCCCGGGATCACGACCTGAGCCGAAGGCGGATGCTCAACCATCTGAGCCACCCAGGCACCCCAATAATTGTGATTTTTTTAAAAAGATTTTATTTATTTATTTGACAGAGATCACAAGTAGGCAGAGAGGCAGGCAGAGGGAGAGAGAGAAGCAAACTCCCCGCTGAGCAGAGAGCCCAATGCGGGGCTTGATCCCAGGACCCTGAGATCATTACCTGAGCCAAAGGCAGAGGCTTTAACCCACTGAGCCATCCAGGCGCCCCAATAATTGTGATTTTTAAGTTGTGATAAATATTGTGAAGGAAAGAAAAATGAGTAGGAGGACAGAGGATAACTGAGAGCAAGGATCCTGTTTTGAATAGATTGGTTAGAAAAGGAAGGGCTCTCTTAGAGGTAACACTGGAACAGAGACGCTGAATATAAAAAGCCAGCCATGTGGGGAAAAAGTGATCCAGGTAAGAGGAGAAACAAATGTATAGACCCCTTGCAAAATGTTTAAAGAGAGTGAGAAGACCCCTTAAATATAAGAACTTCGAAGAAAGGTACTTTTATCTGTGTTAGTCTTGCTCTTATCTCCAGTGCCTAGAACAATGGCTGGCATATAGGAGGCACTCGATACATATTTATAATGTAGTGAGCAAAGGAACATGAAAGAGATGAATTCGGTTGTGTCAGGGGCTGGCTTATGTCAGTTTGAGTTCATTCTAATCGGAAGCCATTGGGAGATTTCAGCAAGAGCATCATGTGACCTGATTTATGTTTTAACTGAGCAAGGTGAGAACTGATGAAGAGGTTGAAAACAAGGGGTTTGAAACCAGACAGCCTGGGTTCATCCTACCAAGACACCACTCGGTATTCGTGCGACCTTGGGCAAATTTTCTTTTTTAAAGTAGGCTGCACACCCAGCATGGAGCCCAACAGAGGGCTTGAACCCTGAGATTAAGACCTGAGCTGAGGGGTGCCTGGGTGGCTCAGTGGGTTAAAGCCTCTGCCTTTGGCTCAGGTCATGATCTCAGGGTCCTGGGATCAAGCCCCACATGGGGCTCCTTGCTCGGTGGGAAGCCTGCTTCTCCCTCTCTCTCTGCCTGCCTCTCTGCCTACTTGTGATCTCTCTCTCTGTCAAATAAATGAATAAAAAAATCTTAAAAAAAAAAAAAAAAGACCTGAGCTGAGATCAAGTGTCAGATGCTTGGGGTGCCTGGGTGGTTCAGTTGGTTAAGTGTCCAGCTCTTAATTTCAGCTCAGGTCATGATTTCAGGGTTGTGAGATTGAGCGCCATGTGGGGCTCTGTGCTCAGCAGAGAGTCTGCTTGAGATTCTCTCTCTGCCCTTCTCCCCTGCTCGCTTGCTCATGCGCTCTCAAATAAATATATAAATGAGTCAGACGTTTGACCAACTGAGCCACCCATGTACCCCTTTGTTAAATGTTAAGACCCTTTTTTTTTTTTTTTTTTTAAAGATTTTATTTATGTATTTGACAGCGAGAGAGGGAACACAAGCAGGGGGAGTGGGAGAGGGAGAAGCAGGCTTCCCGCAGAGCACGGAGCCCGATGTGGGGCTCGATCCCAGGACCCCGGGATCACGACCCGAGCAGAAGGCAGATGCTTAACGACTGAGCCACCCAGGCGCCCCTGTTAAGACCCTTTTTAAGCCTCAGCTTTCCTCTGTGTAAAATGAGAATGATAACAGTATCTGTGTCTCAGCATTAGTATAGGTTGAAATGACATCATCTGAGGCTCTGATTTTATTTTATATGTGGGCTAATATTACTTTGGGGTTGGTAGGATGGTGAGGAGAGGCAGATAGGAGAAATGTTTAGGGAATAAAACTGGCAGAATTCGTCACTGATTGGGTACAGTAAGGTGAGCAGAAAGCCTTGCTCCTTAGGAAAGGTTCTTAGTTGAACCTCAGTTTCTTCATTTGTAAGATGGGTGTCCTAACAGTTTCCTGACTTTTTTTTTAAGATTTTATTTTTAAGTAATCTCTGTGCCCAACATGGGGCTCACACTTAACCCCAAGACCAAGAGTCACATGCTCTACCAACTCAGCCAGCCAGGCGCCCCCTAACTTCTAATAGCATTTTATTTCATTTATTTTATTATTTTCTTTTTTTAAGATTTCATCTATTTATTTGACAGAGACAGTGAGAAAGAGAGTGAGCACAAGTAGGAGGAGTTGCAGAGGGAGAGGGAGAAGCAGGCTCCCCACTGAGCAGGGAGCCCGTCATAGCACTTGATCCCAGGACCCTGGGATCACGACCTGAGCTGAAGGCAGACACTTAACTGACTAAGCCCCCAGGTGTCCCTTTATTTTATTTTATTTTTTAAAGATTTTGTTTATTCATTAGAGAGAGAGCAGGGGGAGGGCTGGGGGTGGGGGTGCAGAAGGAGAGAGAGAAAGAATCTGCAGCAGACTGCCTGACGCGGGGCTTGATCCCACAACTGCCAGATCATGACCTGAGCTGAAACCAAGAGTTGGACATTCAACCAACTGAGCCACCCAGGTACCTCCCTAATAGCATTTTAATTTATTTATCTTATAGGGTTGTAGCTTGAGGTACCTCAACTGAGGTAAGGTGTATTATTTAGCTCACATCCTCTGAGAAGCAGAACCCAATTAAAGTGCTTTTTATTTGGAAGGTGAAAACTCATGATAGTAAAAGTGCGAGAGAAGAAAGTAAGGCAAAGGAAAGTACCGTACATTACATACCTGGCTCCTGTTTAACCTTGAGCTAAGAGACAGAGCAGGTCAGTTGCATAAGGCATTTCTCTGAAGGGTTTCAGGGAGAAGCTACACTTCAGAGTAGTCCATATGAGAGAGAAAAGGATAACTTATCTGTCCAGTTTCCTCCCATTTCCTGTTTCCAATTGGTAAAGACTCACTCCTTGGGAACCAAATTTCCCTGTGCTTCTGGATTGTATGGTTTCTCAATGACCAGTCTGCCAGCAGTTCTCACACTCTGATTTGTATTTCAACGAAATTGTAGAGGGAGGGTGGATGGGAGACCAGCCAAAGACAAAGATTAAGGGGCAATGGGCGGTTCACAAGGTCCATGTACCTATATAACATATAAAAGTGATGTGAAACTGGTTGTATTTTTGACTTAAGTACCAACAGTGTTTTAGGATGATTTATTTGACCTTATATTTTTATGGTTATCCTAAAGGAGAAAATCGCTGGCGTTAGGACACAAAATCCTAGATTTGAATTTATCTGAGAATTTGAACTGCGAGCTTGGCTGTAGTAGGCTTAATAGGAAAAGATTGATAATATTATGAATAAGGGGAAGATCAGACCTGATGGGTAATATGAAATCAGGAGAAGGGTGCTTACATATGGCTTTGAAATTTTAAGCCAAGATGGCCATAAAAATAAGGGGCGCCTGGGTGGCTCGGTTAGGCATCTGCCTTCAGCTCGGGTGGTCCTGGGATCAAGTCCTGCATTGGGCTCTCTGCTTAGCAGGAAGCCTGCTTCTCCCTCGGGCTCTCTGCTTGGTGGGAAGCCTGCTTCTCCCTCTCCCACTCCTCCTGCATGTGGTCCCTCTCTCGTTGTCTCTGTGAAATAAATAAATAAAATCTTAGAAAAAAAAATGATAAGAACAAACAAATGGGAAAATTTTAAGCCAAGGCTATTTTTATTTTATTAAAGACACCCAAAACTGATGAGTATTATTAAGTGTATAAAGTAAAAAGTATTAAATTCTCTGTTGCCTCTACCCAGTCTCTGCCTCCAGGTAGCTTATACTGAGTTTGTGTGTTCTTTCAGACTTTTCCTATGCCTACCCAAGCTCATATTGTCTTAAAAATATATATGTGCAGGGGCACTTGGATGGCTCAGTTGGTTAAGCTTCAGACTTTTGGTTTGGGCTCAGGTCATGATCTTATGGGTTGTGGGATTGAGTCCCACTCCATGCTCAGGGCAGAGCCTGCTTGAGATTCTTTCTCCCTTCCCTCTCCCTCTGCTCCTCTGCATCCATGCACGTTCACACACTCTCTCTCTCTCTCAAATAAATAAATAAATAAATAAATAAATAAATAAATAAATAAAATATTTATCTATCTATATATGCAGATGAGGAAATAAACTATGCAATACTGTCCTACCACTTGCTTTCTTCAGGGTCCTGTAAGGAATCTGCATATTTGATATTTTTTCAACTTTGTATTACAAATGATTTGAAACATCCAAAAATTGAAAAAATGAATATCCGTATGCTCACCACCTAGTTTAATGATTGTTACATTTTACCATTTTTACTTCTTCTATCTCTAGTTACAACTTTTAGTGTTGAATCATTTCTAAGTAAGTTATAGACACTTCATCTCTAAATATTTCACCATGCATTTTTTAAAAAGATTTTATTTATTTGATAGAGTGAGCACAAGCAGGGGGAGCAAGAGAGGGAGAAGCAGGTTCCCCACTGAGCAGGGAGCCCAACACAGGGCTTGATCCTAGGACCCTGAGATCATGACCTGAGCCAAAGGCAGATGCTTAACCGACTGAGCAACCAGGCACCCCTCACCATGCATTTTTTAAAAATATGGCCATTCACCTATATCACCATTGTCTTACTTTAGAAAATTAATACTTGAGGGGCACTTGGGTGGCTCAGTGGGTTAGGGCCTCTGCCTTCAGCTCAGGTCATGATCTCGGGGTCCTGGGATGGAGCTCTGGGTCGGGCTCTCTGCTCAGCGGGGAGCCTGCTTCCCTCTCTCTGTGCCTGCCTCTCTGCCTACTTGTGATCTCTCTCTCTCTCTCTCTGTCAAATAAATAAATAAATAAAATCTTTTAAAAAAGAAAATTAATATTTGAATATATTAAATTTCCCAGTTGTCCCCAAAATGCTATTTAAAGGCTTAAAGAAGCTTGTGCTTATGTGGCAAAGTATCAGTTAAAAGATAATAGTTAAAAAGATGAAAAGTAGGGGCGCCTGGGTGGCTCAGTCATTAAGTGTCTGCCTTTGGCTCAGGTCATGATCCCAGGATTCTGGGATCGAGCCCTGCATCCGGCTCCCTGCTCGGTGGGAAGCCTGCTTTCCCTCTCCCACTCCCCCTGCTTGTGTTCCCTCTCTTGCTGTCTGTCTCTCTGTCAAATAAATAATAAAAATAAAATCTTTTTAAAAAAAAAGATGAAAAGTACAACATAGGGAATAGAGTTAATAATACTGTAATAATGTATTAACTGTGGCAAGCACCGAGTAATGTATAGACTTGTTCAATCAACGTTTTGTACACCTGACACTAATATAACACTATATTAATTAAACTTCAGTTAAAAAAAGAAAGGTGTGCTTTTCAAACTAAGATCCACTCATGGTTTACACATTTGTGTGTATATATATATATATATATATATATATATATATATATAATAATGGGGTTATAAGTTCAAGCCCCACATTGGTGTAGAGACTACTTAAAAATAAAATCTTTAAAAAAAAAAGTTGGGACGGGTGGCTTAGTCAGTTAAACGACTGCCTTTGGCTCAGGTCATGATCCCAGAGTCCTGGGTTCGAGTCCCACATCAGGTTCCTGCTCAGCGGGGAGCCTGCTTCCTCTCCCTCTGCTCGTGCGTGCGTGCACGCTCCCTCTCTCTCTCTCTCTCTCTGACAAATAAAATCTTAAAAAAAAATGTTGACTGTAAAAGCTTAAGGGAAATCTAGGCTTTCTGAATCTATAACCTTAATAATGAATGTATAACCTTAATAAATCAAGTATTAATATTTGAAAACCAGAGTAAATCTCTTTTCTGTACATAAAAACTACTCCAATATGAAAATTAAAATACTCAGTAGGAGTGCCTGGCTGGCAATCAGTGGACTGTGCTCTTGATCTTGGGGTTGTTTGAACCCCACAATGGGTACAGAGATTACTTAAAAATAAAATCTTAAAAAAAATTTTAATAACTCAGCATGGTAGAGGTCTGGTTTGCCTGTCTTCCCCAAAGCATGTTATTATTAATTCTTGATTATTTTCTTCCTTTATTTCTGTCGTGCTGGACAGGGTGCTCAAGTCTGAGGCATTGCTGGTCACATATTATTTCTCTGAGTTGTGTAGTAATTAGCTGTTACATGTATAGGGTTTCAATAAGTCGGAAAGTCAGACACACTTGTCCAAGTGATAGAAAACCACATGTGAGGTGTGTGAACAGTTATAATGACTTTGGCAGACCTGAATGATTTTTCTTTGAAATGGCATCCTTCTTTTTTAAAACTTGCCTTCACAAAGGCATTAACGTTACTTTGTCACCAAACCAGTAGGTTTCCTTAGTTTTTAACATTCCTTATTCCTGTGGAAAAAATGTCTTTTCTTGAACATCACTGGAGCTATATTTTGAAAAGTGTAGCTTGTGTGGAAGACCCTCCTCCAATCAGGTTTCAATTGTTAACATTCTGTATTAGAATGTGTCTGTGGTTTCAGTTAACTGACTTCTTTCAGTTTTGAAAAAGCAGTGTATTTCTTTTCTACAGACTTCAAACCTAAAGGCAATTGTTTGGTTCAAAATGAAGCCTATTGGCTTAAAGGGTGTCAAGGTTTTTGCTCCTAAGAGCTCGGTGCGCCTGGAAGGTCAGCCATGTTCGTTAGGCCAGAGTAGAAGGAAAGTCAAGCTTATGGATGAACGGCCATACACACTTACAATTGGCAATGGAGACTACTTTTGGACAAATAAAGACACATTATGGAATTACGTGCAGACTCTTTCTGGTAAGAACTCTGAAGTTACAAATAATATTTTAAAAACTGATTACGAAAATAACACCCATTCCTTATAGAAAACTTGAAAGGTGCAGAAAGATAACAAGGAAAATAAAAATAGTAGACCCATTAGAGTATTTTTGTTTTAAAGTTTTATCTTGAAGTAAAAATGCAGATAAAATAATGGTTGGTTAACTTGGAAAAGGCTACTCCTTGAGCTGACTTCTCCGAAATATCTGTAGAAATGACAATTTCAGAGTCTCTTGTAAGCCTTAGAGTCTAGCTTATTTATTATATTAAAGTTGGCTTCTCTCTTTGCCTGGAAGATTGTAGGAGGCATTTACAATTACTGGAGGACAATGGTGGAAAGTAGAAGCTTAAACTCTTCAGTGCGTTGAATTGTAGGGTTATTTCTCCTTGCTTCATAGTATATATAAATTACTCTTCGGCAGTTGGACCCAGAAGTCCCGTAAAAAAAATGTAACCTAGAGAGGGTATATTTTACAAGAAGCTATGTAGAGATAACTTGATGGTACATTAAGAAATTTTGGCATTTGGTTTAAATTTAGTGTACTTCCTTATGAGGGAAGATAAATGTAAACACTTAGGGTTTCTTAAATTTTTTAAAGTGTTTGTGTTCATTGTTAAAAGTTTATGACAGATATACCTGCAGTTGAGGGTTCTGCTTCACTCTAAACTCTGTCTTTGATTTCTGGAGTCCTGAAATCCTGTGTCCCATTTTTACACACTTATGTGTAATTGGTTCTGGGGCACCTGGCTGGCTCAATCAGTAGAGCATGTGACTCTTGATCTTAGGGTTGTGAGTTCAAGCCCCATGTTGGGTGTAGATGTTACTTTAAAAATAAAATCTGGGGCGCCTACATGTCTCAGTCCATTAAATGTCCAACTTTTGATTTCGGTTCAGGTCATGATCTCAGGGTCATGGGATCGAGCCCCACATAGGGCTCCAGGTTCAGTGCAGAGTCTGCTTGTCCCTCTCCCTTTGCTCCTCCCCCTGCTCACATGCATGCTCTTTCTCTCTCAAATAACATTTTTTAAAATGTATTCAAAATAAATAAAAATTTTATTTTTAAGTAATCTCCACACTCAACATGGGGCTTGAATTCAACCCCCACATCAATAGTCATATGCTCTACCAACTGAGCTAGCAGGTGCCCCCAAAATAAAATCTTAAAAAATAATAATAGAAAATAAATAAATAAAAGTAATTGATCCTTACTGTTATTGTACACCTAAATTTTTGCAAAACAGATGTATTTTGAAAACAGGTTAAAAATAACCCATTGTCACTGGCTTTCTAAAGAAAACACTGTTTAACAGTGTTTTTTTTTTTTTTTTTTTTTAAGATTTTATGTTTTAAGTAATCTCTACACCTGGGGCACCTGGGTGGCTCAGTCGGTTAAGCATCCACCTTTGGCTCAGGTCATGGTTCCATGGTGCTGGGATTGAACCCCACATGATGCTCCCTGCTCAGCGGGGAGTTTGCTTCTCCCTCTGCCCCTCCACCCACTTGTGGTTGCTTTCTTTCTCTCTCTCTCTCTAATAAATAGATAAAAGCTTTAAAAAAAAAAAGTATGAAAATTTTCAAAATTAAAAGTTAGGGGAGGGGGTTGGAGAATAAAAATATCCAAAAAAATTAATAGAAAAGTTGATTGGTGGGTTTTTTCAAATCGAAAGAAAATTTGCTTCCTTCCTTCAGAAAGAGCACAAGCGGGGGAGCAGCAGGTAGAGCAGGGCAGAGGAAGAAGCAGACTCCCTGCTGAGCAAGAAGCCCAATGTGGGACTCAACCCCCGGCTCCTGGGATTATGACCTGAGCTGAAGGCAGATGCTTAACCGACTGAGCCACCCAGGTGTCCTAAAGAGAGTTTTCTAAGTGGGAAATATTTGTAAATTGTAGAGGACAGTTTCTAAAGACTGATCTTGATTAAGTACAACTTATATTTTGAGTTTAGTACCTCAGGGAAAAGCAAGAAATGTCATGATTAATTTGAGATTAAATGAAGTTAAAATAATCTATAGCATTATAGCTGGCTCTACCTTCTCAACGTGCTATCTTTCCTCCCCTCCCTGCCATTCCCATTCCCAAAGTCTTTATTATTATTATCACGGTATTGAATAAATGTGAAAAGGGCTGAAAGATTTAAAGGATTTAACATCTTTTACAGTCCCTTAATACACTAGATGCTGCATTTTTATTAGCTCTGTAGATGTGGTTACCTGGAAGTATTTATTCTTACTAATTTTTATAACTTTATTGTCTCCTTTCCTTTAAATAAATAATTAAAAGCTCAGGTATGTTCCTTAGTGTTGAGTGGAAACTATGTTTTGTGGCTACTGCATGTAATTTTACAGAGGAAACTTCAAAGTTTGTGAAAACTGGATAAGCATGATGTTGTCTCTCTTAGGTTCTTTTTTTTTTATTTTTTATTATTTTTATTTTTTTATAAACAACTTTTTTCTTTTTTTTTTTTTAGATTTTATTTATTTATTTGACAGAGAGAGAGATCACAAGTAGGCAGAGAGAGAGGGGAAAGCAGGCTCCCCGCTGAGCAGAGAGCCCGACGCGGGGCTCGATCCCAGGACCCCGAGATCATGACCCGAGCCGAAGGGAGAGGCTTTAACCCACTGAGCCACCCAGGCGCCCCCTTTTTTAAATTTTTTATTTTATTTTTATGATTTAGGTTCTTGTCACTTATCTGACATCAAGGCTCCAAATCCCAAGGAAAAGAAAGATTTCTGCCAGCCCTTCTCCCAAAAAAATCATCTGCCACAGTATATAAATGAGGCTTATTCCAGAAAGATCTCTCGTGAACAAGAAGAGATGGGATCATTTGACTGCATTGTGCTCACAAATGTTGGGATCAATGATACTGCTTCTTTCGTGAAAGAAAAAATACTTCTTTGGGATGCCTGGGTGGCTCAGTGGGTTGAGCATCTGCTTTCCGCTGAGGTCATGATCTCAGGGTCCTGGGATTGAGTCCCGCATCGGGCTCCTTGCCCAGCGGGGAACCTGCTTCTCCCTTTGTCTGCTGCTCCCCCACTTGTGCTCTCTCTCTCTGACAAATAAATAAAAATTTTTTTAAAAATTTATTTATTTATTTTGAGAGAGAGGGAAAGAATCTACCACAAACTCACCACTCAGCACAGAGCTGGATGAGGGGCTCAGTCCCACCACCCAGAGTTCATGACCTGAGCCAAAATGATTTAGCTGAGATTTTTATGTTTATTTTGGAATTTGGTTTTCAAATAAAAAATATCTAATTTTGAAATACTGAATTGTGGGGCAGAAATCATTAATCTTAGAAGGTATATGGATACTTAATCAGGTTAAGGAAGCTTTTTAAGTGTGTTAATCGTGGCTTTTGGATTTCTAAGCCTATGAAAGTATTCTTGGCCTAGAAATTAACTATGAGTTCTTATCAAAGTAGTTTTCTAATTGTTAAATGTTACCGTATTCCAACTGGATTATAAACTTTTTGAAGGTATTGTATATATATTTATAATCTTTTGTCTCTAGAGCATAGTTTCTATGTCTAGAGACATAGTTTCATAGTAGGACTTTGATATATTGTCGGGGAGCAGATCTGATCTTTTTAAGTCAACACAACATTCTCAGCCCAGGTTTCCTGATGGACAGAGCTATAATCTTTACATAAGTGATGGTAGGTTTTCATTGTGCTTGACCATGGGTAAGGGAAACATTTCTTTAAGTTTTTGGAGGAGTGGTTTCTAACTCACTTATAAAACTAATATGCCATTGTAGTTGAGAAATCCCTAGCTGTGGCAACTTCATTAGGAAGAAGACAGAAGAAAACTAGGGCACGTTCACTGTATGACTTTATTTCTAAACAACTGTAAAACTTTTGTGTTTGCAGATCAAGGAGCAGAGAAACATGAAGGGACAAGTCAGTCCTCTGGGATCACTGATCAAGAGAAGGAGTTGTCCACCAGTGCTTTCCAAGCTTTCACAGTAAGCAGTGGTTTCTTTCTGTCGGCTCCAGTTTTAGGGTCTGTCGAATATGAATCTTTTCACAATGAATTTTTTAAATTTATAATTTTTGTTCTGTAATAATTCAAGAATTAAGTTTAGAGAGTAGGTTTAGTTTTAATATTTAAAAAATTATAGTTTAGGTATGGTAAAAGGAATGGGAGTAATTGGAGCCATTACCAAGGTTTTGTGTTTTCATAAACATGTTTTAACTGTCACAGTGTCGTTTTTAAGTCTTTAAAACTTAGATTTGTAAATATGTGGGTCAGTCTTTTTAATTCACTGCTTTGTTCAGTTCTTTTTCTTGAATATGCTTTACAATGGAACTCTAAAGGTTTCTTGTCAAAACTTTAACTTTTCTGACATTAAACAATATGAAAGAACACCTGATTTGATTATCAAGTTATATATATGTAAGTAGAAGAATTTGATACTTGGGTATTCAATGTATTTATTGGAAATTAAAAATTAGATTAATCAACCGTATTACCTTTCTTGGCTAGCCTCAGCTATTATGTCCTACTAGCAATATACACCTATATATAAATATATATATATATTTGTGTACATCATGTTGTTTTATACATATACAGAGGTATATGGTATACCTATGTGTCTATGTATATGTCTTATACAAGTATTGGTGTTAGAGTTTGAGCCTTAGGAAATATCTACAATTTTTTTCCAGCTTTGTTGAGATATAATTGACATATCCCAGTTTCTTTCTCTCTCTCTTTTTTTTTAAAGATTTTATTTACTTATTTGACAGAGAGCGAGAAAGGGAACACAAGCAGGGGGAATGGGAGAGGGAGAAGCAGGTTCCCTGCCAAGCAGGGAGCCTAATATGGGGGCTCAATCCCAGGACCCCGGGATCATGACCTGAGCTGAAGGCAGACACTTAATGACTGAGTCACCCACGTGCCCCAACATATCTCAGTTTCTTTTTTTTTTTTTTTTAAGATTTTATTTATTTATTTGACAGAGAAAGATCACAAGTAGGCAAAGAGGCAGGCAGAGAGAGAGAGGAGGAAGCAGGCTCCCCGCTGAGCAGAGAGCCTGATGCGGGGCTCGATCCCAGGACCTTGAGATCATGACCTGAGCTGAAGGCAGAGGCTTTAACCCACTGAGCCACCCAGGCGCCCCATAGCCCAGTTTCTTAATTAAATGAATAATGCTTCATCTAGTGACTTTTATTAGTATACTTAGAGGAGTTGTAGGTCTTTTTCTTTTTTTTTCTTGTTCTAGTTGTAGGTCTTTTAAAGAGTTTGTCTAGGAGTGCCTGGGTGGCTCAGTCAGTTAAGTGGCTGCCTTGGGCTCAGGTCATGATCCCTGGGTCCTGAGATCGAGTCCCACCTCGGGCTCTCTGCTCAGCAGAGAGCCTGCTTCTCTCTCTCCCTCTGCCTGCTGCTCTACCTACTTGTGCTCTTTCTCTCTCCCTGTCAAATAAATAAATAAAATCTTTAAAAAAAAAAAAAAGAGAGAGAAAGAAACTGGGATATGTTGGCACGTGGGTGGCTCAGTCGTTAAGCGTCTGCCTTCAGCTCAGGTCATGATCCCGAGGTCCTGGGATTGAGCCCCCATATCAGCCTCCAAAGCTGATAAGTAATTTTGTCTGTTTTTTTTGTTTGTTTGTTTTAGGCTGGAAATTACGATGCCTGTCTGCAACACCTTGCTTGCCTACAAGAAGTAAACAAAGATGATTATAAAATAATTTTGAATACAGCAGTGGCTGAGTTTTTTAAAAATAACCAAATGACAACAGATAGTTTGAGACAAACACTTAACCAGCTGAAGAATCAGGTGATACACAAATGAATTTAGCTGTAAAAATACTGTGGTAGTCTCTCAATTGTGCAATAGAAATACTTAAGGAAAATTAATAGGACAAGTCTGATATTGATAGCATAATTTCTAATGTATCTAAAACACTTGCATCAATTTTATTTGTATAAAATTATTATTCCTGGAAATGAAAGATATGTTGCATAATTTTATTTTCTATTGTATTTTTAGATTGAACAGAATAGACTAATATACCAAATTTGAATGAGCTTTGGAGTTTTGAGAAAAAAATTAAAGTGGAAATATATGAAAAGCTTAGCTACCGAGATTATCTTTTTTATAACTGCAAAGATCTGATTATTTATAATAATGTCAAGATTGTTTTAGCACTTTGGATCAGGACATGAATAATTGATTAATCAATTACCTGATTTATATACGGTTTGGGGCTTGTCTTGGTCATTGGTCATAGCAGCAACATTTCTCAGATCACATAGAGCTTTGATAGTCAAGAAGGCTGATGATGATGATAGGATCAGATAGCAGACATTTATTGCTTATTATGGAACAAGGGCCTGCCAAGAACCTTGTATGCAACATGTCACTTATTCTTCCCAGTAGTCCTATGAAACAGCTACTATAATTTTTCTCATTTTACAGATGGGAAGGCTGAGGTACAGATAGCTAGTATAATTTGTCCAAAGACACAAAGCTCTTAAATGAAAAGAGTTCCATCAACCCAGTCCTGTTTGACTCTAGGGCCTGTGCTTCTGATTATTGCTTCATGATGTAGAAGGTCTTAAGACCTTTTTGAGCCCTTGTCCTTATTCATGAGTACCACTGTATGGTAGAGTATCCCCCTAATATGTGATATAGACCCCTACAGGCTCTTCATACTTTTTTTTTTCTTTTTTCTTTTTTTTATAATTTTTTTTTTTTTTTTTTTGACAGAGAAAGAGATCACAAGCAGGCAGAGAGACAGACAGAGAGAGAGGGGGAAGCAAGCTCCCCGCTGAGCAGAGAGCCCGATGCGGGGCTCTATCCCAGGACCCTGGGATCATGACCTGAGCCGAAGGCAGAGGCTTTAACCCACTGAACCACCCAGACGCCCCTTTAATTTTTTTTTTCTTCATAATTTTTTATAGGAGTAAAGCTGCTCTGCAGTATCACCCTAAACATAACCTGTTCATGCTCTTCCTAATTCTTTACAGGAGTGATTTTTCAACCCTATTACATTTCTTCAATGAAAATGAAAATAAGAAGGGTGTCTACCTGGCTCAGTTGGTAGAGCATGCAAATTTTTAAAATTTTTTTATTTTTTAAGATTTTATTTATTTATTTGACAGAGAGAGAGATCACAAGTAGGCAGAGAGGCACGCAGAGAGAGAGGGGGAAGCAGGCTCCCTGCTGAGCAGAGAGCCCGATGCGGGACTTGATCCCAGGACCCTGAGATCATGACCTGAGCTGAAGGCAGAGGCTTTAACCCACTGAGCCACCCAGGTACCCCTTTTTTTATTATTATTAACATATGTATTTGTTTCAGGGGTACAGGTCTGTGATTCATCAGTCTTACACAATTCACAGCACTCACCATAGCACATACCCTTCCCAATGTCCATCCCCCAGCCACTCCATCCCTCCCACCCCACTCCCTTCCAGCAACCCTCAGTATGATTCCTGAGATTGACAGTCTCTAATGGTTTGTCTCCCTCTCTGGTTTCATCTTGTTTCATTTTTTCCTCTCTTCCCCTATGAACCCTTGCCTTGTTTTTCAAATTCCACATATCAATGAGATCATATGATAATTGTCTTTCTCTGATTGACTTATTTCACTTAGCATAATTCCCTCTGGTTCCATCCATAGAGCATGCAGTTCTTGATCTCGGGGTCATGAGTTCAAGCCCCACCTTGGGTGTAAAGATTACTTTAAAAAAAATAAAACGAGAATAATAGCCAACGTTTATTAAATGCTTATGTGATTCCAAATTCCATATTAAGTGCTTTTTAAGTTTTATCTCGTATAATCTTCACATTCAAGCCTTAAGATAGGTATTTGTTATCTCAGTTGTAAAACTGGGATTTAGGGAGCCTGATAATTTTATATAGCCAGAAAGGGGAGGAGCAAGATTTGAACCAGACATTCTGACTTTTTTTTTTCTTTAAGTAAACTCTACATGTGGGGTTTGAACTCACGACCCCAAGATCAAGAGTTACATGTTCTACAGACTTAAGCCTTCCAGGCACCCCCAGACCATCTGACTTTTGAGCCTGTTTTCATAGCTACCCTAGTCTTCACAAATTTATATGACATCACATTTCTTTATTTCTCTAGTCTTAGTAACTGTGACTTTATGTGGAGCTCCAGAATCAAAGGAAAGATGATGTTTGTGGATATCTAGTACACATGCCCCCATAGACTGTTTCTTCCAGGGAACATTTATTTGGTCTTTGAGCACAAGTTTATCCTTAAAACCCTTTTTAGGGTAAAAGACAACTGCAAACTTCCTATTAAGCCAAGAAAACTGCTTTTTGAAATCCTTTCACCAGCCTTAGTTCTTTTTTTTTGCTTTTATTCTTGATAAGGCTGGTTCAGTAGTTCCCCCTCATGCCCTCCAACTCTCTTACAAACCTAGAAGTGTTTGTACCTGCGTCTCCTAGCTTTCTCTAAATCGCACTTCTGTTCAGAGTCTTATGTCCTCAGCGTAGTTACATACCTTTACAACCTATTCCACTTTTATTAATGTTTTATCTCATTTAACAAGTAGTTTTTGTTCTGGCTGGAGCAATTACTAGATGTTTTTGGTAAGTCCCAGGAAATGTTGCTGTTATTTATGTCATATGTTCAACCATTTTTTTTTTTTTTAAAGATTTTATTTATTTATTTGACAGAGAGGAGAGAGATCACAAGTAGGTAGAGAGGCAGGCAGAGAGAGGGGGGGAGGCAGGCTCTCTGCTGAGCAGAGAGCCCGATGCAGGGCTCGATCCCAGGACCCTGAGATCACGACCTGGGCCGAAGGCAGAGGCTTTAACCCACTGAGCCACCCAGGTGCCTCTGTTCAACCATTTTTGCTTTTGTTTTGTTTTTTAAGAAGAAAGAATTTATTTTTATTTATTTTTTATTCATTCATTTGCTAGAGAGAGAGTATTTGCGTGCACACAGAAGCAGGGGGAATGGCAGGCAGAGGGAGAAGCAGGCTCCCTGCCATGCAAGGAGCCTGATGTAGGACTCAGCGACCTCAGGGTCATGACCAGAGCTGAAGGCAGACACCCAACCAACTGAGCCACCCAGGAGTCCCTACTTAAAAAAAAAAAAGTCTTAAATACAAACCCATAGCAGTCCCTGCCATTTGACAGCAAACTCCCAGTGCCCAGCAACTAGGAATCTGCTTTGGCTGTTTATTTGCCTACTTTGGCTATTTCACGTAGGTCAATGTTCAACCATTTTTTAATCCAAAATTACTTAATATGTCCAAACCCCCCTTTTCTGGCTAAGAATTAACCCTTTCTTAGCTCACTCTATCTCCGTTATATTACTACCAGGAAGTACTGTTTTTCTTTGGAAATTGAGTTTTCTCTAGAGACTATTTTTAGTCACTTGAAGACTATGACTTGGTAAGTAAAGGTTATACAGAACCTGCAAACTCACGGAGATGCAAGTGCTTGTGGTCAGAGCGGACCAGTTGTTAACATTTGAAACGCCCTCTGAAGCTCATCATGTGGATGACTGAAGTCGCAGGTGTCTGATTACAAATTACTCTGTCATGAACCTTCTGGTTCCTTGCCATCAGCCAAACCAAGGTTGTTTTTTGTTTGTTTGTTTGTTTGTTTTTAAAGATTTCATTTATTTATTTGACAGAGAGAGAGATCACAAGCAGGCAGAGAGGCAGGCAGAGAGAGAGCGGGAAGCAGGCTCCCCACTGAGCAGAGAGCCCGATGCGGGGCTCGATCCCAGGACCCTGAGATCACGACCTGAGCGGAAGGCAGAGGCTTTAACCCACTGAGCCACCCAGGCACCCCCAAACCAAGCTTGTTAACTTCGTCATGTATATCAAAGTCCCACTGCTTAATATAGGGAAGTGTCACTCTTAAAATTAATTACTCAACATTGCTCAATAATTTGTTCCAGTCTCTAGGGGTACCTGGGTGCTGCAATTGGTTGGGAGTCTGACTCTTGGTTTTGGCTCAGGTTGTGGTTTCAGGGTCATGAGATTGAGCCGCATGTAGGGCTCCACGCTCAGTGCAGAGTCTTCTTGGGACTCTCTCCCTCTCTCCCTCCTCTCCATGCACTCTGTCTCTCTCAAATAAATAAATTCTCAAAAAAACAATTTATTCCAATCTTAATAGTGGCAAAGAAAAATTAGTTTTAATACAGATAGATTTCCAGTTTTGTGTGTTAAATGAAATTACAAAATGTTTGCAAAACTTGATTAAAATTTGCAAACTACAGTTTAGGGAGGGGGTATGCAGGTAGTCATTAGTTTTAAAATGCAAAGTGTTGTGATTTTTTTTTTTTCTGTTATCAGATGTAAATGTTAGTGTTTTAGCAAAGCCATTAAAAACCTATTTTTGTGTATTACTTTAAACAATTTTTTTTTTAGTTATAGGAACAAAGCCTGAAAATAAGAGGAATATCAGAAAATATACTTTCTAGCTATAAAGCCTTAGGCAAGATAATTAAGCTTTTTGTGCTGGTTTCCTTACTTATAAAATGGAAATAATAATATCTATGTCCTCGAGGTATGGTAAGGATTAAATGAAGTATTCTCTACAAAAGGTTTAACACAGCGGGCCTGACACATAGTTAAGTAGCTATTATCTATTAATGTTTAAATTTTACTTTAGTTTTACAAAATGAAATCCAGGTTATGTATACATAGTGCATAGCATAGTGCATATGAGAAAGGTATTTGAGTTTTGCCTACTCCCAGGGAGGCTAAAAAGTGGGGGACCAACTTGGAAGCCATGTTGGCAGTTAAAACATTGACGATATCATCACAGTAGCAAGGAAGAGACTTGCCTTGCTTTATACAGGTACTACATAAAGTCCATGAAAATGTTTTACTTAATGTTTTACTTAATTTTATTGTGAATAAAATAATTTTGAATATGTGAGAATAATTAAAATCTAGAGGTCCTATTGAAAATATGGAGAAATTCAGAGTAAGAAACGGCCTGTATTTGTTTGTTCATATAGATTCTTTCACTTTTGCTCTTTATTTTCTTACTGTGTGAGAACAAATTCTTTGTTGATTTTGTTTCATAGGTCCACTCAGCTGTTGAAGAAATGGATGGATTAGATGATGTAGAGAACAGCATGTTGTATTACAATCAGGCAGTCATTCTTTATCATTTGCGGCAGTACACAGAAGCGATAGCAGTTGGTGAAAAACTTTACCAGTTCATAGAACCTTTTGGTATGTTCTGTCAAAAATTTTCCTATCTTTGGGGGACTTGGGTGGCTCGGTCGGTTAAGTGTCTGACCCTTGATCTCAGCACAGGTCTTGTTCTTAGGGTTGTGAGATCAAGTCCCACTTCGGACTGTGCAGTGGGCATGGAGCCTGCCTGGGATTCTCTCTCTCTCTCTGCCCCTCTTCCACTCTAAAAAGAATTCCCTATCTTCTCATACTTGCAGTGGCCTCTGGTCCTTTTACCTAGTTAACCAAAATCAAGGAACTACCTATTAGTATTTAAAGAAAGAAGAAGAGCTGTGTCAGGTTTTCTTTATAGCTAGAAAAGATTAAAAAAATGTTATCAGTTTTAGATGAACCCAGGTTTTGTTTTAGCATTTCCTCCCCATCTCTCAATTTTTTTTTTTTTTTTTAAAAGATCTCATCCACTCATTAGAGCAAGCAAGAGGGAGAACATGAGCAGGGGGAGCAGGAGAGACAGAGCAAGAAGCAGGCTCCCCACCAAGCAGGGAGCCTGATGGGCTCCATTCCAGGACCCCAGGATCATGACCTGAACTTCAGTTCAGTTAAGGCACACCCTTAACCGACTGAGCCACCCAGGCACCCCTACCCACCCTTCAATTTTTAAAAATAACTGTTAGAAATGATATTTCTGATTGGAAATCGGATTGTGATTTTTGTTTTTTCTCTGCTCTTTAAACACTACCTAGTGTACCCAATCCATTCTTACTTGAGCAGTGTATTAAGGAGTGTTCATGAAATATTTTGTTTATTGCCTTACTGACAATTTTGCGGGAAATCATAGAATAGATAATACAGACTATGCTAGCTTTTTTGGTATCTTAAGTTACTTATTTTATGGTTATTAGTCTTGAATAAGTAAAATAAGAAAGGTGAGGGCAAAGGAACAAAGAAGGAGCAAATAAAGCAGCAAAGCCACACTCAGGAAATGGTTGTTAGAGAGGCCTGTTTGTTTCCAGCCCACAGGCAGGCAGATTTCAGTTGTGGTTTGTCTTTTTCTTTTAAATTCAAAACACTAATGCCAGTTCCTGATTTATAAACACCTGATTGCTGATGTGGTCCCCACAGGACAAGAGGTAGAGTATGATGGCTCCTCTGTAGGACTTCGGGAAGAGTTATAGGGTTCCCTTTTGCTGTCACCCTTTGAACAGCTGCTTAGTGTGGATCTTGGGAGGCATTTTCGTGGGGCTCCTCTTCTGTGCTGAGGACATGGTGGCTGGACAGATTGGGCAGGAGAAACACCAGTGGTGAAGATGATGTAAATTATGACCTTTCCCTATAAAGCTGGACATCAGAATTATACTTCTGTGTGTTTTTCTATAAAGCTGGGAGGGGGGTTGTTTGTTTTTTGTTGAGTAATCTCTACACCTAAGTGGGGCTTGAACTTACGACCCCGAGATCAAAAGTTGCATGCTCTACCAACTGAGCCAGCCAGGTGCCCCTCTAAAGCTGATTTTTCGAATTTCTGGAACAGTTCATGAAATCCTGTTAATCTATACTGTGGCTGAGTGTGGAATATAACAACCAACTAGGTAGAATTCAAATCCATTTTTCTTTGAAAATTATTATTGCACTTTTCATTCTATTATTATTTTTAAAGATTTTATTTTTAAGTTATCTCTACACTCAACGTGGGGTTCAAACTTATAACCCCAAGATCAGGAGTTGCATGCTCTTCCAACTGAGCCAGCCAGGCACCCCCTCATTACTGTTATTTTAAAAAACGTTATTACTTGGGGGATGCCTGGGTAGCTCAGTTGATTGAGCATCCAACTCTTGGTTTCGGCTCAGGTCATGATCTCAGGGTCCTGGGATTTAGCCTTGTATCAGACTCCATGCTCATCGGTGAGTCTGCTTGTGGATCCTCTCTTTTCCTCTCTCTCTGCCCCTCTCCCAGCTTGTGTGCACTCGCACTCTTTCTCACTCTCTAAAATAAATCTTTTTTAAAAAGTGTAAAAATATTTCTACTTGGTCCTTCTACAACATGTATTTATTGAGCATATACTGCAGACCAGAATTGTTCTGGGATGTGAAGATAATGCAGTGAATGAAATAAAATAAAGTCTTTACCCTCATTAAGCTTATATTCTAATGGGAGAGCAAAACAATAAATATATATTGTGAGGTAGCTGAATGCCATGAAGAAAAGCTAGAATTGAGTAAGAGGATGGAGATGGATTGGGAACGTTATTTTTAGAAAAGTCAATCAAGGAAGGCCTGGGATAAGGCAGTATTTGAAAAGAGACCTGAGTGAAGAGAAGAGGTGAGCCACATAGCTCTTGAGGGGGAAAGCATTCCAGCCAGAGGTGATGATATATGCGAAGAAGCTGCGATGAGCTTGAGTTTGGGGAGAGGAGAACAGCAGAAGTCCATTGTGACTAGAGCTAAGTGGGGAGAACAAAAGCAGATGAAGTTGGAAGTAGCAAGGGACAGAACAGGTAAAGTCCTGTGGCCTAGGTAAGGACCTACTGTTTTGGGAGTGGTGGGAAGCCCTTGGCGATATGTGACCTTTGTGCATCGACCACCTTGATTTTAGTTTTAAATGGTATCCACTTTGGCTGCTGTGTAAGAGCAAGAATAGAATCAGGAAGACTTGTTAGGAGGCTCTTAAGGGCTTTTGAAATTTCCTGTTCTTGATTTTAGCATTCTTTTTTAAACTTTATTTTTCCTTTTTTCTTCTAAAAGGAAAAGGAAATAGTGTTATGAAATACCAGGTTACCCTTCCTCTCTTTTTGGGTTCTTCCTCCTTTGAAGTCCTTCTTAGCGTTGGAAGGAACCTCAAAAGATCACGTGGCTCACCCCCCTGCCTTTAGGCAGGTGAAGTATTCTCCCCATTTTACAGGTCAGCCAGCTGAGGTCTAAAAATGAGCTCAGTGATATGAAGAGGCCACATACCTAGTAAGTAGCTAAGTGGGTACTAGAATTAAGGTTTCCTTCTATCTAAAGTAATACTCCTCATTTCATGTGTTGGTATTTGGTAGATATTTTGTCAAAGGAGAATCTGTCACTAGAAACCCTGCAATGAGAGGCCTTGAGATGCAGAATAGAACAGCATTGTTGGTATTGTAAGTTGTTCCATGCATGGCTCTAGGTGATGAACATTCGTTTAAAGACTTACTTAAGTGTCTTTGCTCTTTAGAACTTTCTGGAGAGGAGTGGTCTGAAGTGTTTGCTTCACTTTGGATTATAACTTTTCTTTTCCTATTTTTTTCCCCCCAGAAGAGAAATTTGCCCAAGCAGTGTGTTTTTTGCTTGTAGACCTATATATATTAACCTATCAAGCTGAGAAAGCTTTGCATCTTCTTGCCGTCCTAGAAAAAATGATTTCACAAGGCAACAATAACAAAAATGGGAAGAATGAGGTAAGTGTTCTGAGGTGATCGGATTAAAATTTATGGTTAATATTTGGGGTTATTAAATATTTTAACAGCTTTATTGAAATATAATTCACTATACAGTATGATCACTATTGTTAATCATACTGTAGTATTACATACTCGAAAATGGCTTCTTGAGAGTCGATCTTCCAAGTCCTCAGTACAAGAATAAAAACCTTTTGTAATTGTGTATAGTATAGTGATAGATGTTTTAACTAGACTTGTTTTTTTTTTTAAGATTTTATTTATTTATTTGACAGAGAGAGAGAGAGAGAGAGATCACAAGTAGGCAGAGAGGCAGGCAGAGAGGGGGAAGCAGGCTCCCCACCGAGCAGAGAGCCCGATGCGAGGCTCTATCCCAGGACCCTGAGATCATGACCTGAGCCGAAGACAGAGGCTTTAACCCACTGAGCCACTCAGGTGCCCCTTAATTAGACTTATTTTATTTCACAATATATATAAATATTTATGTAATATACCTGATAGTGTTTATGTCAATTATACCTCAATTAAAAACATTTTTTTTTTAAGATTTTATTTATTTATTAGAGATCGAGAGAGGGAACACAAGCCCGAGGGCGGGGAGGCGGTGGGAGAGGGAGAAGCAGGCTTCCCGCTGAGCAGGGAGCCTGACGTGGGGCTCGATCCCATTACTCTGGGATCATGACCTGAGCCGAAGGCAGATGCTTAACGACTGAGCCACCCAGGCGCCCCTAAAAATTTTTGTAGTAAATAAAAAATCGGAAGACTTATGCTTGCCCTCAGGTGGCCCACAGGCTAGGTAAGGAGAGACAGATGAGTTAAAATTTTGACTAATGGGGGCAACTGACTGACTTGGTTGGTAGAACATGTGACTCTTGGTCTCAGGGTCATGAGTTCGAATCCCACATTGGGCATGGAGCCTACTTATTTAAAAAATAAGTTGATCAGGGGCACCTGGGTGGCTCAGTAGGTTAAAGCCTCTGCCTTCGACTCAGGTCATGATCTCAGGATTCTGGGATGGAGCCCCACATCGGGCCCTCTGCTTGGCAGGGAGCCTGCTTCCCCCTCTCTCTCTACCTGCCTCTCTGCCTACTTATGATCTCTCTCTCTGTCAAATAAATAAATTAAAAAAAGATATTTAAAAAAAAATAAGTTGATCGGTGACCTAAAAAAAAAAACAAATGTAATTCACATCTGCAAAATTTAACGTTTTAAGGTGTACAGTTCCGTGGCTTTTAGTATACTCACTGAGTTGTAGAACTGTCATCACTAAGTTCCAGAACATTCCATCACCCCAAAAAGAAACCCTGTACCTGTTAACACTTTTTTCCCCTTCCCTCAACCCCTGGCAACCACTAATCTACTTTCTATCTTTATGAATTTGACTATGCTGGACATTTTATATAAATGAAATCATATAATACATGGCCTTTTGTGATTGGTTTCTTTCACTTGGCATAACACCTTCAAAGTTTATCAAGTTGTAGCGTGTACTTCATTCCCTTTTCATGTATTTCGTTCCTTTTTTATGGCCATATAATTCTCCACTGTATGGATTTGCCACATTTTTTTATCCATCAGTTGATGGTCATTTGGGTTGTTTTCCACATTTGACTAATATAAAGGATGCTGCTATGAACGTTCGTGTACATTTTTGTGGTAGCATATGTTTTCTTCTCTCTTGGGTATATATTTAAGAGTGGAATCACTGGATCATACGGCAGTTCTATGTTTAATTTTAGGAGGAACTACCAGCCTGTTTTCCAGAATAGTTACACTATTTTACATTGCTACCACCCTTTCATGAAGGTCTCAGGTTCTCCACATTCTTACCAACCTTGTTATTATTATTATTTTTTTTAACATTGTAACCATCCTAATGGATGTAAAGTAGTATCTCATAGTGGTCTTAATTTCTGTACTTACTAAGGGTGTGTGTTTGCATCTTTTCACGTGTGAAGTGTTAGTTAGAATGTCAAGATTAGAATTAAGACGATAGAAATCCATAATTTGGATAAACAGGGTAGCTTTCACTAGAGAAAATTTCATCATTTAAGTTCTTTAGAAAGAGTGCATATTTATGACGTATTCTGGAATAAGGGATTTCGTGTACATTAAAAATAACTTCTTAAAAAAATTCTTAGTTCTCATGGGTTTTTTATTTTTAAGATTTTATTTGTGTTTTTAGTTATTTATTTTTTGAAGATTTTATTTGAGAGAGATTTTACTTGTGCATGTGAGCATGTGCGAGCAGGGGGGAGGGGCAGAGGGAGAGGGAGAAGCAGATTCCCCACTGAGCAGGGAGCCCAGTGTGGGATTCGGTCCCAGGACCCCGCGATCATGACCTGAGCCAAAAGCAGACACTTAACTGACTGAGCCACCGAGGTGCCCCAAGATTTTAAGTAATTTCTACACCCAACGTGGGACTCAAACCCACAACCCTGAGATCAAGAGTCACACGCTCCACTGACTGAGCCAGCAGAGGTGGCCACCATGAGGTACCCCTCTTGTTTTTTGTTTTGCTTGTCCTCTAGTTGTCAAGGGATGGTCCTTCTCTCTTCCCGTTCCTGCCCTTTTGTTAAAAAAGGAGTATTTGTAGAAAACAGATTGTTAATAGTACCTTTCTACTTGTGTAAGTTCTCAAAGTTTAAAAATGAACATCTGGCATTACTTTTTACAATTTAACAGATGTGGATAGAAAGAATTCAGTTAAATCATCTTAGCATTATTCCTAAAGACTGTGTGGAAAAATACTTTGTTTTTTATCTTCAGTGCTTATGAGAGTTGATAAAAATATAACTCTGTTCAACAGATGCTTGTGTCCTCTGCCAGATACTGAAGTGACAAAAATAAAAACCTTGTAGTTCACACTTTGTGCGAGAGGAGAAAGATGGGGCAGCATCTGTCCAGGGACTGGGAGGAAGGCAGGTAGGGATCATTTTGGAGAAGTTTAGGGGTGCCTCAGTCGGTTGAGTGTCCAACTCTTGATATCAGCTCATGTCATGATCTCAGGCTCATGAGATCAAGCCCCGCGTAGGGGTCTGTGCTCAGCGCAGAGTTGGCTTGAGATTCTCACTGCCTCTCCCTCTGCCCTCCCCCCCCAAATAAATAAATATTTATTTTGGAGATGTTTGGATGTTTGATTTGCGCCTTGAAAGATGTAATATAATTCAACTAGTCAGAAGCAGAAGGATGGAGCAGAATAACTGTCATGGCAGAGAAAACATCACAGAAGGTCTGAGAGTGGTACATTGGAGGAATTGCTAGTAATCTGAAATGCAGAGTATACCTGAAAAATGTAGGTATAGGAGATCAGGAGACGAGATTGGCAACTCAAATATTGGTCACATTGTGAAGGATTTTGGAAATTACTGGGAACCTAGCGTATGATGTTAGCAGTGTTTATACCAGAAAAAGCTTTTAAGAGGGAAATGACATGGGGGCACCTGGATGGCTCAGTTGCTTAAGTGTCTGTCTTTGGCTCAGGTCATGATCTCGGGGTCCTGGGACTGAGCCCCATGTCAGTGGAGAGTCTGCTTCTCACTCTCCCTCTCCTCTGTACCCCTCCCTCAAATAAAATCTTTTTTAAAAAGTGTAGACATCAAAAGTTTAAAAAAGGATTGTCTGGGTGTCTCAGTCAGTTAAGCGTCTGCCTTCTGCTCAGGTCATGATCCCAGGGTGCTGGGATCCAGCCCTGCATCCGGCTCTCTGCTCAGTGGGAAGCCTGCTTCTCCCTCTCCCTCTGCCTGAAGCTCCCCCTGCTTATGTCCTGTCTCCCTCTCTCTCTCTGACAAATAAATAAAATCTTAAGAAAAAAAAAGTTTAAAAAATAAAGAAGGAAATGACATGATCTATTCCGGGTTTCAGAAAGATAATCTTGAGTTTTGCCTGAGTAATATCCATGCTTTTTAAACCTGGTATATCATTATCTTCAATGAGAGTTTCTCAAAAGTAGAGTTTTCTTAAAAAAAAAAAAAAGGGGGGAGCGGCGCCTAGGTGGCTCCGAGGTTGTGTTAAGCGTCTGCCTTGGGCTTGGGTCGGCTTGGGTCGTGACCTGGCATCCTGGGATCCAGCCCCGAGTAGGGCTTCCTGCTCAGTGGGGAGTCTGCCGCTCCCTCTCCGGCTCCCCGCCCCCCCCCGCCCCCCCCCGCTTGTGTGCCCTCTCGCTGTCTCTGTCAAATAAATAAAAATCTTAAAAAAAATTTTCTTTTTTCCTGTTACCTACTCCAGATTATTACACCTGAATCTGTGGGAGTAAAACCTGGGATTCTATAGTTTGAAAATGTTTTAGGTGATTCAGATAAGCTCACTTGTAAATCACTGATTTAAATTATGGTACAAATTTTTTAATTTTGGTTAACTTTATTTAACCACCCTACAGACTGGTAATAACACCAACAAAGACGGATCGAATCATAAAGCTGAAAGTGGAGCCCTAATAGAAGCTGCAAAATCAAAGATACATCAGGTAGCATAAATTCTGAGAGGTTATGCATCACATACATTTACTAATAGTTATGAATGATGAAGAATGTGATAGATCATTGAAAGCAGTAAATAATTCAAGGCATGTATGTTTGTTTGGCTTTGAAGTATTATAATTTAAAATCATATTTATCCTTCTAATTATATTTGCTTAAAATGATAATGCAGTATCTTCTCTTTTAATTACTTGAGAAAATATTGAGTGAAATGGCCGGGGAATGTATTGGATAATAAAACCAGTTTGTAGACTACTAAAATTCATTCTTAATTAGCCAGGTGCAGATAAAAATTGATAGGAAGTAGAGAATTGCTGAATCACTATATTGTGCACCTGAAACTAATATTGTACGTTAATTATCCTGTAATTAAAATATAATTTTTTTTTAATTTTAGGATTTTTGCTCGGAATTTAAGTATAAATTTTATTCTACCATGTTTTTTGTTTTTTAGAATGTATTCTAAGAGTATAGTAAAAATAGGTTATTTAAGATAATTTAAAACTTGCTTTTGAAAGTAATTGGTATAACTATGTTGTAAACAGATTGGGTTGAACTTTCATTTAACTAGAAAGTAAAACTACTTCAGCATGTGTGAATCCATTGTAGTTCTCACATACTAGCATTTTCTTTTGGTAGTATAAAGTAAGAGCTTATATCCAAATGAAGTCCCTGAAAGCATGCAAAAGGGAAATCAAGTCAGTCATGAACACAGCTGGAAATGTAAGTTTCTTCTTGATTTTTCTTTTTTTTTTTTCCAATTTGTAACTTCTATGTCCTAAAACTTTCTTGTTTGGATAGTAGGTATTTATCAGTCTTAAATAATTTTAGTCTATTAGAGTATTTATATACCACTAGATATAAACCTTGACATTGGGATGTAAAGTGGTGATCATACTGTGTCTATAATTTAATGCTTTTCTCTCTTAAAATTATAGCAAGCATTTTCCCTTGGTGTGTAGCCCTCAAAACCACCATTTTAGATAGCTATCTAGTATTCTGGAAATGGCTTATCACAATTCATGTAAACATTTACTATTGGACACTTCAGGATTTTTTTAGTTTATATGCAAAATATTTATTAGAGATTAACAGTTCAGCTGTATCCCAAACCTGCCACTTCCAGATGATCTTTGGCTTGATAATACCTTCAATTTGACTAATGCTGCTAAAGTATTAGAGACAAAATTACTCCTTCCTTCCACTCTCTCCACCCCACTCCTCCACTGATAACATAATTTTTAAGATTGTGGAGGGAAAAGACAGAATTGTGAACATTCTTGATGCTTTTGGGAAAACTGTTAATTTTAAGTATAAAGTCATAAGGAGAAATAGTTTGGCTTTGAAGTACTGTAGTAGTTTGTACTACAAACAATAGTTTATAATAGGAACGATTCAGGAAAATTGACCCTAGAAATCCTAGGCAGGATCCACATTAGTCACTGGGTCAGTAGTCAAGTGATTTTTGAGGAGAACAAATCGTAGCCAGAGTATGAGGGGACAGACTTGAGGCTAAGAGGGAAAAACCTAACTAGCCAGCTAACCATTATCAAACCTTTTTTGAGATAAAAGACGTGATCCCTGCCTTAACAGAAGCCATAGTCACAAGGGAGAGAGCAACAGGAAAATAAATAATTGTAATGCAGAATAGTAGTAATACCTAAATCAGGAGGAAGTACTGCTACCTGGAATAAGCTTTGGAAGCCCTTATTTCCTCAATGACCAGGAGGCAGAGCAAAGCATGAACAAGAACTTAGAAGAAAAGCGTATAGCTAAGCTAAAGTGAATAAATGATGAGACCAGGATTCCTTATGTCCTCCTGGATGGATGTTCAGTATGCACATCTGTGCATGCTTTTGCATTCTAAATAGGTATGATGCAGATGATCCTCAACTAGGAGGATTCTTAGGGAAAGTGAAACATGGTCTGCCATCCAAAATGTGAACTTTGTCAGAAGCAAGATTAGCTCTCGAAAATAAGGCATTCTCTTAGGCAGTTCTTCCATCCATAGAATGACAGTTCTTTTTTTCCTATCTGGAAAGGCACTGGATTATTTGTATCCCTTTGGGTTCTAATGAAGGTGCATCTACCCTAAAAAATAAGGGAGACCGCCAGTCTCTCCAAACAGTCATTGAACTGAAGGACCTAGTTAAATTGGCTTCCAGTTAGTAGTATAATAGATGAAGACAGTTTGTTGATGATCTGCAGTGTACTCTTATCCATATATACTGTATGTATTTTTTAAGGCAGCACCTTAATTCAGTTGATAAGGTGTTCTCTGATACGTTTAATTTTTTTAGATCGTGAAAGCAATGAAAAATTGTGAAGCTGTAGTTTTTTGTGAGCACAACTTAAATGATTCATTTATGCCCTTGAAGACATGCCAATACAGCAGTATGATTATGATCTCACAACAGATATCTGAAAACAAAATATAAGCAACTTATATTTTCTTTACAGTCTGCACCCTCTCTGTTTCTTAAAAGCAATTTTGAGTACTTAAGAGGCAATTATCGAAAAGCTGTGAAGCTATTAAACAGTTCAAACATTGCTGAACATCCAGGATTCATGAAAACAGGTAAAAGAAAATTATAAAATTCTAGTATTTTCTTCCTTTTGTTGTTCGTTTCCTATAGTGCTCTCCAGTATGATTTTTGCTAATTTTTAAAAATGAAATGTTCTATTATTTCTGCTGCAGAAAATTCTTAGAATTTGTTCTATTATTTCCATTTTATTTATTTTATAGATTATTTTAGAAAGAGCAGGAGTGAGCACGGGGAGGGGCAAAAGGAGGGTGGGGGGACAAAAAGAGAGAGAGAGAGAAGCAGACTCCCCACTGAGTGCAGAGCCTGAGGCTGGACCCATCCCAGGACCTGAGCCAAAACTGAGTTGGATGCTTAACCTACTGAGCTACCCAGGTACTCCTATTTATTTCCATTTTAGAAGAAGCTTCACTCCTTTTACTTTTCTTTCACCTCATGTATACTTTCTTTCATTTTTTTAGTACCAGCTTACAAATTATGTCCAGGACATAAGGTCCTTGGGTTTTTATTTTGTGAAATGAGACCTTTTAAGGAAATGAAATGATAAATGTTTTTGCTTTTCCCTTTTCTTCCATAAAAGCTGTGAGCATGTGATGGTTTTTTAGACTATTAACTATATAAAAAATATTTCTATAAAATTAGGAAGATAATTATCGTTACCTGTTTTCTATTTAGAAAGTTTTGTTTGTTTATTTTTTTTAATTTATTTATTTGTCAGAGAGAGAGAACCAGTGAGCACAACAGGGGGAAGTGGCAGGCAGAGGGAGAAGCAGGCTCCCTGCCATACAAGGAGCCCGAGGCGGGACTCCATCTGAGGTCTCTGGGATTATGACCTGAACTGAAGGCAGATGCCTAACTGACTGAGCCACCCAGGCATCCCTACTTAGAAAGTTTTAATGAGGGGCACCTGCATGGTTCAATCAGTTAAGCGTCCAACTCTTGATTTTGGCTCAGGTCGTGATCTCAAGGTAGTGAGATCGATGCCTATCAGGCTCCATGCTGGGTGTGGAGCCTGCTTAATTAAGATTCTGGCTCTCCCTCTGCCCCTCTCCCTGTCTAAAAAAGAAAGTTTTAATGAGTTGCTTAATACTGTTGGTAAAATGAAAGGTAAAATTTGGGGCTTTCTTTTAGGTTCATAACATTGCTGTTTTATTGGGAGAAAGGAGGAAAATCCATTTATTCAAGAAATCTAGTCAGGGGCACCTGGGTGGCTCAGTCGGTTAAGCAGCTGCCTTCAGCTCAGGTCATGATCCCAAGGTCCTGGGACTGAGCCCCTCATCGGGCTCCCTGCTCAGCGGAGAGCCTGTTTCTCCCTCTTCCTCTGCCTGCTGCTCTGCCTACTTGTGCTCTCTCTCCATCTCTCTAATAAATAAATAAAATCTTAAAAAAAAAGAAAGAAATGAAGTCAAACATTTGAAAATGCTTTATCCCAAGTTTAAAATGCAAAGATAGGGGCACCTGGGTGGCTCAGTTGGTTAAGCCTCTGACTTTGGTTTCAGCTCAGGTCATGGTCTCAGTATTGTAAGTTTAAGCCCCAGGTGGGGCTCTGCGCTCAGCGTGGAGTCTGCTTAGGATTCTTTCCTCCCCTTGTCCTTCACCCCCTTTCACATGTACATGCACTCTCACTCTCAAGTAAATAAAATAAAATCTTAAAATGCAACGGATGAATACATTTTTTGGGATGTTTTGTTTTAGATTCTAATCAGATATGAAGACAGAACACACATGCAGGGGCACCTGGGTGGCTCATTTGATTAAGCGTCTGCCTTTGGCTTACTTTGTAATCCCAGAGTCCTGGGATTGAGCCCACGGCAGGCTCTCTGATCAGCTGAGTCTGCTTCTCCCTTTCCCCTGCCTTCCTCTCCTCTTTGTTGTTCTCGCTCTCTCCCTTTCTCTCTCCCTGTCAAATACATAAATAAAAGGAATATCTTTTTTTTTAAAGATTTTATTTATGTATTTGACAGCAAGAGAGACAGCGAGAAAGGGAACACAATCAGGGGAGTGGGAGAGGGAGAAGCAGGCTTCCTGCTGAGCAAGGAGCCCGATGTAGGGCTTGATCTCAGGACCCTGGGATCATGACCTGTGCCAAAGGCGGACACTTAACGACTGAGCCACTCAGGCACCCCTAAATAAAAGAAAATCTTAAAAAAAAACACACACACCTGCAGACATATTCACTGTCCCCCCCCTTTACCCGTTCTGTTAAGTGGGGTTGTAAAAGATGGAGAAAAGCAGTTTGTTCTATTACAGTTCTCTTGGATATTCTGTTTATTCTGAGTACCCATTTTTAATTCTGCTAAATTTTCGTTTTTGCTTTTTTATTGTCATAATTTCCCCTCAGAGACCCATAACACCCAAACACTGAAATGATCTTTCAGACTAAAAATTCAGTATCGTTTGAGAAAATTTTGCTTAGGATTGTCTTGATACATATTTCAGAATCAATATCATTAGGCTCTGCAGTGGAGTGAGGAGCAGGACATACAGACTAGTCAACTGTTAAGATGATCTAATGGGAAAGATTTTTATATGGTAGTTATATATTTTATGTACTGATACTTTTCATAGTTATTTAAAATATTTCATTTATTTCTCAAATGTAAAATTTAGTTTTTGCTGCTGATAAAATATGCTTATTGGAGAAGATTTGGGAATAGAACGTTTCTTAAATTGTTCACACTGCCGCTACCAGAGGCAGCCTCCTTTAAACATTTTAATGTATTTCCTACTATCTTCCCCTGAAGCCTACTATTTGTCTTTTTAAAATACACATCAGAAGAGAATCTTTAGATTTTAGCATTAAGCATTGAATATCCTGAGTGTTAATTTTGTCAGTCTAGTCTGGCATTTTTTTTTTTTTAATTTTTTTAAACATTTTATTTATTTATTTGACAGAGAGACAGTGAGAGAGGGAACACAAGCCAGAGGGAGAGGAAGAGGGAGAAGCAGGCTTCCCGCTGAGCAGGGAGCCTGATATGGGGCTAGATCCCAGGACTCTGGGATCTTGACCCGAGCCGAAGGCACATGTTTAAACGACTGAGCCATCGGGTGCCCTAAGTCCGGCATTTTATATCATTGTGGAAAAGACCATCAGTAAATTGTTTTGGAGTATTTGGAAGCAGTTTACAAGAAGAAAACTAAAGGTTGGATTGCTTTCATTACACCAAAATAAAGCCCAGAGAAATGAAGGGTTGAAATGTAAAAATCATAAAAGCAGCTAAAGAAAACTTGAACATTTTAATATTGTGGGGGGGAGACTTGAGTAAATCTTATCCAAAATGCAAGAACCATAGAGTTTAGAAAAGATGATTAAATATCATCACATAAAACTGTAAAACTTTTTTTTTTAAAGATTTTATTTATTTATTTATTTGACAGAGAGAGAGATTACAAGTAGGCAGAGAGAGAGAGGGGGAAGCAGGCTCCCCGCTGAGCAGAGAGCCCGATGTGGGGCTCGATCCCAGGACCCTGAGATCATGACATGAGCCGAAGGCAGAGGTTTTAACCCACTGAGCCACCCAGGCACCCCAAAATGTAAAGCTTTTTATGATTACACACTGAAGCAGGTCATAAGACAGATGACACACTGGCTTTGGGGAAATATTTGAAACAGATGTGACAGAAGGTTTCTATAACATACTAACAGGTAACCAATAGGAAAAACATCTGTAACCAAACCAAAAAAAAATGGGTAAAGAATAGAAAGAAGCAGTGTGTATTACAGGATAAGAAATATAAATGCCTAACAAGCTTGAGAAGATAGATGCTCAGCCAGTGATATTTAAAGAAATGTGAACTAAAAGAACAGTGGAGACTTTAACAAACAAAAGCAGGATTTTATATATTCTGTTTTATGTATTCTTGCTATTCATTTAGTATGTTTCCATATATACTGATTCTTTGAAGTTTCTACACAATATTTTGTTGTGTGGATGCAATGCGTACAATGTTACTAATAAATACTTTTTGTCCTTTGCATTATTGTATTATTTACCTACAGTTGTTTCGAAATCAGAAGAAAAGATTAAGCAGGCTAACAAAATCAATGGGTAGGGTTGGTTTATCACCTTTAATAAAAGATTTTAAAAGGAAAGGAGCTTAGAAAATTTTCAGATGCCCTGAATTTCAGATGCCTCGTAAACTTTTCCATAAGTACTATGTGGAATTGCTGTTGCATTGCCAATTCTTGTGTAGCGTTTGTCAACAGTAACATTTTTGGACAAATTTATTTGTGTTTTTGTCAGGTGAATGCTTGAGATGCATGTTCTGGAATAATCTTGGTTGCATCCATTTTGCCATGAGCAAGCACAATTTGGGAATTTTCTACTTTAAAAAGGCTCTACAGGAGAATGACAATGTTTGTGTACAGCTCAGTGCAGGCAGCACTGATCCAGGTGAGCCCATTGCTGGTGGACAGTTCGTATTTTACTACTTGAGAGCATGATATTAAAGATCAAGCATCTGAGCACTGAGTAATGTATAAAATTGTTGAATCACTGTATTGTATACCTTAAAACTAATATAACACGGTAAGTAAATTATACTGGAATTTAAAAAGTAATTTTTTTAAAAGAATAAATAGATGGTGATCAGTGTCTGGTCAAAATGCACCCATATACGCCTGCTTACAATTAACATTGACCCTGACCAAAGGTTTGACTCTGGGGATCATTAGTAGATATGGCTACTTCAAATAGTAAGGTGGTAGGGATAATTTCAAGGAAATTTAAATTACATTCACTTTTTCATGGATTTGAAAAGCAGTAATCAATTATGGTAATGTTATAAAGCAAAGTATGTTGCTAAGATTTCTTGACTAGTTTTTTTGGTATTTTTGTTGTTGTTGTTTTGTTTTGTTATTTTAGGTAAGCTATATGCCCAACGTGGGGCTTGAACTTACAACCCTGAAATTAAGAGTTGCATGCTTTACCTACTGAGCCAGCCAGGTGCCCCTAAACTAGGTTTATTATAGCTCCTTATATAGCTCCAAGGGTTCACATGGGATGTTATAGGCAGCATGACAGTCTTTATTTTTTTTTTTTAAGATTTTATTTATTTATTTGACAGAGAGAGATCACAAGTAGGCAGAGAGGCAGGCAGAGAGAGAGGAGGAAGCAGGCTCCCTGCCGAGCAGAGAGCCCGATGCGGGGTTCAATCCCAGGACCCTGAGATCATGACCTGAGCCGAAGGCAGAGGCTTTAACCCACTGAGCCACCCAGGTGCCCCAAGTCTTTATTTTTTAAATTTTTTTGTACCTGACAATCTTTGAGCAAATTCCTGAAGTCTCTTACTTTAATATTCATATGATATGGATCCTTGACCTGGAATGCTTAAAATCAAGCAATTATTTAGCTTTTTTAAACATAAAAAAACGGATGAAATGTGTATCCAAAATCATAAGTAGTCTTTTTTTATTGTAGACTGTGAAACTATGAATAAGCAAGTGAACTACAGTCATTGTAGGTATATTAATTTTTATTTTCATAGTAAAGTTCCCAAACCCCTGCTAACATTAGCTGAATACTTCTGGCTAAGAAAGCACGTGACAATGGTTAACCAAAATGAAAGTTAAAAAAGAAAGTGAATCTTCTAAAAAGGTAGAAAGGTGGTTAAAGATTCATAGGAGTCAGTGGGTCCTATCTCTTTTGTTTGCCTTTCTGGACCATTGTTACCTGTGGAGCTGGCAAATAAGAGACATCTCTGGCCGCACCAGCACAAGCAACTGAGATGACTCTCGAGAATATTCACGGGGTTGAGGATGAAGATCATCACTAGTAGAGAGCTATTACAACTTTACACCAGGCCGGAACACCTGGGTGGCTCAGTTGGTTAAGCATCTGCCTTTGACTCAGGTCATGATCCTCAGGTCCTGGGATCCAGCTCTGCGTTGGGAATCCCTGCTCAGTGGGGAGTCTGCTTCTCCCTGTCCCTCTGTTGCTCCCCTGGCTTGTGCTGTCTCTGTCAAATAAAATCTTTAAAAACAACAACAACAACAAAATGGGTAAAGAACACTGGGGTCCTTAGTATTAAATAAGGTAATACTTAAATAGTTAGTGGAGTAAATGTTTTCAATGTAACTGTTATTTTTAATCTAATGATTTTTTTCTTACCTAATTTGTATCATTAGGCAAGAAATTTTCAGGAAGACCCATGTGTACATTACTAACCAACAAGAGGTATGAGTTGCTGTATAACTGTGGCATTCAACTTCTTCACATTGGAAGACCTCTTGCTGCCTTTGAGTGTCTGATTGAAGCTGTTCAGGTTTATCATGCAAATCCCCGCCTCTGGCTAAGGCTGGCTGAATGCTGCATTGCTGCAAATAAGGGGGTAAGTGCTCCTTGGGTATCTTTTTGAACCTATAACTTCCCCCCAGCTTGTTAAAAGCAAAAAAATACTTGGAAACATACAAGACCTCATTCCCTTTATTATAACTCTCAGGGAATTTATAAAGATAGTCTGTTCTTTAACAGTTTTAGAGAAAAGATTTAGTTTCTTAAAGTCATTTGTTAACGTTCTGGTTCTTTTTTTTTTTAAGGTTTTATTCATTTATTTGACACAGAGAGATCACAAGTAGGCAGAGAGGCAGGCAGAGAGAGAGGGAAGCAGGCTCCCTGCTGAGCAGAGAGCCCAATGCGGGGCTTGATCCCAGGACCCTGAGATCATGACCCGAGCCGAAGGCAGAGGCCCCAACCCATTGAGCCACCCAGGTGCCCCAACATTCTGGTTCTTTTTTTAAAGATTTTTTTTATTTATTTGACAGAGAGATCACAAGTAGGCAGAGAGGCAGGCAGAGGGAGAGGGGGAAGCAGGCTCCCTGCTGAGCAGAGAGCCTGATGCGGGGCTCGATCCCAGGACCCTGAGATCACGACCTGAGCCGAAGGCAGAGGCTTAACCCACTGAGCCACCCAGGCGCCCCCCAACATTCTGGTTCTTTAAGTCTAGTAACCTGTATCAGCAGTCACATTAAAGAGGTGAAGCCAACGAGAGGGCCACATCTGTTGGACCAGTGATCTGCGAGCTGCTGGGGCAGGGGCCATATCTGCTGGCCTGAGTATACTATGTGCATCAGGTGGTTAGAGAAGGACTAAGACCATGAGTGTGGAAAGAACTGTACAACACTGCATTTCCTTCAGTGCCTAGGGGCTTTACTTTTGATTCAGTAAATGGTTCAGAATTCATGGATTATCAAGCTGTCTCTCTCACACCTTTGTCACCAGTTACTGTGAGAAATAGGCCAGTTTACATGCGTGTCCTTGCCTAGATTATCTGCACGTGGTGGTTGGTGGAAGCCTTTGGAATCTCAAGTGGAGAGTGGTCAGTGGGAGTAGGAGAAAGACAGTTGTATCAGAATTACCAGATGCCTGTATCGCCCCATTTCCTACCCACCCCCCACTCTTGCTACACTCTGGCTTTGTGGAGATTGGGAGGCCTGGCACCTGAGGTTTGCCTGCCATAGGTGATATAGATGTTTTTGTGCTCCTCCTACTGCTGAGCAGCACTTCCTGAGAAACAGCTGCCAAAAAAAGCAGTTAGTATGTTTGCCTGGCAGTTTTCACACATGATACTGAAGTAGTTTATGATTTGGTATTATACCACTGGGGAAAGAGATAAGTGCTATCTTTGAAGGGCTCTAATCATTTATTTAATTGTGATTTGCCTTTTAAATGACAGCTTTCTTTTTTTTTTTTTTAAGGTTTTATTTATTTATTTGACAGAGAGAGAGCACAAGCAGGAGAAACAGCAGGCAGAGGGAGAGGGAGAAGCAGGCTCCCTGCTGAGCAAGGAGCCTGTTGTGGGACTCCATCCTAGGACCCTTGGATCATGACTTGAGCCAAAGGCAGATGCTTAACCGACTGAGCCACCCAGGCACCCTAAAAGACAACTTTCTTATTCTTAAATTAACTGACAGTTCTAGGCAGTATTTATACTTTTTTAAAACAGTCTCTAGAAATTTCTTATTCTCTTTAATCTTTTTATGAATTTAAGTGTTGGAGGCCTCTCATTTGGACAGTTATTGGAAACCAGGGAATTAGATCTTCCTAGGAGTAGAGAAATACAGTAAGGTTTAATATTTTCTTTTAAAATTACTTATTTTTACAAATAGTACCTTTATGATTGTCTTCATTTTGTGGATTTTATTATGAAGTCCCTCTCCCCGCATTTTCTTGTACAAAGTTCTAAATTTCTAATTTTTTTTAAAGATTTTTTTTTAATTTGAGAGAGAGAAGGCATACAAATGGCAGGGAGTGGCAGGCAGAGAGGGAGAAGCAGACTCCATGCTGAGTAGGGAACCTGTTGCAGGGCTCAGTCCCAGGATCATGGGATCATGACCTGAGCTAAAGGCAGCCACTTTAATGGACCGAGCCACCCAGGCGCCCCAGTAAATAAAATCTTTTTTTAAAATGGTAAAGATGGGGCGCCTGGGTGGCTCAGGGGGTGAAAGCCTCTCCCTTCAGCTCGGGTCATGATCTCAGGGTCCGGGATCAAGCCCAGCATCAGGCTCTCTGCTCAGCGGGGAGCCTGCTTCCCCCTCTCTCTCTGCCTGCCTCTCTGCCTACTTGTGATCTCTCTCTCTCTGTCAAATAAATAAATAAAATCTTTAAAAAAATAAAAAATAAAAAAAATAAAAATAAAATGGTAAAGATGACTTGATTGCCATAATTTGGTGAATCTCAGAACACTTCAGTTTGTGCTACAAATAAGGAATTTGCCAAAAATAATTATCTATGTCTATGCTTCTCCTCCTTCTAAAAAGGATCTGAAGTGCCCTAAAAGACAGTAAAAACAACCCCCAAAATACTCCTGAATAAAACCAGAAAACAAAAACCCAGTAAGTAGAAATTATAAACTCCAAATAAAATTCCATAAACTGTATTTAGTTAGTATAGGAGGAATGCTGAACAAAGCAGTTGGTACCTTCAGAAATAAAATCATTTTGGCGGTGCCTGAGTGGCTCAGTCTTAATTAAGCAAGTGTCTGCCTTTGGCTGATGTCATGATCCCAGGATACTGGTAAGAGCCCCGCCTCAGCTCTCTGCTCAGCAGGGAGTCTGCTTCTTCCTCTGCCCCTCCCCTCGTTTGTGCACTCTCTCACTCTGTTGTATCTTTCAAATAAATAAAATCTTTAAAAATAAATAAATAAATAAATTCATTTTTGAGTAAGAAGAACCAATTTAATTGTTAAATTGGTGATGGTGAGGAGATGATTTATGTCCTGTTTATCTGATGCTCATTGCATCAGACTGCTTTTGGCAGAAGCAGGGCATACGCTTATTGGGTAGGTATAATATATGAGAGAGCTGTTTATTATAAAACATCGACTTAATTGTAGGAAGATTACTTAAGCAATTTAAGAGAAGGCTATTAAAATATATAAATGTACTATTTATTTTTCTTAGTTCTGAAATTCAGATATGTTGAGTGCTATTGCTATTATGGCAGTATAAAGTAATATTTTAATTACATATGATTCTTCTACATCATGACTCATTTTTACACACTTTTTGGCTATTGGTGTATTATTTAAAGAATAGTTTATTATTGTGGATTTTTAGTTCCATTCCATCTTTGTTTTCATCTGTTATATCTTCAAATCTAGCCATCTGATCAGCTTGCATGATCTTAAAGATCGGGAAAGAACGTATGGATGAATCATTATAAATTTATCACCACCACTAGGAAAAGAAGTCAGAATGGAAGTCCCTCCCAGTAGTGGTTCAGAATATCCACTTTCTGTAATTTTTCATTAATGTTGCTTGGCTGCCTCCTCGACACAGAATTTCCAGTCAGAGAGGTGCCAGGGTGGTTCAGTCGGTTAAGGGTCCAACTCTTGGTTTCCACTCAGGTCATGATCTCACGGTTGTGGGATCGAGCCCCACATTGGGCTCTGTGCTCAGTGTGGAGTTTGCTTCAGATTCTTTCTCCCTCTCCCTCACTATCTCTCAAATAAATAAATAAAATCTTTTTAAAAAAAGTTTTCAGAACAGTTTTGTTGTATTTTTTAAGCATGTTGTATATTTTAAGCACTATGTATTTTTATTTAAAATGAATATGCAAGTGAGTCCTTGTTTTATTAGAATTCATAAATAGAAGTACAACTATAATAAACTTATAGTAGGAGCAATAAGTAACAGTACAGAAACATTATGATGCTTAGAGAAGGACTTTTTGCAGGGCAGAGTTTAGCTCTGAGTTCATATGGATTGGCTTCAGTTTATTCCTGCGTATGAGAATCTGCCTGACTTTATATGACTAGTTGGGAATCCACCTGCAGGTAGGGAAGATAAAGGCAGCTGACACCATCAACTTGCCATAGTAAGATGATGCATCTTAGTGAAATATCCTAAAATACTATATATGTGTAAGTAGCTTTTACTATTTTCAGTTCCATGTTTTACAGGGCTTTAGGATTTTAATTTCCTAGAAGGCAAGAATTGTGCCCATGTAAATTTTAACATACAGCTTGTCCGAGTTTAGAAGTTGTTGACAATTTAATGCTTCCAATGAAGAAGGACAAGATTTGTGTTTTAGGAAGTAGAACTCCTTCCCTTTTTCATTGAGTTTTTGTGGCTCTTCTATGTTTCCTTACTCTGATGTCAAAGTGCCTGTAATATGCAGCATGGTCCCTGGGATGCAGAATGTTCTAAATAAATGCTTGAGTCATTCTCGAATTGCCTTTTTTCCCTTAGTTTTACCTCAAACGTTGTATTAAAATATAGCATGCATCACAGACTTCCTGCTCCATGTACTAACTACCCTTCAGTATGGAACATATTTCCACATTCATGGATCTTAGGAATTTCCTTGGAGTAACTGGAAAAGTATTAGATCATTTTTCACATCCTGTCTTAGAATTGCATTAAATTTAATTAGAAATTATTTGTATTTTGTAGACTGCTGAACAAGAAACTAAAGGCCTTCCAAGTAAGAAAGGAATTGTACAGTCTATTGTTGGTCAAGGCTATCATCGTAAAATAGTTCTGGCATCACAGTCCATACAGAATACTGTATATAAGTAAGTATTTTGCAAAGAGAACGTATAGATATTTAATATTGTTTCACATAATATTATTTGTGTATAAAAATATGCTAAAGACTTATCACTTCATAGGAGGAGCCACTTTGTAATTAGATTTTTTTTTTTAAGATTTTATTTATTTGTCAGAAAGAGAGTGAGAGAGAGATCACAAGTAGGCAGAGAGGCAGGCAGAGGCAGAGGGAGAAGCAGGCTCCCTGCCGAGCAAGGAGCCCAATGTGGGACTCGATCCCAGGACCCCGGGATCATGACCTGAGCCGAAGGCAGCCGCTTAACCAACTGAGCCACCCAGGCGTCCCTGTAATTAGATTTTATTGCTACTTCAATAAATCCCCATATATAGGTTCACAGTGAATATTACCTGACATAGGATTTCAGTTTATCTGTGCTGAAACTGTTGATGGCCTAAGAGACCCTGTTCTATTCAGTACCATTATTCAAAATGTCCAGAAGAGGGCATCTTGATGTTTCGTTTTCATATAGTTTATCATTGATGCTTTTTTTTTTTTAATAGTGGTCTGGATTTATTGCTTCATTTTATTTTATTTTATTTTATTTTATTTTTTAAATATTTTATCTATTTATTCGACAGAGAGAGAGCTAGAGAGGGAACACAGCAAGGGGAGTGGGAGAGGGGGAAGCAGGCTTCCTGCTGAGCAGGGAGCCCAGTGCAGGGCTGGATCCCAGGACCCAGAGATCATGACCTGAGCCGAAGACAGAGGCTTAAGGACTGAGCCAGCCAGGTGCCCCTGCTTCATTTTATTTTTTTTTATGCTTTTTATTTAGGTATTTTCTTCTTCTAGTCCCTAAAGCTAATTCTTAGTATTTAGAAAGAAAAGTACTAATACATAAAGTAACCAAAGTATTATAAAGCTGTCTTTTAAATATAATATCTTTATCTTGTATAAAGATTCCAATTTGGAGTTGCTGTTATTTCTAAAGTAGTAGGCTTTGTAAAAAATTTGCTGTATTTTTTCTTTTCCAAAAAATAAAATTGTTCCACTACCATTTAAAAGTTATCCCAGTTTTAAAATAGTAACCGGCATACAATAGTTTGGTCTTAATTTATTTCAACTATAATGCAGATTTTTATTTTAAAGGCTTAAGATAAAGGATCATCTTCCTACAATTTCAAAATTACTACTACTTTTCACCTTTTTTCCTAATAAAGCTTAGTTTGGTGTATTGAACGATAGAAAGTTATATAAAATCTCAAAAAAATTATAAGACAAAACTTAGAAATAAAGTATTTTCAAAAGCAAGGATCAACCAAAACGAGGCTCAGATATGAAAAATCTACTTTCTTTCCAATTCTTAGTGTACTTGCCCTGGCCCTCACTACGGTTTTCTTTGTCTGTAACTCTTCTGTTATATTAACAGCAACATTGCACATAACCTTCACGTTAGTTTCCATCCTTAGTCCCATTCCTAGAGATACAACTTATATGATGTGTGTACTTGCTATATATTATTCATACTTTTTAAATTTTATATGTAATATTTAGGACTTAGATTCTTTAGGATTCTCTTATAACTACTTTTTTTTTCAAATTTCTACCTGTTGGCAAATTTTCATTTACAGTTATATTGGTTTTATTACTGATAATAGAAAAGTCTTATTTATTTTTAAGTTATTTACTTAGCTAATTTGATGGTGGTGTTGTTTTTTTTTTTTAAAGTGATGGACAGTCTTCAGCCATTCCTGTAGCCAGTATGGAGTTTGCAGCCATTTGTCTCAGAAATGCCTTGTTGCTACTACCCGAAGAACAGCAAGATCCAAAGCAGGAAAATGGGTCTAAAAGTAGTAATCAATTAGGTGGGAACACAGAGAGCAGTGAAAGCAGTGAAACTTGCAGGTATTCTAATCCCTTTGGCTCCCTTTGGTGAAACCCCTCAGGACTTCATTAGTAAGCCCCTTTGTCCTTTAGATGAATTCCTAAAATCTGGAGCCTGAATTTCCTAAATCCTCTGTTTTGAATAATAAGAAAGGAAAGTATGAATGTTAAGTATTTCTGGAAGAGAGAAATAATTTGAAGACTAAGTGAGGAGAGAACCTTAGAAAAGTGGAAAGAAACAGCTTTTCTTTGACAGGAGGAATAGTTGTAAAGAAATCCTATTGCTCTCAGAGGCAGCACTTTGTTTTTATGTTTGTTAAAATAAATACTTAAATCCTAAAACTTCTCCTTTCTTCTTAACCTATGTCTTTTCTCTTAACATCCCATAAACCATTAACCTCCGGAATATTTCTATTAATTTCTAGTTTTTTAGTATAAGTTAGTATTAAGATAATATAGTTAATATTAATATTAACTATATTTCTTAATAGAAATTAAGAGAGCTTCTGATAATAAAACACCATTATATATAAAGTTCTTTTTACACCTGGCACCTTTAAATTGAAGTCTTTCATCCTAGTGTTTTTTCTTGATTTTGATAGAAATACGTGTATTAAAGAAAATTTGAAACAAAATTGTGAGGTTTTTTTTGTTTTTTCCTCCATCAGGGGGTTATGTTTTATTGTAGTTGGTAAAAAGCAATCAGAAGACCAAGAAATGTGTGAAAATACAGGAGCGGTTTCCTTTGTAGAGATATTGTTTACAATTAGAAATTTTTAAAAGCAGTGTTGTGTACTGGAGGAAAGAAACTGAAATACAGTATATCCTTAACACATAAGTGATACCAACTTACTAAGCATTTTGCATTTGTTGTTTTTGGCTCTTGTATATGTTTGGCATAAAAAGTTGCATGTGAGTCAGGATAGGGAAACAATTTTATATTTAATTTTTTATTCGCTCTTCATAATTTAGAGTCTGTCTTTATTTTAGCAGTAAAAGCCATGATGGAGATAAATTCATTCCAGCTCCACCTTCTTCTCCATTGAGAAAACAGGAATTAGAAAACTTAAAGTAAGTATCTAAACAAAATTAGTATAGCATCTATTGCACATTATTTTTAGTCATCTTTATTTTGGTAATGTTATGAATTACATTGATGGAATGTCAGATGTTAAACCAGCCTTTCAATCTTGTGATAAACCCCGCTAGTCAGAATGTATTACCTTTTTAAAAAATTGTTGGATTCAATTTTTTTTTTTTTTTTTAATTTATTTGACAGAGAGAGAGAGAGAGAGAGAAATCGCAAGTAGGCAGAGACAGGCAGAGAGAGGGGGGGAAGCAGAGCAAAGAGCCCGATGCGGGGCTCGATCCCAGGACCCTGAGATCATGACCTGAGCTGAAGGCAGAAGCTTTAACCCACTGAGCCACCCAGGCGCCCTGAAAAAATTGTTAGATTCAATTTATTAATATTTTGCTAAGACTATTTGCTTCTTGGGTGCATGGCTCGCTCAGTTGGTGGAGCATGCAATTCTTGATCTCAGGGTTGTGAGTTTGAGCCCCATGTTGGGTGTAGAGATGACTTAAAAATAAAATCTTGAAAGAAAAAAAGCCATCTTTTATATTTAGCTGCATAATTACCACTTTCAGCTGATTCTAGTTTCCATAAGATAGGATTTTTCTTCATTCTGGGGCTCTTCTTTCAATACTTCTTACAATACAGATCTTAATTTTCCTAGGTCTTTTTTTTTTTTAACTGTTTAAATCTACAATTGTCTTTATTTCATCTTCATTCTTAAAGGGTATTTTCACTGAAAATAGAACTCTGGGTTGGTAGAGTTTGTTTTTCCTTTCAGTGAGCTCTTTGAAGAGGTTACTGCATTATCTTTAACCTCTGTTATTTATGATTAGAAGTTTATAGTCATTGTGCAGAGGTGCCATTTTTCTATCTATAGATTGTCTCTGTTTTTCCGCAGTTAGACTCTGATGAGTCTGTGATTTTCTTCATTTTTACTCTTGCCTTAGAGTTAGCTGACTTTAAATCTATAAATTTAGTTTTCAACAAATTTGATATATTTTGACCATAATTCATATTATTTTTGGAGCTAGGCTGAATGATATAGCATTACTTTTAAGAATGATTTCAATAATAGAACTGCAAATTAAAATGAAAAGAAAGAGCCATTATTTCTTTTATTAGTATTAGTATTATTATTTTTTAAGAGCCATGATTTCTTATGTTTTTGCCTACTGCAAAAGAGTGACAAAAGTACATTTAAATGTACTTATGTTGCTGGTAGCATTGTAAATGGATGGATTACTTTTGGAAAATATTTCATTTATTCCCATTTTTTTTCTAACAGTGCTAGCCTTGTGAAAGGTATAGGGGAATTAGAGGAAAAAATACTGCCTTCAAAAGCAGGGGTGCTTGGGTGGCTCAGTTGGTTAAGTGACTGTCTTCAGCTCGGGTTGTGGTCCCAGGGTCCTTGGGTCGAGCGCTGTGTCGGGCTCCTTGCTCAGTGGGGAGCCTGCTTCTCCCTCTCCCTCTACCTGCTTGTGCACACGCACTCTCGCTCTCTCTCAGGCAAATAAATAACATTAAGCAAACAAAATAAAAGCAGATGGCGAGGAGCACGTAGGTGGCTCAGTCAGTTGCGTGTCCACGACTCTTGATTTCAGCTCAGGTCTGATCTTAGGATTGTGGGATCAAACCCACATGGGGCTCCACGCTCAGTGGGGGGTCTGCTTTTGTCCCCCTCTACCTCTACCCCTCCCCCAGCTTGCATTCTCTCTCTCAAATAAATAAATCTTTAAAAAAAAAAAGCAGATGTCAAACACTTAGGAGAAAATGATATTAATTAGTATCTTAGTTATTAGGTGGTGAAAATTGGGGTGTACTTTTTTTTCTTGTGATATTACCCTGAGAAGTGAAAAATGACATCACTTTAAATGTTTGCATTTCTTTCAGTCTGCTCAGGGTGCTCAATCTGATGCCAAAGTTTACTGATGTCTTGTATTTCTTTTTCTGTGAACCTCCTGTCTGTAGAATTTACCATTTTCATATTGGGTTTTTCATCCTCTTTGTTTTGATGAGTTCTTATGTATTACAGAAATTGGCCTTTGTTTATGATATTTAGTTGTAAAACAGAATTTCTTAAGTATTCATGTAATGTATAGAAAGGCCTTCTTGCCTCCAAGGATGAGAAAATAATTCATCCATGTGTTCTAGCACTGTCACAACCACCAATCTAAATTTCTGTTTCATCTCGAAGGTATTTTATAGAAATGACTAAGGTAGGGATCTATCTTTACTGTGTATAATTTTTCATAGTATACTCCATTTGATTAACTTCATTTAACTTTCAGATCAGGCATGAAACAGAACTATAAAATGTTAGGATTTTATGTCTAAACAGTTCAAAATTACATTTTTATAAAATAACATGTATATGTTTATTTACAGTAAAAAAATTGGAGGGATCTGTGTCAAAACCTTCTTGGTGGTTATCCCTGAGTGTGGAATAACTGATGATTTTTATTTTCTTATTGGATATCTGTTTTTTTCTAATTCTTTAAAAAGGAATATATTTCATTAATGTTAGTGAAGCCCCTCCTTGCATGCCTATTATTTTTGGAGGAAGATTGGCCAGCGGGATGTGTCCTTTTCTCTCTCTTTTTTTTCCCATTTAAATAAAGATGTGCCCTTTTCTTTTTTCGTTGTTTTTTTTTTAAGATTTTTATTCATTTATTTTGAGAGAGAGAGTGTGTGTGTGTATGAGAGAGAGAAAGAAGGGGGAGGGGCAGAGTCAGAGGGAGAGAGGATCTCAAGCAAACTCCACACTGAGTGCAGAGCCTGACATAGGCCCCAATTCCACGACCCCAAGATCATGGCCTGAGCCGAAATCGAGTCAGACGCTTAACTGACTGAGCCGCCCAGATGCCCCCAAGATGTGCCCTTTTCTGATCATATTCTGTCAGATCAGTGTGTTCCTGACAGGGCATTGCTGTCCATGAGCACAGGGCTCCACGCACCATTCTCACCTAGACAACAACTTTTTATTTCTTTATTTTCTTCTATCGAAATGTACCATAAATTCCCACTTTGCATTAATGCCCTCTCTCCTGGGTTTTATTATCAGGAGGAAGGAATTAATCCTCTGATTATATGGAAGATTAAATCTCAAGTTTAGTTAGAAATGAGTTGGTCATTTAAGATTTTGAAAGTAGGGGCGCCTGGGTGGCTCAGTGGGTTAAAGCCTCTGCTTTCAACTCAGGTCATGATCTCAGGGTCCTGGGATTGAGCCCCGCATTGGGCTCTCTGCTCCGAGGGGAGCCTGCTTCCCCCTCTCTCTCTGCCTGCCTCTCTGCCTACTTGTGATCTCTCTCTGTGTCAAATAAATAAATAAAATCTTTAAAAAAAATTAAATTGTTGGGACGCCTGGGTGGCTCAGTGGGTTAAAGCCTCTGCCTTCGGCTCAGGTCAGGATCTCAGGGTCCTGGGATCAAGCCCCGCATCAGGCTCTCTGCTCAGCAGGGAGCCTGCTTCCCCCTCTCTCTCTGCCTGCCTCTCTGCCTACTGTGATCTCTCTTTCTCTGTCAAATAAATAAACAAAATCTTTAAAAAAAAAAAATAAATTAAATAAATAAATAAATAAATAAAATTGTTTTAAAAAAAAGATTTTGAAAGTAGAGGTTTGGTTTTTTAAAACTTGACAGAGTTAATTAAATGTTTCCTTGGGGCACCTGTGTGTTTTAGTCTGTTGAGCTTCTGCCTTCGGCTTGGGTCATGATCCCTGGGTCATGGGGTCCAGCCCTGCTTGGTGGGGAGCCTGCCTCTCCCTCTCCCCCTTGCTTGTGCTCTTTCTTGCTGTCTTTCTCTCTCTCAAAAAAAAAATAAAATCTTTTAAAAAGTAGTGTTTTCTGCAGTAACCTTTAGTTATATTAAAAAAAAATTTTTTTTTTTAAGATTTTATTTATATGACAGAGAGAGATCACAAGTAGGCAGAGAGGCAGGCAGAGAGAAACAGAAGCAGACTCCGCGCTGAGCGGAGACACCGATGTGAGGCTCGATCTCAGGACCCTGAGATCATGATCTGAGCTGAAGGCAGAGGCTTTAACCCACTGAGCCACCCAGGCACCCCATAAAATTTAATTTTTAAAAAGCAGTCAAATTCCAACCATATTACTAAAACTCACCATGCTAGATTTTTGTCCTGAATGGAAATCTGTAAAAACAAAGCAAATTATGTAAAGCTAAACTGTAGTTGGTATAAAGTGAGCTGGTGGGGAAGAGGTGAATTGTAGTGCTCAGCCAGGACAGTATTGGGAAAATGCTTTAATTTGCCAAAAAAAATGTACTGTTTGCCCCCAGTATTCCTGATGTTTTCTAGAGATATCTCTCTCTTTATGGAGCCACCCACATTTTACATCTATGTAAGGGATTCATCTTTTTTTTTGGGGGGGGGTCATCTATTTTTAATAGGTTATCATGTGTGATAAAAATCTCAGTACAAAAAGTTATATAGTGTAGGGGCGCCTGGCTAGCTCAGTTAGAAGAATGTGTGACTCTCGATCTCAGGGTCGTGAAGCTTGAGCCCCATGTTAAGGTACATAGATTACGTAAAAATAAAATCTTAAAATGAAAAAAGAAGTGGTATGGTATAAGTAAAATTTGACCCATCCCAGTCCTCTGTTTCCAAGATCTTCCCTGAGGGCTGGCCAATAGAATTTCATTATATGGATATGACATACTTTATCATTCCTTTATATTTAGCTGTTTATAATGTTTCAGTCTTTGATGTTATAAATACTGCAGTGAATATCATTGTACACAGTTTTTAAGGAGAATCCTTAATGAATAAGGTATTTTAAACAATTTTTAGATTTGATTTAATTTTTACAAATTTATTTGAGTACTATTCTTAGGATGGCTTTATGTAATTTAACAAGTATATTATTCTCTAATGGTTGAACAAGCTGTAGAGTTGTGTAAATTAATTTTGCCTTCTGAAAGTGGCATTAAAGAGAAGGGTATGGGCAAAGTGGCATATTTCCTTTCTGAATTTTGTACCCTTCATGGCACAACTCTTTGCTTTCCATGTGCCCTAGTAGGAGGATTGATGATTTTCAGAGAAAATAAAATTACTTCCCTATTTTTGTGGAAAGGGGCAAAAGGTCTCGATAGGGAATTCCATCATCATAAAGTGAGGTAAAAATGGGTTTCCTGGTATATATTAACCTTTTTTCTTATGGAGCAGATGGGAGAAAGGAAATGGAACAAGATGGAAGGAGCCTTAGGGTGGATTATAAAAAGAACTGCTATGCAAGACAGTAGTAATGATAATGTGGAGACAAATGGTGCAGGGAAGGAGTCCTAAAAGATTTGTGTCATAATTTTCAAAGCTATAAAAGCTCATAATGCACTTGGGCGTGTTAAAGGGCAGTTCTGTGGCAGGAGCCAGCTGTCTTCTATAGAAGGAAGGGGACTGAGTCCATTGGTTTTCTGTTAAGATCATGGAATTCTTAGAGATTTCATCTATTTCTGACCTGAATTCTTTTATGTGATTGGAAATGTGTGTGACTAGTGTATAGTTTAGTTTTTATGGACTATTATATTTGACCCCTTGTGCCCTGTAATACCCAAGACACCAATGTAAAACTTCATTTCCTATTTCCAGCATAACTAATGTGCAGGAAATTATCATGAGTGTTCTACTGGCCACTTCTTATGATATGGGTTCACAGCCTCTTGAGTACTTTCATTTTTTTTTTCATTTGTGTATAAATGAAGATGGATTCCAAAAAATAGTCATTCTAACCAAGTTTCAAGTATGTTTTTGAAGACAGATGACGCCTGAAACAATTGTGTGATTCTGTATTTGGTTTTCAGAATATTACTGTTCTCACAATTAAAACAGAAATTTGCCCCACATCAGGAAATGTCTCAGAAATCAACTAGGTAGTTTAATTGTGAAGCTCAGATGAACAGATGAACACTGTTAGAGTATTGTTCAGTTCCTGAATCACTCAGAGCTCTGCAAAGCCATCAGTTTCATTCAATTAGGAAAGCACACGTACACACACGCATGCATGCACACATTCTACAGCCTTAAATTAAATAAATGCTGTGACTTAAAATTTTCAAAATAAAAGATGATTCTATTTCTAGGTACTTAACCAAGATAAATGAAAACTTGTCCATACAATAAATCATAGCAGCTTTACTCATCATAGAGAAAAACTAGAAATAGTCCACGTAACCATTAGTAAGAGAACGAATAAATTATAACCACTGTATACACTGGAATACTATTCAGCTATAAAAAGCAACAAATTTAAAAAAAAAAAGGCAACAAATTAGGGGCACCTGGGTGGCTCAGTCGTTAAGCATCTGCCTTTGGCTCAAGTCATGATCCCAGGGTCCCAGCCCAACAGGAAGCCTGCTTCTCCCTCTCCCACTCCCCTTGCTTGTGTTCACTCTCTTGTTGTGTTTCTCTCTGTCAAATAAATAAATAAAATCTTTAAAAAATAAATAAAAAATATTTTAAAAATAAATAAATACGTTAAAACTAAATAATTTCACCTATTCTACCTTCTTAATGTGTTTACTAGAAAATTTTAAATTATACTACAGCTCTGGGGTGCCTGGGTGGCTCAGTGGGATAAAGCCTCTGCCTTTGGCTCAGGTCATGATCTCAGGGTCCTGGGATTGAGCCCTGCATTGGACTCTGCTCAGCGGGGAGCCTGTTCTCTCTCTGCCTGCCTCTCTGCCTACTTGTGATCTCTCTCTTTGTCAAATAAATAAATTTTAAAAAAATTATACTACAGCTCCAATTATATTTCTATTGGACAGGGCTGCTCTGAGTTTTTATTTTTATTTATTTATTTGAGGGGCACCTGGGTGGCTCAGTCAGTTAAGCATCTGCCTTTGACTGGGGTCATGATCCTGGAGTTTTGGGATTGAGCCCCACATTGGGCTTCCTGCTCAGTGGGGAGCCTCCTTCTCCCTCTCCTGCTCCCCCTGCTTGTGCTTGCTCTCTCTCCCTTTCTCTGTCAAATAAATGAATAAAATCTTAAAAAAAAAAAAAAAATTGAGAGAGTATGCCCTTGTGCATGAATGGGGGAGGGGCAGTCTTCAAGCAGACTCCCTGCTGAGTGCAGAGCCCAGTGCCAGGCAGGATCTCATGATCCATGAGATCATGACCTGAAACCATACCAAGAGTCAGACACTTAACTGCTTGAGGGACTGAGCCACCCAGGAGCACCTAGTGTAACAGAACTGTTAGGCAAATGCTTAACAACTGAGCCACCCAGGTGCCCTCACATGCCATGTATTTTAGCTAAATATCTCTTTAGAAAATCTTTTTTCTTTAAAAGGCCTAATTTCCAAATGAATCTTAGAATGTATGGGGCACCTGAGTGGCTCACTCTTTTAAGTGTCTGCCTTCAGCTCAGGTCTTGATCCTGGGGTTCTGGGATTGAGCCCCACACTGGACTCTCCACTCAGCAGGAATCTTGCTTCTCCCTCTCCCTCTGCCTGCCACTCTGCCTGCTTGTGCTCTCTCTCTCTCTATCAAATAAATAAATAAAATCTTAAAAAGAAAATGTAGACATTAGGGGCATGGTTAAGCACTTGCCTTCAGCTCAGGTTATGATCCCAGGGTCCTGGGATTGAACCCTGTGTCGGGCTCCCTGCTCAATGGGGGATTCTGCTTCTCCCTCACCCTCTGCCCCTCCCCTGCTCATGCGCCCACTCTCTATCATTCACACTGTCGCTCAAATAAATAAAATCTTTTTAAAAAAAGAATGTAGACACTTGTGCGGGATTGATATTTTGGCTATCTGCTTTGATTTAAATATTAATGTTGCCAATCATTATCTCTCAGTAATGATTTTCTTATGCAATGATTTTAAGGGTATACTTTTAAGATCTTATTTAACAAAAAACATTTACTGACTACTACTGATAACTTATGTTTTTAAAACACTTATTGAGATACAATTCATAAATCATACAGTTTACCATTTAAAATTTACAATCCAGTGGTTTTTAAGTATAGTCACAGAATTGTGCAACCATTACCACAGTCAATTTTAGAATATTTTCATCACCTCAAAAAGCACCCTTTAGCTGTAATCCCTTTGCCCCAGTCTACTCCCAGCTCTATTTAATTTATTTTCTAGCTCTATAGATTTTCCTATTCTGGATTTTCATATGAATGGAATCAATGTTGTGGGCTTTTATGACTGGCCTCTTTTTCACTTACAATAATGTTTACAGGGTTTACCCAAGTTGTAGCATATATCATATTCGTTTTTATAGCTGAATAATATTTCATTGTATGGATATACCACATTTTGTTTATCCTTTCATTCATTGATGGGCATTTGGATTATTTGTCCTTTTTTAAAAAAATTTTCAGGACATCTGGGTGGCTCAGTCAGTTAATCATCTGCCTTGGGCTCAGGTCATGATCCCAGGGTCCTAGGATGGAGTTCTGTATCTGGCTCCCTGCTGAGCAGGGAACCACTCTGCCTGCTTGTGCTCTCTTTCTCTTTCTCTCTCTCTCTCTCTCTCTCTATCAAATAAATAAAATTTTTTAAAAAATTTTATTTATTTTTAAGTTATCTCTATACCCAGTGTGGGGCTTGAACTTAAAACCCTGAGATCAAAAGTCACATGTTCTACTGACTGAGCCAGCCAGGCGCCCCTTGATTATTTTTGTCTTTATGCTATTACGAATAATGCTGCTGTATACATTTGTGTACAAATGTTTGCACAGGCATATGTTTTTATATTTTTCGGGTGTATACCTGGAAGTAGAATTGCTGGGTCATATAGTAATTCTGTTTAGTCATTTGAGGGATTGCCAGACTGCTTTCTAAGTGGCTGTACTATTTTATAATCCCACCAGCAGTGTATGAGTATTCCAGTTTGTTCACATCCTCACCAACATTTGTTATTGCCCATCATTTTGATTATACATTGTGGTAGGTGTGAAGTAGTATCTCATGTGGCTTTGATTTACATTTCCCTGAAGATTAATGATGTTGAGCTTCTTTTCAAGTGCTTATTGGGCATTTGTATATCTTCTTTGGAGAAAAGTTTATTCAGATCCTTTGCTTGTTTTTTAATTGGGTTATATTACCCTTTTACTATTGAGTTCTAAGAGTTCTTTATACATTCTAGATGTAAGACTTATCAGATACATGATTTACAAATTTTTTTTCCCGTTCTATAGGTTATCTTCTCACTTTTTTGAAGGTAGCCTTTGAATCACAAAAGCTTTTCATTTTAATTGAGGTTAAAAAAATAAAATTGAAGGAAAAGTTTTTCATTTTGATAAAGTTCAACTTACCTATTTTTTTCTTTTATTTTTTTAAAAGATTTGTTTATTTTAGAGAGTGTGAATATGGGAGGGCAAAGGGAGAGAAATCTTCAAGCAGACTCCCCAACTGAGCACGCAGCCCGACATTGGTTCAATCCCAGGACCCTGAGGTCATGACCTGAGCCAAAATCAAGAGCCAGACGCCCAACTGACTCAGTCACCTAGGCACCCCTTACTTCTTTTCTTTTATTGACCATGCCTTTTGTGTCCTATCTGAAAATCCTTTGCCAAATTTAAGATCATAAGGGTTAACCTCTATGTTTTCTACTAAGAGTTTTATTTTATAGTTTTACCTGTTACATGTAGGACTTTTATCTGTTTTTCAGTTAATTTTTATATAGGATATAAAGTAAGGGCTCAACTTAATTCTCTCGCATACTAGGACCTTATTAACAGGAAAGAAATAAGTTCATAGGCTTAGTCACATAGTAACATTTCATTGTTGCCCAGTGGTTTAATACCTGGCTTAGGTATGTACTGATTTTTTCATGTTACATATTATAGGACATCTTCACTACTCATTCTAAGATTGGGATATTAGCTGAACTTTTAATTTGTGAAACTAAAATGGAGCTGCTCTAAAACTTGGAAAAAAGTGTAACAGAACTGGAAAAGGGTAGGAAGTAATTTGAGAGCCCGCATGGGAAATGTCCATATGAGAAATTAAAATCACAGCATACAAAAAAAAAAGAAATTTCAATTTGTCTTTTTTTTTTAAGATTTTAAAATTTAAGTTTTTTTAAGATTTTAAGATTTTTAAGATTTATTTATTTGACAGAGAGAGAGATCACAAGTAGGCAGAGAGGCAGGCAGAGAGAGAGGGGGAAGCACGCTCCCCGCCGAGTAGAGAGCCCGATGTGGGGCTCGATCCTAGGACCCTGAGATCATGACCTGAGCCGAAGGCAGAGGCTTTAACCCACTGAGCCACCCAGGGCGCCCCTGTCTTTTTTTTTTCAGTAAGAGGCTCAAAAATGGATAAGAGGAAGTGTTCAGATTAAATTTAATTAAACTCAGTTATTCTAAAGTATAAATTATAAAACTTTAATTAGTTCAGTTAGAATTTGATGTAACACTCAGTGAATGATTTCCCTTTCAGTTAAAGGGGACCTCCCCATGACCCAGTGTTTATGAGAGAAGATAAATCAAACAACTCGTTGATGACATAAATATTATAGACAGTTCTAGTGTACTTAAGGAATCCAGTTTCTTTTGGTTTGGGCCTAGTGGTTCTATTGTAGCTCATGAGACATACCTAGAACAGAATTATGGCTAGCAATCTTTTGAATCTCCTGTTGCTCTTACAACTGAGTGTGTGGTCCTACTGAAATGTATCCATCTATAATCAATTCTACCAAAGAAGGAACCTCCATGGGTGACATTTCCTTCACATCATCAGCAGTGTTCATATTGGCAGGCTTTGAGTAATTCTTCAGTGGTCTGCCATTCTGTATAAGCCCATATGGCCACTGCTGACATTGGACAAATCTTTTAATCCCTATAGGCCTTACTTTTTTGTCAATTAAGTGAATTGGGTTGGATGATCTTCAGGACCCGTCTGTATATAAAATGCTTTGTCTGTGACTTTATGAATCTTATTTGCTGCCTAGGCTAGGACTGGGTCCTTTGAGATGCTAGATTTGGTTGAAAAAACTTTTTTCAGCTTCTTTGTGTTAGGCTTCTATTTGTTTTAGATTTGGGGTGTGTTTGTCAGTATGCTTCTTTTTGTGCAGAACTGTTGCTAGAAAAGCAAAATGTTTACAAAACACCTGAAGTGAAAAACTTTTAAATTTTCTTAAGATTTGAAGGTTGAGGGACGTCTGTGTGGCTCAGTTGTTGGGCATCTGCCTTCAACTCAGGTCATGGTTCCAGGGTCGTGGGATCGAGCCCCGCATAAGGCTCCCTGCTCAGCAGGGAGCCTGCTTTTCCCTCTCCCACTCCCCCTGCATGTGTTCCTTTTCTCACTGTGTCTCTCCCTGTCAAATAAATAAATAAAATCTTAAAAAAAAAAAAAATTTGAAAGTTGACAAGTTTAACATTCTGAAATTATTGTAGATAATGGAAATAGCTTGAAAGACTTTTTTTTTAAGTAGGCTCCGTGTCCACTATAGGGCTCAAACTCACAACCCTGAGATCAAGAGTCGAGAGCTCTACCAACTGAGCCAGCCAAGTGCCTGATTATTATTTTTTTTAAATAATATAATCTAGTACCATATTGAAAGGAATTATTATTATTATTTTAAGCTTTTATTTATTCATTTGAGAGAGAGAGAAAAGCAGGCTCCCTATGTAGCCTCCCGTCGTGGGGCTCAATCCCAAGACCCTAGGCCCATGACCTGAGCTAAAGGCAGATGCCCAACCAACTGAGCCACCAGGCACCTCTCCTGGTAGAAATTCTTTATTGGAATTTTTGGGCCAATTTTTCAAACATGTTTGCTATAAGATTGCTTTATAAATTTATTTCCCTTTGACACATTTTGACTGACTAGGTTTACCCCCATTTAGCCTCTTTTAATAAGGGTTAAACTATTGTAGACATTTGGTTTAGAGTCATTTAACTCACAGAATAGGTGGCTTGACAGATTTTAATGCCCAGTCTTATATGCCTTGCTGTAACTTTAAGGAAAGTCCCTACTCTCATTTTTTTCCTTTCTTTTTTCTTTCTCGTTCTTTCCTTTCTAAGGGTTGGCATTCTGTGGACCTAGAGCAAGCTCCTCCCACATGTACAGGAGAGAGTGTGGGGTTGTGTCAGATTTTCCATGGTGGGGGGCAGGTAGGGGGGTGGGAAGCTAGTATGTCTCTTCCCTCGAGGTATAGTTTTTCCAGTCTGATGAACTGTCAGATCCACTGTGTGATTGGTAAAGCAGATTGGACAGTGACTCGAGGAAATAGTGGGGTGAGGGGCGGGGGGGTCCAGTATTTAAGTAACAACTCTCAAAAGTAAAGTGATTTCTCCAGGGGCTTAGTAGATAGAGCTGTATGTGTTTCTAGTGTTACCACTCTGTAGGAATTATGCAGAGTGGAGTATTGTTTCCTAAAGGAAAAGGAAGATGAGTGAGGATGATGAGAGATTGGGGTAGATTGTGAGGCATTAAGGGAAGAGGGGCCATAAATGTTAGTTTTCATTTTGTGCAATGAAACTTGTTTAATCCTAACAGCTCTTGATCAGAATGCCAGCTACAGAGTTCAGTGTCGACATATTTAAGTATTTTTGAAAAGAAAGATTATTATTAGAATCTTCTACTCTGTTGTGATTTGATAGGCTATCTTCTGGGGAAAGAGGCAAAAGTTGAGGAAACCAGATGTTTACCTGGTACATAAGTGCAGGTTGGACTTCCTGGGCAGCGGAAACCTGTTGCCATCTTACATGACTGATTTCTGGACCCAAAGTGGGTTTGACAGTGAGCTGGAGCAGTAATAGCCCCCTACTGTCGGGAGAGGCCAGGGCAGGCTTTTCCCAGCAAGCCTGCCTGAGGTGCGGCTGTCCTAGATGCTAGGCCCCAGAGCATGCAGAATGACTCTCCTATCTGTGGGAGCTGGGAAGGAGGTAGCTTGTCAGCAAGGCAGCCTGCCAAGGAAACAGGTGGAGGTCTGGGTGCCTGGAGCAGTAAATCAAAAAACGTTGAAAGTTGTGGTCTTCAGTGATTACCTATTAAATACCTACTGCACAGATGCTGAGGACTTGCTCTAGTGTTAGTGCAGGAAACAAAAGATGGTGGGCTTCTGCTTTTAAGGAGCTTATGTTTTGCCCTGACCTTTGGCCATGTCACAGATGAAGATGAATATTCAACTTTGTGATTTTCATTCATATAGACCCCGAGCTGATGGTTTTCTTGGGCCTCGGGAGACCTAGGCCTTAAAAGTCCTTTTCTTCATAAGCAATACATATCTGGCTGATGAATGAGTGTTCATTGCCATTTTAAAATAGTACAAATAAGCCAAAAGAGGTAATTAAGTCACCCTAATCTCATGACACAGAGCTAAGCACTGAGGAGCTTCTGCACAGGGGAGGTAACTAGCCAATGCCTTCCTTCTTTGGGCCCTCGCTTCTTCCATCAGAGAGAAGATGCCCCCCAGGGGCTGTGGCCATAAGACAGCCTGGCTGATAAAGACAGCTCTTGGAAATACAGGGATATTGACCATAAGCTTGTCAAGAAATTCCTTTGAGAAGGAGAATACTTGCCTGCCCTTATTCTCTTCTGTGAACAGGATTCAGATTTTAAATTATGTGCTCAGTAAGAAAATTTAAACTTTGGAAGGTGGCCTGGGTGGCTCAGTTGGTTGGGCGGCTTCCTTAGGCTCGGGTCATGATCTTGGGGTCCTGGGATCAAGCCCCACATCAGGCTCCCTGCTAAGTGGGGAGTCTGCTTGTCCGTCTCCCTCTACCCCTCCCCCTGCTTGTGCTCTCTTGCTTGCTGCGCTCGTTCTCTCTCAAATAAAATCTTTTTAAAAATTTAAACTTTGGATTACATTCTGTTTTCTTCCCTTTTAAGGGGACAAGCTTAAGTTATGTATTGGGAAGTTATGTATTAAGTTATGTATTAAGTTATGCATTGGGAAATCGTAACATAATCTTTTCATTCTACCTTATTTTCAGGTAGTTTTGTGAACCAATATAAAGCAATGTGATAGGATGGGAAGGGCGGTGAATTAGGAGTCCATGGTGTTAAATGTTAGTTCTAACTCTAATCACACACTCTAAGCTAGAGAATATATTTAATGACTTTGGGTTTCAATCTCTACCTTCTTAAAACAAGGGACCACATTAGGCACTCTTTCAGCCCCAACCATTGTAGCATAAGGCCATAAATCTCAATTTCTTTTTGTCTCCTCTGGGGGAGCTGAGGGGACTACTTTGCGTTTAGTGGGATAATTTTCCAAGATTCCAACAACCAGAGCTCATTCAGTGAAGAGGAAACAGCAGACTACTTCTGGATTTGCCCAGCTGCGCTTTTAGAAAGGCCATTTCTAGTCAAGGATTTCAGATTATTAGAAAACTGCAGGGCCGTGGGGGTTGTATTCTTCCTTAGACTGAAATTACAACCCGAATGCACTTTAATGATACACATATGTACTGTAATTTGTAAACATAACTCAAAACCCTGTATCTAAGTTGGGTCATTTTTGGTTGGCTGTTCAGACCTCATTTCTATTTGACAGGGGTTTATTTTAAGATTGCTTTTTGGAGCGATTGTTTAACATTCAAGTGATCGATTAGTGTCAAGTCTTTAGCTAGACTTGTTTTAAATGAGCTGCCCATTAAGTAGAAAACCAAACAGAAATTTAGCTTTCCAATGCAACTTAGCAGAGTCAGTGTAACTTAAATTTTCTTATCTTCACATGTATTTATTCAGCCTGGTTTCTTTCTTGAATATTCATTTAGGGTAATAGTACATGTATGAATGAAATTCCTTTAGTTACTCTTGGTACTGTTGCTTATTAAGAACTATAGACTTCTTAACAGGTTCAGAGAAGAACACTACTGTTAGCTAAATGGATTTTATAGTGAGTTAATTGTGTTTCTGAGTGAAATGAGTTTGAAAGTATCTGCTTCTGGAGCTTTATTTCTAGGATGGTAAATGTTCTATGGGAAGTAAATTCTCACTAGGCCATTAACTACGTTTTTTTTTTACAGGCTAAATATTGTAACTCCTTTTGGTTATTTTTTTGGAGGTGGGGATCAGTTGGATGGAAGCTAAATATGGTTTAGGTAGATAGCCACACTGTGCCTCAGATGGTAATTTTATACATCATCCTAATTCTTACCATTACTGTTTTGGCTTCCTCTCTTCTTTCCTGGTGTCCATGTTGTCACAGCTATAATTAGGGTGTTCTTCCCTATTTAATAACAAATGCAACCATTGTCAACAATGAATCTTGTAACACTGAAAAAATAAAATAAAAGTATTTGGGGAAAAAAAAACAAATGCAACCATTGTCAATTTTGTAACTCAAGTTTTCAGCCCTTCCCTTTTGTGTTCCAGATGCTCCATACTTGCCTGCAGTGCTTACGTGGCTCTGGCTCTGGGTGATAACCTTATGGCTTTGAATCACGCAGATAAACTTCTTCAGCAGCCCAAGCTGTCAGGATCGCTTAAGTAAGTGTGACTTCCCCCCTCGGTCCCAGGGTCATTTTGTTCGGAGGTTTTCAGTTAGTTTGTGGCACATGTTGCTGCTCTTTACTCCCCCAGTGGGATATATTATCTAGACAAAGCAACTGATTGAGACATTAATTTGGTAGTTCTTCTCCCTTGTTGTACCTCAAGGATTAAGGGAAGTAGCATTTACTGCACTGAGTATCAGGAGGCAAGAACTTTGCACTGTCTAGTGGCCCCTGCTAGGCCTGACTGAAGCATATTTTCACATATGAATCCCCAAACTAAGATGAGTCCTCAGGAAGAAGACCCACAGAAAAAGGAGTTTAGTCAGCATGATAAATCTGCTTCAAGGAATGCAATTTAAATAGATAAGAATTCTGACTACAGGAGTTTTATTCAAACTCTTCAGATTCCTCTTCAGTATTATTGTCATTGTCATTCTGAAATTTGCTAAAGCTCCTCTTTCCTTTTAAGGAGATTGAGTGAGATGCAGCGTTTTTTTGAATCTTTGTATGATGCCATGCTAGAAATTTTATTCAAAGCCACAAATACTCTGCTTATCATTAGGACAGTTGTTTTTTCATTCATCCTGTGGGTACATAACTGTAATCTCCAAGATATAATTATTTTTGCCTTTTTGTGGTCTTTATTTATAATGTGCAGTGCTTAGAATTAGGAGATCATACTCTGAGGAATAATTCTGTTGACGTTTATTTTTGTCTTTAAGAAAAAGTATTACTAGGGCGCCTGGGTGGCTCAGTGGGTTAAAGCCTCTGCGTTCAGCTCAGGTCATGATCTCAGGGTCTGGGATCCTGCTTCTCTCTCTCTCTCTGCCTGCCTCTCTGCCTACTTGTGATCTCTCTCTCTCTCTCTCTGTCAAATAAATAAAATCTTTAAAAAAAAAAAAAAAGAAAGGAAAAGTATTACTTTATACAAACATCTAAAATTAACATTGATTAAGGTTGTTTCAGGCCAGTGTTTCCCAAACATACCTTGTGTCTCAAGAAAAAAAAAAAAAATTAAGAGAACATTCAGTAACATAAGAGACTTTGCCACAGTCAACTATAAGAAAGCTCCTGCTCTTCTCCAAGAAAGCCTTGTCTAACATTCAGGCCTGGAGGGATCCCAAGTTCCAGTTAGAGGCAGCGGGGTTGCCTCTGAGGGCACCACTGCCCAACTTGGTGAGGTAGCAGCCCGGAGCTGGTGCCGTTGCCCTCGCTGCCACCGCCGTCGGACTCGGCGCTCAGGCTGTGGTGCGCGCAACCGTGATGAGAGCAGTGTTTGGTTTTTCTTTTTAACAGAAATGAAACGCAAATCTTCACTGCTTTTTCAAATCCTTTGGTTGACATTGTGGCCATTGTTCTCAAATCCCAAGTAGATTCTTGGCATTTGGTGGAGGGTTTTTAACTTTATCAACTTTCGAGGGATTGGCCAAGCCGTGTCTGGCAATTTCTTTTTTTAATTCTCTTGAGTTCTTTTAAAGTCTCTTAACTATTCTTTCCTAAGTATTGGTTTCTTAATTAATAACAAGGCCACTGTCTGTCTTCCCAGTAAAGGCGAGCAGGTAATTCTGCATTTGGCAGCTCACATACCACAGCAGCTTTACCCCACAGCTTTTTGCTTTCTCTACACCTGGTCAAAGATTTCTTGTCTTTGGGTGTTATGAACGCATTTCATTTGGCTAAAAAAGGAAAATTTTTTTTAAGTAAATTCACAGAAGACGATTTGAAGTAGTTCTTTGAATTTATATGTTTGTGTTTTGTAATGATTACTGGCTTGTGGATACTACTTTGATGAAATTTTTAAATTATCTTATTTCAAAATATAATTGAAGTTAATGATTTCTTTAAAACTTGTCATTTCTATTAGGGTATTTGGTAGGGAAGCAAAATAAAAGGTCATTGCAGCCCCTGGTAGTTAGAAGAAATTGCTTAATAAAGAATTAAAGAACTCTTGAGTGGTTAATATGTGTAAATACCTAAAAAGGTTATATTGAAAAGAGCCTAAAATTTGAGGACTCGAGATCATGGGGACAGATTCAGCTGGGGGCAGACTAGCTAAAGTAGGTGAGACCTAGCTGGCCATTTAAAAGGAGGAGTAGAGAGGTGCCTGACTGGCTCAGTTGGTAGAGCATGCAATCGTTGGTGTTGGTTTTGTGATTTCAAGCCACATGTTGGGTATAGAGATTACTTGAAAATAAAATCTTTTTTTTTAAAGATTTTATTTATTTATTTGACAGAGAGATCACAAGTAGGCAGAGAGGCAGGCAGAGAGAACGAGGAAGCAGGCTCCTGCTGAGCAGAGAGCCCAATGCGGGGCTCGATCCGAGGACCCTGAGATCATGACCTGAGCCGAAGGCAGAGGCTTTAACCCACTGAGCCACCCAGGCGCCCCTGAAAATAAAATCTTAAAAAAAAAAATAAAAGGAGGAGTAGATATTAGTTTGTGGAGATGAGGCCAGGTGTGCCCAAGAAAGCCAGGCCATGGGGGAGCAGCGGGTGTGTCCTGCCCTGGACACTGTAGGAGCAGAGCAATTTCTGAGGGGGTGGGAATATTGACTGGATATAGAAAAGTGGGACCAAACTTGGAGAGCTCTAAGTTGATAAAAGTTTTGTTTTCAGGTAGGAAAAGTCATTAAGATTTTCAGCAAGGGTGTAATATATCTAATCCTGTTTTAATTTTGAAAAACCAATCGGGTGATCATAGAGAAAAATGGCCTGTAAGTAAAAGACTGGAAGAAGCAGGCTCTTATAAGCCAGGATGATATGTACATGTCCTGAAACATCAGTGGGCATAAAATAGATGATTTGAAAAGCAGGAAACTTTGGGATAGAAAGTAAAGTTGATCTAACCCAAATCTGGTCTCAGTCCTATTTGGCACTCTCATGTCTTTTGACTATTCCAGCAGCAGAGACAGGAGGATTCATCCTTGGACCTCTCTTAGTTTAGAACTTCATTCCCTTCTTATGTTAATGTTATTTTCTGCATAAACAGAATAGTAAATTTGCCAATTCTGAACATTTTTCTTAGTTGATATGTATCATTTGTTCCAGCTTAGCTAATATAAAAATTATTGTATATTTTAAGATACTTTTATATAAAGAGGTAAGATTTAAGTGACCTTTAATTGATCCGTTTGTAAACTTCTATTTCAATTCAAAGACTTGAAATATGTGAAGCATGTGTACACCAAATCTTGTACATTCGGTGTTTTGTGATGACCTACTTCTCAGTTTGGAATCTGTTCTTTTCATCTTAGGTTTTTGGGCCATTTATATGCTGCAGAAGCCCTCATCTCTCTGGACAGAATATCCGATGCCATTACTCACTTGAACCCGGAGAATGTCACTGATGTTTCCTTAGGGATTTCTTCAAATGAGCAGGACCAAGGTTAGTGAGGACACATTTGATCAGAACTGGTCATCATTTCCACTGCCTTCTTGGATGTGTGGAAATTTAAAGGGAAAGAAGTTTTAGGTTGGCTCTCTACATGTTTGGCTGTACATATTTTGGCTGAATAGACCTAACAGTTGATTATCATATGGTCTAAATGCTCACATTAGAGGGGTGCCTGGCTGGCTCAGTCAGAAGGGCATGCAACTCTGATCTCAGGGTATGAGTTCAAGCACCACGTTGGGCATAGAGATTACTTATCCCCCCTCCAAAAAAGGAAAGAAAGACTATTTTATTTTTTAACTTTTTTTTTTTTTTAAGATTTTGTTTATGTGAAAGAGAGACAGCAAGAGAGAGAGAACACAAGCCAGGCTGAGGGGCAGAGGGAGAAGCAGCCTTGTCCTTGAGCAGGAAGGCTGATGAGGGGCCCAATCCCAGGACCCAAGGATCATGACCTGAACTGAAGGCAGACACCGAAGCGACTGAGCCATCCAGCTGCCCCAAGAAATACTATTTTATTTTATTTTATTATTATGTTTTATTTTTTTAAGATTTTCATTTATTTGACAGAGAGAGACACAGCAAGAGAGGGAACACAATCAGGGGGAGTGGGAGAAGGAGAAGCAGGCTCTCCGATGAGCAGGGAGCCTGATGCAGGGCTCCATCCCAGGAGCCTGGGATCATGACCTGAGTCAAAGGCAGATGCTTAACGACTAAGCCACCCAGGCGCCCAAGAAAGACTGTTTAAAGAAATAAATAGATTCTCACTTTTGAAAGGCTGGTAGTAGAAAAATTTGTTTTGATTCTCATACTGTATTTTTCTCCTTAAAAGGGATTCTGCAGTCCAGGGGAAAGTAGAAATAAGCATTCAAAAGTCAGTTTAAATCATGCCTAAATTTTTAAGAAAGTGTGAATGGCATTTACTTTATTCAAGATTATTATGCAGGAATGGGGTGGGGGGGTACCTTCTGGTGTCCTCTAATAGAACCTCCACAATTTGAAAAGTAAACACTGTGACATGACAGATTGCTTTGTACTAGATTTTCGATTTCATAAACAAAATTAGGTTTCTAGAAAATATACTCTATTGTCTTTCCCCCTAAGGTTTATTTTCATGTTTTGTAGGATCAGACAAAGGTGAAAATGAAGCAATGGAATCCTGTGAGTAAGAAGTTTTGTAAATACTTAAAGTACCCTGGCTTGCATCCCAAAGACGCAGACTTGAGCCTTCTGTGTCCTTCATTTGTCAGCCTAAGAAGTAGCACTGTGCTTTAGTCTGAGCAGTTGCGGGGTGGTGGATGGGGTTGCCCCCTTGCCCTTGACCCAGCCTCATCACCAGGGTAACGCTCTTTTTCTCTAGCTGGGAAGCGGGCCCCTCAGTGCTACCCCAGTTCGGTCACCTCTGCCAGGACTGTGATGCTGTTTAATCTTGGCAGCGCCTACTGCCTGAGGAGCGAATACGACAAAGCCCGAAAATGTCTCCACCAGGTGAGGCTGGAGGTGGTGGGGCCACGCCCTCTTATAAAGCAAGGGTTTGGAGTTTCTGGGTTTTGTTATTTTGTTTGAGGCTCTGATTCAATTTGTTAAAAATTGGAATATTACTTTTCCAAGCTTAAAAATATTCTTACAAGAATAACAATAATAATAATAAACAACTGATCAGCTATTACAAATGAACCTAGGCACTTAATGGAGGGTTTTTCCCAATGGTTTTAATAATTAAAATTTCAGAAAATTGGAAACCATCTAAATGAGGGATCACTTAAATAATGGTGCATCCATACAGCTGAACACAATGCAGCTGTAAACTCTATGTACTAAAATGATATCCAAGACCTACTAAGTGAAAGACCAAGATTTAAAACAGTTTCTTTATCATTGTGTATGTGCATACGAGAGCTCTGAAAGGACATACAAGAAACCACCAACATTGGTTATGGGGCAGCAGGATAAGTACTGTGTGGCTGGAGCACTAAAATGGGAGACTTTAGAAGAAAGCTGGTGCCAAAGAAATTCCACATACAGTAAAGGAAGTTACTGGCAACATATAACTAAAATATGCCCCTGAATTCTACCACTGAAATGATGCATCATCAGTAGGTCTCAGGGAAGATTCTGATTGAGCCTCTTTAGGTTTCTTGCCCATCCCTGCACCAGTCATGGACATGGACCCTACCTGCAGTAGGGGACCAGGTGACCAGGTTTCACCAGTGGCAGCTCCAGAGGCTCTATCACAGACTCGGAAAGGAATAGTAATTCCGCAAGCATATGAGCACTTACTTCTTGGTAAGCCATGGGAATAAGACAGTGAAAATAGGTGGGCATGATGCAACCCTGCCTATAAAGGGAATTGAAGGTCAGAGGGTATGTAGAATTTTAAGACTTGTAATATGGAAGTTGTAATATGTGCCAAATGTTATAATCACCAGCAGCACAGGAGAGAGCCCACATCCCTATATGCTTGTCAGAGTAGCTGAAATTTAAATTAAACCTATTCTCCAGAGATTTGTTGGCTTCTGGAAATGTTCTTCCTATGAAGACCACCTTGTCATGTAGAGCCGTGAAGAATCTTACCATTGGAAAATAACCACTAGTGATATTTAGTTAACTTAGTGGCATCTGGTCGGCACTTCTGATCCAAAATCAGAAATGTAAGTGATGGACTATCCAGGGAAACATGTTTGCTATTATCTCGCAGCTGAGTTACACCAGTTCATTGGGAAGGAGTTGACTACAGCAAACAGGACTTTTGATCTAACGTTGCAGTATGCATGGTCTAGCTCAGGTTCTCGTATGGCAGGTGGCCATGGCGGCTGCCACACTGGATGAGGCAGATGGGCTCAGGCCTGGATCAGGGTCTGAAGGGGGTTTTGTTTTGGTCCCTTGGTTTTTAGGTTAATCCAGTGGCTGGATCTTTGTTAAATGGGAGGCCCGCCCTGCCTGGGAGGGCAAGACAGTGACGTCAAGAGTTGGAAAGGGCTCCACGGAGATGTTTCCGAGGTTGCCTGCCCGCCACTAGCCATTCTGAACAACCAGTAAGCAGAGCACCATCAGGTCTCATAAAGTTGCTGTGGTGAATTCCTGTATTTTAGAGAAAGCTGGAGACTGTGGTCAGCACAGAGAACAATAAGTGACCTGTGTTAACCAGCCACTTGGAGGCAAAATGGAGATTTTAATACCCACAAAAAAGATGGATCTTGCCTGTATGAAGCTTGGCCTAGAAGTGTAAAAATCTCATTTTCTGAACTGAGTTATTATATCTCTGTGATGTGGTGAGAGGAATAAAAGCCTCCCTGCTTTGTTCATGAAGAACTTAGGATGTGCCCTGGAAGAGAGAGTCCCAGCTCATCCAAGATCTCTTCTGAGGCTGCCAGGACCTGACCTTGTGCAATCTTCTGGTCCCCTAGACATCTCCCATCTTCACAGCTCGGCCTACCAGGCCTTTCTCCCCATTTTCTGCTTACCCAATATCCACCCTGCGAGGACTGAGGCAGGTGCCCCTTGCCCTGAAGCTCTCCATTCAAAAGAAACATTTTTTCTCTCTTCATATTCCAGTACATTCACTCTCTTCTCTCCCTAGCATTTGGATAAATTTGTTTGGATTATTGTTAGTTGTTTGCATGCCTGTTTATTATCAGGATGAGTCCCTGTCTAACCCACACACTCACCTCTGGTCAGTAAATGTTTATACAAGTACACTTTTTGATAAGATGAAGGGAAGAAGGAGAGCGGCCTGGAAGCCAGACCACTGAAACTGGATGGGGGAATACAAGTTGATAGTGAAGTGTGAGGAAAAGGCTGCCGCCCAAAGAAGCCCAGACTGAGGGAGTAAACCTATGATCTCAGCGAGGTTGACCAGAGCAGGCCAGGCTTCCTTTCTCAGGACGAGGTCAGAGAGAAACTGCTAGCTGAAGAAGTGACTCCCAGATGCAGGAAAGAACAGCATGTTGCTCAAACAGTTAAATTATTTTACTTTACAAAATTATACTGTTTCAATCCTTAAAAATGGGGACTTTGAATATGCTCAGTGGTACATTTTTTTCTATATTACCAACTTTTTAAATTTGAATTCTTATTGCTAACATTGAGAACTTGGGACCTAAAATACTGAGTTGTTAATAGTTAGGAAAACAAATGGACATGCAGATTTTAATATAAGTGCAACTATGTCTGTGGTGAAGAGCCACCAACAGACCTGGACCAATGACTGGAGTGCAGAATCAGGAGTATTTGGTCACTCTTCTCAAAACCGAATAGAGCCAAGACATGGAAGAAGAACCCAAAGTAGGTGAAAACAAGAGGGAAGAAAAGCTTTCCCCTATTAAGAACTCATTATGGACTAGGTAAGGGAAAATAAATAGTGAATCCTTTAACGAAAAATTACATGTCTGGTTTAATCAGTAGGGATGAGATCATAGGTAGCTGAGGGACATCAGAACAGAATGATAGTAGTTGCTAGGAGGTCACGTAGGAACGAGCTTGAAGAAGTTTGCTAACTTGTCATTGGTTGGCTTCCTCCCCAACCCCAGCGTTACTTGGAATTTGTGTCTTAAGCTGTTGGTTTTTCACGGGTATCTTTTTTGTTTTGAGCAAAGGCGGCTTCAATGATCCATCCTAAAGAGGTGCCCCCTGAAGCCATCTTACTGGCAGTCTACCTTGAACTGCAAAATGGTAAGTAATTCTTCTCTCTAGTTAGGACTGTATCCCTTCAGAGATGGCTGGCTCAGTTGGAGGAGCATGCAACTCTTGATCTTGGGGTTGTAGTTTGAGGCCCACGTTGGGTGTAGAGCTTACTTAAATAGAAGTGTAAAAAAAAAAAAAAAAAAAAGGACCGTATCTCTTCAAAGAGCCCAAGGTTTTGGGTGTCTGATTTATCTCTTCAAATTTGAAACTTTGCCTTCCTTGAAGTTATTACTCATCAAGTTCTTCTAGAAAAAAAACGTAGCTAGGGAGTTTTTGGTATCTTACAAATTCCTGCTTCTTGTGACTTAACCATATTTCCTTTTATCTGTGAAAATGCAGGAAAGCATAACTTCTGACATTTAATTATAATTAATCCCTACTAATTAACCTTTCTCTTAGGCAGCCAAATGACTTGCATTGAGAACATGAGTCAGAATGCCAGTTGCTAAGAGTTGTACAGTAGTATTTTGAACATAGATGTCATTAATGAGTTTTACAGTAAACCAGTTCTTGCTGACAATTATCCAAACCTAAACCCAGGTCATACCTCTGGGGCACATACAACCTTTAAGGATGTGGCTTCTGAGAAAAGACTGTGGGCCCTATATAACAGACAGCATGAAGTAGAGAAGAGACATGAATGGAAGAAATTAAACAGAAACATTAAGAGTTCTAAGTCATGCCTCCTTTTGATCATGGGAATCCTTACATGGTTCCCTCTTTTGAGAGCTTGTTTATAGCATTAAGTGCTTGGTACCCACCTGGACTTGGCCTCCTGAAAGGTGTGAATAGGGTTAGTACATTGGTCCTAGTGGCCTTCTTCCATGCAGTCTACCTGGAGACAAGTTCGCAAGCTGGGCTATACCTTAGAAAAACCTTAGGGCTTTTAAAAATCCCTTTGCCCAGGTCACACCCCCAGTCTCTTAAACAGAATTTCTGGGGATGGGATGGAGGCATGGTGTGGCTCCAGTGTACAGCAAAGGTTGCAGACCACTGCTCTCCCAGACCGTCTTTTACTTCCTTTGCATGATGCTGGTGGCATGCTTTGTACATGGTGGTATTGTTTATGCTTTTTTTAATGGGAAGTGTTTTTATAGGCAATACCCAGCTGGCCTTACAGATCATCAAAAGGAATCAGCTGCTCCCCGCAGTGAAAACACTGTCTGAGATGAGAAAGAAGCCAGTGTTCCAGCCTGTCCACCCGATCCAGCCCATCCAAATGCCGGCTTTCACTGCCCAGAGAAAGTGACATTTTTGTTCTTGGAAAACTGTTACTTGAGACCCAGGGAAGTATTTATGGGCCTTTTTAGTTTGTATCACAGCAAAATGAATAAAAGCAATGGTGAAAGGTGCTAGTTTTGAAGACACAATTTTGAATTCTAATCCCTGGCTTTTGGGGTTTTTTTGTTTTGTTTTGTTCTTGCCAGAAGCTTACTTAAAATTAAGGATTCACAAACTCATTTTCGTCTGTTTTTCTTTAATCTTATATTTTGAGCCGTTATGTGGTGTATCCATGTCATAGGCAATTAAAACATGGTCTTATCAGAACAGTCTTGTATAATACATTTTGTCTTTCTCGCAACAGTTGGACAATTTTAGCATCTGAGGTTAATGTTAACGTTTTAAAACCTGAGAGACCTGTCAGCAGTAGATGAGTAGCCAATCCAGAAGCTGGTCTGGGGGCAGAGAGGAGGGGAAGTTGATGTGTTTTCTGCGTGGTTATGACTAAAAGGACCAGAAAATGTATAATAGAACCCGTAGGGCCAGTAACATTGGCTTAAGAAGAGATGATGGGTCTGATAGGAATCACTTGCTTCAAGATTACAAATGAAGACAAAAACCAGGTTCAGGGCACTGGTCGTGCTCATCCTCCTGTACCCCTAGGCCAGGCGCACTGGTTCTAGAGTCTCTTAGCAAGGAGCTCAAGGTTCATTGCTAACCCCTTTGCAGATGTAAACGAAAATTTAAAATTGCTTCTTTCCTGGGCACTTGGCTGACTCAGTTGGTAGAAAACATGACTTTTTTTTTTTTTTTTTTTTTAAAGATTCTACTTATTTGACCGAGAGAGATCACAAGTAGACAGAGAGGCAGGCAGAGAGAGAGGGGGGAAGCAGGCTCCCTGCTGAGCAGAGAGCCTGATGGGGGGCTCGATCCCAGGACCCTGAGATCATGACCTGAGCCTAAGGCAGAGGCTTTAACCCACTGAGCCACCCAGGTGCCCCAGAACACATGACTCTTGATCTCGGGGTTGTGACTTTGAGCCCCACGTTGGGTGTAAAGATTACTTTAAAAAAAAAAAAAGCTTCTTCCAAGAGACAAATATATGTTGTGGGATTAACATGGCCAAAATTTGTCCATAGGGTTGATACGTTAACTTCAGGGGGGAAAAGCCATAATACAGACTTTCTTTAGAAAAATTGTGTCGGGGCACCTGGCTAGCTCAGTTGGAGAAGCATGCTACTCTTGATCTCAGGATTTTGAGTTCAAGCCCCACGTTGGGTGTACAGATTCCTTACAAAATAAAATCTTTTTTTTTTTTTTTAAGATTTTATTTATTTGAGGGAGAGAGAGGGAGAGAGCATGAGTTGGGGGAGGGGCAGTGGGAGAGGGAGAATCAGACTCCCTGGTGAGCAGGGAGCCCCACACAGGGCCCAGTCCATGACCCTGGGATCATGACCCAAGCCAAAGGCAGACACTTAACCAACTGAACCACGCATGTACCCCCAAAAATAAAACTTTTAGAAATAAAAAAGAGGGGAGCACCTGGATGGCTCGGTGGGTTAAAGCCTCTGCCTTCGGCTCAGGTCATGATCTCAGGGTCCCGGGATCAAGCCCTGCATCGGGCTCTCTGCTCAGCAGGGAGCTTGCTTCCCCCTCCCTCTGCCTGCCTCTCTGCCTACTTGTGATCTCTCTCTCTGTGTCAAATAAATAAATAAAATCTTTAATAAAAAGTCCCCCCCCTTTTTTTTTAAAGATTTTATTTATTTATTTGATGGAGAGAGAGCTGAGCAGAGAGCCAGATTTGGGGCTCGATCCCAGGACCCTGAGATCATGACCTGAGCCGAAGGCAGAGGCTTTAACCCACTGAGCCACCCAGACGCCCCAGTGTCCAACTCTTGATTTCAGCTCAGGTCATGATCTCAGGGTCATGAGGTCAGGCCTCATGTTCAGCAGGGAATCTGCTTGAGGTTTCTCTCTCTCTCAAATAAATTTTATTTCATTTTTTTAAAGGATTTTATTTATTTATTGGGGAGAGAGCATGTGGGGTTGGGGACAGAGGGAGAGGGAGAAGCAGGCTCCCTGTAGAGCAGGGCCCCGATGCTTGATCCCAGGACCCCAGGATCACGACCTGAGCTGAAGGTAAATGCTTAACCAACTGAGCTACCCAGGTGCCCCTAAATAAATACATTTTTTTTAATTTTTAAAAACTTATTTATTTGACAGCACAAGCAGGCGGAGTAGCAGAGAGAGGGAGAGGGAGAAGCAGGCTCCCCAGTGAGCAAGGAGCCAGATGTGGGGCTTGATCCCAGGACTCTGGGATCATGATCTGAGCCAAAGGCAGCTAGCTGCTTAACCGACTGAGCCACCCAGGCGCCCCCCCCCAAATATATCTTTAAGAAAGGAAAGAAAGAAAGAAAAATTGGTGACCCCTCCTGGTTGAGATCATGTTTGGTAGGTTCATCAAAGCTTGCTATTTAGGAGTGTCCCTTGCTGTCCACATCTCCAGTTTCCTAGTTTGGAGACCACGTTCAGATAGGGAAGTATGACACACCTGCTGACTGAGTGCTTCCTCACTTGCACACCTGGAGAGGAAAGTGCTTGATAACAAAGAATATAATTTACCCAAAACTTGATCTTATTCTGTAGCTGAAATCACTGTAAATAGGGATATCTACTAGAACAGGGTATCCGTGATGTGATAGAAATTGCACATAAAGGACTCAGAGAAGGGGTGAGTTTCTTTTCCCACTTTTTAAAGATTTTATTTATTTGACAGAGGACACAAGTAGGGGGAGCAGCAAGCAGAGAGAGAGGGAGAAGCAGGCCTCTCGCTGAGCGGGGAGATGGATGCGGGGCTCAATCCTAGGACTCTGGGATCGTGACCTGAGCCGAAGGACTACAACACCCAGGTGCCCCTTCTTTTTTTTTTTTTTTTTTAAGATTTTATTTATTTGATAGACAAAGCACAAGTAGGGGGAGCAAGCAGAAGGAGAGTAGAAGCAGACTCCCTGCTAACCAGGGAGCGCAGTGTGGGGCTGGATCCCAGGCGCTGAGATCATGATGCAACTCAAAGGCAGACACTTTACCAACTGAGCCACCCAGGTGCCCTCTTTTTCCAATTAAACATGGGATGGGTCACCACATAGGGGTTCTGTTGTTCTTTTAAGAGCCACACTGCTCTTAAAATTTGTCTTTACAGAGTAAATTCTTTCCAGGTAGATACTGAAAACAGTGGCCTACCTTCCATGGGCCTCGCAAAACCATTTCCAGATGAGAGGAGGACCCTTAAGCTTCACTGGTGTTGGTCCAAGTCTGTAGCCTCTGCTTTCCCAAGTCCCAGAGCAGCAGCAGCACATGGGACCCACTCACATGCTGCAGAACGGTAGCAGAATTGCTTGGCCTAGACATTTTTTGGAGAATGAGTCCACAGACCTCATAAATTGGTTCAGACCCCGCAGGGTCTTGGTAGTGTGAAGTGGGAAAAGGCGTTGTACTTGAGGACAAGACATCTTTGGCGAAATCTCAAGAAATGAGAACTTTCCTTGTTTGCTGGTTGGTTTATGGGACAGTAGGAATAGCTATGAGGCAGGTCAGGCCCCATGTTGCTGTGTTAAATAAGAATACATTTGGGGCACGTGGGTGGCACAGTCGGTTAAGCATCTGACTCTTGGTTTCGGCTCAGGCGGTGATCTCAGGGTCGTGGGATCGAGCCCCACATTGGGCTCCACACAGAGTCTGCTTGGGACACACTCCCCCAACTCCCTTTTCGGCCCTCCCCCCCCACTCACTGGCATGCTTTCTCCCAAATAAATCTTTAAAAAAATACATTTGGCTGCTAGTTGTAAACAATGGGTTCATGATATCAACGAAGATTGTTTTTATCTCACTTAAAAGGTGGGTACACAGGCAGCAGCTGACCTTGGTTCTAGTGCTCAGTGATGTCCTCAGGGACTCAGGTCCCATTTTCCATGTCACTGTCCTTAGCATTTGGGCTTTTGTCCCCAGTCACAGGATGTTCCAGCATTACATCTGCATTGAAGGCAAGAAGAGGGTAAAGGCAGCCTATCCTCATAGCAGACTCTCAAGAACACAGTTTTCCCAGAAACTCCCAGCTTCACTCTCCTTTGTCATATCAAGTCAGGTAGCCATCCTGAGCTGCAGGGAAGGCTGGAAAAGAAGTCACTAACAGTGTCAGCTGCGGTTGCTTAGGACAGCCCTGCACAACTTAAGGGGAGGCCAGGTAAGTGTTTTCCCAACCAACGAACTTTCCATGACTGTTCATACTAGTTGCATCAGCCAGGAAGCTGCCTTTCCACCTATTCCTGCCCCAATTTGTTAATGCCACCTTTGTTAAGTGAGGTAATCCTAAAGTGCTAAAAGATTTTAAATGCTACTTCCCTGAAATTTTTCCCAGGTGTCCCCATTTCTTCCCCCTTGAAGAAAGGTCTCTCTTGATACATAACTTTTTTTTAAGATGTTTTATTATTAGAGAGAGGGCATGGATAAGTGGGAAAGGGCAGAGGGAGAAAGACAAGCACTCCTGCTGAGCATGGAGCCAGACATGGAGGTTCCGTCCCAGGACCCTGAGATCATGACCTGAGCTCAAGTCAGGTGCTTAACCAACTGAGCCACTCAGGTACCCTGGATAAATACCTTTTCTTCTATGGTATATGGTTTTCTGTAAACAGGTGTGGGTGTTGTAGGTATCAACCTTAAATCTTATTTGTTAGGGTTGTGTGTGTATATTTTATGATCTTATTTTTTTTAATTTTTTTTAAGATTTTATTTTTTTGACAGAGAGCACAAGCAGGGGGAGCAACAGAGGGAGAGGGAGAAGCAAGCTTCCCACTGAGCAGGGAGCCCGACATGGAACTCTTATCCCAGGACCCTGGGATCATGACCTAAGCCAAAGCAAATGCTTAACCAACTGAGCCACCAAGGCACCCCAAGATCTTACTTTTAAAACTTTTAAACATATTTAATTTTAAACATCTTTCCACCACTCACCCTCCACTGTCTGACAGTTAGCTGGAGCTCTGCTCCTTACTCAACCCAAGTGACCAAACCAATGACTTGATCTCTTGAGGCTTTTAACCAGTTTGCAAAATAGCACCCAGTGTGAGGATTAAAACGAGTAATGAATGCAAAGTGCACCCAGTGGGCATCAATACCAGTGAGTTCACGTGCCCTTCCTGGTGCCTACACCCTGCTCAGCCCAGGCATCCTTCACACTTCCTTCCCCTGACTCCCCCTTTCTCAGTCTCCCATCCATTCCCCTTCTTGGAAGCCTTCAGAAGAAAAGTGACTAATGACTTCATGGACCTGAAGCCAGACTCTGACTGGCTTCAAATCTGGGTTCTCTCACATACTGGGACAAGTCTGATCTGGAACAAGTTGTTTTGCTTCTTTGTGCCTCAGTTTTTTCATCTGTAAAATGAGGATACTAATAGTACCTCCTCACTGGGCTGGAATGAGGTTTAAGGGCCTGACCCTTGTTATTCCTGGAAGTGTGCTGAACTCCCAAGTGGGAGCTCCATGATTTTAACTGCGAGATATATAGGATATCAAAACAGAAACTGTTTCCTGCTTTATTAAGGAAACATTATACATTATTACATTATTGACATAGCTCTGCAGGTGGCTGATAGGAGCAGGAGGGCTCTTTAGGTAAACTGTCTTCACTTTGGATATGTCCAATGTTAAAAGATGAACTTTTTTAAGTTAAAAGATAAACTCCGAGGAACTGTACAAAATGAAAGCCTTTTGGCAGAAGGGAATGGGAACAAGGAAGTTATGCTGACAAAAAAAAGTTATTGCAAAGTTACTTTAGGGATGCTAGGGATCTATCAGGCAGATTACTTAACTAAGGCTGATCAGGTGATTCCTGATTAACTGGTTTAAGATTCCATTTCTGGGAGACATAAAACTAAATAGGTTGAGGGTCAGTTTGGTGATGAGGGGCTTAGCATAAGTGACTCTATTTGGAGGCTGTTGTCTTGTTTTTAATCCCAGTATCCGGGGTGTAGTAGTTGTGTTCTCATCCCATTCTTTCCTACTTTGCCCAGGCCCTCCCCCTCCGGTGAGAAGAGCTCCCAATCTCGCTGCCTCAGGTCCCTCCTCAACCGAGCTGGTGACTGCCTACCAGGCAGTGCTGAGTCCTGCCCAGGGTTCAGGACGACCTGCAAGGGCTGGCTCTTCATGGTACCTGCTTCATTCTCCCTAGTTTCTGTTGACCTCTCCCTTACACCCCAGGTGTCACCCAAACTGGATTCTCTGCCATCGCCCCGAAGGAGTCGCCATTTCCCATTCCCTAAGAATTCCCCACTTCCAGTTTCAACATGTCAACATCCTAGCTATCCCACAGTACCTGTCCACAGCCCTAACCCCCAAGGAGATTCATTTCTCCTACACCCCAGCTCTTCATTCATGCCAGCCATGCTTACCAGGGGCGTGTTCTGGGCTGGTGAGCGTTTTTGTTGAGCCCCATAGTAACTTGGCAAATATTCAGGCACACTCGATGTTCTGGTTTTTGTCAACTATTTTCTTCCCCCTCTGGGACCGCGAGTACTTTGAAGACAGGGCTGTACATTATACAGTGTGTGGATTGTTCTAGACGAACAAAGTCCACTGAACAGAATTTTTGGTGATGTTTTTTCTTTTTAGGGCTGGCAGTGTCATAGGACCCACTTCTTTCAAGGTGGGGGTGGCCTATTAACATAACCTCCAAGGTTCACAGGGCCTCCGCATCCTTGACCTTCTGAGCCTTATCAAGTGAGATTTAAATAGTGGCCCGGGATGGGTGGGTTGGTGGTAAAACTCAGCTGGCCCAGCCTAAAGTAAGCAAACTCAGACATACGCAAAGCAAGCAATTTAGACATTCGGCTTCTCTTTCTCCCTGAGAAGAGCAAGGCAGAAATAACAGGCTCTGGGGTAGGAGTGGGGGTGCCAGGGGAGGAGGCAGCGAAGTTCATTAGCCCCCTCATTTGGGGCAAAGGGGATCCGTGTGGTGACAAACAATTGTCCTGGAGGATTTAGGAGGATTTGGCCAAGTGTCTCTGTGGGCCCCAAGCCTCCTCCTAATCCCGTCCACATTTCAGACTACTTAGGATCGCATTAAATGTCAAAGCCGGCGTTTAGGGAAATATCTACATTTCGTATGCATCGCTCGGGTCAAAAGAAAAGCTGAAACGAACCTCTCGCATTTGGCGCGAGAGGCTCTCTGTGTGGTCCGGAGTGTGAATGGGGAGGGGAGCCGGCGCCCTCGAGGCCTCCCCGCCCAGGAATGCGGGCTTTTCACATGTAGAAAATGCTAATGCTTTGTTCCAGCCTCGGCCTCCCGGAGGCGCGGAGGCGCCCAGCCGGATTGTCACAGCTGCATTTGCATGAGCGGCCCCTTGTCCCCGTCCCCACTCCCATCCCTCCCCTCCCCCCAGCACGGCAGGGCCGAGGACTTCTGGGACTGCTGGAAAGGCCGCCTGCAAATGTCCTCTGCCATCCCTTAATCCCTGATCAGGCCGCAGATAGCTCTTCTGGAACGAATATCTTTTTCCCTGGCACCAGGCAGGTTAATTTTTTTTTTTCCTGCTCCAATTTCCATTTTATTTAGCACTTCCAATCATTTCATATAAAACAACTTATTCCATCGAGAAAGATGAAGGCGTTGGATGAAGCATTCACATCTGTGCCCTTGTAGCCGGAACCCTGCGTTCCATGTGACGCTTTGCAAGGGCTCCATTTCGCGTCTCCTCCTCAGAGTGAGCAGCCGAGAGACCTCAGGTAGAGACCCCGCCGGTGTGTGCGCGTGTGCGTGTGAGTGTGTGAGTTTTTATGGAAGGGGACACAGCCCACCGGTTGTAGAGGAGGCCGGAGGTCCGGCAGCACGGGTGCGCCCAGCGCACACGCCGTCCCGGAGGTCCGGGCAGCGCCAAGCGGACTCGATCCTCGGGGCCCAGGGCGCCACCTGCCGGCGGCATGGTCCACGCGGCGAGCGAGCCCCCGAGGAGTGGGGATGTTGTCACGCCCGAAGGGCCCCTTCTCCCCCACTGGGCGCAGCAGCCTTCCCGGCTCAAAACCCACGCCCCACCCGGGAGGACCCCGCGTTTCCCAGAGCAGAGCTTTAGTTCTGGCCGACACCGGGGAGCCCGAAGATGCCGGCGGCAGAACGGGATCCTGCCCAACACACAGTTTCCTTCAATGATTGCGGTGTTTATCTGATTAATTTCTTTTTTTTTTTCATTTTACTTACTTTCTTATATTTATTTGGTTTTTCATTTAGTTTTTTTATTTAGTTTTGCTTATTTTACTTTTTATTTCCTTTATTTCATTCCATTTTTCTTTGGTTTATTATTCACATTCATTTTACTAATTTTATTTCATTAATTCCATCTATTTTAATTTCTCTTTAGTCCATTATTTAAATTTAATTTTGTACGTTTTATGTCATTTAATTTAATCTCATTTCTTTCATTTCTTTATTTGTGGGTGAAGGAAAAAGGTGGATACCTTTTTCATCCTCTTTCGAGGCTTATGTAGTCTCCTGTGTCTGACTGTTGAGAAATAGTGAAAACAAATACTACCTTAGCTAGCTACTCAGGGTGTTTTTCTCATCTCCACAACCAAACCTGAAACACCTAAAAGTCCGAGGCAAGATTTAATATCATAATTGGGCCAGGGAAATGTGTTCATTGGCTGAAAGTCATTAAAACATATTTCTCCCGTTGGGAGAGTGTAAAACACTCATTGTGGGTCCTGTCAGTTTGATTTCTAAACTCCAAGGCACCTGCTCTGAGCAAGACATACTGCCAAGTATACAAGGGAGAAGTCAAGTTCAGAGCACATAGTCCTAGCCTCAAGAGGTCCAAGCCAAATGGAGACAAGGACCCAAGAATTCAAGCAAGGCTTCCTGGAGAAAGTCTCATTTCAGGTGGGCTGATGGGGAGGGGCAGGAGACTGCTGCGGGTAACTGGACCATAGGGGGCACATTCCAGATAAATAAAACCAGGAAAAAGGGTCTCTGTCACACTGCAGAGAGTGTCAGGTGCTGGAGGGAGGGTGGTTTGTATTAGAAGGTAAGCCAGGGGTCTTTCATCAGGGAAGTCTGTGGTTCTGCGGGTTCCATAGAGGGCCTTAGTGCTTGTGAGTCCCCTGAAAGACCATGTGCATCACAGTGTGTGGCCTGTGTTATTCTGGGGAAGGGTCTTTATTTGCTATTGATTGTCTAGAAGCCTTTATGAATTGCATTTCTAAGTTTTCACCTTTCCCCCTTTTATTTTAAGGAAGATTAAACATTTATGTAGAAAAAAATGAAAAAGCTGTTTAATGAACGCCTTTATGTCCTAGATCAACCAATTAACACCTGGCCAACATTTGGTTTAGCATGCTTCCCCTCTCTCTTCAACACACACATACCTCCAGTTATTTATTTAACTATCTGCCTAGTGAAATTTTGAGATTAAGTTGCAGACACAATGATACTTCATCACTGAATGCGTCAGCCCCTATCTCTAAGAACAGAGCCATTTACTATGTAACAAAATGGAATTATAGCTCCCAAGAAATTTAACATCAGTACGATAATTTTATTTAGTAAAACACAATCCATATTTGAATTTTCTCAGTTGCCCCCACAATGCCCTTTATTGCCCTTTCTTCCTTGGTCCAGAATCCACTTCGGGATCCTGCACTGCATTTGGTTGTCATAGGTCCTCTTTATTCAGAACATTCCTCAAACCTTTTTGGTCACTCCAGATATTGATAGTTTTGAGGGCTCCAGGCCAGTGATCTTGGAGAAGTTTCCTCTGCCTGGATTCCTCTGATTATTTCTTGATGATCGGACATGCATTTTTATGAGTTGGAAGCCCACTGTTTTCATTCCTGATACCCCGTCCCCCCAAGCTGGTGTACCTCTGCTCAGAAGCCAGGACTGTGGTTTCTTCCAAAGCTTTCTGCTCTTGCTTTCCTGTCTAGATTCTAGCAGCCCTAGCTCCACACCACACTCAAAACAACCCAGTAGGAAGGCACCAAGATGACCAAATTTCCCTGTCTGAAACTGGCACATTTTCCAGGTTGAGAAACTCAATTTTCTATTGCCGTTTAATTACTGTGGCTTTCATTAGCAGTGAATGCTGGCAAGGGAACAGTCTGGGCAATACGGCAGGTGGACCCAGGCAACAGCCCAAATACTGCTGGGATCAGGGGGAAGTACCACAGCAGTGAGAAGCTGCTAGGTGTGGCTCCTCATGCCTGACCCACATCCGGTGAAATGCTGGGTGGACAGCAGTCTTGAGTTAGGATTACCCCATCTGCATATGGGGGCAGATCAGATCTTTGGGGGCCTCTAGCTCCCGTTAGGGCTTTATGAGTCTGTAGATGGGCAGGGATGGGAGAGGATATAAAGAAAGAAAATATATATCTTATATATCTTATTTATATATTATATAAAGATATAAAGAAAGAAGCTTCCCTCCAGTCCTTGGACCCCATGGCTCCTGTTGCCACAATCAGTAGTAGGACCAAGGACCAAGGAGCCTGCCTAGCCCGCTGTCCCCGTGGGAAAGGGCTCCCCGGGAAGGGTGGGGCTGGCTGTCCCCATGGGAAGGGCCTAGTGAAGACATTGCCCAGGCCTGACTCCCAGTGAGACTCTCATCACTCAGACTGGGCAAGAGACAGGTTTCTTTGGGGAGGTGTCCCACTCTGCTTTCTTTCTAATTTGTATGTGATGCATCCACTTGTCTGCCTTCTCTTCCTGGAGCTGGCTTCCTGGAGCTGGCTTCCTGGAGCTGGCTTCAAGGTAGGAAATGCACAGACTCTAGAGCCCAATTACCCGGGTCCAAGTCCCAGGTGCGCTACTTCCTGTGTGACCTTAGGAAACTTACTCTCCTCTTTTGTTACAGTTTCCTTCTTTGTAAAATGGGATCATAATAATAGGAACCTCAGAGGCCTGTTTGGAAGCTTATTTAGGCAATACTTGTAAAGCTCTGGGAGCATGCTTGGCACTTCTGAAGCACCAGGTCAGTGAAAAATTAAGGAAGTCTGTGCCAGGCTGCTACCACACCACATAGAGATTCTGAGTCCAGCCCTCCCTGACAGTGTGGGAAAGGAAGAAGGATGGGTTCATGGGAAAGTTTTGAGCATTGGAACTGGACACTCTTGGGTTCGAATCCCAGCTCTGCCACTTGCTGGCTGTGTGGCTGTGTGCAGGCTGCTTGCCCTCTCTGGACATCAGCTTCCACACCTATAACATGAAAGAAGCCTCACCCCGTAGGGCAGTGTTAAGGAGGAGTGCTTCCCTAGCAGCCCTAGCAACTGCAGCTCCGTAAACGGCCTCTGGTCATTTTAGGAATGGTTTTTTGAGTTTCTGATTTCTGCCTATCAAAAAATTCAGTCTGCTCTGGTGGAAGGAATAGTCAGAAGGGGCCTCCTCTGGCCTCATCCTTGCCTGGAGCTTCTGACTTTTCCAAGTTTTCTCTCCTAGAGAGGGAAATGGGCTTTTCTTCCTTTCTGGCCTTTCATAAAAACAGTGAAAATCCCTGAAAAACCCAATAGTGGTTTCATGGATCAGGAATCAGAAGTCACTAGTGGCCCCACATTTGACCTCTGTCAGCCCCTCAGAGGCCAGAGAAGTGGAGGGGCTAATGGCTAGCCTGGTATTTCTGTAATAATTATCCTCTCCACTTCAAGTTGGAATGTTTTATAGAGCTCTGAGTATGGGTTCTTTTATCTATCTATCTGTCTATCCATCTATGATCTTTAACTCAAGCCCAGACTAGGTTGATCGTGAAGACAAAGAGCAGGATTCTGGGAGGAAATGACAAACTTTGGTCCTTCATCCACTGATTCATTATGCAAAATTCATACCACAAAGGGATTCAAGGCCCCCTGGGAAACGTGCCTGAGCCAGTAGAAGCAGCTAAGGATGTTCTAGACTTTTCTGGGTATAGTCTTTTGTATTTGGGGAATTTCAACTATGTTTTAACTGTTCAAAGATTTTTTTTTTAAAGATTTTATTTATTTATTTGACAGAGAGAGAGAGAGATCACAAGTAGGCAGAGAGGCAGGCAGAGAGAGAGGGAGAAGCAGGCTCCCCGCTGAGCAGAGAGCCCGATGCGGGGCTCAATCCTAGGACCCTGAGATCATGACCTGAGCCAAAGGCAGAGGCTTTAACCCACTGAGCCACCCAGGCGCCTCAAAGATTTTTTTTTTAAAGGTTTTATTCATTTACTTGACAGTGAGAGAGAGAGAGTATAAGCAGGGGGAGCAGCAGGGAGAGAGAGAAGCAGGCTCTCTGCCGAGCAGGGAGCCCAAAGTGGGGCTCCATCCTAGGATCCTAGGATCATGACCTGAGCCGAAGGCAGATGCCCAACTGACTGAGCCACCCAGGTGCCCCTGTTCAAAGATTTTTTTTTAAATCAAAATAAAAAGGTTTTATTTGCTTTATTATTATTATTATTTTTCAAGATTTTATTTGACACAGAGTGACAGTGATAGAGAGAACACAAGCAGGGGGAGTGGGAGAGGGAGAAGCAGGCTTCCCAGTGATCAGGGAGCCTGATGCAGGGCTCAGTCTGGGGACCCTGGGATCATGACCTGAGCCCAAGGCAGACGCTCAACAACTGAGCCACCCAGGTGCCCCTGTTTGCTTGCTTTAAATGAAAGTGGCTTTCTGAAAGGGTCACAAGTAGCTGACTTGGGCCACAGGAGTGCTTTAGGCCTACCTACCAAAAGGATGAGTAGAAGTAGCCAAGAAGGCCGCAGTGGTAGGTTTCCTTTCTGAGAAGGAGAAGGGAATGTTTTCATTATAGTCCAAAGCAGAGGTGAGTTCAGGGTGCTGTGTGGCTAGATTTCCACCCTTCGAAATCTTACTCTGCTTGGAAAAGGTCTTAATTAGTCTAGCAGCCTTAACCTGCCTAGCCAGTGTTTCTTTTTTTAGAGGGTGATCCTACTGAATTAAAATTCAATTAATCCAACTTTAAGGGCAAGAAAAACTATTTGTGAAAAATCATTAAACAGCACATAAAACCCTTTGAGGAACAGTGAATAGTCAGAGAAATACAGCCTGGCTTTTGTTAAAGTACTTTGGGGCCAACGAGTTAACTTTTTTAAGGAATTTTAACAAGATAGTGGTCAAAGTGGAATTTGTTCACGTCGTTTATTTAAGGTTTTACAAGGCCCTGAAAAGAGCCCCTCCCCTGGGTCTGGATGAGAAGAGTTTGGTAACGGCGTGGAGAGGTTAGATCTTCTGGGGGCACTTGAACCCTGTGAAGAAACAGAACAACTGGCCTGAAAGACAAAGGGCAGGGGGCGTCTGTCCCAGGTTAATGGAGACAGGAGAGCCAGGGACACCAAAGGCAGCATGTGCTCTGATGGGGCCCGGGAAGGCAAAAACAAACATGCCCAGAAAGGACATTATTAGGAGAACCGGTGAAATGTGGATATAGTCTGCAGATTAGGTAATCGGATTGAATCAGTGCTAAATTTCCTGATTTTGGTAACTGTACTTTGGTTCTGTTAGATAACATTTGTATGTTTAGGAAATGCAGAAGGAAGTGATTAGAAATAGAAGGCTATCCTATCTCCTCCCAAATGGTTCAGAAAAACAATTAACATACATAAAAAATTATTGGAGTGCATGGGTGGCTCAGTCGGTTAAGCGGCTGCCTTCAGCTCAGGTCATGATTCGAGGGTCCTGGGATGGAGCCCCATATCCGGCTCCTTGCTCGGCGGGGAGCCTGCTTCTCCCTCTCCCTGTGCCTGCCTGCCTAACCCTCCCCTTGCTTGTGCTCTCTCTCTCTCTCTCACTGTCTCCCTGTGTGTCAAATAAATAAATAAATAAAATCTTTTTTAAAAAAAGAAAAGAAATACATAATAAAATAGAAGAGAAAATACATTTGCAATACTGTACTGTATTAATTGGAAAAAATCCACACATAGGTAAGTGGACCAATGCAGTCGAAGCTCACATTGTTCAAGGGCCAACTGTATATGCGTGTGTTATTTCTGTGTGTATGTGTAATTATATATATATATATAAAATAATTTTTTAAAAGATTTTATTTATTTATTTGACAGAGAGAGAGATCACAAGTAGGCAGAGAGGCAGGCAGAGAGAGAGGGGGAAGCAGGCTCCCTGCTCAGCAGAGAGCCCAATGTGGGGCTCGATCCCAGGACCCTGAGATCAGGACCTGAGCCGAAGGCAGAGGCTTTAACCCACTGAGCCACCCAGGCACCCCTGTATTTCTTTTCTTAATGGCATTTTATTTTCTCTAGCTTACTTTATTGTAAGAATACAGTTTATAATCCATATAATGTACAAAATATGTGTTAATCAACTGTGTATATTATCGGCAAGGCTTCTGGTAAATAGTAGGCTGTGAGTAGTTACATGTTCTGGGGGAATCAAATATTACACATGGATTTTTGACTGCACAGGAGGCGATGCCCCTAACCCCTGTGTTGTTCACGGATGTGTGTAATACATACGATGTACGTGTAACATATAAATATTAATGTATAGGGCAGCTCAGTCAGTGGGGCACTTGATTCTTGATCTCAGGGTCGTGAGTTCGAGCCCCATACTGGGTCTAGAGATTACTTGAAAAAAATAATCATTCAGCCATCTGGGTGGCTCAGTTGGTTCAGCGGCTGCCTTCAGCTCAGGTCATGATCACAGGGTCCTGCTCAGCAGAGTGTGCTTCTCCCTCTACCCTTCCCCTCTGCTTGTGATCTCTGTCACCCTCTCTCTCTCTCAAATAAAGAAAATCTTAAATAAATAAATAAATCTATATATAAGCACATAGAGAAGGCAGGGAGAGAGAGAGATAATGCAAATAAGGGAAAAGTTAACATTTAGGGACTCTGGGTGAGGATATATGGGAATTCTTTGGATTATTACTGTAATTTTTCTCTATATTTACAATTATTTCAAAATGCAAAGTAAACAAAAATAAAAATAACTAAAGCTAAATAAAATTAAGAAGAGATAAAAGCTAAAAAAAAGAGAAAGAAAGGGGGTGGCATATAGGGAAATGAACAAAATGCTCATATCTGAGGACAACATTTAGTGGTTTCCTCCTGCCTGATAACCTCAGGAGGTGCCAACCGTCTCTCAGGAATTAGGAATCCCCCTAAGAGAGGCCTGTAACCAGACTGGGAAGACCTAAGGCACTTCCTTACGGTAGTCACTGAAAACTCATGGTCATCCCTGCATCCAGCGGCATGCATTCAATGAAGTCACTAGGGCCACTTGTGTCCTGCCCAGATTTTGTGACTTAGCCCCCACCTCCAAGGAGCTGGCCGTTTTATATGGAGACAAACATGTATACAATTACTGCAGTGTGGTTTGACAGAAATCTGTGACAGCATGAATGTGGGAGTTTGTGGCTAGGTCTGGGGAGGGAACCGGCCAAAAATTACTTACTCCCTTGAAGTAATTTTTTTTTACTTGAGGTCTTTTTTTTTTTTTAAGATTTTATTTTTTTATTTGGGAGAGAGAGAGAGAACACAAGCAGTGGGAGCGAGAGAGGGAGAGGGAGAAGGAGAAGCAGGCTCCCTGCTGAGCAAGGGGCCCGGATGTGGGGCTCGATCCCAGGACCCTGGCATCATGACCCCAGCCAAAGGCAGACGCTTAACCGACTGAGCCACCCAGGCGCCCCTTAAAGTCGGTTTTGAAGACTGAGTAGGAGGGGCAGTCGGCCAAGCACAGAGGCCGGAGACAGCGCGCCACTCCCTAGCAGTGTTTCAGCAATTGCACACGGAGCAGAGGCAACGGGCTAGAGGCTGGACCGCTGAGTCACTGTTGAAAGGCTTAGAGGAGGTCAGGGTTTCTGAGCTGGGATTTGAAGAGGAGATTGCTGCGGGTGTGTGAAAACGATTACACACAGACTCAGGGAGTGTCTGGTACAAAAGCACAGAGGTCAAGAACGAGCAAATCCCAAGGTGAGGGTGGGTAAACACCTGGAGCCTATGAGTCTGCCCAGGTGGGGTTGTGCAAGGTGTTTGCTTCTCACCTGGGCCTGCGTGCTTTCACGTCAGTCCTCAGCCTCTAGCCACTCCCCCCCACCCAGTCGAGGGCAACCCATGAAAACCGCGTGACTTTACATATTATAAGAGGGAATTTCGTGGAGAGATCTGGTTGGACAGGTGATGGGACCCCCGAGGTCAGCTGGAGCGGGAAGCTGCTGCCGCTTCTTGCTAAAGGGTCAGAGGTCAGGGGTCACCTGCTGGAAGCTGAAACCACAACAGGCCTGAAGCTGGAGCCCCTGAAGAGAGGCAGCCACTGCTGAAGATGAGTTGCTACCCAAGATGGGGAGAGAGAGAGAGGGAGAAGTGCCCTGCTGTTTCCCTTTTTCCCACTCTCCAGTCCCCTAGCAGCCTCTTCCTACACAAACCTGGCCAGAAAATAACTGACGCAGGAACCTGGAGAGTACCACCAGGATCAGCAAACCAAGCCGGTAAGGGCAAGAACAGGTCTGAGGGCGCACAGGTCCACAAGGAGCCTTGGCAGGATCTCTGGGAATGGTTTTTTTGTCCTTCCCATAAACAGTCCGATCCTTTTGGTACTAGTACCAGCATAAACCAATTCAACCCCCCAGTACCACCAGTTATCCAGCTGCTCAGGGCCAAAACTCTGGAGTCATCCCCACTTCTACTTTTTGTCTTTCTCTTATCCAACCCGTGAGGAAATCCACCCCTTCCCTCTTTGTTCCCTGACCCAGTTTCGACTTGAAGCACTAATCATGAGAAGACAATACACTCCATGTTCATACATATGAATGTCTTCTCCTCTGTCTCCTCCTTCAAGGTGTATTCCCAAAGTCTGGCACATAGTAGGTGCTCAGTAAATATGCATTAAGGGGATTCACCTGGTGCCTCATTCCCTCCCTGTGTTCACTTGGATAAGTCACTCCGCTGGTCAGTTGGCAGGTAGGCTGAGGTTGGCTGTTCCCGAACAGCCTCACTCACATTTCTGTTAGAGGCCAGCCATCGCAGGGCTAAAGGGCCTCCAACAGATTGGTCTACGTGGTTACAGGGGTTCAAGAGCAGCGGGAGAGCTAAGCTTCCAAAGCTCAAATAGTTTCAGGTTTCTACTTATGTCATGTTTGCTACTGTCCTGTTAATCAAAGCAAATCATATGGCTGTGCCCAGACTCTTTGTGAGAGGGCACTACCAGACGACATAAGCACAGGGATGCACGGACAGCACAGGGACCACAGTTCCTACAATCTATTCCAACGGGAGAACATGGTAAATTTCAGAAGAGAGTGAACAGCCAAAGTGTGGTGAGCGTGGGAGGTGGCAGGGTGGAGAAATGACTTCTGACCCAGGGTCATGGAAAAGCAGTGGACTCTGAGCCTTTATAGGATAGGTGCATTTGGATGGATGACGTAGAGGGTAAGGATGTTTCAGATGATATAGCATCAAAGTGCTTAGGGAGAAAAGGTATAATTAGCAATAATAATAGTATAAATCACAACATTTTCTGAGCTTTTCTATGTACTAGGCTCTGAGCTAAATACGTTTTTAAAAATTTAATTATTATTATTTTTTAAAGATTTTATTTATTTGAGAGAGAGACAGAGGTAGCGAGAGAGAGCATGAGCAGTAGGTAGGGTGAGGCAGAGGGAGAAGCAGGCCCCCCGCTGAGCAGGGAGCCCAATGTGGGGCTCCATCCAGTGACCCTGAGATCAGGACCTGAGCCGAAACTAAGAGTCGGATGCTCAACCAGCTCACCCACCCAGGAGCCCCAGGAGCTAAATACTTTTAAAACATTATCTCATTTAATCCTCATCGTCATCCAGAAAGCTAGAATCTATCTTTACCCCAATTTTATAGGAAAGGAAAACAAGGCCTAGAGAAAGACTTTTTAGATCACCAAAAGCACAATCCATAAGAGAATAAATCAATAAACTTATAAATTGAATTTCATAAAATTTATAATTAACAAAATTAAAAGAAAATGAAAAAAAAATGAAAACGGGGCACCTGGGTGGCTCAGTCATTTAAGCGTCTGCCTTTGGCTCAGGTCTGGGACCGAGCCCCACATCAGGTTTTCTGCTCAGCGGGAAGTCTGCTCCTCACTCTCCCACTCCCCCTGCTTGTGTTCCCTCTCTCTAGCTGTCTTTCTTTCAAATAAATAAAATCTTTTAAAAAAGTAAATAAAACCACAATGAGGGGTGCCTAGGTGGCTCATTCAGTTAAGCCACTGATTCTTGATTTTGCCTCAGGTCGTGATCTCGGTGTAGTGGGACTCAGCCCCTCATCAGAGTCCACACTCCACATGGAGTCTGCTTGAGATTCTCTTTCTCCCTCTCCCTTTGCCCCTCCTGCCACTTGCACACATGCTTGTGCGTTCTCTAAGTGAATAAATAAAACCTTAAACACACACACAATGAGAGATGACAATGGCTAACATTAAATTAAAAAACAAAACCGACCATACAAAGCTGTGGTGAGGATGTGGACAAAACTGAACTCTCATACCTCCCTGCTAGAAATGTAAAATGGTACAAGCAAGATTTAAAACCATTTTGTAGTTCCCTGAAAATTTAACATACACTTACCCTTTGACCCAGCCGTTCTACTCACAGGTATTTTTCCAAGAGAGAAGATATACTTCTCCAAACAAAGACTTGTATTTGAATGGTCATAGCACCCTATTTGTAATAGCCAAAACTTGAAAACAACCCAATGACCATCAGCAGATGAAGAAATCAACAAATTGTAGTATATCCACACAATGGGATACTACTTAGCAATAAAAAGAAATGAATTACTGATTCACACAACAACTCAGATTAATCTTGAAGTCATGCTAAATAAAAGCCAGGCCCCCTAGCCCCCCAAAAGTACAAATTGTACAGAAGTATATATATTATGTGGTCCAACTTATATTAAAACTCCAGAAAATGCGGGCACCTGGGTGTCTCAGTGGGTAAAGCCTTTGCCTTCAGCTCAGGTCAGGATCTCAGGGTCCTGGAGGATGGAGCCCTGTGTTGGGCTCTCTGCTCAGCAGAGAGCCTGCTTCCCCCTCTCTCTCTGCCTGCCTCTCTGCCTGCTTGTGATCTCTCTCTCTGTCAAATAAATAAATAAAATCTTTAAAAAAAAAAAAAGCTCCAGAAAATGCAAATTGACCTTCAGGGACAGAAGGCTGAGCAGTGGTTTCCCCGGGGAGATGTTCAATGGAGAGATTATTAAGGGGCTCAAGAAAACTTTTGGGGGTGAGATATATTCATCCTCGTGTGGCGACGGGTTTACAGAAATATCCATGAATCATAATTTGTCAAATTGTATATAAATTTGTCAAATTGTATATAATTGTCAAATTAAGTATGAATAGTTTGGGACACTTGGGTTGGTTAAGCGGCTGCCTTCGGCTCAGGTCACGATCCCAGGGTCCTGGGATGAGTCCTGCATCAGGCTCCTTGCTCAGCAGGGAGCCTGCATCTCCCTCTGCCTGCTGCTCCCCCTGCTTGTGCGCTCTCTCTCCGACAAATAAGTAAAATCTTACAAACATGTTTATAGTTCATTCACTGTATGTCGGTTATACCTCAATAAAGCTGTTTTAAAGAAAGAAGAACCTTAGGGACATTAATCTGACAGAGAATATGGAATAGGCTGGAGTGGGAGTGTCCTAATTATCTATTGCTGTGTAACAAATGACCCCCAAATTTAGTAGCTTAAAACAACCACCATTTAATTTTATTTCACAACTTTGTGGATCAGGAATTCAAAGTGGCTCAGCGGAGTGATGCCATGCGGCATCAACTTGGTGTCAGGTTGGAATGGTCTGGAAGATCCAAGATGGCTTCACTCACTTTCCTGGCACCTTGGCAGGACTGGGTGGGAAGCTAGACTCTGGGCCCCTTTCCTTCTCCCTGGGACTCTCCAGAAGGGATGTCAGACTTCTCACATGGTGGCTCAGGCTACAAAGGTAGAAGCTGCCAGTTCTTTTAAAGATTGGGCCTGGGGCGCCTGGGTGGCTCAGAGGGTTAAGCATCTGCCTTCAGCTCAGGTCATGATCTCAGGGTCCTGGGATGGAGCCCTGCATTGGGCTCCCTGCTCAGCGGGGAGCCTGCTTCTCCCTCTCCAGCTCCCCTGTGCTTGTGTTCCCTCTCTCGCTGTCTCTGTCATAAATAAATAAAATCTTCAAAAATAAAAATAAAAAGACTGGGCCCAGAAAGGGCATAGTATCACTTCTGCCATGCTCCTTTGGCTGGAGTAGCCTAGACTCTAGAGGAGGGGCAATAGAGCCCACCTTTCAGTGAAAGCTCTGGGAGCCCGGAAGACAGAATAGCCAGGGCCAGTGAAAGACAATGGGTCTGAAGCAGTTGAATCGGGGTGTACATAGAGAGGCAGTGGGCAGGGCTTGTGTTGAAGAGTGACAGAAATGGAGGTTTGAGACAGAGCAGGGAGATTCTTGGTTGTCAGGTTAAGCAGTCCGAGTTAACTTTTAGGTAAGAGGGAGCCCCTGAAATCTGGCACAGGTGGACTGAGTGAGGGTCAGGGTTAGGCTGGAAAAGGGAAACTTAAATGGCATAGAGATTTTTTCAGCTACATAATCAGAGAGCATCTGGAGTAAGCTGCTAAGGCTTAATAGTATGTACTGATTTAGACATATTTTGATTTTGTTATGTTCATCTTAAAAACAACCTTTATTGTTTTTTGCCCCCTTATGAAAGACACACATTTCGCTTTAGAAAATCTAGGCTCGGGCGCCTGGGTGGCTCAGTCGTTAGGCGTCTGCCTTCAGCTCAAGGATGATCCCAGGGTCCTGGGATAGAGCCCCACATTGGGCTCCCTGCTCAGCAGGGGGTCTGCTGCTCCCTCTCCCATCCCCCCTGCTGTGTTCCGTCTCTCCCTGTGTTTCTGTCATACATAAATAAAATCTAAAAAAAAAAAAATCTAGGCTGGGAGCTTCGCTTCAACATGGTGGGCCACAGGCAGCTGCAGTGGGGCCTCGAGAGCAGAGTGAGGAGCAGAGAGTGACGGGAGGAGAGATGACAACTCTGTTAGGGAAGGAGAACATGACTGATTGTGTGAGATGTGGAGGGCCAGTGGAAGGTAGTGATGAGGCAATGATAGGTTGAAGTGGTAGGCACTCTGCGGAATAATGATGCTACAAAGCTAATATTTAAATGTGTGCTTGAGCATTTACATGTGATTGGTGCTATACATTGATCCCTGATGAGCTAGGTGTTTGCACCAATTACAAGCATGAGAAATCTGAGGCGCAGGGAGTTTACCTAACTTGCTTGAGGTCTCATAGTACGAGAGTGGTGGAGCTGGGATAGGAGCCTAGCTGAGCTCTGCACTTCTTTTAACTACCAAAGCTGCATACTGATTTTTTACCTTTTGTATGTACAGTTCAAGTATCTATACTGTAGTCTATAAGTTTCTAGGTGACTAGAGCTTACATTATATCGTCTGATCTGCTGCTGTGCGGAACTTGGGGTTGTTGAAAACAGCTGACACACTTCTGTCAAATGATTTCAAGGCCAGAGTCAAGAGTAGAGTTAAGAGTTGGCCAGGTGTGTAGAACTCTACCCCGCACCCCCTCAACTGGCAGGATGCAGGCAATGATTCAACAGAGTCTGTTAAGCTGGTTACCCGCCCCCCCCACTATGGCTCAAAATAGTAATTGTGATGTAATATTTGTTTAATGTCTAAAAAGAATACTCTGGTGATTTACGTACTTAAAAATTATGTAAATGCACCCTCAGGATGCTGGTGAAAGGTGCAGTTTTGACATCAGAACAAGCAGATGCATCAAATATTTAATTAAAGGGCCAGATGAAAAAAGCAGATGATGGAAATGTGGTCTAGCCACCCCACCTCCTCACCCCACCCCCAGGTCTGAGAAAGCAGCAAAGTCTAGTGTCATCTTTGAGAACAAAATATGAGTACAGATGAATTTGAGAAAAAAAATGCAAATTCACTCTACATAATTTTAGGGCTGGTTTCTTTTAAAAAGTGGCTATTAAAATACAAATGATTTATTTTCAGAATTCAGGAATGAATGTATTTATACTCCCTTTCTAATGTTACCTAGTAGAGGGAAAACTGGAAGGCTGTTCCTCCTTTGCTAAGACAGGGTGTTTATTAGCTAGGATGGCAATGAAAAATTTAATACTAGTTTATAGCAAGGGACTGTCTTGGGCCTTTCATCTGGATATGTGGCTCTTCTTTCAGTGGATAAGCTCTGGGTTTAGCAAGTCTAATCCTAATTTTTTCTGTATCACTATATACTATATTTTAAAAACCCAACTATATTTCTATACAAGTGGAGTTAATTAGTTGCTTTAAAGATTACTCTTTCCTGCCTAGGTAAACGGTCTTTTTTTTTTTTTTTTTTAAGATTTTATGTATTTATTTGACTGACAGAGAGATCACAAGTAGGCGGGGAGTTGGGGGGAGAAGCAGGCTCCCTGCTGAGCAGAGAGCCCGATGCCCAGCTGATCCCAGGAACCTGGGATCATGACCTGAGCTGAAGGCAGAGGCTTAACCTACTGAGCCACCCAGGTGCCCTTAGGTAAATGGTTTTAATGGAAACTAGGAATGTGCTACTTAAAAAATTTACACTGCAGCCCTTTTTCCTGGCAATGTCCTGTCAATTCAAGAAAGGAAATAAAGGGAAGCTACTTCATGACGAGAAATCAAAACCTTTTTTCTCCCTTCTCTTTCTTTTTGGTTTATTCTGAGCAATTGTCCCCAGGAAACGAACCCACCAAACGCCATCAAGTATGATTCCTGTTCCTGGAGTTACACCTTCCTGCTCTTCCAGGATGTCTCAGCTGGCTTTTCATCTTGGTCGTCCACTTGCAAACTATCTAGAGTCTTAGGACCAGGAGGATTGTAGAGTGTTCCCCCCACCACCACCACCTTGGCACCTCTTTTATATTTATTTTTTTTTAGATGCAGGAGGGTGGGGCCAACCAACAGAGAGTCAGGAGGGCTGGCCTATCCCTTTTCTGACCCTCTGGGGCCATCTTCCTTATGGCAGTTCTCTTCCCCCATCTGTTTTCCTTTTGTTTTTGTTTAAAAAAAAAAAGAGAGAGAGAGAATTAAAAACAACCAAAGCAAGGAAAAGAAACAAACCCTAGAAATACAACACCTCTGGAGCTAAGCCAGTATGGTAGAAAATTCTATAGGCGTGTGTAGATTCATGTGGGAGCATGTACACATTTATACGCAGCTCTCAAATTATGGAAGAAACTCATATTGGCAGTAGATGGTAGCAAGACAAGCTCCTCCCTAATCTTTAAAGTCTAAGAGGTTTCCTTCTCCTTCATTGGTAAAGAAGCTTTGTTTTGTGTTTTATTGAAATACAATGAACCTATGTTTTGGTTTTATGGGGTATTTTTGCTCTTTGCACAGTTCAGTGAACGCTCCCTGAGCTTAGATTCCCTCCAGGTGCTGAGGGAGCCTTCTAAGGGCAGCTGAGGACATGGGCCTTCAGGGTGCGGCTGCCAGGCTCTTCCTCCACCTGAAAGCTCTTTCCATCTCAGGGCAATACTTGGGCCTCAGGATGGATTTGTCCCTTTAGGGATTCTGCAGCCTGAGTCCTTCAGCATGTTTGTCCAGCAGGGGTGATTTGAGAGCTTTCCAGGTTGATCATTCCCTGGAAAACTCCCAGAATCTGATGCACAAATTCAGAGGAGGAGCTGGGGGATGATGATATAGTTGTGTGGTGTGTGTGTGTGTGTGTGTGTGTGTGTGTGTGTGTTTTCCTTCCCATTATCTTTTTGATTATTTAGGCTGGACAAGTTATTTTTTCTTTTTATTGAAGTACAATTTACACAGTGAAATTTTGCACAGATCTTAAGTGGCAGATCTGTAAGTTTTGACAAATGTATACACCAATGATACACTTCTATTTCAGTACCCCAGAGGGTTCTCTCACCCCCCCTTCCCAGTCCAAGCCCCTTACTCCCAAGGATACTTTTCATATCTCCACAGCTTAGTTTTGGCCTGTTCTAGAGTTTCCTGTAAAGGGAATCACACAGTATGAACTCTTTTGTGTTGGCTTTTTCCTCTTATCAGGAGGTTTTTGAGATTCATCCAGGTAGTAGCCTGTACAAGTAGAACCCAAGATGTCACTAACAGCTTGACAGTGTTAGATGGGGACAATTGTTCCACCAGTTGGCCTTCAGACCAGACACCTTCTAAAGCCTGGTATGTGGCCCTCTCCGCTCCCCTAAGTCCGTCTCTTTCCAGGGCCAAGCAAGTTCCTCTCCCAGAACTGCCCAGGCAGCCTCAGACACCACCCAGATGGCCGCGGGGCCGTCACCCGGGTAGCCTCCCCCGAACAGCTGCCCTCTGCCCCCAACCCACCATTAAACTCAAAAGGAAACTGCGGATCAGAATTCAGATTCGTTAAATTCCACGCATCCAATTGCACACAAGTGTGTGTTTTGGTGTTGATATGCAGAGTCCTTAAGAAAACGTAAAAAGGAAAAAAAAAAAAAAAAGGGGGGAAACCCAGACCTCACTGGCAGTGCAAATCAGCCTCTGTTGAACCTGGATTCAAAATGAAATCTTTTCTTTTTTAAATAAACCGAAGAGTCGCTCTCCGCTCCTCGCTCGGAAGGTTTCAAAGGTCGTCACACCGAAGCCCGGGGGCGTTCATCTCCCCAGCGGCCTGGAGAAGGGAGGAGGTTGGAGGGAGGAGGGAGGGAGCACACAAAAGCGAGCCGAGCCGAGAGGGCTAATGTTTCCTGTTTGCCTGGAACCCCCTCCCCTGTGTCCCCTCCCCCAGCCCCCTCCCAGCACTCGGGCGGAAGTGAGTTTGTTCCTTTGGAGATTAAAAGGATTCCGAATTCCGATCAGTCCCAATAACCGGCGTACTGAGAGGAGAGGAGAGGGAGAAGGAGGAAGAGGCGGCAAAGCAGAGAAAGAGGGGGCACGCGCGCGCGTGCACGCACTCAGCCCGAATTGGGGGAGTTGTGCAAAGCCCCAGGAGGCCAGAGCGCACGGCGCGAGCAAAGGCCGGTAGGCGCAGCGCGGCCGGGGCCACCCGAGTCTTGCTCGGTGACTCGTTTCAGAAAGATGACGACGCGGGCCAGCAGCGTTGGCCACGCGGCTCCCGAGCTCACCGAGCTGGGCCGTTGCCGGTTCCACTGATTCCAGCGCGCCCCGGAGGAGGCTCCGTCCCCGCGGCTCGGGATCGGAGGGGGGACCAAGGCGAGGGCGAAATGGCCCGATGACAAAGGAAATGTGATCCCCCTTCGCTGCCAAGGTTTCAGAGAGGACGGACGTGAGGAGGAGGAGGAGGGGCGCGAGGCGCGCGCGGAGCTCGGATAGCATTGCACGACGGCTCGCGCGGAGCGGGCAGCGGGTACATCTAATATCTTCCTGCCGATGAATAATTCAGGACGGCCCGCGGGGACCTGCGGCCCCGCGCTGCAACGCGGCTAAACCGGAGGGGAAGGAGCGCGCGCGGGAGGCGCCAAGGCCGGGCGAGGCGGGGGCACGAGGGCCCGGGGCCGCGTGGGGCGCGCGTGCGTGTTAAGCGCCGGCAGCCGCGGCCGGGCTAGGCGGCGCGCGGGAGAATCGAGGCGCGTGGGACGCGCGTGCGTACTACACGAGTGCGGCCGCGGCCGGACCCCCACTAGCTGCAGCTGCGGCGGGGCCGACCGCCCTGCAGGGGAGGCCGCGCCCGGCTGTGCGCAAGCCCCGGGCGCTGCACGCCGGGCCACCCAGGAGCCCTTGGCCGCCGCGTCATGCGGCGGGGCAGCCGGCGTCGCGCGGGGGGACACGGGCTTGGCGTTGCGCCGCTCCCGCCTTTACTAGTTTGGGGAGCTTTCCTCTCCCAAGAAGAGACTAACTAAAGCTGTTGAAAGAAGAGCAACGCACCAAATACTCGCGGAACCAAATTCTGCTTCACCCGCTGGGACTGGGATTGCACAGCAGACTCTACTTTGGGGGACTTACCTCGGCTAGGGAGAACGACGCTCCAGCTGCTCCCGGGAATCCTCTGACCTCCCTGCCCCCGCTCGCCCCTCGCGTGTCGGGACTTGTTCCGGCGCTCCGGCTTCGATAGGCACGCAGCCTCCGCGTCCTGCGGGAGGAATCTGTGTCGCCTCTGGATAGTGGCATTTGATGCCCACAGCGTCGGGGCTGGCAGCGCGCGGGCCGGGCGCGACGAGGCCAAGCGAGCCGTGCCGCTCTGGAGCCGGCTCCCGGATCGCAGGCCCGATCGATGCATTTTTCTGAGTGAGTTGGCGGCTCCCCCACCCACCTCGGCCGTTTTCTCCTATCCTCCTCCTCTTCCTCTCTGGTCTCCTCCCTCCTCCGAGTCGGCTTGCAAATGGCTTCGTTCCCCGAGACCGACTTCCAGATCTGCCTGCTGTGCAAGGAGATGTGCGGCTCCCCGGCGCCGCTCTCCTCCAACTCGTCTGCGTCGTCGTCGTCCTCGCAGACGTCCACGTCGTCCGGTGGCGGCGGCGGGGGTCCGGGGGCCGCGGCGCGCCGCCTGCACGTCCTGCCCTGCCTGCACGCCTTCTGCCGCCCGTGCCTCGAGGCGCACCGGCTGCCGGCGGCTGGCGGCAGCGCGCCGGGAGAGCCACTCAAGCTGCGCTGCCCCGTGTGCGACCAGAAAGTAGTGCTGGCCGAGGCGGCGGGCATGGATGCGCTCCCCTCGTCCGCCTTCCTCCTCAGCAACCTGCTCGACGCCGTGGTGGCCACGGCGGACGAGCCGCCGCCCAAGAACGGGCGTGCCGGAGCCCCGGCGGGCGCTGGCGGCCACAGCAACCACCGGCACCACGCGCACCACGCGCACCCGCGCGCGTCCGCCTCGGCCCCGCCGCCCCTCCCGCCCGCGCCGCCACCGCCTGCGCCTTCCCGCTCTGCGCCCGGCGGCCCCGCGGCCTCTCCGTCCGCGCTGCTGCTGCGCCGGCCTCACGGCTGCAGCTCCTGCGACGAGGGCAACGCGGCCTCTTCGCGCTGCCTGGACTGCCAGGAGCACCTGTGCGACAACTGCGTCCGCGCGCACCAGCGCGTGCGCCTCACTAAGGACCACTACATCGAGCGCGGCCCGCCGGGTCCCGCCGCCGCGGCCGCGGCGCAGCAGCTTGGGCTCGGGCCGCCCTTCCCTGGCGCGCCCTTCTCCATCCTGTCGGTGTTCCCCGAGCGCCTCGGCTTCTGCCAGCACCACGACGACGAGGTGAGTGCGCGGGCGCCCTCCTGGGGGGGGGGGGGCTGCGCTGGGGCGGGGGCTTGTGTCCACTGAGGACACGAGTGCCTGCTCTCCAAGGACCTCCGGACCGGTCCCAAAGCGGGGTGTGGAAGGATCCTCTCTGGATTTGTTGTTTTTCCTTTGCCTACTTGGCGGTTGTTGCCACCAAGGAGGTCATTACCTGGGAAGTGTGTGTGTAGAAGTCTGGCTTTGGCGTGCTGGCTGCGAGGGACCGCGGAAGAGTTCCAAGATGTGGAGTCCCCTCTTTTCCGTATCTGATTTTCTGTGTGGCAAATTGTGGCAACTGTTGTTAACTCGGCAGGCGCTGGGAAAAGCTAGGGGGGTGTTTGTGTAGGGGGGGAGCTGGTCTCCATGCACGAGGGAAACCCCCTCCCTTACCTTGATGGTTCTCGAGGTTTGCGAACACCCCCTCTTTATGGATTTTGATTTCCTCATTTTTCTGTTTGACAAAACGTGCAAGCTGTTAAGATGCGGGATGGAAGACTGTATCTGTGTAGACGTGGTCTCCTTGTACAGGCACACCACAGGCCTCCCGGACTACTGATTGCCCTCCTTTAGCAGCTTTTCTCATTTTCGTTTGTCATACTCGTGGATTGTGGGCTTTTGAAGGTAGGGTATGAGCCCGGATGGAGATGGCCGTGTGGGTGTGGAGTGCGTGTGACTGTAGACCTGGGTTTCCACGTGCGCGCTTGCGAGAGGCGGAATAGGGGGACCTTGCCTATTGACCTCACGGAGCTGTGAAGCCCCGTGGGCCGCTCCCGCCTTCCCCGATTTCGACCCCTACAGGAACTGGTTTCCCTGGTTGGGGAGGTGTCTCCACCCCGCTCAGCCCGGGGCTCGAACCCCGGGGAGCGCAGGGTCCGGGGGCTTTGTAGCCTTTGGGTTTGAGTTCGCTCTTCTGGCTGTCGAATAAACCTTTCTTTCTTATTCTTTACACCATGTGAGACCTTCCACTTACCTGAGCCCACTACAGCAAGGGACCAAAAATTTAGAGGAGTGGGCTCTGCTGGAAGGGTCGTTAATTTAAGCCATCTACTTGGAGACCCATGAGATGTGTGTGTAATCGCTGTGGTCTTTACTTGGAGGAAGAGCAGATGGCAGAGGTTTTAAAAAATCCTAGTGGGAGTTGCTTGCTGCCTGCGAGTTGGAGCGGGCGTGCTGGTACCAAGCAAGGCAGAGGCTTGCACAGCGCAGCCTTTTCCACTGCTAACCTGTTTTTTGGGGAGGAGGGCGGAGCTATTGCCTGATGGCCTTAAGCCGGCGTCTCCTATTGGAAAAAAGTTGAAATTCTAATCTACTTGTTGTGGGCGCCGCATTTTAAGTTTACTTCTAGGTATTAAGCTAGGGGGCATTCTTTTCCTTCGTTTTTAAGCTTTGGGTAGACTCATCTTAAAAGTTTCCATATTCGTGGGTGAATGTTTGCATAGTATGTTCTTTTCATCACTTTTAGAAAAATGAATGATTGAACTAAATACCGATCTTGAAGCCCAGGAATGAAAAGATGGAGCCAAATCACTTGATGGTTAGGTCAGTTGGGGCGGGGGGCAGTGAAGGGAGGGAAAGAGCGTCTTGAATCCTGGGAGGGGCCGTTGATTGAATTCTCCCTCCCAGCAGTTGAGTTTAAATGTCAGGTTTTATTTATATTCCCAGTTAAAGATCCACATTCGTTTTATTTGGGCTAAAACAGAAGATGCTCACTGTTGCCAGACTTGTAAAAGGCTTATACTTGTAAAACATTTATACACTTTTAAAATTATAAAACTATTCAAATGGTGTGAGAGAGTGTAAAGTGAGAAGTGAAGCTCCCCTCGCCCTGGAGGTTCCTGCATGCCCTGAAAATTCACTTTATAAGTTGAGCAATGCTAGGTTGAATTTTGGCAAAGACATTAAGATATTACATTGTTAAATATTCTTTAGAAAATGAAATTTTCTGTTTTGAGCAGAATTCTGCTTCCCCTCAGTTATTCATGTAAAGAAGAAAAGTTGGAAATTAATTTTTAGACCTTTAATTATCTCTCATTTAGAATGCTAGAAATTTTGAGTTTAAAGGTGACAAACCAATGCTGCAAATAAAGGACCCAAGTATTAGAGAAAGCACCAAGTTCATATAGGGGTCCCACTCACAAATTATTTTCTCCCTTCTAAGAAATTGATCGGTAACCGTTTGGGAATACTGTTCTTAAAAAAAAAACAAAAAACCATGCCTCATGCCTCTGACTGGGAAAGGAGCATGAAGGAACTTTGGAAGGTGACTGTCTTCTATTTATGATGGATGGAATCTTTAAACCCACGTATTTTTCTGTATTCCTAATCTACCTCGATTTTAAAATATTCTTTACTGAGTTGCCTTCTGTGTCAACAGGCTCCATTAAATAATTCAGGGTGCCCCTGCCCTACAGTGATGCCACCTGGCCTTGGGAAGGAGGCTGGGACCCTGTCTTCCTCCGCCACTTGAATTTTAGGGAGGGTGCCTCCCGACAGTTGAGACACCCAGGGATGCTGAGGCAGCCAGTAGGATCTTTTTCCCCACCGCTTTCCTTAAGAAGCCCCCTGGAAATGGCTCCTCAAGATTGATAAGGTGGTGTTTTCAGAACTTGGTTTAAAATGTAACTGCAAAACCTCAAGGGAATTGAGTTTTCCTACAACATGATAAGGGAATTGTGGCTTAATTTAAAAAACGTAGGTTGGGTTTTTCGTTAATTTTGTGCCTCAGCGGTCTTTTCAAAGGCCTGCTGGCGCTAGGCTGGAGGGGCAGGCCGGCCGAGAAGTGCGGGGCCGCTGGCCGCTCGGCGGTCAAGACAGGCGGGGGCTCGGGAGGCGGAGGAGGCGGCGCCGCTGTGGGCCTCCGCCGAGACAGGGCCGGCCTCGGGCCGCCTCTGCTGCGGGGACGCGGCGGACGGTGGCCGCTCCTCTCCCCGCGGGCACCCGAGAAAGCGTCCTCGAGAAAAGGGTGTGCACGCATTTTGGGCGAGGAGTCGAGGAGTTAAGTGCGTCTTGCGGCGTGCTGCTCCTGCTGCTTGAGGAGTGCCCTTATTGTATTTCTGATGTATAAGATGTGAGCCCTTTGCTGCCTTGCAGGCGACCCTGGAAGCACAAATCTCGGCGTGGGGGCGGCCGGGATGTGTGTGTTGCGTGTGGAAGGGCTGGGCATTAGCATTCTGTAAACGGCAGCAAGCAAAGTGGGGTCTGAGCGTGTTCTGTCCCCAGGAAAGGCCCTGTCACTAGCGATGGGGCGGTGGGGGTGACACAGTTGCCATCTTGAGCCGAGGGAAACATTGTAGCTCAGCCCACCGACGATGGCAATATTGTTCCCAGTTAGGCATGGCCCGTGGGGGCAGATTTTCCTGAGTCTCCAAGATGGAAAATGGGGTGCAGGTGCTGATACAATTTATATTTAGACCCTGCGTTGGGCTTTTTTAAAAAAAGGCTTTCTAGAAATATAAGTTCTAGAATTCCAACCCAATACGATCCTGAATATTGACCTATCTATCCTAGGCTTGGAGACTGTCTTTCCCCAGGAAACCACTCAAACCACTTTGAGGAAGGCTGTTTGCTGGCTTACAATAATTGGTTGTGGAATGAATTCTTGTATCTTATTTTGAATGAGTCGTGGTGAATGGGGGTATTACCAGTACTGGTACCAATATATTCTACCTTCCTAAAGTCTAAGCTTTTTCAGGCATGCATCCCCAGTGTAAGCATGTTTTTAAACTATATGTATGTGCTTTGTAAATTACAAAATGTATACCAAAAGACATTTTGTAAGGACAAGAGGAAACAAAATGAATGGAAATGTGCGTTCTAGTTTTTTCTGCACCACATCTTCCGACCTGCTCTTCCATGATTTGGTGGATATATGTCTGGTTAACACATATATCTCCTCTATTTGTCAGAAAACCAAACTTGCCATACTTGGAAATAATTGGAGCTTGAGCTTGATGCCTATAGATCGAAGTCTCTTGAATTAAGAAAATGCCTGATGAACGTCTATGGGAGAGAAATGTTCATTATTGCTATCTTAATTCCTTAGCATTGAATGTAATCTGTGGGCTTTTTAAGTTTGAGCTGAGGAATGTGCCCAGCCTTCTATTAAAGTGCATAAGGATGGATTTTATCAGCATGGATCCCAGGGAAGTGGGTCATGGCTAGTTTGGCAAGCCTGTGCTCATTAGGTTACCTCACAGGCATAAGCTCATCTAAAATGTGCTAGTAATATTTGAGGCCATTGTGGTATCAGCAGTCTGGGGAACCATTTGTGACTGCTTTTGCTTCCCAGAAAGTAAACTACACTGCTTTTAGGGTTGCATAGACTTGCTTTTGGTCTGTAAAATTTTTGTTTCCAATGCTCAGAAATACTTTTTTTTTTTTTTTTTTTTTTTTTGGAGACAGTAAAGATATTTTAGGAAGAAAACAGGCACTTTATCCCGGACTGCAGTTCTTCCACTGATACTACTATACATTCTTTATGATTCAGATGTTTCCAAATTAAATACTAGGACATGGAATAAAGAAATCCGGAAAGTGTTTGAAGATAATAAAATTCCCTTATACACCCCAATTCTCCCTCCCATTTTAGCTACTTATAAATGCTACTTTTTAGAGTCCTTTCAGATTGCAGGACACGAAAACCAACATTAAAATATATAGTTTCCTAAAGCATTACTTAAAATGGAAACCACTTTCTTCTCACATATAAAATTGTGAACATAGCTGTTTAGCTTTTATGTTGTCATTTTACAAACATTGTACATATATAGAAAGGGAGTTAGCTTTTCGGGGAAGCTATAAATGAGGAGGTGAAATAGTTAAAATGCCTTTGTTGGTTGAAGTAGTTTGCCAGGAGAGAAAGGTTTTATAAGTTTTTCTGATTAAAGAGAAGTTTTAACTTACCAAATAATTCTGTATCTCTAAAGTTTAACCCTCCCCTCCCTGATTTTATTTTCTCTGGTGCTAACTTAAAAGTCACATGGTTTGCTTAGTCTTTCCATTTCTCCATCTCAGTTCCTCACACAGGGCAGGGTTTATTTTAGATGCATTCATTCTTAGTGAATAAAGGACCATTTCGGTGTCATTCTTCGTGACACTTAAGCAAAAGGTTGAGAAGTATCCTCCCATGCAGGCGGTTTCAAAGTAGTGTTCCCTCCCCCCAAACACTAACAAAGAGTCAGAGGCTTGGCCCAGGAAGGCTGTTTTTGCCATCTCTGTTATTTTGCAAGAGAGCAAGAGAAAGATACTGATAAAGAATTACAGTTGCCTAAAAGGAGCAAGATGGCCACCCATTGCAGCCCACTCTTTTCCCCTTTCTCTTGACCTTTCAAGCATTGTGACTTGCAAGAGGAAGCTTGATCCATCTTTCCTCTTCAGTTGATGTGACCTCCTGCTTGTTCAGTACTAAATTATTCCTCTCCCTTTGAGGTTTTGTCTATACCCACAAACCGAGTTGACTGAAACCAGATTGACTATTTTGACTGACAGGACTCCAGAAAAATTGGGAAGGGACAGGGGTTGAATGCTGGCTATTTACATCTGAAACTCTGACTTAAACCTTGTTGCAGTGTAATTCTTTCCTTCAGATGCCATCTCCAGCTTCCCTGAAGGTAGAGTGCAGTGAAATGCTGGAAGATTCCAATTCCTGGGTTTCATTTCCTATTGAAACCCAGCTGCAATTTTGGGAGATCCATATTTAATCTGAAGACTTCAGGCCAATAATTTTGTTTTGTCGTCCTTAATGTGAAATTTACTCATCTCAGTCTGTGCCTTATCTGAGCGTCAGATCCCACCAAGTGAGTTCTTTTTTAAAAGGCACAAAAAATTGGCAGCCAGTTGTAATTTGTTCAAAAACATTTTCCCACACTGATGGCCCTAAGGAAGTGATAATCTTTAGTGATAAAGTTATTGCTCTCAGTAATACATTAGCAAATGAAGTTATAAATACTGGGCTTTATCATGAAAAAGGGGATAATTCTCGATTGTGCTTTATCCACACAGGCTTCTGCAGAATAGCATATTCTGTCAACATTAATGGAATTTGAATGAAGCAGAGCAGGGTACACAAAAGAGAATGAAGTGGGTCAAGGTCAGTTGTGAAGACTGAGGGCATTCTCTGTGGCTCTGACACCTTGTGAATTTTGAGGGCCCCTGAATGAGCTCTGGACCCTGAGCTTGTGAGGAACCCGTGGGAATAGGACAGGAGCTCCTGTGCCTTCCTAAGCATGTCAGCCACTGTATCCTTTGGTTGTTACTTCTGGAAAGTTTAGCCTTAACCGTTTGCAGTTAAAACGTTTTTCTTGAAATGTCAGTGGCTTTGGGGAACTTCTTTCATACTCTGACTAATCGGGATAATTATGAAAATGCTATTGTATTAAACAGTCCATACACTTAGGGATGCCTGCCTGGCTCAATCAGAGGAGCACGCAACTTCTTGATCTTAGGGTCATGAGCCCTACACTGGGTGTAGGATTACTTTAAAATATTTATTTTTAAAAAAATTTTATTTTATTTTTAAGATTTTATTTATTTATTTGTCAGAGAAAAAGAGAGATTGAGAAGAGAGCGCAGGCAGGGGGAGCGGCAGGCAAAGGGAGAAGCAGGCTCCCTGCTGAGCAAAGGAGCCTGATGCTGGACTCTGCCAGACTCCATCCCAGGACCCTGGGATCATGACCTGAGCCGAAGGCAGACACTTAACTGAGCCACCCAGGAGTCACGAAAAAATTTTTATTTATTTTAAGTAATTCCTGCATCCAGCGTGGGGCTCAAACTCATGACCCCGAGATCAAGAAATTGCATGCTCCTCCAACTAAGTAAGCCAGGTGCCCCTAATATAAAAATCTTTAAAAAAAATCTATACACTTAGATTTTGCTACTAAATATGGTTCTGAGGACTACTTCAGCACAGGTGTTTTTAAAATGAAAATTGCTACTAGCTGGCAGTCCTCATTAGGGTGTGTTTAGCCCACATCCTCAAATTTGGGTCTGGGCCTTCTGCCTCTCTTTGGGATCAAGTCAGAGGGAGAACTTTCTCCCAGGATCATCTGTAGGCTTGTACCAAAAATGCAGCCAGAAGAAGATGTGGACAAGTGTGGAGCAGAAAAATGGATGTGGTAAAGATAGCTTTAATAGTAGTTTCCTATGGAAAGTATGGGTTGGGGTGATGGAGCTGGTTCCTCTGATGTCATAAAACTGCAGACTGAATGAGGTGCCGCCGCTGGCAGGCTCCAGGGCTGCTGGTGTGAAGTCTGCGGATGCCGCTATCCAGAAGCAGAAGCTCACAAGATTGAGCACATTTTTTCTCCCTCTGTCAGGGTCTGCCCAGGGACTCATCTGGCAAAGCAGAGATGTGGTTTGCTCAGTCCCTGCCTCCCCTTTCCCCCCACCAAAAAAAAATTCACAAAAGAGGGGACACCAGGAGTTTGAGTTTGAGGCTCAGAGACAAGAACTCTGCAGGCAACATAGCTGGAAAAACGACATCCCAGTTGGGCCATTTCTTACACGGCAGGCACCCCCTGACTTGATTCCATTTGAAACTTTATGAAAATATGGAGAGGACATCAGACTCCTAAGAACTAGAATGTGTCGGAAGTTAGCTTTGCTGTTCTATCAGGGCAGTGAATGTTCTGTACACCCAGCTCGCTGCCAGCAGGTTGCACTCTCGACGTGCAGCCGCACGCCCCACATCCAGCTCTTGCCAGTTGAGTTGTGTGCTAACCAGGAGAGACTGCTATGTTTGTTCCCAAATCTGTTCACGTCCGTTGTACTTAGTGTAATCACACAGTTGAAGGAAAAATGAAATAAGTGCAGAAAATCTTTGTGAAAAGTGATTTAGGAAAAATAGGAGGCCCTGGGGAAACAGCGGAAGAGCCCCCAATCCTTTCCCTTATGGAGTTTACACAGCCAATTTGGGATTGAGGGATTCCCTGCCCCCCTTAATGGCCTTGATATGGTTCTGACCCCTAAGTGGGTATGCTGCAGGTACATGGAGGGGGCATCCGTGGATAGCTGCCTTCAGCTGTTCCCTAGTGGGAAAGAGACTGTCCAGCCCGTGAGTCGGTAGGGGGAGGCTCAGTACAAGCTACAGGGCAGAGCTCCCCCTGCCCCTGCTTCCCCTCCGTCTCTTCATCCTTGAAGATGTCCAGAACAGCCCCCTCTGCAAACACATGCTTTGTCTGCAGTTTGGGCTGCCAGACCTCTGAGTGAAGGAAGGCTTCATTTCTCCTAGTCTGGTGATTTCCTACTTTGGTGTTTCGGTATTTGTTTTTGTTTACTGAGGTATAAGCGACATATTGTAAAATTCACGTTTTTTAGTGTACAATTCTGCTCATTTTGATGAGGTTATACAGTGTGTGAAAACTACCACAATCAAAATACAGAACGGTTTCCTCACTTTCAAAATGCCCCATCCCTCCAGCCTCAGGCAGCACTGATCTGTTCTTGGGGCCTGTGGTTTTGTCTCTTCTAGAATGTCAGAATGTGGAATGACCGCAGAGTTGCAGACTTTTTTTTTTTTTTGAGTTGCAAACTTCCAAGTCAGGTTTTTTCACCAGGTATAACTCAATCCATCTGCATTGCTGTGGGTGTCCTCAGTCCCTCCCTTTTTATTGCTGCATAGTTTTCCACATACTGGATACCTCACTGTAGACCCTCACTGGGTGAGGGGCACTTGTGTTTCCTGTTCTTGGCGGTTGTGACAATTTCCTGCCTGGAATATGCTCAGTGCTGCCTTGAGTGTTGTGGTCCTTGTGGTCCAGTCTTGAGGGCAGGAGTGCCCCTTCTGATCCCGCAGGTTTGTGGGTGACCGTTTGTGCCTTTGAGCCTCAGTTTCCTCATCACTCTACAGAGGTTGTGACATTTGTGCTAGACTGCCTGGGCTGACTTTTGAGAATCAAATGAAGTATTTTCTGATTAAAAAAAAAATTGGAATGTGCCCTGTACATAAATGTAAGTGAAGAAATTTGGAAGTGTAAAGTGAAGGAATGGATTTGGGTGGGGCCAGTGGAATCACCCGGCTAACTACCTGCCAGTCCTGCTCTTCATTTTTAATAATCATTCAGAATCCCTCCACCTTTTTTTTTTTTAAGGATTTTATTTATTTATTTGATAGAGATCACAAGTAGGCAGAGAGGCAGGCGGGGAGGGGGGGGGAGCAGGCTCCCTGCTGAGCAGAGAGCCTGACACAGGGCTTCATCCCCCAGGACCCTGAGATCATGACCAAGCCGCAGGCAGAAGCTTTAACCCTCTGAGCCACCCAGGCGCCCCGACCCCCCACCCTTTTAATTTGAAGTACAGTTGACACGTGGTGTTTCATTAGTTTCAGGTGTATAGCATGGTTGCTCACGGAAAATGTAGCTACTGTCTGTCATCATGCAACACTATTACAATACCATTGATGTGGGGCGCCTGAGTGGCTCAGTGGGTTAAGCATCTACCTTCTGCTCAGGTCATGATCTCAGGGTCCTGGGATCTCTGCTCAGTGGGGAGCCTGCTTCCCCCCCCCCTCTCTGCCTGCCTCTGCCTACTTGTGATCTCTCTCTCTCTCTAATAAATAAAGTCTTAAAAAAACAATGCCATTGATGTATTCCCTTTACTGTACTTTTTATCCCCATGACTTACTCATTCCATAACTGGATGCCCATACCTTCCACTCCCCTTCACCATTTCCCCATGGTTTTTATTGCCTTTGTTTTTTGTTAGCTTTATCAGAGCTTTAGGGATTTAGAGGAATATTCTAAAAGGAAAATTTATTTTACTAGTGTACTTGGATTTTTTTAAGTCACATGGGAGCAAATAAAAAATAAAAATCAGCCCTACTCAGCTGTGGCCAACTCCAGTATCTGGAGCTTGGGAGGGAATCTTGAAAAGAATCCCCACATAGAATGGATGAATTAAGATTTAAGAATCTCCCCTTTTAATGCAACTGAAGATTAGTAGGGTTTTTATATTAGGATTTATTCTTGTTGATATTCTTGTTGATATTCAATTATGAAGGCGCAGCAAAATCTCTTCTAGCAAAAGAGATAGTGGTTAATTCTAGACATTTGGGACTTGCCACAATAGCTGTTAATTTTGTAATTGTATTCATCCTTAAGTGTATAGTGCAATAAATAGACGTGCCTTTACTACCTGTCTTCATCTGCAGCGTCTTTACTCTTGATTATTTGCTAACTAAATTGTGTGTTAACATTGTTAATATACAAATGTTAGTAACATACAAATATATGCAAAGAAAGGCACTATAAATATTTGGGCATATCAGACTGAAAGTTACGCTTTAGGTCTGAAGTTTGAAAACAAAATTCCCTCTCAAGGAAGATTGGTGTTCATATTTGGTGTTTTTAGCATTCATATTCTGATTTTTTCCTTCCTTGATTGTGTAAGGTTTACTGCAAAACCAAGCACAAAATCTGAATTTAGTGACAGCCTGCCCAGTTCATTAGTGCCTATTTTGTTCTAGCCCCATAGAACTTATTTTCAGGGGGTTTTGTTTGTATGTTTGTCAGGGTACAAAACCAGTTCTCCTTTTCTCCATTCAAAAAGGTATAAAAAGCAACAAGTAAATGGGAATAAGATTAAGAAACCATGTGCAAGATCAGATTATGAAGATGAGGGGGAGGGGATGTCTGGCTCTGGTTTAGGGGAAGAAATTGGGTTTCAGGCTCTTGCGTTCCCCATTGCTTTGCAACAGTTTACTCACGTAACCTGATGGAGAGGGGTGTTGTATGGTGGGGGGGCCAGAATGTGCAAGGTAAAACATTTTCCATGAGTTCAGCAGGTAAGAAGACAAAAGTCTACAAAGCTTACTGGGAGGTCCTGTCCTGCCCACAAGGCCCTTCTCATTTTAGTTCCTTGACTTGCAGGCAGCACTTGTAAGGGTTGTCCCTGTGTGAGGGTCCTCACCAACTCTTAGTGCTAGAGGCAGACAGGTTTACCCGCATTGAACAAAGAGGAACCCAAATGAATGAGTGCATAATAAAAACTATGGAATATTGGCAAACAGTTGCTGGGTGGGTGGGGGGTGGAGGGAAAGTAACACTTTCTTAAAAATTTATGTTCTTTTGGGGTGCCTGGGTGGCTTAGTTGGCTCAGGTCACGATCTCAGGGTTGTGGGATCGAGCATTGTGTCATCCTTGCATCAGGCTCTGATTAGTGGGAGTCTGCTTGAGGATTTTTCTCTCCCTCTCCCGTTCCCTCCTACTTGTGCACGCACTCTCTCAAATAAATAAATAAATATTTAAAAAATTGTATTCTTTTAACAACATTGAATATTTTTAAAATCTCACAGCGCTTGTCATTTGGGGTTGTAATTTTTCTGAATATGTATATACCTGTGACTGTATTTATTTGACCTTCATTCCTTCCTCCTTTACCATCCTCAGCTTGTAGTTGCTGAATGAATGGAAAATAGAGATTTTCCTCAGGGCTGCCTTGTATTCTGTTGCCAGAAGACAATTTTGACCAGTTAATTTTGATTTAACTATAAGTGATACATGAATGTATCTATGTTGTGATTTTCCATTAGTTGATTAAAAATTTTTAAAAAGGTTTTATTATTTGAGAGAGAGAGAGAAGCAAACACAAGAGCTGAGCATGGGGAGAGGCAGAGGCAGAGGCAGAGGGAGAAGTACACTCCCGCTAAGCAGGGAGCCCAACATGGGGCTTGATCCAGGGACCCTGAGATCATGACCTGAGCTGAAGGCAGACGTTTAGCCAACTGAGCCACCCAGGCACTCCATCTGTAAAATCTTTTAAAAGTATATGCCCAGTCCTACTTCTTTCCTAAGTGTGTCATCCAGGTTTCTGTGCGTTTTCTTCCAAATCCTTTTAACATCCATTCACACACATGGGCCTATAGAAATGTAGTCATAGAACATGTCAACATTTTCCTGTACTGACTTGTTGGTCATTAGTGCTCTGAACTTGGTGGTCCTTGTATGAAATTTATTTAGCTGGATTTTCTCTGCATTTGGCCGTTGGCTTCACTGTGCACGTCCTTGAGTCTCTGTTACTTCTAGAAGATCTTCCTCCATCCCCACATTTGAAATGTTAATTTACTCCTGAGACCCTGCCTCCCACCGGTCACATTTCCTTCCCGCCCCACTGGTACTTGTTGCCATCAATCTAATGGGAGAGAAATGGCTCGTCCTGTTGTTTTACTTTGCATTTCCGCGATTACTGTGAGGGGAGTGTCTTTTCATATGTTTATTGGCCATTTGTGTTTCCTCCCTGAATTGCCTTGGTTCCTGGGCCTATCTCTCCTGGGTTTTAAAAAAAAATCAATTTGTGGGCATTTTGGATAAATACAAAGTACTAGCTGTCTGCAGAGGACTTCTCCAAGTCCAGGTTTGCCTCAATTTAGTTTAGCTCCGTAGAAATTTTGCGTTTTTGTGTGGTTGGCGATAGTCTTTTACTTTGCCTACATTTTGTATTTCTAATCCCGCTTTAGAATATATTCTTGTATATCATGAGGTGGGATTTACAGAAATGAGCCTACTGTCCTGTTAGCAAATAATTTTATTCCCTGCCCCCCTTTTTTTCCTGAACCTCACATTTGTGGGAAACCTTTCTGAATATAGCTCGTTGGCTGGGGGTGAAGAGTGGGTATATTAAGGCTATTACAACTGGCTTGCAGTTTATACTGCTTGAGTGTTCATGCTTTGTGGCCATATATACCAGTTATCTCTTAAAAATCTCTTCGATGTGCTCTGTTGTCCCTCTTAAGGGGCTAAAAAAATAGAACTGGTTAATTCCACTCCCCAAATATAACTACTGACAGTTTGGATTGTACCATTGGTCATATTTCTTGGGCCTGTGCAATATTATCTTTATGGCCGTATCATTTAATTACAATAATCACAAATGATAAAGTTGTTTTGAAGTGTCATTTGTCTGTATACTGTTGTCATAGTTCCACATTCTGCTTTTTTTTTTTTACGTCTAATAATATACCTGGCACATCCACGTATGAGAAAAAATATACAGATCATTTACTCATCTTTACCGAGGTTTAGTTTAGGCGCATTCAGATGTGCTCATTTCAAGCACACGTTTTGATGAGTTCTGACAAATTTAAATACCACCATCAAGACAGAACGTTTCTGCCATCCCAGAAAGTTCCCGTGCTGTGGTGGCTTTTAGTGCTAATCTCTGGAGAATTTGGCCTGCTGCTTTGGTCGTGGGTCTTGATGATTTACGGAAACTAGAGTAAGCCCTAGGACTTTGTATGTGAGTGGATCTCTAATGATGGAAAGTTGCAAGGTCTTATGCCTTGGTTTATTGCTGATGCAAGAGAGCTGTAAAACTCCCTAAAATCCTTACCTCTGAGGCATTTTAGCCTCTAAAGGCCCATATTCCCTCTTTTCTCTTTTAAACCTTTGCTGTTCCAGGGCCACAATGCAATTGGCCAGGCCACATTGTTTTCCAATGAGCAGATTCCTGCTGGGAGGCAGATTCCTCAAGGATTGCTTGGAAAACATGGAAGTGAATTCCATCCAATCAACACACTTGGAGCTTTGAGCATCTGCCATGTGCCTGGCTCTCCGGGTGTTTGAGGACACAAAGGACCAGAACAGAGGTTGCCTTCTGGGGATCCTTACATCACTACAAAGGGAAATAGAATTACTGGGGATTTCAAGTACATGGTGAATAATGTACATGTAAAAGTACTAAATCATTTTTGATTAGGTATTACTCTTTTAAAATTTTTTATGCTTTTTTTTCCTTTTTTTAATTCAAAGGGCTCAAAAAGGGTATGCGGTGAAGTCTTAATGACGCAGTGGCAGCTTCCGTATTCTTCCAGAGGGAGTGTTATAGGGGAGCTAACTGCTATCTTGTCCTTGGAGTCTAGGCTCTCGGTAGTGAACACTTTTTTAAGATTTTATTTATTTGAGGGAGAGAGAGCAGCAAACACAAGAGCTAAGCGAAAGGAGAGGCGGAGGGAAGGGGAGAAGCCGACTCCCTGCTGAGCAGGGAGCCCAACGTGGGGCTCAGTCCCAGGACCCCGAGACCATGACCAGACCCAACAGCAGACGCTTCACCACCTGTGCCACCCAGGTGCCATGTAGTGAACACTTAAGAGAAAGTGCATGGCTTTTCCAGGCCTGCCAGGTCAGTTGGAGGTGACAGATTGGTGGCTTCCATTTCCAAAGACTGCCTTTGAGGAAAAAAAAAAAAAAAAAATTAGTTCCGAGCTTCCTGGAGAACTTAAATTTCCAAGGGAAATTTCACATGCGGGGTGAGGGCAGTTCATGGACCCGTTGTTATTTATCATTCAGAACTGCCTTCCATTGGATGACATGTGACCCCCAAACCTGAGCACTTTGCAGTAGGTTTTAGGCAGTTTCCTTTGTGCAGAGCTATTCAGTCTTCAGTTTAGAGTGTTGATTATTTGAGTGTTGTTTTGGGGCAGGGGTCCCTAACAGCCTGACACTACCAAGATTCATAATTTCTGTTTCCTCATGTCTAGCGTGGTCTCTAGCCCCCAGTGAGCACTGGGTCTGTCGAAGGAGGTAGTCATGATGCAGAGCTGAGTCTAAGAGTTGGATACTGTGGGGACTGGTTGCAAGGCTTGAAAGTACACTATCCCAAAGGGGTTGGGGTTTCCGGTGGGTGGTGCCTGGGTAGAGGGGAGGAGGACCACTTGTGGTGCTTCAGGAAGAAAGATCTGGGAGCCTTTTGAGGAGCAAGCTGGGCATTTGAAAAACTTGGAAGCACTTTGCTGAGGAATCCATTGGTGATTAGAACTTTATCTGCAAAGCAAATGTTCAACCAGTGTTTACGGAGTTCATTCAGACAGGCTCCAGGGAGCTTGTAGGGCCCCATTTAAAACCTTTGGTTGGGGATGGTGAAAGGAGACTTTCATGGGAATACAGTCACCCTTGGAACCACCTCTGCCCTCAGAGCAAAAGAGAATCTTGCCGTTGTGTAAGTCTGTCCCAAAACTCCTTTGAAAGCCCAAGAGTCCTCTCCCTTTGAAGCCATCTGAAGACCCTGTCCACTGTGCTGTCTACAGAAGGGGGTGCTCCAGCATGCGGACGAGAAAAGGTTGCTTTCCTCAGTTCCTATTCCCCACCTACTCTATATTTCCAAAGATCCTTTTCACTGGGAATCCCTGATTGTAGAATCTGCTGGAAATCATCATCTATGGTGATGCAGGAGCTGTAGTTTAAAAAACAAGCCAACAAAACCCACCTTCTGTGTTTTGAAGGACAGTAAAATGTTTGCATTGGTTACAGTAAAAGCCGGTACACAGCATGAATACAAAGAAGACCCTGAAGATAAAGTTAATAATTACATTCAGAGGTTTTGGCCTGTTTCCTTTAGAGATTTTTCTCTCTTGACCTTTACTCCATTGTGGTTAGAGACTCAGCCCCCGAATCCTATTCTGTGTTTATAGGGTCCACTTTAAATACTCGCACTAGACTCTTAACTGGGGCCTTCTCGTCTCTCTGGCAGGACACTGGAGGAGTGAGCTTCCTAGAGCCCCTTGCTGGTGGCGGTTTTTTCTGCCCAGGTTTGTTTGGATACCACCCCACCCCCCAAGCTTGGGCAGCAGGAATTCCTCCCCGGGTTCTTTGTTCCTCCTGAAGGGCGGGAATGGCTGCCTCCTGGAATGTTGATCGCCTTGGCTTGAGTGGCCAGCACCATTGAAGCCTTGTGTCTCTGCTCCTAGGGAGTTCTCAGGGCTCAAATGGGGGTGGGGATGGGCGTGCACCTCCTGGCTCCATCACTCCTGATGGATTAAATGAGCCAGTTTTTGTCCTAATCGCAAACTAAAGACTACCGCCCTTCCCCAATTAAAAAACAAAACGCAAAAGACCCATGCTAAGCCAATGAAGAGTTCTCTTAAAATTCGAGGTTCAGCTCACCTAACTGGGACCCTCAGGACTCACCAGGAAGCCTCCTGACCAGGATTGCCAGCATTAGCTCTGGCCCAGCCCCCTCAAATGCCCAATTCGTAAATAGTAAAGAATTTTTTTTTAGTATGAGTCTATTCCGTGCAATATTTGGGACATACTTACACTAGCTACTGTTGTCTGTCTGAAATTAATTTAAGTGGACAGTGGTGTATTTTATACGGCAGTTCTACTTTTTTTTTTTTTTAAGATTTTATTTATTTGACAAAGAGAGAGAGATCACAAGAAGGCAGAGAGGCAGGCGGAGGGAGAGGGGGAAGCAGGCTCCCCGCTGAGCAGAGAGCCCGATGCGGGGCTCAATCCCAGGACCCTGAGATCATGACCCTGAGTCAAAGGCAGAGGCTTTAACCCACTGAGCCACCCAGGCGCCCCACGGCAGTTCTCCTTCTGACACTCCTTTTAAAGCTACCAGGAGGGGCTGAAATTCCCAGCCCAAAAGGCTGCTCCCCATGGGATCCCTTCCTTTCTGCATTTGGATCCTATAAACCCTTGCTGCAGGGATCCTCATAGGTGACAGCAGTTTGTCATAGGGAGACACACAGTACCTGGAATAGAACTTCTGTGATTCCCCCATCTCCTATCTCTGTAGGTCCTGGCCAAGAATGGGGTGGGGGAGATGGCTGCAAAGTCTCACCTTGGAAACCAAATGCCAGCCCTGGAGGGGGAGGAAGGTCTTCTGAGGTCCTAGTGCCCCCCATAGACCAATGTGTTTATGAGGGTTCACAGTTAAGACACCTCCCCCTCACCATTTTACTGTCTTATCTTTAGCAGTGTAGGGAGAGTAGTTCCTGGGTTTTCTAGAATAAGATTTTTAGGGTACAGGTTTTGGGAATTTGCTCCACACACCATGGAGGCATCCCACTTGGTTCTGGGCATCTGTATCTATCTGCTTTGCTCCAGCATAAGAAAGTTCGTCCCTGTAGCATTTCAGCAGGGATTTCCACAGCTCAAGAAGAAGGGAAGGTCAGGGACCAGGTTATACTGTGTGTTCATAGCTCTGGTTAGGGCTGCCCAGAAGGGGAGAATTTAGAGATTCTACTACTTTGTAGTGATTCGCTGCCAGGAAAACTGTCGGCCCTCTCAAACCTGTTGGTTCAACGATGACATAATTGTATAGTGTTGCTTATTTCGCTTTGACTGCCAGGAAGCTCTGAGCCAAACTCATGGTCTCAGCCCAGAAAGTCTCATGGACTTGCATCTCCTTTCTTGACTCAAGCTTGTTTCTACATGTTACTGGCTTTCTTTGCAAGCTGCTCTTAGATTTGGGTAAGAGTTGCTGAAATAAATTTCAATAAAAGTTAAGTGAAAGACGAGGGGATTGTAAAGTGCCCAGGATAGGGCCAGTGTTTGATCCAATAAATCTGGCTGAGTATGTAAAAGAATTAAGCCATTGGACCAGTGTAGTACTTGTCAAACAAACACATAATCCTCCTGTATGCTCTGTCCCTCCCTGGACAGAGTTCAGACCCCAGCTGAGGAGTGGTGGGGAGGCTTGCTAGAATGTGCCTCAGCAAGCTGCTGGGGCAGCAGGATGACAAAGCCCCCATCTGTAGGAATCAAAGCAATTTGAGAAACCCCAGGGTTAGTCCTGTCTCTGAGCAGAGGTCCGGCTAGATGTAGGATCCTCTGACCCAAGTTTCCCCACCCCCTCCCAGGAACCCTCTGCAATTTGGTAGAGCTTGAAACCCCTTCTTGAGGGGCGGGAGGAAGTGGTTAATCCCCACTTCCTTCCCTGGGAGTTTTATGGGCCTCTGGGAGCCTGCCTTACTCTGGCCTTAATGGTCATAAATGACCCTCTCCCAGGGCAGGGGCCAGGCCCCTATGAATCTTTACCCAGACTCCAGGCATTTAGGTGGTTAATAAATGCTTTTTGTTGGTGATGCCCTTGGTCTTCTGTAATTGGGAGGTGGGGTAGGAAGTTTTGTGGGATTACCGGGGTGGCGGCTTGAGCTGGAGGCCTTGTGAGTGAGCAAGAGTTCCCTGGGTGCTGGAGCTAAGTTGGAATGAACTTGTATGGCATGGGGGTCCTAGAGAGGCAGGGCCTCACACTCTTGCGGGACATTCTTGTTGCCTACAGTCCCCCAGATCTGGCCTGCTGCAGGGTGAGGGTAGGGAAAGAGGTGCTAGTAATCCCACCCTGTTTCCCATGTTTCATTCACCAGAGTTTTAGGATAGCAGTAAGCTTAATTTTTATTTTACTTTTAATTTTTAAAGTAAACTTAGTTTTTGAGGAACAACAATAACAAACATTTGGGGTTGTCCAGGTCTTGGGACAGGCTTACAGAGTGGCCGGGATATCTGTCAAATTGGAATGGATGCTAGGGTGCACAGCACATTTAATCTTGATTAGTGGCAAAAAAGCTCTGGGAAGGAAATCTCTGGGCAGGCATCACCTCTCCTGCTAGCAGGTCCCTCTTTTCCCCTCCCCACTAATCCCCTGCCTCCCGTTCTGCAGGGTTTTAATTAACTGTGTTTAATCTTCCCGGGGAAGCTTCCCGCCAGCCTGCTTATCCCGTTACCTGCTGGGTTTTCTGTTCCAGTCCAGCCAAGGACAAGGAACATTCTCAGAAGGGCTCTTTGCACAAGGACCATTAGAACCTCCCTGAAGCTCTCCTGTCTTGCTGCTTTCTAGGAAGATTCAGAGCCAACCCAGAAATCAGCTAGAAAGCAACCAGGGTGTAGGCAAGGATTAACCTGGGCCCTCTTGCCCTCCCTCCTTCATGGAGAATCTCCGTGAATCCTCCTAGATTTAATGTTATGCAAATAATTCCAGATAGTGCACTTTTTAAAAATTATTTTTTATTTTTTTAAGATTTTATTTATCTGTCAGAGGGAGAGCATGAGCACACATGCAGGAGGAGCGGCAGGCAGAGGGAGAAGCAGGCTCCCCGCTGAGCAGGGAGCCCGATGTGGGGCTCTGATCTGAGCAGAAGGCAGATGCTTAACCAACTGTGAGCCACCCAGGTGTCCCCAGATAATGCACTTTTTCTGTTAAGGACTTAAGGTGCCTAGAAGTGAAATAAAGAAAAAAAAAAAAGTATCCTAAACTATTAGAATAGAAATATTTTCTGGAAGTATTTTATGCAAAAAGCATTTTTAGTAGACTGCCCACCATGACTGTGAATGAGCCTTTTGCTTTTTCCTCATTTCATTTTCTTTTGTGTTTAAATCAGCCTTTCCCAGGGCTCCTGGGTGGCCCAGTCATTGGGTGTCTGCCTTCAGCTCAGGTCATGATCCTGGGGTCCTGAGATCGAGCCCCACATCGGGCTCCCTGCTCTGTGGGAAGCCTGCTTCTCCCTCTCCCACTCCCCGTGCTTGTGCTCTCTGTCTCTCTCTGTCAAATAAGTAAATAAAATCTTTTTTAAAATAAATAAATAAATCAGCCTTTCCCTATTTAACAGTGATGGGGGGGTTGCTTAACCCTGGAGATCCTGATGCTTTAAAACTGGGGTGGGGCTCAGATTTGCATTTTAAACCAATGCCTCAGGGTTCTAATGCAGGTGGCCCCTTGGAGAAATAGATTTTTAAATGATGCCCCAGGAGAGGGGATTTAAGGTCACAGCAGTCCCTGAGCACACTGCTTTGTTTTTTGTTTTGTATTGGCATTTTAACCCCCAGTTGTCAATCATAAATTATCTATATTTCCTTTATCCTGTCTCTGTGATTGCACCTGAGTCAGTTACACCTGTTTATCATCAGATGGCCTGATTTAAAGTGATCCTTGATTGTAATCATGCTTTAACTTACCATTATTTGGTGTTTATTCACCTTCAAGCCATAACATCACCCCCTCCCCTCAGCCTCTTTGAAAAAGAGGGTCAAGGAGAACATAACATTTCTAAGAAATCACTTTCTGTCTCCAGAGTTCTCAAATCCTAATGCCATTAGGAAGAAAATCCAGTTTAGGTGGGTTAATGAAGACAATAACTTCTCGGGGCCCGAGTTGGAGTGGAACTCCCAGTCTTTACATGCGGAGCAGACAAAAGCACCTGGAACTAGGCTAGCAGCTCTGGGACTGGATCGTGGCGCCAGATTCTGGGCCACAGCTGATGGATCCACACAGCTGATGAGTGCCAGGCTGTGTCTCTTGCCAAGTCTTCATGCTGGTCCTGCTGCCAGTTGGCATCTCCTCTATGTAAATAGAGCCTTTTTGGGAGCTACCTGGAGGCTTTCCAGGTACAGGTCTGTAGGGCACGGAGCCCATGGGGCCACTGGGAGGTTGCTGGAGGATCTTAGGGCAGCTCCTGGGAGAGGGGAAGGGTGGCTGTCCCTCTCCTGAGGGGAAATTATTGTAGCCCTCCCAAAGGGAGCTCAGGCCTTCCTCTCTCTGTGTGGCTAGTGTAGATGCAGCTTAACTTTCATTTTGGCTTAAGAAATAATCCTTTAGTGCTACGTGGTTTTATTCTCCCTTGGAAATTTTGTTAACATTGTGCTATATCCCAGTATTTTTTATTTCTTATTTCCATGTTTCCTTGAAAGACTTGAGTTAGTAAGTAAGTTCTCTCCCCTTAAGCCCTCTGTCTAGTTTTTTCATAAATATGCTTTACAGTGGCAAGGGCCCTCTTGAATTACCCACCCTCCCCTGCAGCAGCCTTTGACAAGTGCAGGGAGGTATGTTCAAATGGGACCCATCCTTCCCTAGTATCCCTTTTTCATCTGAAGACCGTATTAGAACAGTGGCCACTGTGTCATGGAGGGGAGTACCATAATTTGAAGATGAAGCTGAGATGCTGGGCTTGTGGCTGTGTCCCTGAGACCCGGCCAGGGCTGCTCTCAAGTGCCCAGGGTGAGTCCTGCTCACTGGGGAGAAACACAGGAGATGGGGAACTAGACCCACAAAAGCCTCGCAAAGCTGTAGGAATCCCTCGGGGCAAAGGCAAAGAGGATGGAGGCGGAAGGCAGCTGCTCCGAGCACAGCTGGTTCTCGGGTCTGCCCACATCTTTCATCTGGCCAGGCAGCTCCTGCTGCCCTACCAGGGTGGTGGTTTCCCCTCCTGCCTCTTTCCTTCCTTTTTAAGTCTTCCCCATAAAGCAGTTAGCTCTTTCATAAATCAGCATTTATGTGTTCGGCACACTCTAGCAGGTCTGTAAGGGCGTTGCTTAGGATTGCTCACAGGAACAAACCTTTCCTTACAGTAGTGGGCACTGTAACTGAGCATTATATGAGGTTATGAACCAATTGTGTGGATTATGGATTAATAATGTTAACATGCCTTCGAGAGAATAAAGCACCTTGGGCTCTTTCAAGAGGTTTCTGGGTCATATCGCCTACCCGCTGTGACCTGGGCAAAACTTCGGTTTCCATCATCTGTAAAGTGGAGACACGACTAGGGCTCTAGGTTGGGCTTTTGAAATGTGATGACGCAGGGAAGCCTTTGGCCCAGTGCCTGACCTACTGTACCCGTCCAGTTGGCAAGTCATCAGGGATCTGTTGTGAGCAGCGTTGCTCTCAAATGCCGCCCTTTCCTCGTGGGACAGATGAATGTGCTAACAACCAGACAGATTGGCTTAGGGTCTGCCCCCTCCCACCCTGGCCTCCCTATCTTGGCTCAGGTTGCTCTTCGTATGGGGCTCTGTCCTCTTCTTTGTAGCCGTGATAGGACAGTGCAGAAGTAATGTGTTTGGGTGTAGTTTATATGAGTGGCAAAGAGCGGAGTGCCGCTCAACTCTGTGACCTTGTGCGAGGTAGTGGATCTCTGCGTTGTTTTCCCTATTTGTTAAATAGTGATGAGGATAGGTGCATTCCTGTATGCACAGATCTGAAATGTTTGCCTTTTGACAGTTGTGCACCTCAGGGTAGGGTGTGTTTCTCTGCCCTCTTGATTCTACGGGATGGAGGAATCTTGCCAAGGGAGTTCCACAAGGTCAGGCCCATAAACTTTATCATCATTACTCCAGAAGTCAGCTGGTCTGCTCACTTCTGTCCCTGATACCGCTCATCTGCCCTGGAGGGATGGGCGCCTGAGTCCCAGGAAGGTGTCTCCAAAGAAACAAGGAGATGGTTTTTGCTGATTCTCTGCCCCCTCTTCATCATTTCATATTTCTAAATAATTTGCTCATTTCATCGCCCCTTTTGGGAAATGAGGCTCTTTCCCCTTGCTAGGCAGTTCTTAAATACTGGTATCCTCTTCGTTTTTGCCCCTTAGCCACCAGTTGTGGTAGGCTGAATGAATCCGAGGGCGGTGGCCAAACTGAGGTGCCCAGGAGAGGAGCAGCTGGGACTCAAATCAAGGTTGCAGGAAAACCCCAAGCCAGGTTGGGGCTCCTGCCCCTGCTAGTTACACCACGCCCCACTGGAGATGCCAGGGCCTTGCTGAACTTGGGATGCACATTCCTGCCTCCAGTCAGAGCTCCCTGCAGTGTCTGGGTTTGGGAGAGGGGTAAGATGCTTTTTAAAACATTTCAAGGACTCTCCTGTTTTAGGAATTGGTATACTAGTGATCCTGGCCCTGGGAGGTCAGAGGGGGCCTTAAGTAGAGATCTGGGGAAGGGGTCAGGTGGTGAGCCTGATGTGTGCCATTTAAATTTAAAAGCTGTATAGGGGTGCCTGGGTGGCTCAGTGGGTTAGGCCCTGGGATCGAGCCCCGCATCGGGCTCTCTGCTCAGCAAGGAGCCTGCTTCCCCCTCTCTCTCTGCCTGCCTCTCTGCTTGCTTGTGATCTCTCTCTCTGTTAAATAAATAAATAAATAAAATCTTTAAAAAAAATTTTAAAAGCTGTATATTAGAAAATAGACCTCAGTCTGGATGAACAAGGTCAGAAGGAACCAGCTCTAAGTCCTGGTGGTTAAACATGTTTTTACAGTGAAGGCAGAGCTGAGTCCTTTTATGTCCCCTAGATTATAAACTTGGTATTGTGATCCTCTCCCACCACGACTAATTTGTAAACAGCTGGTTAGAGGCAGGAGCCTGGAAGGAACTGGAGGGCCGAGTTCTAATCCTTATTCCTACATTATCCTGTGCCTTTTTTTTTTTTTTTTTTAAAACCCAGATAAACAGGCCTCCTTCCCTTCCACCTTTTTGTCTGGTGGAATTGGCAGAGTTGAGTGCGTTGGCTGCAGATTTTTTAAAATTGTTTTTAGTAGTTAGAGATTTCTTTTTTTTTTTTTTTTTTAAGATTTTATTTATTTATTTGACACAGAGAGAGATCACAAGTAGGCAGAGCAGCAAGCAGAGAGAGGGGGGGGAAGCAGGCTCTCCGCTGAGCAGAGAGCCCGATGTGGGGCTCAATCCCAGGACCTTGAGATCCTGACCCGAGCCCGAAGGCAGAGGCTTTAACCCACCGAGCCACCCAGGCGCCCCAGTAGTTAGATTTCTTTGACTATTTGACATATGTACCTTCCCAGAAAAATGTGTACACTCACAGTTTTGCACTCAAATCAAGGGTTGCTCCCACCTAGTTAAGATTTTGTGACTCAAAGCATTTTGGGGGGATGTCTCCAGTGCCTTTCAAAAGCAAGATAGTCATCTGTTATCATGAATTTTAAAAGGCAGAACAAAACCACACCCAGCCTGGAGGGTTTCATTTAGAAACCCTATCTAGCGCCTATGGCCTGGAGGCCTAGGCTGTTGAAGCCATTCCTGTGTTCGAGTCTATGCTGCTACACAATGGGGCAGAAAGGTTGAGGGAGTTCTGACCTTGTATAAAACGTCAGCCCTGTGGCAGATCTGGGGTTTGCATAGGAGAAAGTGGTGATTACAGAGGGAAATTTGCATCATGAATTAGGAATGCAAATTTTTGCTTGTTTAATTCTCTGAAAGCAGGCAGGCTTTGAGAGGAAGAAAAGCTAAGAGGAAAACTGTCTCCCAAAGGATTTTTGTAAGGCATTTCCCTTCCCCCTCCTCTTGTATTTGACCTATTTATGTACTTTCAGAGTGTTGATGTCATAGCATTTCAAAGGCATATTGTATGTCTTGACTGGTAACTTCTTTTAAGTAGGCCTAAAATATCCCCTTCTCCATTAATGATCAGCATGGTTCCCTGTAGTAATGGAAATTGTCATAGAATGTAGTACTCATCCAGACGCCCGGGGTCGGTCACCCACCCCACCCCCCCCCCCCGTCAATTCTGGGTCCCCCTTGGCAATAACTGCAATGTAGCCAGCAGATAAAAATAACCTCTAAGGAAAACTAGCTTTGTGTAGATTAATATTCTTTGAAGTTAAAAATGATGTGTTTTAGGATGAGATACTGAGTACGGCTTTGGAGAAAACTGCTAACTGGAGTATCTTTTGACCTGTTTATTAGTGAGGGTTTTGTAGGGAAGCCATTCCCTGCCCCATCCGCCTGTTTCTCTTGTGGGATTAATCATTTCCTTTTGACCTTGTGCTCTGCCCCTAACATGTTGCATTGATCAAATCCCGAAATCTCAAGTTCTTTCTCCACCCCCACCAACGACCCCATTCCGGTCAGAAAAACCTGAGGTGTAAGGGGGAAGGGGTGTAAATAAGAAACATTATTTATCCATTTCAAATTATTTTGTAAAACAATTGTCTCCACCTTTCTGGGGTTTTTTGTTTTGTTTTTTTGTTTGTTTTTTTAAATAGGGCTTTTGTGAAACAGGCCTCTAAAAAAGCTCCCTTTTCCCAAAATGTGACTGGAAATGTCACTAATTCAGCTCAGTACATCTTAAAACCTTTTTGACAGTGTTTCTTGAGGGCAAGGAAGAAAAGTTCTTTTTGATATGGGTTTCATTTCTCTCCCCACCCCCACTCCTACTTGGAAGGGGATACAATTGATAATAGAGATGAATATAGTTAGTAATAGAGCTGATGCAATTAGCAAAAGAGCTGAGTCAATGACAAGCATATGCAGAATTGACTTAGCATGCCTTCCTCTTTAACTGAATTTCACTCAGCTAAAAATACAAAGTTGTTTGAAGTCTCTTTAGTGTTATCCACACCTTTTCTTCTGATTAGTAATGATAATAGAGCTGTCAGGCTTGGAAGGGATGGGGTTTAAAGTAATACCTCCTATGTGCCAGTTATAGAAAATTTATTTTTTGGAATTTAAAGATTTCAGGGTAGCAAAATTGTGTGTGTGTGTTTGTGAGAAAGAGAGAGAGAAGAGTATATAAAAGTTGTGAAATAAAGGAAAGCTCATTTTATCATCCAGGCATAATAGAACAGCTGATTTCTTTTGGGGGAGTGGGTGAGGAGTATTCTGTCCACTTCCCACTTGCAAGAAACTGTTCATCAGAAGAGAGAATGCCTGGAACCTCCCTGCTGGAATATGCCCGAGGGAACCTCTAACAACAAAGGCTCTGTATTGGACCAGCTGCCATCTTGGACCCAGCTGTTTTACAGTTGGCTCTAACTCTGGGACTAAATTGATCACAGATCTCCTGGGGGTAGACTTTGGATTGTGGGGCCATGAGTGAAATTAGGGACAGGGACAGTGTTGTGGCCTAAACTGGAGCCCCTGGGGGCACATCCTGGAGAAGGACACGGAGAGCTGTGTTCCTTCCCTCTGACCAGAGTGGGGCTGGGGGTTGCTAGATAGATAAATAGGTTTTTTCCAGCTTTGCCAAGTGTTCACTTCTGGGTTATGCCTGATGGGGTTTTATAGAAATTTGAGATATTAGGGGCCAAGATGAGTGGTTGGAATAAATGCAGTGACGAGAGGGTAAGATGCTCCACAAGAGCGAGGAGGAGGGAGTGGGGCCCCTAAGCAAGATCAAAACATTTGGCTACAGGTCTCATCAACTATGTTCATCTTAGGGTGCCCTGGGAATTGCTATTATTAAAGTCTGGCATGTTGGGGCGCCTGGGTGGCTCAGTTGGTTAAGCGTCCGACTCTTGATTTCAGCTCAGGTCATGATCTCATGGTGAGACTGAGCCCCATGTCAGGCTCCTGCTTAAGATTCTCGCTCATTCCCCCAACCTTTGCCCCAATAATAAAGTCTGGCATGTTAAACTCTGAGGAATTTATTCTTGACCGCTAGGCAGTGGGGAGCCATGGAGGGTTGTTGAGTTTCGGAGTCATGAAAAAAATCTGGCACACAGATAAAAATGCCCATGCCACAGCTTACGAAATTCTGGCAGGGTAGATGGAAGTTTACTGAGGTGAGTTTTTCAAGGCAGTAGGGGAGTGCCTTTGTTACTGTTGGCAAAGGCAGCAAAGCCTAGTGGTTTCTGCATTGACTCTGGAGCCAGGCTCTACACCTTTCTGCTTATATTCTTTTTTTTTTTTTTTTTTTTAAGATTTTATTTATTTATTTGACAGAGAGAGATCACAAGTAGGCAGAGAGGCAGGCAGAGAGAGAAGAGGAAGCAGGCTCCCCGCCGAGCAGAGCGCCCGACCTGACCCGAGGAGCAGAGGGCCCGATGCAGGGCTTGATCCCAGGACCCTGAGGTCATGACCTGAGCCGAAGGCAGGGGCTTTAACCTACTGAGCCACCCAGGCGCCCCTCTGCTTATCTTGAGCAAGTTACTATCTGTGCCTCAGTTTCTTCATCTGTAAAAAGATAATAGTAGCTACCCCATAATGTTGTGATCAGGATAAGTGACTGTAAAGCACACCTAGAGAAATGTTTGCCGTTATTAAACTTTTTCTGGGTCTTACAAAACTTGACTCAATGAACCTCAGCGGAGAGCCCTATGCTTCATTTAAGCCTCCTATATATGCCTCGTGTGGAAACTTAGAAAATATAGAGAATTGCTGATCATCCTAACACAGAGATAACTATTACATTTTGATATGTCATTCTTGCTAACATGGCTTAAAAGAAAGTATGGACATTTCTGGGGCGCTAGAGTCAAGATCTCATGGTTGTGAGATGGATCCCCATGTTGGGCTCTGTGCTCAGCACAGAATCTGCTTGAGATTCTCCCCCACCCTCTGCCCCTCCCCTCGCTGCTTGTATATGCCCCTGTGCTCTCTCTCTCCCTCTGCCTCAAAGACAAAAAAAGTATGGGCATTCCTTCATTTCCCAACTAAGATCGTATTGTAAATACTTATTTGTATTCTGTTCTTTTTTACTTCCCATTATATTATGTTAATATTGGGTATTATTTGTTACTTAGTATAACAGATAGTAATTAAATGTGTAGCTTATCTTAGCAAATGTTCTAGGGATGTGAAGGAGATAGAAAAAAGTACTTGTAATTTCATGAAGTTCTAAGTAACTACATAAGCACCCCCCATTTAGCATGGGGTCAAAAATGCATGGTGGTATTCTGTGACATCCAAGCACATTCTGGTACACTTCACGATAGATTTGGTTAGCAAGGAGTGCTTGTACCTATTTTTCTTCCTTTCACAAATAGAATACTAAATATATAACTCTTTACTTATTTTTTCCGTAGTAATGTATTTTGGAGATAATTCATGGGTGCAGAGCATCTCATTCTTCATGGTTGCCCAGTACTCAATCTTTTTAACAATTATTTACCCAGTCTTACTGATGGATATTTAGTTTGTTTCCCATCAGTCAGTTAAGTGCCTTCAGCTCGGGTCATGATCCCAGGTTCCTGGGATCGAGTCCCACATTGGGCTCTTGCTCAGCAGAGGGAGCCTGCTTCTCCCTCAATAAAATCTTAAAAAAAAAAAGTATGTAGGAGAGAGGGTGGCTTAGGGAGACCCATGGGAAGGCGTGTTAGGGATGGCCCCTTTGGAAGCTTACTGGGGATTTGCATTCTCCTCTCTTCCCATTTTTTAATGGGTTTGTTTTCTACCACATTCTCCTGGAGAGTTAGTTCTGGAGGACCACCTGGTTCATAGACATAGGGAAAACATCGAAAGATGCTTCTGGACATGCTTATTTACTATGTTGAGGTCCTGAGAGGTTGTGACTAGCTCTTGGGGTTTGGGGAACCTTACTTTTTCTCTGGCTCTCACTGTGTGGCTGCTTGGGACCCATGGATTCAATTTTGACTGTGCAAGGAAGGAAACTTGAATATCCTATTCTATCCTCTAGGCCTTACTCAAGGGGAAAGGAAGGCATTAACTGGCTGAAGAAAACCTAGCTCTCAGCTCTTACCTCATTGAGAAGCTGTTTTACCTTTTTAATTTATTTTTATTTTTTTTCAAAGACCCCATTTATTTGACAGAGACACAGGGAGAAAGAGAACACAAGCAGGGGGCGTGTGAGAGGGAGAAGCAGGCTTTCCGTGGAGCAGGGAGTCCAAGACTTTATCATCCCAGGACATCATGACCTGAGCCGAAGGCAGACGATTAAGTGACTGAGCCACCCAGGCGACCTAGTTTTACCTTTTTTTAATAGATAAAATGAAAATGGTATTTTATTTATGGATTGTTTCTCATGGTTCTGTAGGTACACCATACTTGGTGGAGCAAGTCTTTTGTCCTGTTTGTTGTTGGAGGTGCGAGCCTGGGTTCTCCTCCCCGGGTGTGGCCTGGGCTCCTCCCAGTGCAGCCGCCGTTTCTGAGAGTGTTCTAGGCCCTTGAAAGCAATGGCTGTCCCCTCCGCTGTTTCATAGACTGACTTCCACAGGTGACTGGGCAAGGCGAGTTCAGCCTAGACACAAGCAGAGGGGAAACAGACTCCATTATTTTGATGAGAAGAACAGCAAAAATGGTACAGGTGTTGTGGTAGCTGCAGACGTGGGGTGAGGGCGTCGTTCTCGGGCTGTGGACATAGCAAGTCTAATTTGTGTTTAAGGAACACTAAGGAGTCCGGATGGCCTGGCCAAACACCGCGGACAGAGTGGCCTCCAGGCTTCCCGGAGCAGGTGCTGTGAGCCATCCCTGACTTGATAAAAGGTGCTCTCTGCATGGGGAAGAGACCGGCGCCAAGCCTGCCGGTAGTCTGGAGAGTGGCAGCGTGCCCAGGAATGTCTGGGAGAAAGGATTCTGCAGAGAGCCTTATCCGACCCAGAATGTAGGTTCACGTTCAGGGATGGTTGTCTTGGGGAACACAGCAGAGAGGCCCTGACTGAGAGAGGAGGACTGGCCTCAGAGCGACCTCAGATTTACCAGGGGGGAGGGAAGGGGAGATGCCGAGCGCCATGGGCTGGCCTGGTTGGGGCTCAGTGCTGATTAGTTGTCTTGGCATTAAACAACCCAACATACAGGCCGTATACAGCACAAAGTACACAAGTCTGCAGGTTGGGGTAACTGGCATTTCCTAAAGGCCCCATCCTGAGCAGGGCCTGCAGTTCTCAACTTGGGAAGGTAGAGTGAGGTGTCTTGCCCCCCTCTCCCCCCATAGCATTCTTTGTCTGGAACTTCCCATTTCTCTTACACTTTGAGATTAAAGTCTCAGACTTCCCTTCTTTCAGGAAGCCTGCTGGGATTATATGCTGGGCCCCGTGTTTCCTGGTTTTCTTCCCCCGGTCCTGTAATTGCTGCCCCTTACTCACGCATCCCTCCTACTGGACTGTAACCTGTGTGAGGACAAGGGCATAGTGCCAAACACGGTGCGAGTACTGGGAATTCATGTTAAGAGTAGAATGACATCTGGTGGGGGTTCAAAGAGGCTAGTCTGACTGATCATGCGTGCGGGGGCAGAGTCTGGCCTCGTGGGCAGGCACCGTGGCCCCACAGGAAGCTGGAGACCTCTACAGGTCAGAGCTGTTGCCCAGTACACTTACTTGCAACCTTCAATTGCCAGAGAACGGAATCTCTCACATTCTTTTCAGTGGGCAAACAAATAACAGCCGTGGCCCAAAAGGCCATTTGTGTGACTTTACTGCATTATCAGTCCTGCCTTACAGGTGTGTTCCTGGAGTTAGATTTAGCTTGCCTGTTACTTATCACCCGGCACCCTTGCGGGCAGGCTGCCATCCCTGTCCTCTGTTAGGACTGCTGGTCAGCATTTGTGTTTCCTGCACTTTCTCTTACAAGTTTGAAACTACCAGCTGTGAGATGCAGTGTATGATCCCCGCTTTATGGGAAGGAATAGGGCTCAGGGAGCAGCCTCATTAACAGAACTGCGAAAGGAAGGGCCACGTGGAGGTTTGAATGTAGGTTTTTCCACTCCTCAATGTAAGGTGGCCCCGCTGTGCCTTGGGTCTCCTTCTATGTCTGGATGGGTGACCGGAACAGGCACTGTAACCTCTGTCCCTTCAAGGGCGCCCAGCTCTCTTTTACATTCCTGCCCTAGCTCCCCCATTTCCTCCTCCACTGGCCCATGAGCTTCCAGCTCACGTTTCCCTCCAGTCTACTCCAGATTCTTCCCCCATGCGAGGGCCAAGAACAGTGTGCTTCTTCACTAAAGCTGTTCTTTTAATTGGATTTGTAAATCTTCCATTTGTAAATTTGTAAATCTTCTGTGGTCCTCTGTCCCATTCTTTCAAAGAAGCAATTTCTGATTTACCTGGCCCACCCCCAAGGCCATGCAACCACAATAAATACTACGAAGGGAGTCCTTTTGTACAACTTTTCTTTTTCTTTTTTTTTTTTTATTGTACAACTTTTCTGGATGGCCTCTTTTTAAAAAAAAAAATCTGCCCCCCAAATATCGTGTAATTTGGTTAATTTCTTGTCTTACTGATCCTCTCTAGTGGAGATTTAAAGGGGGATGCTGCATGCGCAGGCTAGAGCTCCCAGACTAGACCAACCAAGATGTCTAGGAGACTGGAAGCTTCTTCAGTTGTTGTTTTTGTTTTTTGTTGTTGTTTTAAATCTCCCAAAGCTCTTAGCCCAGAGCCTTAACTCCAGTGTCAATAATTTTTTAAAAAATGAGTAAACAGAGCACACTTGATATACGCGTATTGTGGCCTCAGAGACAGATTCAGGAGACTGCAGCCTGAGTGCAGGCCGAGTACAAGAGCCCTCTGTAAAACAGGAAGCTGAACACCCAGGAGGGTGTTGGGAGACGAGGAGGCTCCCCGCAGCTGACCAAAAAGGGGACAGGCCAGCCTGAGACTCCCAGGTCCGTGCCTTATGGAGAAGGTGGTTTTGGTGCAGTGGGATTAATGTGGTAGAAGGAAAAAGGAATGAAAACCCACATGGGCTAGAACTTCAAAATACACCAACCTTGAGGATCTGTCGCAGCCAGTTACAGTTGAACCCAGAACCCAGGTCTGGACTGCCTGGGTCCATGGAATGAGGACCCAGTATTGTAATACAGGACTGTAAATATATTTTCCTTTCTTTATGATTTTCTTAATATTTTTTTCTCTTTGTTGTTAGAACACAGTATATAGTACAGACATTGTACAGAACGTGTTCATCAACTATTTGTAAGGCTTTTGGTGAACAGTAGGCTATATTAGTTAAGCTATTGGAGAATCTGAGTTTTCAACTGTGGGGGGGTGGGAGTCAGTGCCCCTAAACCCCATGTTGTTTCGAGGGTCAGCTGTCGTTAGATTTCTCCTGCCTTGTAGCCCACGTTTTCCTGGTACAGGTGCTAGCAGAAGAGGAGTGACTTCAAAAAAAACCCACAAAGCCAAATGAAGTCAGGAATTCAGGACCCAAGTAGAGACCAATTGAAAGGCCATTCTTTTCCCTTATTTTCTTCCTGAGACTTTAGATTTCATAACTGATATCCCCTGGCTGTTTCACCATGTGGGAGCTTGCAGATGCAGATTTCCTCATCCTAGCAGGCCTGGCTTTTCTGTGCTCGGGTGGTGGGGTGGTCGGGAGGGTGTGTCGCACACCCCTCTGTTCAGGGAAGGAGGTCGGGGCTTCTGATTGCCCTGCTCCCTGAGTCAGGGTTGGCACGTGGCCCGCAGGTTCTGCTAGCAGCACACAGGTGCAGTTTGAGAACTGCCCCACCCCCACTGAGAAATGATTTCATCAGAGAAAAAACATTGTACAGGCTTCTAACATGGAGCTTGACTCCAGTGGTCTTACCTGCAGTGTCCACACATCTTGATCTTTTTTCTGATTCTATCTTAGTACTAGTTAGTTGGCATTTCCTTGCTCAGGCTCCTGCTGGCCTAGGTGTTGGTGATGCCTTGATTCTCGCGTGTGCACTCTACTTGGTCCTTGCCAAGTCCCGCGGTAATTAGTGCTTCTTTAAGACCACTGCTGTTTTAAATGCTTTGCACACTTGTGGGAAAGAGGGGTGAATTCCAGGGGACTAGGGCTCCGTTTCTGGCCTTCGTTGGTCCAGTGACCATTCCTGGTTTGGCAGCTGACTCCTTTGCACTGGTAAAGGTTTATCCCTATTTGCCCCTGTGGTTTCAGCACCGGTCAGGCGGTCTTCACCATGTCTCATCATTGAAAACTGGAATCTAGCTTTCTTTCCCTCCCCACCCCCCATGGACCAGTTTCTGCTGGTTTGCCTAGGCTCTTTGTCCCACCCTTTGTTGAGCTTGTTTTCTGTTCCCCACACCCTTCTTTTAAAGGCCTTGAGATGTTAATGGTCTCAATCGGAAATGTCTGCTTGTCTTGTTTCGATAGCTCTCCTGTCCCTACCCTACCTGTGCCCTACCTAGGACTCCAGAGGTCACTGATAGAACTCCAAGGGGAGACTTGCCCTGTAGACTGCAGGGATCACAGAGTTAGCCCCCGGCTGCTGTTCTCAGGAGGCTCTTTCAAGTTGGTCGCCTTGCTTGGCCTCGCTCTGGCTAGCCAGTGCCCCGTTGGCATTTGTCCATGGGACTAGGTTTCCTATTGCTGGAAAAGAAGGAATAGGTGGCTTAAATTAATTGCGTAACAAACTGTTCACATGAAAAGGGCTTAAAAAGGACATCCATTTCTTGACATGACCAAGGCCTTCCCTTTTGCCCCCCACCCCCCTTGCACTAGAGAGCTGTCTTGAGCCCCTTCTGCTCTTGCTTTCTTTCTGCCTTTTACTCAGAGGAGACTGTTGAGAAAGGTTCCTGTCGTGTTGGTGGGGGAAAGGGGAGTAGCTGCGAGTAGTGTCTGTTTTCCGTATTTGATGCCCGTCTTGATGGGCAGTTTGAGGAGTGCAGCCGAGGAGCCCATGCTTGGCAGACATGCACACCACAGCCCCCGGTTGGGGAGTGGGCATTTCCTGGCAGCGAGAGAATTCACAGGCCAGCCCCTGCTTCCTTGATTGGTCTCTTTCCCAGTTTATGCTTTTTTATTTTTTTAAAGATTTTGTTTACCCATTTTTAGAGATGGGGCAGAGGGGAGAGGGAGAATCTCAAGCAGACTCTCCCTGGAGTGTGGAGCTCAGGAACACAGCTCCCAGGGCTTGAGCCACGCTCTGGAGATCATGACCTGAGCCGAAACCCAAAGTCAGGCATTCAACCAACTGAGCCACCTGGGCACCCTGTCTCTTTCCCAGTTTAGATAATATCTGACTGCAGACAAGTCCAGATTAAAACAAAATTTCTACAGCAATTAAATACTTGGTTAACCTCTTGATTTGGAGGCATTGCTCAGTTAGGGAACCTAAAACTGTCTTAAAATTGTCAGTGGATGTGACCCTGTAACCTTGGACCATCAGGAAGGCAAGAGTTGGACCCTGCTTACCGAGGGCAGAGCAATTAACATAGGAGTCCAGCCTATTCAGAAATAGTAGTTGGAATGGGGAGAGAAAGGAAAATTTTTATTTTGTTGTGTTGGAAGGAGAAAATATGGCTAGTAATGTTTAACACACACACACACACACACACACACACCCTTTTTTTTTTTTTTTTTGTTATATGAGTCTTTATTTCTGATTCCTTCCCTAGGACAATTTTCCCCTGGTGATGAGTGCTTTTCCTTAAAATTCACCTGTCCACGTGATCTCAGCCACAGAGGCAATTGAAACCCCTTTTGCTTCTAGGGAGTGAAAGGGTTTCAGGTGCACAATGTTGCCCACTGTTTAAGAGGTGGGGACTGAGTTACATGGCCACCTACAGAGTCTGGCCATTTTATTAAGTCATCCCCCGAGCACCACCTACTTTGGTCCACATTAAAACTCTGCCTTTTGTGACCTTGGAGGTAACAGGAAAACTATGCATCTATGTCAAAATCTTACCTTTTTGTGTCTGGTTTAAAAATCTATAATTTACGTGGGCAGTGATCTCCGTGTTGGAACAGCTCTCTTTTATTTGCTGCTGGAAGCTGCCTGGGCCACTCATTAGTACATCAGAGGTCAGATGCATGCCGGGGCAGCGGCTGGGACACTGACACTGAGGATTTCATACACTGAGGATTTCATTCGGCTTTGTATAAGATCGCTGGCCCCCTGTGGTGCTGTAAATCGGGCTCAGAGTTCTAATTTTTTCAAAACCTCTGGGGAGTTAGTCCAACACTTGCCTCTTGTGAGATAGAACTTAAGATAATATTTATAGTGGAGGGCAAAGGAAAAATAATACCTAATGGGAACATTGTGGGAAGAATGGTAGTAACCTGTTAGAAGTAAATTGTGTGGGACCATTGGAGCAATTCATTCACGGACTCGACGAGTATTTGTTTGGTCCATAGCTATGAAGAGCACCTCGCCACTGAATCGAGGCCCCAGACCCTACCCCATGGACACTAGGTTGTCAGTGGGAGGGTTTTCCTCCCTCACTTACTTGGGTTTTTTTGGGGGGGGAATATAATTTACATAAAATAAACAAATAAAAAATCCACCTTAGTTTTGCCTTCATTGTAAGTGAAATTATGCAGTATTTTATTTTTCCACAGTTCTGATTTTATCGAAGTTTCAGAACTATACTTGAACACTGAATAGCAATAAAAGATAACTGAAATTCTCTGTATCACATTTTCTTAATACCTAGTTTGTCCCCCCTTTTAAAAAAAAGTGTTTATTTTTTAATTTAAGTTTTTATTTTAATTCCAGTTAGTTACCGTACACTGTTTGTTTCAGGTGTACAGTATAGTGATTCGGCACTTTGATACATCACCGGGTGCTTATCACAACAAGTGTACTCCTTAAATAGTATATTCTTTTTTGATTTTGGCTTTAACCTGGCAAGTGTCATACTTTCAAATGCATGAATCTGAAAAAATGTGCAGATATACTATAGTTTGTTTCTCTGTTGGTACAGAAGCTTTATTTATGTTTTTGAACTAGAAGAATTTTTCAGTACTCCAGTTTTATTTAAGTAAACAAAGTTTATTAAAAACTGGTAGGCAGTAATCCAATTCCGGGAGCGCCTGGGTGCCTCTGTCAGGTAAGCGTCCAACTCTTTGATTTCGCTCAGCTCATGATCTCAGGGTTTGTCAGCTCTGTGCTGGGTGTGGAGCCTGCTTAAGATTCTCTCTCTCTCTCCCTCTGCCCCTCCCTCCCCTGCCTTAAAAAAACAAAACAAAACAATTCTGGCATGTTCTCTCTCTCTTTTTTTAAGATTTCATTTATTAGAGAGAGAGAGAGAGAGAGCATGAGCAGGAGGAGGGGCAGAGGGAGGGAGAAGCAGACTCCCTGCTGAGCAGGGGATCCGCCACGGGACTCCATCCCAGGACTGTGGGCTCATGAGCTGAGCCGAAGGCAGATGCTTAACCAACAGAGCCACCCAGGCGCCCCACAGTTCTGGCATGTTCTGAAGTGCCACTTAGTGTCATGTAACGTAACTTGGATCTGTTGGAGGAACCCCCAAGCACAGGTGTGTCACTTGCCAGCATCAAGAAGATACACCTTGACTGTGGGCCCTTGTGAAGGCCTCCAGGAAGTGTGAGAGAAGCTCCAGGCAGTAGGCAGTAAACCCTGGGGGTCTTGGTGGGTGTGGTCAGCCGGAATGTGCCTCAGGCTGCATGGGCTGGGCAAAGATAACAGAGCTGCCTGAAAACCAGAGTCTGACCAGGAGGCAAATGAATAAATAGTCCAGGAAGCGTGGGAGCTCTCCCAGGTTGGGTTCCCTAGGGGCAGACCCTGGAGAATGAGTTTATCAGCAGTTGTGCGAGGCAGAGAGGAAGCAGGATGGAGGCAGGCCCAACGGGGGCATAACTGTTGTGCCCTCGCTGCCGCCGGGGGCAGAGCCTGACTTCTTTCTGGACGACGAAGGATAGAGCTGGTAGAGGGAGGCTATTCCAGGTAGCAGAAATGGGATGAACAGAGGCTTAGCTGCCTTCCCCCTCCTGCGCACACCCCAGAGGTGCCATGTATAGGGTCCCACATTTAGTGTTTTGTGACCTCATGATTAATACTTTAAAAAATTAGGGGTGTCTGGCCGGCTCTGAAGAGCATGTGACTTCTTGATCTTGGGGTCATGAGTTTGAGCCAGACACTCACTGGGGGAGAGATTACTTAAATAAATACACATTTTCTGAAAAGAGAGCCAAAAAATTAAATGTGTCTTTTCATGACTTCACAAAGGCTCTCAGAAGTGTGAACTGTAGCCCAGTGTGGGAGGTGCCGCTATCTTCTGCATGCTAGTTTTCTTGCTCCAAATGCCCTTGCCTCCTTCCCGCCTCACCTCTGCCCTTAGAGCTCACCGGGGGGGTTTTCCAGCCCTGTAGGGTCCAAAATCCCAGAAAAACATACTTCAGCTGTATCATCCTTTCTTGTCTCTGACAGGCCCTTTGTTGAGTCAGGTTTACTGCTGTACCTTCAGCTTTATTTATTATTTATTTTTAAGATTTTATTTATTTGTCAGAGAGAAAGAGAGCACAAGTGAGGGCCTGTGAGAGGGGAGAAGCAGGCTCCTCGCTGAGCAGGAAGCCTGATGTGGGGCTCCATCTCAGGACAACGACCTGAGCCAAAGGCAGATGCTTAACCAACTGAGCCACCCAGGCACCCAGGAAAGGAGCTTTTAAAGGGTCTGAGTAATAAGCCTTGTGAGTTGGGGCCCTGCTAGGTGGTGGTTGGCTGGTGTTGGAAAGAGAGGGAATGGTGTTCATTGGAAGTGTGAAATGTTCTAAAAAAATAGGGAGGGGAGGGGCACCTGGCTGGCTCAGTCCCAGGAGTGTGGGACTCTTGATCTCGGGGGGTTGTGAGTTTTAGCCCCACATTGGGGATAGAGATTGCTTAAAAAAATAAATAGGGAAGGGAACATTGATATGGCTTTGGGGGTGGCACAGAAACCTCAAGTGAACAGCACGTGACTTTTCAGGATCTTCAAACTAATGTTTCTCTGTTGGCACCAGCTACCGCCTTGAGTCTGAAGCTGTTAGAGCTTAACGGTATTCCTCTCTGTTTCCAACCCTTCCTCTTCAAATTTGCCATGTCCATCCAGCCTAAACATTTGGTCTGGAGCTGAGTAGGCTGCTCTGCCCCCAGTTTGGCCTGTTCTTGGACACCCCACTGCACCACCGGGTAGTCTTGACCTCATTTAGCGTGGGAATGAATCTCATTCAGCTGCTGGCCAGACAGGCCGTCCAGATCTTTTACCCTAACCCTTGCGGTCAGATGTGCCTCGACATGTGAGATTTCTGAGTTTCGAAAGTTAATATTGTGTACATACATATATTAAGGAACAACACTACCCAGTAACGAATATCAGCATTTCTCCAGCGAAGTGCGTGAACTCTCACACTCAGTGGTATAGGTAAAAGTCATAAATCATTTTCATGCCTGTTTGGGTTTTCCTGCCAAACAGCTTATGTAAACACTTTTGGTTTCCAGGGCCTGTTGGATTTTAGCATTGGAGAAAGGGCATCATGGGTTTGTATGGGACCTCCATGTTTGTGTCACTGGGTGTTTGAACAATACCCTCTGGGACTGATAAGTGTTATTTTTATTCTTTTGTTGTTGTTGTTGTTTTTATTCTTAACACCTCTTTCTGTGTACATTGTCTGAGACCCCTTCTACTGTCCACCACTAGAGACACCCCCAGGTAGCAGCCCCACGCCCCCTCCCCCCATGCCTCTGTGTTCCAATCTCCTTAGCAGCCACTGAGGATACAAACACAAGACTTGCTTTATTGCGCCTCCTCCTGGCTTCTTTTCAAGCTCAGTGTCCACTGAAGCCTTCCAGCCAAGCGGAAGTGGACCTTTACTCCCAGTCCCAACATTGACCATCTCATTTGGCGTCCCCCTGCTGGCTTTTTGTGTACATCTGGTCCCGTCAGGAACAGAAACTGGTGCTTGACAACCTTCTTTTTTATTTGGGTGGAGGTTGACCAGACTTAAAAGTTAAGTTCGAGAAGCCTTACTATCCACCCTTACAAGTGTATTTTCCTTCTCCTACATCAAGTGAGGGTAGCAATCGTATATATTGCCAAATTGGAAGAAATGGAGGTGTATAAAGAACAAGGATAATGCAATACAGCATTGCTTGAGATTTTTTAAAAATCAGGAAATGGCTTTAAAATTCTATCAGAAGGTACTAATTAAATAAGTGGTGGTACATCCACGGGCAGCTTGACCCAGAACACTCTCCAAGTTAATATAGTTAACTGCAAAAAGGCTGGTATAATGTACTTGTATTTGTGTCTTTAAAAAAATTCCAAATACAGAATGTAACATATTTTTAGATGGTTACATGAAAAAGTAGAAACAATTGTGAGAAATGGGAGATTTTAAAAACTATTTGCACTTATTTCATTTTGCACTAAGAAATGCATATATGTTCCCTGGTTTTTTTTTTGTTTTTTTTTTTTTTAATAAAGATTTTAAGTAATCTCTACACCCAATGTGAGGCTCAAACTCACAACCCTAAGATCAGGAGTCTCACAGGCTACTAGTTACTACCTGAGCCAGCCAGGCACCCTCCTAAAAATTTTTTTTTAATTCTTCAGCACATCTCGCCCCTCCCTCCGCCTCTCCCTCTCCTTAACTTGTCCTCAGCTCAGTTCTGCCGACTGAAGCTGGTAGTGATTGTACTTGCAGAGGGTACAGATTCCTTTCTTTCCCCTCTTCCCCAGGCCCCCAGGTCACAGCTCTGGAGCAGCAGGAGCCAGAGATGGCAGGAGGGACTGTGTGATTTGGAGCACTGGCATTCTGTATATTTTTCGTAAATCAAGTAAAACTTGGTTTTGATGTGATTTCATAGACCTAGTTTCAGACTGGCTGGACTCCTTGAACTTGGTTTAGTGTTTTGGGTTTCTTTTAATTAGGAGATAGCGTTCAGGGTGGCAGACGCAGGTATAAGACTTTTGGTTGTCACCCGCCATCCTCCACTTAGTTTCTATAGTGGGAAGCTTAGAAACCCTCCTGCATGGGTGGTGTCCTCCTTTTGTCCAGGCCTGAGTTTGTGGGAGGCCAAATGTCCCCAGTTGTTTGAAGGGATGTGAAAGAAATCTCAAAAACGTAAGTGTACAGCAGTTACTATATTTCGATTGGGGCATCTTGATGACAAGGAGCCCCTCTGCCCTTTCAGTTGACGTTCTTCAATGATGTGGGTAGTTCTGTTTTAAACTGGAAGCTCATTCTTTCAGGATGCATGGTGTGCTCCCTCATATAGGAGTCCCCTGGGTGTGTGTTTGTTCCTTGTTGGATCACAGGTAGTATAAAAAGTAGATTCCAGAAACGCATACACAGTCTTGTTCACTAACAGAGCACTTTATTTAAGCACTGGCTAAGGTAAACTTGCCAGCTTGGTATTTTTATTTATTTATTTTTTCTTTACCCTCCCTTCTTCCTCTCCTGCTGGGCCCACATTCCTAGGTCTTTGTCTGTGCCTGGTATTTTAGAAATTATGGGAGAGGAAGGCGGTGGGTGGGGCGTTCTGGAAGCTGGGGGCAGGGAAGAGGGTGGTCACTTGCAAGGTCAGAGGTCGAGCCTGCTCCATTCAGCTGGGGCAGCCAGATTGTCGCCAGGCAAGGGGGGAGGGAGTAGGAGGGGGCGTGTCTTGCATCTGCCCGGGAAGCCCCAAACAGGCAGCTCCAGGCCCTGGAATTCCTGCCGCCCGAGGACCACTCCTGCCCCCCCTTTCCGGAGCCACAGTTCATGGCCTCTGCCACATTTCTAGCCCTTTGGAAGACATGGGTTCCAGTTTATTCTTTTAAAATAATCTTCCAGCTGTTGCAGAGAGAAAAGTTTTATGCCAAAGTTTAGCTAGATGCTTTATAAAAATCGACCATATTTTCAGTTTTTGGATACTGTTTTAAAAATCGATAGTTTATTAATTATAAACACCACTGGGGCTATGCTGTTTTAGTCACGCATAGCTTTTTATTATCAACAAGTGGGTTGTCCCCCCAGCACCAGCCCCACCTCTGCGGTGCCCTACAGTCCTCCTGCAACTGCTGAGCACTGGCCCCTCCAAAATCACAGTGTGCTCTAGGCACTTAGAGCTGCATCAGTCCTATGAAATGATGCCAGGCAGGACTGCATCCAGAGACCCCACTGTCCACTTCAGAGGTATCTGGGCTCTCGAGGCTAGGTATCTAGAGAGGCCCAGTGCCAGGGGCTTGGGGGCACCCTACTGCCACACGTTCTGACCAGGATTTGTTTTCTGGCTACTTCCTCTGCAGAATGCTTTAAAACCTACCATTTGTAGGATATCACCTACACACGTCATCATCCAGGCTCTGATTGTAAAAACCTAAAACCCAGAAAAAATCTCCTTGGTTCCTTGTAGTCACATAATTGGTGCCTGGCTTCCTTTTCAGCCCAGAATTATTTCAGAGCCTTTTGGTTTGTGGTGTTTGAGTTCCTGGGATTTCAGGCATGGAAGTGGTCTCCTGCGGCACCTGGCCAGACCTCTGCGTCTTATGAGACGAGCCCAGTCAGGTGGCAGGATAGATAGATGGCCCCGTGGCCGATGGTGCCAGGCTTGGACTAACAGCCTCAGGTTCTTTCCCATTCATTGTATGCTTGAGAGCGGTCATGCTTGCACAGACCAAAGAAAGCAGGGGGACTCCAGGCAGTCCACACAGCTGTGCAGAGAAGAGCCCAAGAGGAGATTGCTTAGCTGTTTGGCAGGGCCAGGGGACAGAAGGTTCAGAGACATGTTCCATTCTGATTTAAAAGGAACCTGCAGATGGGAGGTTTTCACACTTTGCAAGAGCATAGGAGCGATCGATGCCTTTATTCCCATGACAAATGGAGGGAGCAAAGGGAAGGCATGAGGTTGAGTTGTTGAAACAGGAGCAGAGGTTGCTTTAGCACCACATTGTAAAGAGAGACTACCCAGGAATTCCTCCAAGTTTATCCGGATCAGCATCTTTTGATTAGTATTTAAGGTTGGCTTGAGAATTTTAGCTTTATCAGATGAGAAAGATTAGATCAACTCTAAATGGTGAACCTGTTTTAAAAAGCGATTGGTCTTAGGGAGCCTGGGTGGCTCAGTCGGTTAAGCATCTGACTCTTTATTTCAGCTCAGGTCATGGGATCGAGCCCCGCGTCAGGCTCCATGCTGAGTGTGGCGCCTGCTTGAGATTCTCTCTCTCCCTCTGTCCCCCCTCTCCCCCCAAACACAATTGGTCTTGAAGGCAAATTATTGTCACCAGATTTCAGTCTCCCGAGGTTGCTGGGGAAGTACTGTACTGGACAAGAGGTCCTGATCCCATTTCCCTCTTACAATATGGAGCCCACAAAACCTGCCATATCAGAACCATTTCCTAGAAATAGGAACAGAATATCCTAAATCTTTTCCTTATTTCTGAATCCAAAAGTTCCTAGAGAAGCAGCGTAACCCATGCAGGATCACTCACCTCCCTTTTAACTGTGGATCCTGAGTGGAGTAGACCTGTTTCCCTCACTGGGCTCGTTTCCTAGTGGACGTGCTCTGTGCCAACATGTTGGTTAGTTAATAAAATAATCTGAAGCAGGCGAGGGTGGGGTGGCACGCCTAGGTCGCCCCCTCAGTTGTCTGCTAGGTCATGATCTCACCAGGTCAGGGCTCTGTGCTCAGTAGGGGGTCTGCTTGAGATTTTCCCTCTGCCCCCGCACCCCCACTCACACACTAGCATGTGCTCTCAAATAAGTAAATCTTTAAAATAACCTGAAGAGGGGCGCCTGGGTGGCTCAGTGGGTTTAAGCCTCTGCCTTCAGCTCAGGTCATGATCTCAGGGTCCTGGGATCGAGCCCACATCGGGCTCCTTGCTCAGTGGGAAGCCTGCTTCCCCCTCTCTCTCTGCCTGCCTCTCTGCCTACTTGTGGTCTCTCTCTGTGTCAAATAATAAATACATACATACATACATACATACTAATAATAACCTGAAGAGAAGCAACATTCTCACTCCCGCCAGGGGCCCTTTCTGTGTGGGTCTCTCTGATGGGAACATCGCAGCCCTCCCGCCCCTTCTCTGCATCCTGTACCACTGTGCCTGCTTCTGGGCCGGGCTGAGCTCCTGTTCTGTTGCACACAGAATCACCTTGCCTCAAGTCTCCCACCCTGGACTGCACAATACCTAGTAGGGAGCTTAGTGCTCTTACGAGCGGGTGTCAGGCCTGTCTCGGAACCAGCTCTTCAGAAGGCTCACGTGGGCCTCCGTGTCCTGCTGCTGCTTGCTGTGTGGCCCTGAGACGTCATGACCTCTCATCTTCATCTGGGGATTAAGCGTATTGTGTATGGGAAGGCAGCCCCTCGGACACCACTTCCCTGCCTGTTGCATGTTGGCTGGCTTTCCCTCACACCCAGGTATACCAGTGGCAAATTTAAGCACTGCTCTTGAAAGCACTCCAGTAAACATTGACAGAGAGTGCTGCGGAGTGCTCTGCTCTGTGGAGGGATACAGCTAGACTGGCCCAGTTTCTGTGCCAAGGAGCTTTCGCTCTTGAGAGCTCCTCATTTATCAGCAGGTGGAGGTTGTGCCAGTCCTTCTCCCCTCCCCGCATGCTGGGCCCCAGGGAAATACAGGACATCACATAAAGCAGGTCTGTCAGCACCGGCTGCCTGGCAGGGTTGGCTCCTCGGAACAACTTGGCAGGAAGGAGAAAGACAAGAAGCTGGCTGACCTCACCACTAGCTATTTGCCTTCGTTCCAGAAGCTGAAGCCTGGGGCTCGCTTGAGTGTCTGGGAGAACCATGCTTTGCACTTTGTGCTAATCTCCTTTTGGGGAGGGTGGGCGCAAGCTGTGGTGTGAGGGTGGTTAATTCTGGCTCTTAGCCATGTTTCACAGACCCAAAGGCTGGGGTGGCAGAACAGATTTTTCTGGTATATTCTTGCATTTGGGCCCCCAATCTCAGACCAAGGAAACACAATCTTAGAACTTTTCTGGGGAATTAATCTGAGATATGGGGAAAATCTCTTATGCCAGGAGGATTGTTTTATTTCATCTTTGCCTTTGGACTATCTCGGTTATACTTCTGAGTGAAACTGGGGTGGACAGACGGCATTGGCTGTTTTTTCCTTGGTTTGGCCTCCTCGGAGGGCGAGTTGTGCTCACATTGACTGCACTTCCCTCTTTCTAGGGGTGTGCTTGGTAATTTGGGAGGGAGTTGGCTGAGGGTCTGGAATCCACGGAGCACCCCCATGTCTGCCCCTTCCCTGCTAGTCCCGAATCTCTCCTTAATGCCTGTCTGCCCTCTGGTCCGCAGGTGCTGCATCTGTATTGTGACACCTGTTCGGTGCCCATCTGTCGTGAGTGTACGATGGGCCGGCACGGGGGCCACAGCTTCATCTACCTCCAGGAGGCGCTGCAGGACTCGAGGGCACTTACCATCCAGCTGCTGGCCGACGCGCAGCAGGGCCGCCAGGCAATCCAGGTCAGTCCTTTCCTGCTCCCTTTCAGATGGCATGTGTAGATTACTGGGCAGGCTCCAGTGTGAGGGGGCCATGGAACGATGATCCAGTGAGCTCATGGGACGCCCACACAGCGGTAATCCCTTGGGGAGGTGGAGGGTTGGGGAAGATGAGAGGGGTGTGGGTCAGGGCTTGTCGCAGACACTTGCTGGGCCCCACCACGTCATCTGCCTGTTTCTCATCTGGCCCCTTCCCTAGATACCAGGTGGGCATTAGCATCCCTCGGTCAGGACTGCAGAAAGACTGAGTCCTTGATGCTTTCCAGACACAGAACCTCTGCTGTCCAGTTGGATTTATTTATCGGTGAAAAATCAGTGAGCAGCAGCAGATTATCTCCGACTCTTCCCTAAGTAACGAAGTCCCATCCTGGTAACTGAGACCCTCACTTCTGTGAAGTCCCCGTCCCTTTGGGGTCAGGAAGGGACACGTGTAACTTTGGGGCATAGAGTAGTTCTTTTATAGTCAAGTGACGGCATGCCTGAAATGATTTAAAATCTTCTTCTCTGGTCCAGGTGACAAGGTTTTAAGAAAGGAAAAAGTCGTGAGATGTTTTCCTTATCTGGTAGGATAAAGCTTGGAAATCAGGAAACACTGCTAATCGTTGAGCAAAAATTGAATGGAAAACTGTTAATTACATTTTTAGAGTATTTGAATAAGTAAATTGTTTTAAAAATCCCTTTTTTTTTTTTGGAAATGGTGAAGAATTGATCATGTGCTCTAAAGAAGGGGCAGAAGGATGACGTAGGTTTTAGTGTTTCTCAACAGTTATCATATTCTATGCATGATATTGTAGTCTTTCTGAAGAGTCAGATTATCTGATATTCAACTCATATCAGCTCTCATATTTGAGACTCTGTGTTTCCGCAGTGACTAATTCTGGCATATTCTTGGGCCAGAGTGGCCTGTTTTCTTTTTTATGCCTTCAGAGTGGCTCTTGGTTGCTCAGAATTTATTATTTGCCAGCATCCCCACTCGTGCATAGTTCTGTTTTATTTCTGTCCTGTTTTGGTGAGTTTGTCCCCGTGGATGAAGTGGTTTGTGGCTTCCCTTTTTATCCCACTGCCATCAGGATCTGGTCAAGTTGCCTTATGGTGCTGGTGTCTCCTGGACTCTGGCTGCTGTCAGCATCACCTGGGGGAGCTTAAAGACCTGCTGTGTCTGGGTCCTTCCCCCCCCAGACTGTGGTACCAACCTCTGTCTCTCCTTGGAGATTGAGGACGCTCAGGGGTCCTTGAAACAGGTTTGAGAGAATTGCTGGTGCTCTCTGCTTCCTGGTATCTGCCACTCTCGAGAGAAAAGTGATTTGTCATAATTTGCTAGAAGCTTAAGGAGAGATCTGTGGTTAAAATGATGAAATCTCAGGGAGGTGGAAATTTGAACTTTTTGTGGAGAGAAGAGAGAAGTAGACGTGCAGAAGATTTTGTCTGCAGTGCTTAACTTTGTTTTTTTTTTTAGTGCTTAACTTTCTACAGCAAATACAGTCAGTGTTAGCTGAGAGTTTGCTGTGTGAGTATTGAAAAGAACCTCGGGAGGGGCACCCGGGTACCTCAGTCGGTTAAGCATCTGCCTTTGGTGCAGGTCATGATCTCGGGGTCCTGGGATCAAGCCCCTCATCAGGCTCTCTGCTCAGCGGGAAGCTTCTCCCTCTCCCTCTCTGTTCTCTCTCTCTCCCTCCCCCTCTGTCAAATAAGTAAAATCTTTAAAAAGAAAAAAGAAAGAGAGAAAGAGAGAGAAGGGGAGAGAGGGAGGGAGGGAGGGAGGGAGGGAAGGAGAGAAGGAGAGAAGGAGAACCCCTGGATGAAATTCAAATGTGAGTCAGTACTACGGTGCCTGATGGGCGTTTTGGGTGGAGGAGCCCAGTGGCAGGTGGATATTTGGGCTGAGGTGGAAGGCTCAGCTTGTTAATAATCTGTATGGCCACATCCAGGCACACCTGCTGCACATCAGCTGCATGAGTTGTGAATTGACTTCTTGAACATACTTGCGTAACTAAGAGCGTGTAGGGAGGGGGAAGGGTACCCTTTTGTGGCTTCTAGTTATAATTCTTCAGAACTTACACTCAGCCAGTGATCTGAAGGTTGGGGTAGGATTGGCTACCCATTTCTGTCTGAATGTTCTTACCAGGTTCTCAATACATTGATCATTCCTGAGACTATCTGGGAGCCCTCTAATGAGAAAGTAGAGAGGTTCCTACCTATTAAGAAGGAGTCCCCTGGGTGTTGGTAGAAAAAACATGGCCCCTCTTTCCCTCTGAGTTCACTCTCTGATGACAGCACATGCCTTTGGGGGAAGATTGAGAACTAGTTAGTTTTGTTCAAAAATCATTGCCCGAAGAGCCAGTTTTTTCCCCTGTGAGGCCTAGGAACAAGCTGTGTCCCCAAGGTCAGAAGTTGGTATGACCCACTTTTCATTGTGAACAAGTATTTTGCAAATGGGTTCCTTCTAGGGGTCAGAACAGTCTGTTATATGTCATTGAAACTGACTGAGTGAGAATGGGGAGGAATTTGCATATGTTCAGTGAATATTTAACTGAGCCTCTGCTTTATTGAGGGAGAACACAGTTCTGAAAGCTTCAGGTAGATCTCCTGTCTCAGGGACTCATTTAAAAACTATTTAAAAAGTCCTCCTGGAGGACATTGGCAAAAGCAGCTACTATCTAGCACAGGTCATGCTTTTGTGTATTTATATAAAGAGATAATGAGACTTGTGTGTGAAGCTACAGGTGTTTTTCTTTTTTGTTGGTCACTAAGCAATGGAAAGGGTGACAGATACTGAGATGTTGAAAGGTTCCCCGCAGGGTAAAGAAGTGACCTTGAAATGCTAGGAAAGGACACTGCTTGGGGTGGGTACATGGTGCTTTGGGCACTTGAGTTCTTTTCTTTTTAAAGATTTTATTTATTTATTTATTTGTCAGAGAGGGAAGAGAGAGCACAGGCAGGGGGAGCAGCAGACTCCCCACTGAGCAAGGAACCTGACTCCCCAGGACCTTGGGGTCATGACCTAAGCCAAAGGCAGATGCTTAACCAGCTAAGCCGCCCAGCCCAGGCGACTAAGCCACCCAGGCGTCCCCAGGCACTTGATTTCTTCTTGCAGTTGGTCAAAATGTTAATGAAGTAAACTGCCCAACCACATAATTTTTATGCTGCCATTTAATAGCTTTTATATTAAAGAATGAAGCAGATGTTATGAAGACTGATTTCTGTTCTTAAATATGAGTACTGGTGAAGGAAGGAGGAACACAGTTACAATAAAATTTGGGGGAAGCAGTAAGTTATATTAAAATATACATATAACTGGTGCCATGCCACCCCTCCCTTTTTAAAAATCACGTAATCCATTTAAACCAAAATACAGAATGATTCTGATCATAGGGTAAGAAGAGATTTTGATTTCTTTTACAAAGAACTTTTAAATCGCAAGTTTGATTTGGAAGTCATTGGTCTAAGAAACTGTCTTCAATTTGTTCATTTATTCTTAGTAATATTACTAAGTAAATGAATCATTTGGGAGCTTTTAAATATTCCTTGTTTATACTGGCAAATTTGCAGATCTAAGAAATAGAGTATATCCTGGAAATAGGCTTTTTTTTTTGCTAGCAGATTAAGACATCAAACTAATAAGAGGTGATAAAGGCATAGATTTAATAGGTTTAAATTATGATAGCAAACACCAGAATAAAAACCTAACTGAGATAAAGGATTATTACATGAAAAGGAGAGGGACCAGTATTTTAAAAAAAGAGATATCCAAACTGAAGGTAGATATATGTTAAATACCTAAAGACACGAAAGCATTCTGAGATTAGAAGTGATACAGGAAACTTGTGAACCTGTGCATTTTTTTCAAATTTTAAAGTAATCTCTACACCCAACACTGGGCTCAAACTCACAAGCCCGAGATCAAGAATCTCATTGTCTTCTGACTAAGCCAGCCAGAAACCCCAAGAATTTGTGCATATTAAATGGAGAACAGCTGGGGCACCTGGATGGCTTAGTTCGTTAATAAGCACCTGACTCTTGATCTCACTGGTTTCGAGCCCAGCGTAGAGCCTTCTTTAATTTAAAAACAAAAACAAAAACAAAACAAAAAACTACTAGAAAATGGGGTAGAGAAATAGTGACTCTGAGAAGATCATAAGAGGTAAGTACAACTTTTAGGAAGGAAGGCACGAACAGGTGAGGGAATGAAAGCGATGCAGACATCTTCCAAAGGGACAATCCAAATTAAAGTGATACCAGAGTACTATTTTGGATAAGTAACAAAGTATATACACCACACTTAATCTTTGTGGGTAGGAGAACGTGTTTTGAACAATATCCAGAGCTTTAAATATGGAAGGACCTTATTCCTCTTATGGGAATCTCCAAGGCCATGTCCTTTATCTTGAAGGTATGGATTGCACCATGTAAATGGTCAGCAATAGGAGTTGGGGTTTTTTAGCCCCTTATATTCATAGAATGTTTACATTATAAAAGTTCACATTATAAAGCAGTGTTAACTAGCACACCCTGTTAATTAGCAGACCCTGAAGTTGCTTCAAGAAAAATTACTTAAGGGGCGCCTGGGTGGCTCAGTGGGTTAAAGCCTCTGCCTTCGGCTCGGGTCATGATCTCGGGGTCCTGGGATCGAGCCCCACATCAGGCTCTCTGCTCAGCGGTGAGCCTGCTTCCCCCTCTCTCTCTGCCTGTCTCTCTGCCTACTTGTGATCTCTCTCCTCTCAGTCAAATAAATAAATAAAATCTTTAAAAAAAGAAAAAGAAAAGAAAAATTACTTAAAACAAACAAGGGTCGCCTGGGTGGCTCAGTTGGTTAAGCGGCTGCCTTCGGCTCAGGTCATGATCCCAGAGTCCTGGGATCGAGTCCCACATCGGGCTCCTTGCTCGCCAGGGAGCCTGCTTCTCCCTCTGCCTCTGCCTGCCAGTCTGCCTGCTTGTGCTCTCTCTCTCTCTCTCTCTCTGAGATAAATAAATAAATAAATAAAATCTTTAAAAAAAAAAAACAAAAACAAGTAAACAATGCATAAAAGATTATGGGAGGGAGTAGAAATAGGCCAAAATATAAATAGTGGTGTTTTACTGATTATGGTGGGACTGAGGCAAAATTTTTTCAGCTTTCTTGAGGAAAATTGATAGACAATGAACTGCATATATTTAAAGCATACTAACATACGCTCAACATATATTTCACCCATGAAAACATCACCATAGTCAAGGTTAGAAGAATAAACATGTTCATCATTTCCTAACGTTTTCTTAAATTCTTACCGTAATCCTTCATTCTGTTTCCATGTCCCCAAGCAATCATTCATCTGCTTTCTGTCATAGTGTAGAATTTTGTTCCATTTTAATCAGGTAGGAGATGAATTTAGCCATAAGTAAACAGGCTTTCACTCTCCTCCCAAATATGGTAGCTTAACAATGCGATGTTTTAATCTCTCCTGTTTAAAAAACTTAGTCTGGAGACACCAATAGTCGTTGGAGAATCCTTCAGCTTCACCCACCGTACCGAGGTGTTGACATTCATCCTTTCGGCCACAGATGGCTGCTGGAACTCAAGAGAACACATCTATATTCCGGACCACCAGCCTTTTACAGAGATTTCCCAGAAGGCTTGTACAACACTTCTTATATATCCATTGGCCCAAATCCAGTCTTACACATCAGTTGCAGGGGAGTTTTGTTTGTTTTTCCTTCTAAGTTTTTATTTAAATTCTAGTTAGTTAGGGCACTTCTTAGTCTGCCTTCAGCTCTGGTCATGGTCTCGGAGTCCCACATCTGGCACCCTGCTTAGCAGGAAGTCTGCTTCTCCCTCTCCCTTTGACCCAATCCCTGCTTGTGCTCTCATTCTCTCTGTCTCTCTCAAATGAATAAATAAAAAATAAATTCCAGTTAACATACAGGATAATATTAGTTTCCAGTTTAGAATTTGTGATTCATCACTTATATACAACACCCAGTGCTCTCATCACGAGTGTCCTCCTTAATTCCCATCACCCGTCTAGCCCATCCTCTCAGCCACCTCCCCTCCAGTAACCCTCAGTTTGTTCTCTATAGTTGAGAGTCTGTTTCTTGGTTTGTCTCTCTTTGTTCCCCCCATGTTCATCTGTTTTGTTCCTTAAATTCCGCATACGAGTGAAGCATATTTGTCTTTCTCTGACTGGCTTGTTTCGCTTGGCATAGTACACTTTAGCTCTGTCCACATCATTGCAAGTGGCAAGATTTCATTCTTTTTTGATGGCTGAGTAATAGTCGTGTGTGTGTGTGTGTGTGTGTCACATTTTCTTTATCCATTCATCAGTTGATGGACATTTGGGCTTTTCCCATAGTTTGGCTATTGTTGATAAGGCTGCTCTATACCTCAGGGTACATGTATCCCTTCAAATGAGTGTTTTCCTATCCTTTAGGTAGATAACTACTAATACAATTGCCAGATCATAGGGTAGTTCTATTTTTAACTTTTTGAGGGACCTTCATACTGTTTTCCAGAGTGGCTGCCACAGTTTGCGTTCCCACCAACAGTGTGAGAGGGTTCCCCTTTCTTTGCATCCTTGCCAACATCTGTTGTTTCCGGTGTTGTTAATTTTGGTCACTTGGAGGGGAGTTTTTATCCAAGTTCACTATAGCCTTAAATAAGATAGACCTTTCTGTTACTTTTCATTTGAAATCAATAGTCATGATAAGGGCAACTAGTCCTTTATTGAACATAAGTTACCTATGTGGTTAAGAAAGGAAACATTAGCACTCTTCATGTTAAAAGTGATAGATACTGTACCATTTAGAACAAAAATTAGGAGAACTGAGCTTGATGACTGAGCATAATTTTTTTTTTAATTTTGTAATTATAAATGTAAGTTCATCTAGACTTTCTGAACTACTTTCGTTCCCTAATTTCTGTTTTTGTTCAGTCACTGTAATAGACCATGTAACCTGCAGGAACTCCTTGCCGTGATGGAAAGTTGACCGCAAGGAATGCTGAGAATGCCTACTATTGTATATGAATTTATATAAACTAGCCCAGAAAGTAGGTCAAAAAAACTTTTATTACTACAAATTACTGTTACAAATATGGAAATGGAAGAACAAAATTTAATTTCTGTGCTCAAGATCCCAGATCTCATTAACCATAGGCCTTCTGTTTTCATCAGTAAGAATTAACAGTCCCTGTTTACCAAAGGTACTGAACATAGGCACTTTCTGTAAATAATGCCTGAGGTTTGGGTGTCATTCTTTCCATTTTGCAGAGAAAAAACTTTTCTTGAAAGAGATTAAGTAACCCTCCAGAAGTTGCACTAACAATAAGTAGACTAATTGCAGTTTGAACCCAAAACTGATGGTCACCACTCACTTGGGAGGCAGTTGTGCTCCCGCCTACCCTCCCTTCTCGTGCATTTGCACATGATATATACAAATGTGAAGAAAAATGGTTGAAGAATTTTAATACACCATGACCTATTTATTATTTTTACCATGCTGTCTTAATTAGAATCCTTGGTTGCAGTTGAATGAAAGGAGATGAATAGCTTCAGATGACTAGGTAGGAGACTATGGATGGATAAGGCTTCAGGTGTCCAGGAACCTCAGACCTTGATGCCAGCACTCGGTCACTTAGCTCTGCCTCTCTCCATTGTGACCTCATTCTTGCTGTTGAACCTGGTTGGCATGCATGGGCATCTCTTCAGTCTTGCACTGTTCCAGCAAGCCATCCTCAAGGAAAGAGTGAGTTTCCTTTCTCCTCTCTTCTTCCCTTTTGGGGTGGAGAGAGAGGTTGGAACCTCCATTTGTAAAATTTCAGGGAAGGGCCCTTGACTGTCTTGGTGTCCTTCATTCCTCCTTGGGCACCATGCCTGGATGGCACTGAACCGTCCTTTGGACCAAATGAATGAGCATGAACACATCCCCAAAGTAAAAGGCCACTAGCCAGACCAAATCTGTAGGGAGATTTAAGTTCTTACCAACTTTACACCACCTTTAATGAGTATCCGTGGCCTTTTACAATATATCTGAACTCCGTCAACTTGAGACTTGTGTGTTTTCATTTCCTTTTACCAGCTTTTGTTTAGAAAAAACTTCTAGGAGCGCCATTCCCTTTCTTCAACCAGGGATGTTTATCCATTATTAAATTACAAGTGTCCGATGTACAGTTGACTGTGCAGCACAGTTCCTAAGTTATAACTCTGAGAAGATTCACTACTTGTCTATATTTAGCTTGGGAGTCTTCGTTCTAGAAAAAACACCCAGAAGTAAATTCCCCCAATTAATTCTATTTAGTTCTGTAAAAAGAATTTACCCTAATAAGGGTCTAGAGTTACCTACAGCAAAGGAAGCATGAACAATGTTTATAGCGAACCTCATCAGTGTTGTAAGGGTGATCACTCATTTTTTATTGCTTTTTAAAACATTTTGTTACTTTCACTTCAAGTCTTCCTGGAAGTGTAACATATTAGCCACTTTTGTAATTAGAGCTTTGCATAAAGTGCACTAATCCCACGGGGGAGATACCCGTAATCACGATCAAGAATGTAGTTGCTCTCCACATAAAGCGATCCGTGGTTTTTCAATCACACTTAAGATACCATTGATTGCAATATGCACATTTATTTTATATATACCTAACAAAGGGAAAAGCCCACTGACAGTTTTAAGATGAATCATAGTTTCAAAGATATTAAATGTGATAAAATTACACTTGAGTGAACTACAGCAGTTCCCAAATCTGGTTTTGTGGTCTGTGAGTTTATGGGTGACATTTGCATTCTGTCATCTTCTGCCTACCAGGACCCTTTTCTTTTCCTTTTTTTTAAGATTTTTTTTTTTTTAATTCATTTGACGGGGGTGGGGGTGGGAGATTGCACAAGCAGTGGGAGTGGCAGAGGCAGAGGGAGAATCAGACTTACTGCTGAGTGGGTTGCGAGATGTGGGACTCCATCCCAGGACCCCAAGATCATGAGCTGAGCTGAAGTCAGAAGCTTAACTGACTGAACCACCTAGGTGCCCCTATCAGAACACTTTCAATACCAATCATCAGGCCACCCCAATTTCCCCTAGCAGACACCATGAATCGCTTTCTGTGCTCTTCCCTATGAAACCCAGGTGGCCTTCCCCTCCTCCATACTAAGTGGCCAGCACTCAGCACTCAGCACTCAGCTGGAATGCACTGATTTGCCTGCCAAGATTGAGACCATCAGCTTTCAGCTGTTTGATTGGATCTGTTAACATCTAAAAGACAACACTTTTTTTCCCCTCAAGGCCCATGCTTATTGGGTATTTTTTATTTTCCTTCCTTATTGCAAATTGTATAGTTTTGTTTCTGAAATTTATTCAGCCCTTTTACGTAACTGTCCTTTCCCCACTCCACCTGTCCTTGTTTCCTTCAAATGCCCTGTTTAGATCATGGGAACTAGTTTAGCAGGTCCTGGTCTGCACATCTTGGAATGCAGTACTTGACAGGACTGTATGGTTTGGAAAAGAAAGCTCTATTTTTTTTGTCTCTACACATAGGGCTTTTATGACTCACAACCCTAGGAATGATCCTATCCTTGCACACTTGAGGATCCCTCAAATTACAGAAAGGGCTTTGTACCCCTTCCAGCTGATTGAAAAATGGAAGAAACAGTTCTTGTCCTAGCATGGGAATTCTGGGCCCAAGAGCCTGCTAAGGGACCTGGCAGGAAACACAAGGGAGCAAGCCTGGCTAGGAGACAGTAGGGGGAGAGGACAGTAGAGAGACATTCGCTATGTAAACCCACTTGCTACGCAGAGGGGGGTGGTCACTGCGGTCTCCTGTCAGTTCTTGCCCTGCAGCAATGTAGGCCTGTTACTTCGTTTCTTCTGGTTTTTATGGAGAATTAGTTCAGTAAGTCATATGGCATTGGTATAAATAGAAAGCATTCGGCCGCCTCTGCTTTCCGTTGAGGAAGCTGAGAAATAAACGGACAAAGGCTGGGTTGCCTCGGTCGTATTGACTCGGACAGCCACTAGTGCTCATGAATACCGGCACATCTGAAGATGGGGTGTGTGGCTTATGGGTTCTCTCCCTCGTGACCAACCCTTTCACACTAGTGCCCTGTGGTGCTGGGCCGCAGCCCTTCAAGCCACAAATCCGGATGTTGGGAAAGGGGACTTCCTTCTTCCATTTGACTTCCTGTTCTTATCAGTGGCAGTTTTTCACCAGAAGCAGAGGTTAGGTCCGGCCACTTCCAGAGTGAGCTGGGCACGGCCCCTGGTCCCTACCTGTAACTCCTACTCTCCTCTCTTTGTTCTCCTGGCCCAGGGGTGGTCGCTGGCTGCTGACTGCAGGCTCGATCGGTCTGTCATCCTCCCTGTGCCCTTTGCCCTGGCAGTTCTCCACTTCCTGTTCAGCCCTGTTTTCTATGGTAAATTATCTCTGTTTAAATGTCTAGTGAAGTTTCTCATCTTCTAAATCAATCCCGACTGCCTGAGACGTTTGAAATCTGCCAAGTCTGTTATGAGACCCGCTTACGTGCATTCACTGATGGGTCAGTCTAATTTTTTTATCTTTTGGTCATTTGGATATTTCCATCTGGTTCAATTTGTTGGCTACTGTTTCCTAGGGCTGCTATAACAAATTACTATAAACTGGTGACTTAAATAATAGGAATTTATTCTCCTATAATTCTGGGGGCTAGAAGCCCAAAGTTCAGATGTCAGCTGGGCTTTGCTCTCTGAAGGCTGTAGGGAAGAATCTTGCCCTGCTTTTTCCAAGCTTCTGATAGTTGCCAGCAATCCGTGGTTTTCCTTGGCTTGTTACCTACATCACTCCTAATTTCAGCCTCTGTCTTCATGTGGCCTTCCTTCTGCGTGCCTGTCTTCACATGGCCTTAAGTGGATTTACGACTCACTCTAGTCCAGTATGACCTCCTCTTAACTAATCAGCCTGAATATGAGGGAGACAATAATTAACCCAATATGGTTACCTACTGCTTTGATAAACATGGTTAGGGCCGTAGATGTTAGCAAGTGTAAATGATATAGAGATAGTTAACTGCTACAATCCAGTGGCTAAGTATTATGGACTAGGTACCTAACCCCCATGTAGTTTGATATGTAATGACCCTTGGGACAGGATAGTAAAGGTGGAACAGAAACATTTTGGGAAGGTGTCCTTCACTGCCAGTTTCAGGAAGAGCGTGCATCTGAGCTGGGTTTTGAAATTAAGGGTGTATTTGGAAGAGAAGGCATCCCAGGCCATGGATAGTCCATGAGCATTCCAGGCCAGGTCAGCCCAAGTGCCACCTCTGATCTTTAGGCCACACAGGGATTGGGGCAGAGAATGCCATGAGCAGTTAGCACGGCAGCTACGGGTGGTTTGGGGGCAGCTGCAGTGTGGGTGTGACTTTTGTGCCATTGGCGTGTCCTCTAGACTGAGAGGATTAAGGGGGTGTCCCCACTGGTAAGTGACGAAATGAGTCACAGCTGTTGAATGGAAAGCATATTTGTACAAATAAGGCTGCTCACGTATTGTTTCTGTGAAATACCCAGAATAGACAACAGTGTAGAGACCAAGCAGATTATGGTTGCCATGGGGGAGCGGAGGGGAGATGGAGAAAGACTGCGTGACGGGTGTGGAAGCTTCCTTTCGGTGATGGAAGTATTCGGAGCTAGACGGTTGTGAGGCTTACACAAGATGGAATGTGCTAAATGTCAGTAATGGTACACTTTATGTTCTACGTGTCTTACCACAGTGTAAGAGCAAAATGGGTCAGGAAATGTAAGCAGGCCTAGTAGGTACCTGACCATACCTGTATGACAGGAGCTAGATGGGATGAGGGGAAAGGATGCGTGTGGGCTTACTGCAAGTGTTTCTCAGCTGAGCACTGTTGGTAACCTCAGTGTTTTACTCTGTGAGCTACTGTGCTGAGCTCCTTCCATGGATTATCCTGTCTTTTCCTCCTATTGGCCGAGGTTGCAGAAGGCCAGGCAGCTGTCTGGGGCCTTGCAGGTAGTAGAACGTGGAACTGGGATTTGAAACCAGGTTACGGGTAACCCGTAACTCCTAGGATGACCATCCAGCCTGCTTTGCCCAAGACGGCCTCAACTGTCAATGTGCTCCACAGGCTGGAAACCCTTGATCCAGGGCACACGCATGGTTGTTCACCCGTGAGCCGTTCCTGAACCCAGACCAGGCTCCAGACCCTCTCCGTGCTTCTCAAGGCCCCTCCTGATGTGGGACATACACCCTAAGACCTGTTGCACCATCAGCAGTTTGGAATCCCTGATTTAATACTTCAGTATCTCAAAGAAATCCTTGTGGCTTTTCAAGACACATCATGTAATATTAATGCAAACACCGGGCCTTCTGTCTTGATTACTTTTTTATGAGCATTAATACCTCTGATGAGACTGGCTGATTTACCCAGGGCTGGTGGGACGGTGTGGGGCATGCGGTGGTGTGGGGATGGTCTGGCGAGCTGACCGACCACAGGGCATTGTTGTGCACGGTTTCTCTGGCAGATCAGACAGTAGCCTCGGTGTCATTTGGGGTTGGAGTGAGCTGTGCTGCTAATGACCTGACAGGAACACGGTGGCTGACTGCTGGCCTGCGGCCATGACGCACCTTGGCCTGCGAGCTGTGCCCGCCTGCGGGGTTTTCCCAGGTGGCGAGGAAGGCCAGAAAGTCTGTGGGAAGTGGTTTGTGTGCCAGGTGTGGTAGTACATTTCACCTCCGATCCTCATTCCCACTTTTCGGCTTGGACCCAACTACACTGGTTTCACTGTGTCAGAGTAGCTTCTAATAGGGCTGGCATTCACTGTGTCGGTGCCATTTCCCACACAAAGAACTCCAGCGCTTGCCAGCAGCTCCTTCAGTTATATGTCAGATGCCGAGCCCTCCTCGCAGGCCTGCTTGCTTTCCAGGGAAGTGGATCAGGTGGTCCCAGGGCCTGGGGTGTTAGCTCTTCGAGTTTGAGACAAGCAGACTTCAGTGCTTTGCACGAGGTGTGGAGGTCCTTCTGATGCCATGAGCTTGTTCTTGCTTTTCCAGCTGAGCATCGAGCAGGCCCAGACGGTGGCAGAGCAGGTGGAGATGAAGGCAAAGGTGGTACAGTCGGAGGTCAAAGCCGTGACAGCAAGGCACAAGAAGGCCCTGGAGGAGCGGGAGTGCGAGCTGCTGTGGAAGGTAACGGGCCCTGTTGGCTGGCCGGCAGTTTGTCAGTGAGCTGCGGCAAAACCACGAGCATTCTCCTGTCACGTCCCAGATCCCAGCTCGAAGTTTAGAACACTTGGGAGGTTTTTCATGGCGTTTGTTGGCAGGAAGATGCAGGAGTCCCTGTAACATTGTGGGTGCCGTCCGAGCACTGAAGCCACAAGAAGCCTTCTCAGAAGTAGCCAGGTGTCCAGGACTGGGAGGAGCCTCACATTTTATGTTGCTCACACTCGGGGAGACAGAAGGGGGCGCGGGCAAGGCTGTTATGAAAGCAGGCTGCTGGGAAGTTGTCCTTATTTGTGGTGTCCTGTCTGGTTGCACTTCCAGACCCCTTGTGAAAAACCAGTTTCCCGCTAGGGAGGGCAGCAAGCGAATGCCCTTTCTTCTGTTGCAACAGGAAAGGGTGCCGAGCAGGCTGGTGTGGTGTTGAGATAAGTCTCAGCTGGAAAGGTGACTCTCCCCACCTAAGTCCTCAGCCCAACATTTTCTTCTCTGGTCTTTAACCCCTGCCCCAGGCAGAGGGGAGACTATGCCTATGAATGGGCCAGTACCTCACGTCACTTCAGCTCTGTAATGACATTCTCTTAGTGCGTGAATAAGACCATACACGTAGCTTGTCAAAAAGGGTGCACTTAGGTGTGTGCATGCTCGTTTTAATCATCTAAACTATGCGACGGTAGAGATGGGATCTCAGTGTCAGGAAAGCGATCCTCACCAATCACCATGCCCTAAAATGTTCTGGAAGGCTGTTTGGGTTTTGCGTTGCATTTTCCATTTAGTTAGCACGTAACTAATTGCTTTCTGCCTCTACTGACCTCTCAAGGAACATGGCTCAGTCGCCTTTTGACAAGAAGAGAAGAATCCTTGGATAGAAAAAGTTTTTAAGATTTAATTCAGATATTTTATGCAGGCACCTTTGTGGGCCTGACATGTTTCCAGTTGCTAACATGCCCCCACCGTCTGCCAGGCTCATGCCACCCACGAATATTAATTATGACTGAGAGGGGCCCACTTCGTGCAACCTGAGAGCTCCCTGGTGAACTCTGCCACAAACTTGTTCTTCTGGATTTGCTGATGAAAAGGCCTTTGTGCAAAGGAGTTTCTGCAGATCTCACCTTAGGTACCCTCGCTCCTGTGAGGCTGACTCCTGTCCTCTCTGTAGAGGTACTTCTCTTTCAGGAGGCATGGAAAGCAAGCTTTGAGTCTTGGAGAAGCAAATTTGGAAGAAGAGTCGATCTCTTTGTGTAATACACTTTGTTTCTACTTCATTTCTAAAAACTTATTCTCAGATAATCTCCAGAATACGCATGCTCATTCTGGACACCCCTCAGTCCCATTTGGCTTTACATTTTATTATGGTACCTCGTCCCAAATCCTGTGGGAGTCCTACTGTCTTTTACTAATTACTGACTTTTTTCCCCCTCCCAGCAAAGCTTTCCTGCCTGTCTCTGCCCTGCCACATCCTTATTACACATCTTATTTTCTCACACTCCCATCACTGAAGATATTTGAGTGCCGGGGGCCCAGTTGTGAGTATCTAGATGCACTTCTTCATGCTTGTGGCTTACAGATTTCCAGTGGACTTGGCTACCTTGTGGGATTAGCTGCAAGTGCCTAGTTGAATCCAGACCAGAGACCAGAGGTTTGGCCCAATGCAAAAGCAAAGGACAAAGCTTCTCTTTGATCTGCCCCCTTGTGGGCCCCTCTGCCACATGCGTGTCCTGCTTCCAGAGTGGACAGATGGGACAGCATGAACAGGTCAAAAATCACATCATCACACCCCCCCCCTCCCAATCTGACTGAAAGCCAGGCCTCCCCAACAGTGGAGCTGTATTCTGAAATAGGTTTTCTGTAGCATTCTGAGTAGTAGAACTCTCAGCAGTCCTGGTTCTCTCTGCATGATGGCACGAATCAGCTGGGTCACTCATTTATCCCCTTCACAGGGGAAATCCCTTTGAATCAGAGGACTTTTCCTGATTTACTGCAAAAGAATGGAGAAGTGGCTCTGTTTCATTGGTCTCACAAAGTCCCACATTCCCAAATCGTGGGTTTGAGAACCTCAGAAGCAGAATTATTTTAGCAGGTCAGAATTCAGGTTTATAGATCACAGCAATTTAGATTTAGAGGGCTCCTCTGGAAATAATACAGGCCAGTAGTTCCAAAGACTTAGTATCTCCAAATTCGGGGTGTGTGCGGCCTTTCAGGCTCCCTGTGAAGGTAGAAAATCACAAGGAGGACGATGGGATGTGTGGCGGGGCAGGGAGGTACAGGATGTCGTCTTGAATTAGGTTCTCAACGGCTCCCTTCACTCTCTCCACACATAGTCTGTCTTCCTCCATCCCTTCCTTCCTCTCTCCCCCTCTCTTGGGGAGTGGAGAGTGGGGCGAGGCAGGGGCGGTAGAGCAGAGGAGAAATCATTGAAGAGATTGGAGGCTCTGTAGCTACACTGAAAAATCCGCCCTTCAGGAGGGCCGCCTGGCCTTGTGCTCTAGTCCCCTGGGACGTCCTGCTGGTGAGGGCGAGGACCGTATTCTGTACGGGTCATTACGCACCTCCAGTGCCTGGCACAAAGCAGGTGCTTAGTAAACGTTTGTTGTATGACTGTTCTTAGCTTTTATATTTTATTTCTGAGTGACAGGAATAATAAAAGGATCCCCTGTATCCTTCACCCAGATTTACTGATTATTTACATTTTGCCCCATTTTCATCCTGCTCTGTCATTTGAGTGAGAGTAGGTTGGCGTGTTGGAGGCAGGATACCTCTTTACCCCCTGACACTTCTGTGTTTATTTCCTCTGAGCAAAGGCAGTCTCTTCCATCATCACTGTTACTCGAAAGCAGAAAGTTCGATCTTGATAGCATGCTGGGGTCTAGTCCCTCGGTCCCTGGTCAGCGTGCACCAGCATTGTCTTTGATGGCAGCGTCCCCCCAGTCCAAGATCCTGTGCTGTGAGTCGTTGTCCTGTTTGTAGTCATCTCTTGTAATTGGCACCGTTCCTCAGCCTCCCTTTGTCCTTGGAACTTTGCCATTTTTGAAGAGCACGGGCCAGTCGTATCTGTGGGCCCTGCCCTCACCTCCTCAGGGCGGGTCTGAGGGCGACTCCCTCGTGATCCTCGTCAGCTGGTATGTTGTTGCTTTTGCTTGCCTCAAAGTCTCTGTCCTGTCTCCCTGCTCTCCCCTCTCCAGGTGGAGAAGATCCGCCAGGTGAAAGCCAAGTCCCTGTACCTACAGGTGGAGAAGCTGCGGCAGAGCCTCAACAAACTCGAGAGCACCATCAGTGCCGTCCAGCAGGTGCTGGAGGAGGGCCGGGCGCTGGACGTCCTGCTGGCCCGGGACCGCATGCTGGCCCAGGTGCAGGAGCTAAAGACCGTGCGCAGCTTCCTGCAGCCCCAGGAAGACGACCGCGTCATGTTCACACCCCCTGACCAGGCCCTGTACCTCGCCATCAAGTCCTTCGGCTTCGTCAGCAGCGGGGCCTTCGCACCGCTCACCAAGGCCACAGGCGATGGCCTCAAGCGGGCCCTCCAGGGGAAGGTGGCCTCCTTCACTGTTATTGGCTACGACCACGATGGGGAGCCTCGCCTCTCGGGGGGTGACCTGATGTCCGCCGTGGTCCTGGGCCCCGATGGCAACCTGTTCGGTGCCGAGGTGAGTGACCAGCAGAACGGGACCTACGTGGTGAGCTACCGGCCGCAGCTGGAGGGCGAGCACCTGGTGTCAGTCACCATGTGCAACCAGCACATCGAGAACAGCCCCTTCAAGGTGGTGGTCAAGTCGGGCCGCAGCTACGTGGGCATCGGGCTCCCGGGCCTGAGCTTCGGCAGCGAGGGTGATGGCGACGGCAAGCTTTGCCGCCCCTGGGGCGTAAGTGTGGACAAGGAGGGCTACATTGTCGTGGCCGACCGCAGCAACAACCGCATCCAGGTGTTCAAGCCGTGTGGCACCTTCCACCACAAATTCGGCACCCTGGGCTCCCGGCCCGGGCAGTTTGACCGGCCAGCCGGCGTGGCCTGTGACACCTCCCGCAGAATCGTGGTGGCCGACAAGGACAATCATCGCATCCAGGTCTTCACGTTCGAGGGCCAGTTCCTGCTCAAGTTCGGTGAGAAGGGAACCAAAAACGGGCAGTTCAACTACCCCTGGGACGTGGCGGTGAACTCCGAGGGCAAGATCCTGGTCTCGGACACCCGCAATCACCGGATTCAGCTGTTCGGGCCCGACGGCGTCTTTCTGAATAAGTACGGCTTCGAGGGGGCTCTCTGGAAGCACTTTGACTCTCCTCGCGGTGTGGCCTTCAACCACGAGGGCCACTTGGTGGTCACCGACTTCAACAACCACCGGCTCCTGGTCATCCACCCCGACTGCCAGTCCGCACGCTTCTTGGGCTCCGAGGGCACGGGCAACGGGCAGTTCCTGCGCCCACAGGGGGTGGCCGTGGACCAGGAAGGGCGCATCATCGTGGCCGACTCCAGGAACCACCGTGTGCAGATGTTCGAGTCCAACGGCAGCTTCCTGTGCAAGTTTGGCTCCCAGGGCAGTGGCTTTGGGCAGATGGACCGCCCGTCTGGCATCGCGGTCACCCCCGACGGGATGATCGTGGTGGTGGACTTCGGCAACAATCGCATCCTCATCTTCTAATCACATTCTCTGGGCTTCTGTGTTTGGGCTGTGCGTGCGTGTCTCTCTCTCTCTCTCTCTCTCTCTCTCTCGAATTTCAAAGAAGAAACAGTCTCAGGGAAATTTCTTTTTTTCTTTTGTTTAAAGAGAACAAGAAGAGTACAACATTGCTTAAGTCCTACCTCATCTTTATTTTTTTACAGATGAATGTACTTATCTTTTCTGCAGGGATTGAGCCTGTGACGTGATAATTTCTATCTACCTCATAAATCTTTACATTTCCTTCTCCAGCAGGCCCTCTGCCCTCCTCCCCACCCTCACTCAGCGGAATTCACGGTCCCCTCTGACCCACTGTGGGGCGTGATATGCACAAGCCTGGCGTCTCTGGCTGGGGGGGCACTGGGTGTGTGGTGGGGTGTACTCTGTAGATTGAGCCAAGGAAACATGAAAGAACTACTAAGTAAAAAAAAAAATGAAAAACTATAAAATGTGGAAAAATAAGATTTAAAATGCTGAGTTATAGAGTATTTGTGTTCTGGAGAATACTGTGTTTATGGGATTAGATTGTGTTGTGATCTTTATCTTTTTAGGAAATCTTTTTTTTTTTTTTTTAATGCTGCAACAGAGAACTTTTCTGTGTTCTCCTTTAATACCTCAGTGTGTTTATCATCCTGTTCAGCTCTTTTCTTATTCTTAGAAAATGTGGATGTGGCTGTGGCTTGCAAGCCAGGAAAAGCAGACTATTCTATTCATGTTTTAGGGTATGTAATGTTTGCTTCTTTTAAGGGATGGTGTGTGTGTATGTGTGCGTGCATGTGTGTGTGCGTGACTGAGCCATCTACACCAACATAGTAAAGCTGAGGAGCATACACCACCACCCAAAGAAACTTTTGTTTTCACACTTTGGTTTCTAAAAAATATAGATGTAGCCTAGGATTTTCGGTTAAAAGTATTCTCAAAAGTTAAGTATTCTTAGTTTGTTATTGGTTATAAAGTTCAGTGGAAGAAAGAAGAAAATCAGCCTCATTCTCAGAAAGAGGGTGTCAGACCTGCTCGATCTGTGGACTTGCGTGTGGGCGGACATGCATGCGCCGAGGTAGTCCATGGAGGGCGTAAGAAAGCGACAGGCTACCCCCAAAGTCTGCGGGAGGACGGAGGTCAGTCCCCGCCCCCGCATGAACGTTGTTCTGTTGATAATGCTAGGTGTTTCTTTTTCTAAGAAGACTAGGCCGAGGAATGAACTTTTCCTTTAAAAAGCACAATTTTTTCCTGCTTTGGAAGTTCAGGGAAATAGAATGTTTGAAAGTCAAATGAATAGGAACAGCCCATCCCTACCCCCTCTGCTCGAGTCACTCTTGCAGAGCTATCTGCTCCCAAGCCCTGCTGTAGGACCTCATGGTTAACGTGAATTTTCTCCCCAAAGGCCTTTGAATGTAAAAGATTTGTAAACCAAATTGTCCCAACCCAAAATGTAGGATGTAATACCTTTTGTTACACCTCTGTCTCGGTACCAAAGAATGACAATTGAAGCCAGGCTCCCGCTGCAGAACTGTGGGATGGCGTGGGTCACTTTACAGGGTTGGTTTGCCATTAGCTGGACTTGGGTACAAAACCTTGTGCTTCTGGGCATTATCTGTCTTTCAAGTGGGCAGTGGGCAGAGCTGATCTCCTGCTTGTGAGAACCTATATGGGTCCCTGCATTCCCCCTCAGTACTGAATGAACCAAATTCCGGAGGAGCACACTTCAGGTGCTCTCGGACGACGGGGCTACCAGGGAAACCTCTTGTTCAAACAGAAGGACGAACATCAGTTTCTGTTCCAGTGTGTATTTCGGAGAAATTCCCCTTGCGATAGATATGTAGTTTTAAATGAACTGAATGAAACACGTGGAGCAGTTTGTTTTTGTCATCTCAAAAGAAAAGGAGTTGATGGGGGCAGTGAGTAAGTCAATCAAATTGGTTTTTCATCCCATCCTTTTTTTTTTTTTTTGGACATTTACCACTTCAGGGTACCCTGTGTCCTGTTCTAGGGTTTCTGAATGACCAAAACGGGGGAAAAAACTCATTTCATAAAGGAGAACTGCATGTAATAAAGGATCCAAAAATTGGAAAGTTGGGTCAGAAGGCTGCCTCCCAGCTGCTGTGTTTGAGGGCGAGGAGGCGTCAGGAAATCTTGTTTTCTAAAACCACCTTTTCTTTTATTGAGGTATTTAATTTTGAATCCTTCCCCAGTTCCTATTCGATTGCCTTTTATTTGCTCCTAGGTTCTAAGTTCTTTGGTAAAGAGTTTGTGTAATTAAACATCTTTATTGTTTTTTGTTTTGGAAATAACTTGGTGCTGATCTTCCTCCCCTCACCCCCCCAACCCCCACCCATCCCCAACCACTCAACAAACCACCCTTTAAACACCAAAGACAACTGGTTTTAAATGCTTACAAAATTTTATTGAAGTGGATCTTGAAAATTCTTAGAAGTGTTCTCAGAAACCCGGGATGAGTTACTTCAGGTAGTCACTACCTTTGATTCTCCCGTCTTCACTCTGATCCGTCCTTCCCAGTGTCCCCGGATGTGGGGGAATCATGGGACCTGAGTGAGAAATTTTCTTGGTGAATAGCGGTAACATAAAACTGTGTAGTTAGCGTTTCTCTGTGGATTTGGTTGTAAAGCCAGGGTTTCCACACTTGATTGAAATGATCAGGTCTTAATTAATGGACTGACCAGTTTGCAGGCTCAAAGCTAGTAGCTCCTCCCCTGAAATGAGTGTGTAAGTGCGTGATGCTGCCTCTTTCCCCTCAGTGGTGGTACATCTCACCATTCTGCATCCAAAACTGTGCATCACTGCCACTTGAGAAACGTGGTCACACTTGGGAAGCTTTTGTTTTTAAAACACTGGCCATCTGTGGCTGCCCATGATTGACTCTTGACCCAGAGGGATTGGTGCAAAGCACTTTGGAGTGTGTTTATTGTACAATGTGGAATGCTCCAAATCAAGAAAAGAGGAGGAAAGCCAACATTTGGAACTCTAGTGTGAGTGAGTGAGGCTGATGAAAATTGGGGTTTTTAACTGGCTATCTCCTGCCTGTTAGGTGATGCTAGGGTAGGTAAGAATTGGGTGGCTGAGGAGAGTCTTGAACATGGTGAAAAGATAAGGTTGTAGGGACTATGAGAGAGGAGTATAAACTGTTTCTGTTAAGTAGATGTGGTATTCGGACAGTAATCCCCATGTGTCTGATCTGGGCAGGTGGCAGGGGTGGTGCGGGGTATGAGGTCAGCGTGTGTTTGGAGATGCCAATTGGATTTGGATATGTAAGTTTGGGTGTTGAGATGGCTAAAGGACATCTAAATAACCTACAAATAAAAACCACATTTGGTTGACAGATAACAAAAGTTATCAAAAGTTTCAAAAGTGTTAATCTTTAAAAAAAAATAGTCATTTCTCTGTAAATTTGGTCACAAGAAGCAATACTGTCTCAGAAACCTCTGCTCTCTGGTGGCTGGCAGGTGGCACGTGAGTTGGCTGGAGCCCAGTGGCCCGGGCAGGAGCCAAGTGCACTAATCTTTGATGGATGGATGCCCTTTTAAGTCTAACTTATTTGGAGAAACACCTACAGGGGTACCATAAGCAGAATCTAAATTGTGTGTTGGGCCAAAAAAAGTTGCCAGATTTAAGGCACTTTGTGATGGAGCTATAAGAGAATGGCTTGAGATTGGCTCAGTCTGTTTTATTCTAGTTAAGCCAAAGCTTAATAATTTGAGGAGGGAAGTCTTTCTAGGCTTGAAGCAGCAGAATACTGTTTCTATACGTGTTGTCTTCCTCTTTGGAAGATTCTGCAGTTGCTGTGTTCTGGTAGGTAGTGAGAGATATGCCAAAGTTCTAGGGTTGTTTTTCTGTTTAAAAACAAAAATCCAGTGGTGCCAAAAAAGTATGTAGGGTATTTATTTAAAACCTCACTCACGGATTTCCCAACAGTCTGGGGCTGTATAAAAGTCAGACTCGTACTTGCTCGCATGTGAGGACATCCTAGAGCCCGGACCTCCTGGGGCTCTCGCTGTCCCTGGCTTCCTGCGGGCCAGGGGCACAGGACACACATGGCCCCTCCACACCACACCACACCGTTTGCTTTTGTTTAGTTTCTACCTCACTTTTAGCGAAAGTCATCTACCTCATGTTCGCATTTAATGGGTCTCTGAAAAGCATAGTGTTAATCCCCAGGGGAGTGGGCAGGAGTGGGAACCCACCTTTAGCTCTAGAAGAAAATGTTTTTATAATCCAGAACCGATTTCTCCCACAAGAAACATTTGATTGACCTTGAAAAAGAAACTTTGAAACCAAATATTCCTGTACTCAGGCAAATGTCCTCCTAAACCCCAAGTATTACTTCCAATCTGGCCTTCCCCCTCCTGCCTTCCCCCCAGAGGAATTATGCACATCATGACCTCGTTGTTCAGTATTATGAAACTACTGGTTCATCTGACCTATTTGAGGACTTAACCTGCAAGTAAAGACCTTTAGGTCTCTTTTTCTCTTCAAGAGAAAAATATTTTATATTTTGAATGTCTGCAAATCTACCCTTTTAGGAGCAATTCTAAGGGTCTAGTTGTTGGAAACATCAAATATTTGAAGGGAATAAGACTCCTTTAGACTTCGTGATTGTATCTGTACCTTCTCTGGACCCAGCAGGATATTCATCACCAGGCCATTGCTACCGTCATTGCTTTACCGAGTGGTGACTGGTGAAGTGTGCGTTGCTCTTTTGTTTTTGTGTTTTAATTTTTTTTCTACCAAAGGTAACATGTTGACGGGTTGTTCTTTCCTTTTTTTTTTTTTTTTAATTAAATACTTGATGAAGTTGAAGCACATTACCATGATATACTGTATTGCCTCTCCACCTCTCTTACTCCCCTAGTTTTTTTGTTTTGTTTTGTTTTGCTTGGAAGAGAGGGTCCTAAGACCACTGTAATGATTGCGGATTGGGTTTAAAATGTCACGGTGAAGCAGTACCTCAGTGATGTCTATTTTTAAAACTGATCTTACGGGTTATCAAGCCAGCCTGGTGGGATGTTTTCCATCCATCATTTAACCAGTAATGGTTCTAAAAGTTTTGTGTATCCACATGGTCTTAGACCTCCTTTTAATGATTGTATTAACTTACAAGCTCAGGTAGTATTTTTCTTAAGGCTCTGTCTCGGAGCACACTGACTGAATGTTAACGTGTGTAGCAAAGTGTTTACTTTCTTTGAATAACCAGCTCTGGAATAGTTCTTTGTGTTTCTAGCAGTCTGTGTAGTTTTTCTTCAGAGAAGATTTTTCATGTTTCTGGGGTGTTCTTCTTTTTAGGGTGATATGGTTTCTTTCCTCTCCCCCACCCCCATTCTTTTCCCCTAAAATCAATGCAGGTGAGAGGGTGGGTGGTGGGTAAGGGATGTTGTTTTTAACTAGCATGTTAGTTACAATTGGGTGGGTGGGAGGGTAGTATTTTTTTATTTTATTTTATTTTATTTTTAATGAATCTTGCTTGATACTGTCCATTAGCTGTCATGCCCGGTCAGCAAAATAATTTTTAAGTGTAGAACACATGACTTGTTTTTTTGTTTGTTTGTTTATTGTTTTGTGGGAAAGGTGAATGCAGAATTGGAGAGAATAACATGGGCATGTTGCCAGATGTTAGGATGACCAAGTTAAACCTTTAAAAAAAATTTTTTTTTTTAATTTGTCCAAGGCAGACCTGATGTAAGGAATATGCACCACGAGAATAACTCTCCGGGCCACAGAAGCTCCTGCAAGCCCATCTGGGGTGCTGACTGCCTTTTGACACTTTTTAAAATGGGCATTGCAGTGGTGGTGCAGATCCCATCAATTAAGTGAAGAATGGGGGAGCAAAGATTTCCCCCCAAACCTTTAAAGTGGGTTTTTGTTTGGGGTGCGTTTTTCCACCCTCTGAATTTTTACTTTTAAATCTTAGATGTTATCCTGCGGGCTGCAGGCATGACAGGCAATGAGCAGGTGAAGAACCAATGGGAAAGTGTTTGAAAACTCATGTTAGCTACCAAGGCTTCTGAATGTATCGCTGTGGTCCACAGAGAAGGCTGGAGAAGGTAGCAAGGAGATGCTATATCAGCTACTGCAGCCTTAAAACAAAGTTGGTGTCTCTTTGGACTTTAAAATTGTTCCTATGCAGCTTATTTTATTTTTGTTTAATCAAATAAACAAGAGGGTTTTTCCATGGAAATCTGTGTCCGTGTGATCCTTTATAATCTAGAATGAACAAGGGTGTGTGTATAGTGCTCCACAGAAAGGAAATCTGTGAGGAGGGTGGCCTGGAGGTGACACTCTGGTGGATAGGCCACATTGGGTCCATGCAGGGTTTCCCAAAAAGGTGAATGCTAGTATTTTTTAAAATAGAGGAAATGCTAAGTAGCCCAAATGTTTCCACATCTGGACTTGGGGAGTCTGGGGGTCTGAGGGATCCGGCAGCCCCAGGTCTACCTTCTCCTGAGGAGGTGAGGAGCAGATGTCCCTGTAGAGGGACAAGTGTTACTGTCCCACTCACTGCAGTCCCCTTCTCCACAGAGGCCCCTCCCCTGCTGGAGCAGCCTCTGCCTGGGACGGTGGGCACCAACTTTAGGGTCTAAACATGGCCCTGGGAGGGGCGCCTGGATGGCTCAGTTGGTTAAGCGACTGCCTTCAGCTCAGGTTATGATTCCGGAGTCCCGGGATCGAGTCCCACCTCGGACTCCCAGCTCCGTGGGGAGTCTGCTTCTCCCTCTGACCTTCTCTCCTCTCATGCTCTCTCTCACTTTATCTCTCTCTCAAATAAATAAATAAAATCTTTTAAAAAAATAAATAAATAAACATGGCCCTGGGGAAAAAGTGAGCAGCTTAGTCCAATGGCTGCTCTTTGGCAGGGTACTTTGGACGCCAGGTGGACCAAGACTTCTTTCCGAGTCCCGTGTGTTCACAGCTCACTGGGAGATGTCATCTTCCATTGGAACTAAATGTTCCCCAAAACTTTGCTCACCTGTTGTCTGTGCCTCTTCTCAAGTAGCCTTGGTTTGACTTGTGGTTGGAGGCAAGCAGTGCACTGGGTTCCATGGCTTTCCTCCTGTCCCATGTCCCTTTCCAGCTGTGGTGAGTGTTCACGGGGGGTTCTAATGGGGGTAGGTCTTACCCGCCAGGACAGGAACCACCTTGTTTAAGTGCCAAACATCAGTGCCTGGTGTAGGGAACCTCTGTGCTTTCCTTCATGTGATCCTATGTTGGCAGTGAGTATTTCGAGTGTTTTTTTGTTTTTGTTTTTGTTTTTTTGCCCCATGGGTACCTTCAGCTTTGAAATCGAGACACTTTGTGAGTAGCAGTTTCCCGAAGACTCAAGCTGGGAATGTAACTTCATGGACCCTGTGCCCCAGTCCCTGTTCTGTTTTGTTTCCAGGTCCCTCATTTCTTTCCCTCTTCCCTCTAACTGAACTCGGTGGGGACACTCTCCAATGTGAAAAGGTGGATGGGTGTACTTTTTTTTTTAAAGGGAAAGGAATCTTCTTAATCCTCTGAAAGACCCAGGTAAAGCTGGTAATAAAATGAAGCAGGACTGATTTCTGAGGGAAACAGCAGAGAAGAAAAGCTCTAGAATAATCAACACCTCACCTTTAGCCCCTGCCCCCAGTGCCCTCAGTCTCTTCCACTGAATGAGGTGGGCTTGGAAAGACCCAAACCTCTTGAGGGTAACTACTCTTCCTTTGCAGCTATCACCTGACATGAGGTCATTGGAACCCACATACATTGCTGATGAGAGTGTAAAATGGTGCAAACGCTTTGGGACCCATCTGGCAGTTTCTCCAAGTGTTGAGCAGGACCTGGCAATGCCACTCCTAGGTGTGTACCTGAGACAATCAAAGACCTGTCCATACAAAACTAGTATGTGAATGTTCATAGTAACATTATTCGTAATAGCCAAAAAGTAAAATGCGAACTGATGACTGCATAAAGAAAATGTATGTCCTTAAGATGGAATATAACTCAGCCATAAAAAGGAATGCAGTACTGATAACATGTTACGTGGATGAACCAGGAAGAGTGAGAGAAGCCAACCAGGCATGATTTCACATACAGGAAATAGCCAAAGTAGGGTTTATTATGTATGAGCAACTATATGCCAACAAATTAGACAATCTGGAAGAAATGGATGCATTCCTAGAGACATAAACTCCCAAAACTGAACCAGGAAGAAATAGAGAACCTGAACAGACCCATAACCAGCAAGGAAATTGAAGCAGTAATCAAAAATCTCCCAACAAACAATAGCCCAGGGCCAGATGGCAGGTGAATTCTACCAAACATTTAAAGAAGAATTAATACCTATTGTCCTGAAACTTTGAAAAAATAGAAATGGAAGGAAAACTTCTAAACTCATTTTATATGGTCTGTATTACTTTGATCCCCAAACCAGACAAAGATCCCATCAAAAAGGAGAATTACCAATATCCCTGATGAACGTGGATGCAAAAATTCTTACCAAGATACTAGCCAATGCGATCCAATAGTACATTAAAAGGATTACTCACCACGACCAAGTGGGATTTATTCCTGGGTTGCAAAGTTGGTTCAACATCCACAAATCAATGCGATAAAATACCTTAATAAAAGAAAGAGCAAGAACCATATGATAGTCTCAATACATGCAGAAAAAGCATTTGACAAAGTACAGCATTCTTGATTAAAACTCTTCAAAGTGTAGGGATAGAGGGTACATACTTCAGTATCATAAAAGCCATCTATGAAAAACCCACAGTGAAATCATTCTCAATGGGGAAAAACTGAGAGCTTTTCCCCTAAGGTCAGGAACACGGCAGGGCTGTCCACTATCACCACTGCTATTCAACAGTACTAGAAGTCCTAGCCTGAGCAATCAGACAACAAAAAGAAATAAAAGACATCCAACTCGGCAAAGAAGTCAAACTCTCACTCTTCACAGATGATATGATATTCTATGTGGAAAACCCAAAAGACTGCACTCCAAAACTGCTAGAACTCATCCAGGAATTCAGTAAAGTGTCAGGATATAAAATCAATGCACAGAAATCAGTTGCATTTCTGAACACCAACATCAAGACAGAAGAAAGAGAAATTAAGGAGTTGATCCCATTTACAATTGCACCCAAAACCTAGGAGTAAATCTAACTAAAGAGGCAAAGAATCTGTACTCAGAAAACTAGAAAGTACTCATGAAAGAAATTGAGGAAGACACAAAGAAATGGAAAAACATTCCATGCTCATGGATTGGAAGAACAAATATTTAAAAAAAAAAAAAAAAAAAAGAACAAATATTACGAAAATGTCTATGCTACCTAGAGCAATCTACACATTTAATGCAACCCCTATCAAAATACCATCAACTTTTTTCACAGAAATGGAACAAATAATGCTAAAATTTGTATGGAACAAGAAAAGAACCCGAATAGCCAGAGCAATGTTGACAAATCCAAAGCTGGTGGCATCACAATTCTGGACTTTAAGTTCTATTACAAAGCTGTAATCATCAAGACAGTATGGTACTGGCACAAAAACAGACACAGGAACAGAATAGAGAGCCCAGAAATGGACCCTCAACTCTATGGTCAACTAACCTAAGCAGGAAAGAATGTCCAATAGAAAACAGTCTCTTCAACAAATGGTGTTAGGAAGATTGGACAGCCACATGCAGAAGAATGAAACTGGACCATTTCCTTACACCACACACAAAAATAGACTCAAAATGGATGAAAGACCTCAACGTGAGACAGGAATCCATCAAAATCCTTGAGGAGAACACAGGCAGCAACCTCTTCAACCTCAGCCGCAGCAACTTCTTCCTATACAAGTCCCCAAAGGCAAGGGAAGCAAGGGCAAAAATGAGATATTGGAACTTCATCAAGATAGAAAGCTTCTGCACAGCAAAGGAAACAGTCAACAAAACCAAAGACAGCTGACAGAATGGGAGAAGATATTTGCAAATGACCTATCAGATAAAGAGCTAGTATCCAAAATCTATAAAGAACTAATCAAACTCAGCACCCAAAGAATAATCCAATCAAGAAATGGGCAGAGGACATGAACAGACACTTCTGCAAAGAAGACATCCAAATGGCCAACAGACACATGAAAAAGTGCTCAACATCACTCGCATCAGGGAAATACAATCAAAACCACAGTGAGATACCACCTCACACCAGTCAGAATGGCTAAAATTAACAAATCAGGAAATGAGAGATTTTGGCAAGGATGAGGAGAAAGAGGAAGCTTCCTACATTGTTGGTGGGAATGCAAGCTGGTGCAGCCACTCTGGAAAACAGGTATGGAGGTTCCTCAAAAAGTTTAAAATAGAGCTACCCTATGACCCAGCAATTGCACTACTGGGTATTTAGATACAAATGTAGTGATCCGAAGGGGCACGTGTGCCCCAATGTTTATAGCAGCAATGTCCACAATAGCCAATAGCTCTTTCCACTATGGAAAGAGCCTAGATGTCCATCAACAGATGAATGGATAAGGAAGATGTGGTATATATACAATGGAATACTATGTAGCTATCAAAAATATGAAATCTTGCCATTTGCAATGACGTGGATGAAACTAGAGAGTATCATGCTAAGCAAAATATGTCAATCGGAGAAAGACAATTATCATATGATCTCACTGATATGTGGAATTCGAGAAACAAGGCAGAGGATCATAGGAGAAGAGAGGAAAAAATGAAACAAGATGGGACCGGGGAGGGAGACAAACCATAGAGACTCTTAATCTCAGGAAACAAACCGAGGGTGGCTGGGGGGTAGGGGTGGGAGGGATAGGGTGGTTGGGGGATGGACATTGGGGAGGGTATGTGCTATGATGAGTGCTGTGAATTGTGTAAGACTGATGAATCATAGACCTGTACCCCTGAAACAAATAATATATGTTAATACCAAAAAAAAATCACAACTCACTATTTAGAAGCATTCCATTAAAGAATAAGAAAAGGAATGTTTGTCACCTTAAAGATTATATTAGGGATTCCTATTTTAAAATAGAATAACAAATGAAAAATAAGGGAAGCACTACTGTTTTCAAATGGCATATAGTGGGAATATGAAAAATAAAAATCTGCAGTTAGAAAACAAATTTATTAACAAAAATACCATGTTTGTGTACCATTCTTTTTATCAGTGAGCCTCACAAAATACTGTCTTCAAAAACTTCTTAGATTCTTTTTTTCCCCGGGTCCATCAATGTATTTAGACTATTTATAATACAGTTAGGTTCATTTGCTATTTATTCTCTTCTGAGTTTTCTCCTACATTTTGGTTGAAGGCAATTATTTATTTTTTGGTCATGTAAAACATTACCAGGTTCTAAAAGCCAAAGCTACACACAAAGGTATACTGAGCAAAGCCTTACTTTCCCCTCATCCCCACGATCCCATTCCCATCCTCCCATTCCTTCCACCCTGCCCCACCCACCCCCTGTTTGCAATCACTCTCCTTAGTTTGTGGTTTAGCCTTCCTGAATTTCTTTTTGGCACAAATGAGAAATACATAAATATTCTTAGATTCCTTTCTTTTCTGCACAAAGGTAGCATATTGTACTCTTTTACGCTTTGCGTTTTTCATTTAGCAAATGTCCCAGAAATCACTGCAGGGCAGCTCATAGAGATGATCCTCATTCTTTTTCACAGCTGTATAATACTCCATATTCTACATGTGTGGTTGCCATGGTCCCCGCAATCACTCCTGCGTATACAGCATTTAGATGGTTTGCAATATTTTGCAGAGACTAACACAACGACAGTAAACGACCTTGTGCCTATCTATTGCTTGTTGTTGGAGATATGTCTTTAGTGTTGATTCCTAGAAGTGGGGTGGCTGAGTGAGTTTCAGTCTTCCTTACTATGTGCTTTGTTGCTGTTCTAGCTGTTCTGTGCTCCTTTTCCTTTCCTTCCTCTCATACTTCTTTTGGTTTGATTAAGGATTTTAAAAATTATTCTTTTTTGTCCTATTACCTTTGAAGTTATACATTCCTTTTCTTATTCTTGTAGTGGCTACTAGTGATAAATCTATAACTCGTGGAGCCTGAAGCCTATACAACTTCCAAGGCTCTTTTTATAAAAATATACACACAAAATTATGAATACAAAAATAGGTACAGAAGTAAATATGTAGAATGAGAAAAGTAGTCACCACCAATTATAATTTCTAAAATGCTGATGAATACCACAATTATCACAAAATTAAAGGGAAACTTTTATTAACTGGCAACACATCTATAATACTTCCCCCCCATATATTTTTGGCTCCCAAGTCTTTAATTGCCTCTTCATAAGGCAGTAATGTATTATTATCTCATATTACTCAGAAGGAAAAGAAAAACCCTCTGGCAGGGTTGATTTAAATTTGTTTTTTATTCTTGGATTTCATCAGTTTACCCACTAATGTACTTTTTCTGTGATGGGCTCGTTCTATTATTAGTCATGTTGTCTCCCTAATCTCCCCATTCTGTGGCAGTGTATCAATTTTTCTGTGTTTTTCATGACTTTGACACTTCTGAGGAGTATCTTCAGATATTTCCTCTTTGGGGATTTGTCTGGTTTTCTCATGAATAAACTGGTGTTTTGAAGTCTTGAGGAAGAGTATCTCAGAGGTCATATGCTCTTCTCATCGTCATTGCCGTTGTTGCTTCTCACTGATAACAGGAGCCTCATGTTATCACAATTTATCAACTAGCCCTGATCCCTTGGTCAAGATGGTGTCTATACAGTTACTATTTTTCCCTCCCTAATTTATTTGTTAGATTACTATTTCTATTTTAAGTATAATGAATGTTTTCCTAAACAAAACTCTTAATTTGGTCTTGGCTTTACCCATAGGAATTGTCAACCTATGAGATTCTCTTTGATAGTGGGCAGTCCTATTTTCCCTATTAACTTTCTTACTGGCTGTCATTAAATCTGAAATTCTCCCTAAAAGGCCCAAGAACTTACCAATACTTTAATGTAGTAGGACTTGAAATTTTCATTTTGGGGGGAAATGGCTTCTAAATTTTCACTTGGAAAGTGGTTAAAATAATTCTTTAGAGAAGAATTGTATTAACATGACACTAGAAGTTCATGCTTATGTTAAGAATCATACACAAATTATTCATGGTGTTTGCACATTGGTCACCAAACAAATATCTTGAGTACAAAATAAAGAAAGAAAAAATGTCTAAGTTTTCCCCCTTTACATCACACGGACCAAAATAAATACAAGAACAACACAGGGTGAGAGGCCAGGGTCCCACTGGTTGAAATACACAGTATGGCGACCAGGTATGGGATGGCCTCCAGTTTGGCCTGTGCAGCTCAGAAAAGTAGTCTCTCCTCATTGCCTCACTCCTCAACATCAACCATTTGTTCCCCCTACAATGCACAAAATGCCATGTTGGTCATTAATTGTAAAAAGTCAAACTTCTTTTTTTTTTAATTTTATTTATTTATTTAATTTTTAATTTTTTTGTACCTGGGCCATCTTAGCAGTCTGGTGAAGCTTAGGACTTCATTTCCAAATAATATTTATTTTATTTTATTTACTTGAAAAAGAGAAAGAGATATCAGTGGGGGGAGGAGCAGTGGGAGAGGGAGAAGCAGACTCCCTAGTGAGCAAGGAGCCCCATTTGGGGCTTGTTCCCAGGACCCCAAGATCATGACCTGAGCCCAATGCAGACACTTAACTGACTGAGCCCCCAAGGCACCCTTTCATTTTTTTTAAAAAAAATTTATATTTCCGTAATCTCTACACTGAACGTGGGGCTCAAACTCACAACCCCGAGGTTAGGAGCCACATACGCTACTCAGTGAGCCAGCCAGGCACCCCGTAAATTCCTTTATTATAGAAATTAGTAAATTAATTAATTAATTAATTTTTTAGAACTTTATTACTATTTTTTTAAGATTTTATTTATTAGAGAGAGAACACAAGCAGGGGGAGCGGCAGGCAGAGGGAGAAGCAGGCTCATCACTGAGCAAGGAGCCCGATGAGGGACTCTATCCCAGGTACCTAGGATCATGACCTGAGCCAAAGCCAGATGCTCAACCAACTGAGCCACATAGGTGTCCCAAAGTTATTGTTAAAGTATGTTATTTTCTTGATTTTAAAGAACCATCAAATAAGATTATCCTTCTTCAAGCTTAATTCTGTGTGTTCGTTGAATTACCTTCTCCGGGCCTTCTCCGGGCCAGTTCCACAGAGGGACCTCCTCTGTCGTTGTGCCTCCTATTAAAAAAAAAAATCTACTGTTGTCTTTTTTTTTCTTTTAAGATTTTATTTGTTTTTTTGACAGAGAGAGAGAGAGCAGAAGCAGAGGGAGTGGCTGGCAGAGGGAGAGGGAGAAGCAGGCTCCCTGCTGAGCAGGGAACCCAACGTGGGTCGTGATCCCAGGACCCTGGGATCATGATTCGAGCTGAAGGCAGCCGCTTAACCGACTCAGCCACCCAAGCACCCCTACTGTTGTCTTTTTGTAAATAAATTTGTGGGCTTTATTTTCTCATTATGCTTTCTTTTCTTTCTATATCCTTTCTTTTTTTAAAATTCCAGTTGTAGTTAACATACAATGTTTATATTAGCTTCAGGTGTACAATATTGTGATTCAACAATTCTATACATTACTCGGTACTCAATATGATAAGTGTACTTTTAATCCCCTTCACCTATTTCACCCATCCCCTCTGGTAACAATCTGTTTGTTCTCTACAAAGAAGAGTCTGTTTTGGGTTTGTCTCTTTCTTCCCCTTTGTTTATTTTGTTTCTTAAATTCCACATATGAGTGAAATCATATGGTATTTGTTTTTCTCTGACTGACTGACTTATTTCCCTCAGCATTATACTCTCTAGATCCAGCCCAAGTTGTTGCAAATGGCAAGATTTTATTCTTTTTCTATGACTGGGTAATATTCCATTGTATATATACCACATCTTCCTATCCATTCATCTATCAATGGACACTTGGGATGATTCTATGATTTGGCTATCATAAATAATGCTGTAATAAACATGGGGTGGGGGTGCCTGGCTAACTCAGTCGGTGGGGCGTTTGACTCTTGATCTTGGGGCTGTGGGTTCAAGTTCCATTTTGGGTGAGGAGCTTAATTAAAAATAAAATCTTTAAAAAATAAATAAAAATATACGTAAGGGTGCATGTATCCTTTCGAATTAGTGATTTCTTATTCTTTGGGTAAATACCTAGTAATGTGATTACTGAATCATATGGTAGTTCTGTGTTTAAGTTTTGTAAAAAGATTTTATTTATTTGGGAGAGAGAGAGTGAATGCAGGGGGAGCAGCAGAGGAGCGGGCAAGCAGACTCCACACTTAGCACAGAGCCTAATGCAGGGCTCAATCCCAGAATCCTGAGATCATGACCTGAACCGAAATCAAGAGTTGGACGCTCAACCAACTGAGCCACCCAGGTATCCACTATTTTTAATTTTTTGAGGAACCTCAATATTGTTTTCTAGAGTGGCTGCACCAGTTTGCATCCCCACCAACAGTGTAAGAGGGTTCCCCTTTCTCCACATCCTGCCAACAATTGTTGTTTCTTATGTTGTTGATTTCAGCCATTCTCACAGATGTGAGGTGATGTCTTGTCGTGGTTGTTTGTTTTTTTAAGATTTTATTTTTTTTAAGTAATCTTTACACCCAACATGGGGTTCAAACCCACAACCCTGAGATCAAGAGTCGCACGCTCCACTGAGCCAGCCAGGCGCCCCCTCATTGTGGTGTTGATTTGCATTTCCCTGTTGATGAGTGATGGTGAGCATGTTTTCATATGTCTGTTGGCCATCTGCCTGTCTTCTTTGGAGAAATGTCTGATCATGTTTTCTCCATTTTTTAATTGGATTATTATTTTTTAAAAGATTTTTATTTATTTATTTGACAGGGAGAGAGAGCGAAAGCAGGAACACAAGCAGGAGGAATGGGAGAGGGAGAAGCAGGCTTTCCGCTAAGCAGGGACCCTGATATGGGGCTTGATCCCAGGACCCTGGGATCGTGACCTGAGCTGAAGGCAGACGCTTAACGACTGAGCCACCTGGGCACCCCTGCTTTTTTTTTTTATGTTGAGTTTTATAAGTTCTTTATGTATTTTGGATACTAACTCTTTATCAGATGTGTCATTTGCAAATACCTTCTTTCATTTATTAGGTTGTCTTTTAGTTTTGTTGGTTATTTCTTTTGCTGTGCAGAAATTTTCATTTTGATGTAGTCCCAATAGTTTGTTTTTGCTTTTGTTTCCTTTGCTTCAGGAGACATATCTAGAAAAATGTTGCTATGGTCAATGTCAGAGAAATTACTGCCTGTGCTTTCTTCTAGGACTTTTATGGCTTGCATTTATGGTTTGAGTCCTCCCATTTAGGTCCTTAATCCTTTTTTTTTTTTTAAAGAGAGGGAGAGAGAAGGTGGGGAGGGGCAGAGGCAGAAGGTAGAGAGAGAATCTTAAGCAGGGTCCACACTCAGCACAGAGCCCGACATGGGGCTGGATCTCACAACCCTGAGATCATGACCTGAGCTGAAATCAAGAGTCAGACGCTTAACTGACTGAACCAGGTGCCTCTGTCTTTAATCCATCTTGAGTTTATCTTTGTAGATGTGAGAAAGTGTTCTAGTTTTATTCTTTTGCATGCAGCTGTCCAGTTTTCTCCAACACCATTTGTTGAAGAGACTGTCTTTTTCCTATTGGATATTGTTGCCTCGTTTGTCAACAATTAATTGACCATATAATTGTTTATTTCTGGGCTCTCTATTCTGTTCTATTGATCTGTGTGTCTTTTTTTGTGCCAGTCCCATACTGTTCTGATTACTACAGTTTTGTAGTATAACTTGAAATTGGAATTGTAATGCCTCCAGTTTTGTTTTTATTTTTATTTTTTTCTTTTAAAGATTTTATTTATTTATTTAAGAAAGAGAGAGTGAGCAAGTGAGAGAGCACAAGCCTGGGAGGGGGATGGAGAGAGGCAGAGAGAAGCAGATTCCCCACCGACCAGGGAGCCCGATGCAGGGCTCCATCCCAGGACCCTGGGATCATGACCTGAGCCAAATGCAGATGCTTAACGACTGAGCCACCCAGGTGCCCCCATTTTTTTCCTTCAAGACTGTTTTGGCTATTTGGCATCTTTTGTGGTTCCATACAAATTTTGGAATTGTTTGTTCTAGTTCTATGAAGAATGCTGTTGGCATTTTGATAGGAATGGGCCTCCTATATTCTTTCATAGTGCCCTCTCCTCAACACAAACACTGTATGCATTCAGAGGGAGGACTGAATAGTAGATGGTGTGGAGGTGAGCTATGTTCAGGGACATAAGTCAAGTCCATCTGGGGACTAACTTCATGCCTGACCCGTAGCTTTCTTCGAGTGGGGGCCATGTTCTCACCTGCAAAGGATTTGGGTGTGTTGGCTCATTCTTTCTAACTCTTCATATTCAGGAAGTGGTAGTTTCTTTTTTTTTTTTTTTTAAGATTTTATTTATTTGACAGAGAGGAGAGAGATCACAAGTAGGCAGAGAGGCAGGCAGAGAGAGAGGGGGAAACAGGCTCCCTGCTGAGCAGCGAGCCTGACGTGGGGCTTGATCCCAACACCCTGAGATCACGACCTGAGCCGAAGGCAGAGGCCTTAACCCACTGAGCCACCCAGGCACCCTAGGAAGTGGTAGTTTCACTTAGGCATTGTCTAGGACAATTTAAAACCAATTATAGTCTTCCCAATTAACGCACTATTTCCAGTGGTGATCTTTTTTTCCCCCCACAAGACTATAATTTATTTTTTTAAGGCAGGGTTATGACTTACATTTACTCTCAACTCTCTGTGCCTAGCCTAGTGCTAGAATGAAGGTACTTCTGGAAGAAATGAGGAGATTGAGAAGGTAGCCCTTTAAGAGGAAGATGTATGGAGTTTGGAGCTGCATTTGGGAACAAATACTTCCAGCAACATTGAGAAATGTGAACATGACCTTTTTAGTCCAAAGTCATACAGACACATGGTTTGGCTGGGTATTCACACATTTATGCCTGGTGGGTTGTGTGATATGAATGTTCTTTCTGCTCGGCCAAGCCCTTTTGGGGCCTGCTAGGACAGGTGGCCTGACAACAACTTTGTTTTCTTGGGTGGGGTAATTTCCTGGTGTTTCACTCAAAAGATGTCAACTTTGATTTTAGTGATTGAGGCTTATCTTGGCAATTTTTACAGTTGAGCATTCCCAACATGTTTTAAAATGGCTATCATATATAACACCCAGAGTTCTATTTGTAGTAAGATGGGCTCTCCTTGCTACAGAAGGCTAAAGACAGAGTATTTTCTCTGGGCTGTGCTGTCACTGAATCTGAAATTTTTGATTTCTTGCACTGTGTTCTGGGCAGGGAAAGACCATGCTGCCTGGGATCACCTTCTTCCAGATGAGTCACTGGTTATCTGTGAGGGGCGGGCCCGGGGATGAGTGCTTAGTAAGAACGGGGAAGGAGGGGGCCTCTAGTCTGGACTGAGATCTTCTTATCAGGTTTGAGAACTCAGTTTAGGAATGTGCCCACCATGTTCAGGTTAGTCGTGGGAATGAGGAGAGAAAGGGTGAGGGATCCACCCAGAACACGCTGTCCCACGCCCCCCCCCTCCGTGCAAGGAGGGCTGGGCAGGTGTGAGCATGTCAAGCTTCTCAGCCAATCCCAGCAGAATCCCTGAGAAACAGGCCGTGTCAGGATTCCAGCACTGGTATCGCTACGCCTTCCACAAAACAACAGCCTCAACTCTCCTGAAAAGATCTCCCTCCAGGACATTTTTCCTAAAGCAGGGCAGACTGAGAGGCGGGCAGAAGCCAACCTCAGAGGAGGAAATAGTGCGGGAGACAGAGGAATGGCCCAGTGTGTGCCTTTTACAGATGGGGCTTGCCTGGTTGGGATGCAGGCCACGTAGCACCCTCTGATTTTGAAAAGCCACTCCCTACTCATGTGGGTTCTTTTCTCTTCTGCTTTAAGTATTTTTATTCTAGATCGTGCCAGATATACATGTGTCAGTATGTATGACCATGAACCTAAAAGTTCATTTGCCTGTTTATCAATGCTCCAGGAATCCCTGCCTCCACCAAACTTAACATGCTGTAGAACTGAACCCATCTTCTCTTTCTCCCTCCAGCTGGTCTCTTAGCAGCCTCCTCAGGCCCGCCAGGGATGCTTCTGTTGTTCCCCTCTCAGACTAGAGGTTTCGCCGATGCCATTTTATTTATTCATTAGTTTATTCAATAGTCAAATATCCAAATATTTGTTGGCTTCTTCTTTGTTTTCTTTCTCATTTTTTATTAGCATTCATCACTAGCTTAAGTTCTCTTGTTTATTTAGTTGTCTTTTTTTAATCTCCTCCCCTTTGGGGCTCATTCACTGCCCTGTTCCCAGTGCCTAAAGCGTCCAGCATGAAACAAACAATACATAATTGAAAAATGAACAAACAAATCAATGTAGGGTATTTAGAATTTTGTAAGCAAGATAAATTTCAACGAATTAAGGTTTGGCTTTCTTCTGCCATCAGTTCGCTCTATGCACTGTCTGCTCCAGAAGAGATCTTTCTCGAATGCCTCTATGAGCCAGGTGCTGTTCAAGGTGCTAGGGATACTGCAAAGAACAACACAGACTAGGCGACATGCGCCCTCATCACCCACCCACCAAAGCCAAGCCGCTGGGCTGAGCTCCAGTGCCCCTCCTCCGACCCTCAGAGCCCATCTCTCCTGCCCACAGGGAACTCCTGGTGGCTGGGTGACAAGGGAGTGGGGATGGCCAAAGTTTGGGAGCCTGGTTCCCCAGCAGGTGCAGGAAGCTGGGGTGAGGGTGAGAACCCTGTCTCTAGACAGAAGGAGACAGGGGTAGGTGGCAATGGCTCGAGCTAAGAAATCCAGAGGGGAAAACATGCCAGTGGGTATCTAGAAGGCTTTTTGGTGGAACTGGAGGTGGAGAGGAACCGGGAGGTTCTGCCTCTCACTCAGAGACTGAGCAACTTGCCTGAGATCAGAGGGGAGCCCCAAACCCAAGGAGGTCTGATTCCAACCTATGCTCAAGACCTTTCTCTATTTTGGTGTTGGTGGATCCAGAGAGAGCTTTTCTCCTCCTCTCTCCCAGATCTTGTCATCCAGCCTTCAGGAAAGACCCTGTGGGCTGAGGCCCAGGAATCCCAGCTCTCAGAGGCCCTAATTTAGACCCTGCCACCTTCTCACCAAGTGAAGCTGTCTCTCCTCTGGGCTCCCATTTCTCATCTACTCTGTGCCAGGACGCTGTGACTCGCTGACATCCCTGAAAACCATCTCCTCTCCTGGGTCTCGCATGCTCCCGGGTTTGCGCCTTCTGAGCAAACCAAGGCCCTGAGCCCTGGCCTGCCTTACCTCCCAGGACCCTGCCACAGGGCTCAGACAGTGCAGTGCGGGGGGAATGCCCGAAAGTGGCCACACGCTGGGAGCCCAGTGTTGCTGTTCCATCTGCAGCACAGAGAACCACACCGGTAAGAAGCGGAAGGGGAGGCCCCGTCCAGCATCTGGTCACAAAGTCCAGGCATTCCAATGACCAGAGAGGGTTATTTCCCCTCTTGAAATCTCAGGGCCCTCACCTGCAAAGTGGAAAACATAGTAGCTGCTGTGCAAGATCACAGTGAGAAATAAGGAAAATAACAAATGGAAAGGGCTTTACTGAGTATTTAAACCCTTGGTACATGGGAGCCACCCTTCCTATTTTAGGAACAGGCCTTGTCCCACTCTAGGTGTTGGCAATGGGACGACCACTTGACCAGTGGTAGGTCTGTAATTTACTCACATTCAGGAGGCATCTCTTAAGGGTGGTGCTGGTTTGATAGACTGGGGACCTATTTCATCCCTAACCCCTAGTGGCTGCAGCACTGTTCACAAGGGCCCACTCTCTGGTCACTTGAGATGTGACAATAATCAGACTCCTAAAGGAGTTGACAGCCCGTACATTGTGGTCATCCAGTCCCGGAAGCGGATGGCAAGTAAGCATATAAAGAGGTGACAAGTAAGCATATAAAGATATGCTAAGCATCATATGTCATTAGGAAAATGCAGATTAGAACAAAGAGATACCACCACACATCTGTTGGAATGACTAAAACCGAAACACTGATAACGTCCAATGCTGGTGAGGATGTGGAGCAATAGGAACTCTCGTTCATTGCTACTGGGAATGCAAAACAGTACAGCCACCCTGGAAGACAGTTTTTACAAAGCTAACCTTCCTTTTTTTTTTTTTAAAGAGAGAGAATCTTTTTTTTTTAAGATTTTATTTACTTATTTATTTATTTATTTAACAGAGAGAGAGCGAGAGAGAGCATAAGTAGGCAGAGCAGCAGGCAGAGGGAGAGGGAGAAGCAGGCTCTCCACTGAGCAAGGAGCCCGATGCAGGGCTCGATTCCAGGACCCTGGGATCAGGACCTGAGCCGAAGGTAGACGCTTAACTGACTGAGCCACTCAGGTACCCTAAAGCTAACCGTACTCTTACCAGATGATCCTGCCGTTGTGCTCCTTGGCACTTACTGAAATGTCCATACAAAAACCTGCATGCCAATGTTCATAGCAGCCCTTTTCTTAACTGCCAAAACAAGATGTCCTTCAGTAGGCGAGTGGATAAACAAACTGTGGTACATCCAGGCAATGGAATATTACTGAGCAATAAAAAGAAACGAGCTTCAAGCCACAAAAAGACATGGATAAACCTTAAAAGCACATGCTAAGTGAAAGAAGTCAGTCTGAAAAGCTACATCTGTATGATTCCAATTGCAAGTCACGTTTGGATGTAGATTTGTGGGTCTGAAGTTTATTCAATTTGGGGGCCCTCTTTAAGAGAAAAAAGATACAGAACTACAAATACAAAATGAGGTTAAAAAGTAATATTTCTTTAGCACGTTACAGGAAATCAAAAACTCTAAGTTTGAAAAAGCTGAAAAATACCACAAACATCAAATATAATGCATAATTTGTATTGTCTACAGCATTTAAAAAATATTATTTTTTAAGACTTTTATTTATTTGATGGAGAGCACAAGCAGGGGGAGCAGCAGAGGCAGAGGGAAAAGCAGGCTCCTCACCAAGCATGGAGCCCAATGCGGAACTCGATCCCAGGACCTGGGGATCATGACCTGACCTGGACGCAGATGTTTAACTGACTGAGCCACCCAGGCACCCTGTCCACAGCATTTTTACAAAAACGTACCCCCCATATTTTCTGCTGCATACACTCTGATTACTTCTTCATATAACAGTGTTTAAAATGTTTTCCCCAGGGGCGCTTGGGTGGCTCAGTTGGTTAAGTGTCTGCCTTTGACGCAGGTCATGATCTCAGGGTCCTGGGATTGAGCCCCACATCAAGCCCGCTGGCCTGCTTAGAGCCCCACATCGGGCTCCCTGCTCAGCGAGGAGTCTGCTACTCCCTCTCCCTCTGCCCCTGCCCGCCCCCCACTTCTACATGCACACTCTCGCACTCTCTCTCTCAAATAAAAAAACAAAAATCTTAAAAAAAAAGTTTTCAACAGCAGGGTTGATCAAAATTTTTTCATTACTGATAGTTTAGAAAAATTTCTTTCAGCACCACAGCTCATTATGCTTATAACCTGTCTTGCAAATTCTTGACATTTGTCAAATTGTTGTCAAATATGAGAAAACCCATATCATACTTCTTTCATTTGAGGGGTAAGATCTGGGGATCCACTAATTAATCTTAAATATTATTTAGGTTGGTGATACTGAATGGCAAATTGATTGTTGATGTTGCCATGGAATAGCCTGAATTTTGGGTAGGGCCCTGCACCTTTGCTTCATGTCAAGTAGGTAAAACTATTGCTGGGAGCCATTCTTGTACCATGACAGTTTGCAGTGACTTAATTATACTCAGAGGTGATCAGGAGCCACATAAATATATCCTATTAAGTCCAATTGAAGTTGGATTCCCATCTCAATATTCCCTTAGTTGGGTTGCCCAAAATGTCAATGGCCACCTCTGAGCCTCTGACACGAGATGTGCAAACTCCAAGTGGGAAGAGAGCACCCTTAACCAAGTGCAGTCAAGCTGTCTTACTTTTGTCTGTTTTATTAAATATAAGACATAATTATGTGTACACTGCTGCACTATAGAGAAAAATCTGTGGTTCATAGAAAACTATTACCTACAACACATCTTCTGCATTAGCTGATTCTGATTGTATGGGACCTATTTAACAACTCTAAATTGTAAACAACTGGTAACAATGCAAGATAATTTTTATTTAAGATTTTTATTTATTTATTTATTTATTTATTTATTTATTTGAGAGAGAGAGAGAATGAGCAGGAGGGAGGAGCAGAGGGAGAGGGAGAAGCAGGCTCTCCACTGAGCAGGGAGCCTGATGTGGGGCTCCATCCCAGGATCCTGAGATCCTGACCTGAGCTGAAGGCAGACGCTTAACCGACTGAGCCACCCAGGCGCCCTGCAAGATAATTCTTATATGTTGAAATGCAAATGAATTCTGCCCAGTGGAGGGAGCTTTGTCTTCGTTTGTACATTCACTTCAATATTCCTGATCTATAAATGCATCTGCTCTTTGTTTTTTTCCTTTGAAATAGGTATAACATCTGCCTGGTTCCCTCACTATGCTTAAAATAAAATCTTTAGTATGTTTACTTTATATTTGTATGAAAGTCATATTTTTCCTTAAAAAAAAAAAAATCCTTCAATAGTAGGGTCCTCCCCAAGGCCTTCAAAGGAGCCCAGGGAAATTGCAAGTGAGAGGCCATAAAGGATGAACTTTACAGGTTTCATGGTAAATCTTCCACTGGAATTAAAAATTCAGGTATTGTGTGCAACCTGAGGAAAAAAAAGCACTGATGGACCCACTTACATAGAATGGACTGAAGAAGCAAACATTGTGTTGGAAGAAAGCCAGGAGTGGTCTGTGCCCTGGAAAGCAAAGGAATACAGATTTTGGAGAATTAAATAATGGAAAACAGTATAAAATGCCATGGGTTCAAGGAAGAACCTAGAGGTGGCAATTTAATTTGAAAATTAGGAGACCAAGGCTCTCCTTAAAAGCAATATTAGGACAAGAGTGTGGAAACAGCCACAGCATGGGGAGTGAATGGAGGTGGACAAAGTGAGTACAGTAAGCATGGCCTATTTCTTTTTTTTTTTTAAGATTTTATTTTTATTTATTTATTTGACAGAGACAGAGACATCGAGAGAGGGAACACAAGCAGGAGTGGGAGAGGGAGAAGGAGGCTCCCCTCTGAACAGGGAGCCCGATGCAGGGCTCGATCCCAGGACCCTGGGATCATGACCTGAGCCAAAAGCAGACACTTAACGACTGAGCCACCCAGGCGCCCCAGCATGGCCTCCTATTTCTAATAACTTGGCAATGAAAGGAAGGACTGAGATACCCCAATAGATAAGAGTAGACACATGGCGCTCAGTGGGATTTCCCTGGTGACATTTCATATCATCACTGACATATTCAGGTATCTAAGAACATCTAAAAAGAAGTTTTAAAGAAAGAAAAACAGCTATAATTTACAAAGAATTTACCATCATTTAGTTTCTACATGTAATAAGTAAATGTGTATAACATATAAAATAATAAATAATGAGCCCAAGTTTTGTATATACATGAACACAATACAAAATTGAATCATACTATATATATAGTATAAGAATATACTCATTACTTTGTCATACCTGGGAGAATGTTCTCGTTTAAGAGCCTTCCAGATCAGTAGCCTAAAGACTGTATAATATACTATGTTGTGAGTGTTCATAATCAGTTGATTCATTCTTTATCATTTGGCCTGGCCTTTAGATTATTAACAATTTTTCACTGTCTCGATACTGCTGCCATGACTTTCCTTTACATTAATCTTCTTTTTTAAAGATTTTATTTATTTTATTTTAGAGAGAGAGAGAGCAGGGTGGTGGGAGGTGCAGAGGGAGAGAATCTCAAGCAGGTTCCATGCTGAGCATGGAGCCTGACATGGGGCTTGATCATGCCACCCTGAGATCATGACCTGAACTGAAACCAAAAGTCTGATGCTCGACCAACTGAGCCATCCAGGTGTCTCTCCTTTACATTAATCTTTTTTTTTTTTTTTAAGATTTTATTTATCTGTTTGACAGAGAAAGAGCACAAGCAGGGGGACGGGCAGAAGGAGAGGGAGAAGCAGGCTCCCCACTGAGCAGGGAGCCAAATGTGGGACTTGATCCCAAGATCCTGGGATCATGACCTGAGCTGAAGGCAGACGCTTAACCAACTGAGCCACCCAGGCACGCTCCTTTACATTAATCTTAATGATTAGTTCTAATTCATTCCAAAAGAAAAACTATTTTGAAGTAGAATTCTTAGGTCAAACAGTACATGTTTCTGGCCTTTAATATGTATTCTCAAATTTCCCTATAAATAGGCTGACCCAGGCCTCTCACAAGTGTATGAGTGACTGTTTGCTTATATCTCCCTTATCAATGAGAATTTTCATATTTTAAGAATATTTGCCAATTTGTTTGACAGATGTTACACTATTTTAGTATGTTCGATGGAACATTTACCATAAGTTTTTCTTTCACTCTTCCCATAAGCTAAGATTTCCTTGTGCTTTCCAATTTTGGTAACCATGTTCTTACTTATTTTTTAAATTCTTTTATTTATTTTTAAATATTTTATTTATTTATTTCTTAGAGCGAATACAAGCAAGGGGAAAGGCAGGCAGAGGGAGAAGCAGGCTACCAGCTGAGCTGGGAGCTCAATGCGGAACTCGATCTCAGAACCCTGGGATCATGACCTGAGCTGAAGGCAGACGCTTAACTGACTGAGCTACCCAGGCATCCCTGTTCTTACTTATTTGGAAATTGGTTTTGTATTGGGGAAAATGATGGTCCTCGGTGATTTACACAGGAACAGAATTCATGGAGTTGTGGAGATACAACCAAACTGAACTGGATAAAGAGAGAATGGCAGGTGAGGACCACAAGACACAGACAGCTCTTCTCAAGAATTCTGCTCTAAAGGAAAGCAGAGAAACTGGCTGTAGTGGAAGTGGAACATGGGGTCAAGGAGAAGTTGTTTTTTATATATAGGAGTGACCTAGCAGAGAAGAGGAACTAAGTAGTTTCTGGCCTTAGTAAGAGCAGAGGAGGGCCATGCATTTTAACAGGACATGATGCAGTGCAAGTAGGTTGGAAGATTTGGAAAGTGAGGTGGCTCTTCTATTTCTTAGTGAATCAAGAAATGGTCAAAGCTGAAATGGGGGAAATGCTGGAATTCTGTTGTAAAAGGAGATAGGAAATGGTGTTTCAGAGAATGGAAGAATAAACTGATGGGAAAAGTCTAGTAAGACTTTTAGATAATGATTGGGGAGGGTATGTGCTATGGTGAGTGCTGTGAAATGTGTAAGCCTGATGATTCACAGACCTGTACCACTGGGGCAAATAATACATTATATGTTAATAAAAAATATCCATATATTAAAAAAAAAAAGACTGCTAGATAATGGCAAGGGCCCATATAAGATTCACGATTAGAAACTAGATGTGCAATCAATCTACACACAGCTATTTTTTTTTTCCTCCAGCCACATTAAGCTGCTCAGATTTGGGTGACAAATAAGTAGAGTTAAACTGACTAGGGTTGGGGTTCTCCAAGGTGAGAGGACTTAGGAACAGAGAGGAAAGGGAATTGATGACTGAAGTGAATTGGCATAGTGATGGGGCCACATCATCATAACTAGGTGGAAGGGAGGCAAAGAAACAAAATGGGTTGTGGGCAGCAAGAGTGGGGAACCACTCTCTCCTCCAGCCATCCAAGATCCCAAAATGAAAGAAGACTAAGGGGAAGAAGCTGGTCCCTGTCCCTGCTGTTGTGAAGAAGATGGAGGTCAAGAATGTGGTCAATCCCTTGTTTGAGAAAAAGACCAAGAATCTTAGCATTGGACAAGACATCCAGCCCAAAAGGAACTTCAACCACTTTGTCAAATGTCCCGTGACATCTGGCTGCAATGGCAAAGAGCTATTCTCTATAAAACGTTTAAAAGAGCCTCCCGTGATTAACTAGTTCCCCCAGGTCTTGGACCACCAAACAGCTACTCAACTGCTTAAGCTGGCCGAAATACAGACCATAGACAAGCAAGAGAAGAAGCAGAAATTGTTGGCCCAGGCCGGAAAGAAAGCTACTGGCAAAGGGGATGTCCCCACTAAGAGGTCGCCTATCTTAGCCTGTGTAAGCCTATGTAAGTTCCCTTGAGTGCAAAGAGAAAATTGGCTGGTGTCCCCTATCCTCACCTGATTGGAAGGAAGAATTGCTAGGATTAACCTTGGAAGCGTAGAGGAGAAAGTGGCGTTGAATTGGTCTTTGAATGAAGAACTGAAGTCAACTGGGAAGGAAAGCAAGAGGGCATCTATGGCAGAAGGAACAGTGTGAATCAGGCTGGCTCTTACCTAGTTCTCAGCCTCCTATTATTTATTCACAGCGCTGAGGCCTGATAGAGCACAAAGGTGAGACCTGTAGATGTTCCCGTTGCTCTCGCCCCAGATGAACCCCTAAGACTTGCCTTCTTTTCTTGGCCTTCACTGGCCACAAGGCAGGGACCCCTAGACACGTCACCCCAACGTCGCTCCCGCAGCTGTCTGGGCGGGACTTAGAAGGACATGCGCCCTGGAGGTGCGACTTTAGAACTCCTTTGACTCTGATTGGCTGTGAGACTCGCGCCTCCAGGCCAGCCACTCAGAGGCGGCCATCAGTTCTCCCTTGCCTCTGATTGGCTGTGCTAAGCACGTGCTCACATGCGCGGCTAGTTCCGACCTGAGAGCTGCGGCAACCGTTAACCGCCCACCGTCACCATGTTCCTTTTCAGGCTCGTTGGGTACTGACAGGTAACTGGGTTGGGGAGCGGTGGGCCACCAGTCTCGAGGATGTGGGGAAGGGGAGGCCGTGGGCTCCGGGCAGCTGCTCTCACCTGCCTTGGAGCACTGGAAGGCGGGAGAGCAGTCCTGCTGAAGGACAACTGTCCTGTGACCTGACCTCATTCCCACCATCCCCAAATCTGCCTCAGGGCATAGAAATCCCCGAGCTGGGGACCCTGAGCAGTTTACCCGCCTCAGTGAGTCTCTAACTGTAGCTGGGGGCGGGCTGAGGGGTGCGGATGGGGCTGTTGGAGCCCAGATCTTGCCTCTTGCCTGGCTTCTGAGGTTTACAGAGGGCCGGGGAGGATTAAGATCAGTAATCAGCCGTTGATCCCCTTTGCAGTTATTGGATTTGCCCTTTGAGGAACATTTGGAACATTTGGCCTTTTTTTTTTTTAAGATTTTATTTGTCAGAGAGAGAGAGAGAGACAGAGCACAAGTGGGGGAGCGGCAGGCAGAGGGAGAAGCAGGGTCCCCGCTGAGCCGGGAGCCCGATGCTGATGCGGGGCTCAATGTGGGGCTCAATGCAGGGTTCCATCCCAGGATCCTGGGATCATGACCTGAGCCCAAGTCAGACACTTAACCGACTGAGCCACCCAGGTGTCCCATTTTGGCCTCTTCTTGAGTTCACGTGATGCATTTGTTCATAATTAGAAAATAATGCGTATTTGGTTCTAAAGAGTTTGAGAAAATTGTGTGTTAGCCTATGTAAGTTCCCGTGAGTGCAAAGAGAAAATTGGCTGGTGTCTCCTATCCTCACCTGATTGGAGGGAAGAATTGCTAGGATTAACCTCTAAGAAGGAGCTGTAGCAGCATTCTTGGAAGAAAAGGAAGAATGACTTTTGAGGTAGAAGAAAACCATCAGGAACTCAAAAGATACCACAGAAATGGGAGTTGTACCTCATAGAATGTTTCCAAGGGCTACCTGTGAGATTACACCTGATAGCCACTAACCTTGTCTTAGTCTCTGTAATTTTGTCATTTCGAGCATGTTATAAAAATGGAATCTTATAGTTTGTAACCTTTTGAGACCCACGTTTTCTTTTTCTTTCTTTCTTTTTTTTTTTTTTAAGATTTTATTTGTCAGAGAGAGCGAGAGCACAAGCACGGGGAGGAGTAGGCAGAGGGAGACAGGCTCCCCACTGAGCAGGGAGCCGGATGTGGGTCTGGAACCCAGGACCCTGGGATCGTGACCTGAGCAGAAGGCAGACGCTTAACCAACTGAGCCACCCAGGCGTCCCTAGACCTGTGTTCTTCATTTGGCTTAATTGCTTTGCATGTATGGATACTTGTTTCCAGGAGAGGTTGGGGTTCTTTGTGGACCCATGGTATATCCTGAAGGGATACAGGCTGACTCTTCTTAGCCAGATCTGAGGGGAAGAAAAGCTAGCTTAGAGCTCAGGCACTGAGTGTTACTCTAGACTCCATCACTTACCAGCTTTATGATGTTGGCATGGCTGCTAATCTCTGCGTATCTCAGGCTCCCTATCAACCTATGAACGATGATGAAACAACCTACCTCATGAGTTACTGTGAGAATTGAAACAGACGGTAGATATATGCTCACTAGAGTGTTTATCATGAAGTAAACAATAGTTCATCCGGTAGGATTCTGTTTTTATCCATGTTATTCATCTCAGTATGAGAACAAATTGATGAGATTATGACTTTTCATATTTGAAAAGGATACTGATGGCCAGCAATAACTTCAGCCTCTCAATTACCATTATCGTGTTCTACCACACTAAACTTTTTACGATCTTCCAACAAGATGTCCGTCCTCGGGGGCACCTGGGTGTCTCTGTCGGTTCAGCGTCTGCCTTCGGCTCAGGTTGTGATGTCCAGGTCCTGGGATTGAGCCCCACGTCCAGCTCCCTGCTCACTGGGGAGTCTGCTTCTCCCTCTCCCTCTGTCCCTCACCCTGCTTGTGCTCTCTCTCTCTCTCAAATGAATAAATAAAATCTTAAAAAAGAAATGATGTCTCTTCTTTCTCCACTCCTTGCCTCTGGCCCTATGGTTTTCTTTACTTTGGGAAATAGTCTTTAGCTCATGCATTCTTCATCTGGCCAATATAGCTAGCAAATATTGACTTTCTCAGAAGACTTCGTTCATTCCAACAAACAGCTACTTTTCCACTGTAGAACAAAATTCTATCCAACTCTTTTTCAAATACTGTATTATCATATCTTTATCTCTCCCCACTAATCTATGATCCTTTATCCTGAGATAATTAATATTCATCTTTAAATCCCCATTGTCCAGCACACTGCCAATCGTATAGGAGATGCTCAGTATAAGCTGTTGAATCAGTGAATGAAAATTAATTCTTATGTAGGAGAATTGGTCACACCTTGAATTTCTAGGAAAAGATTTATATTTGAAAGTATATGCACCTTTTAAATTGGCAAATTGCCTTATAGCAATATCATAATTTCTTTGTGGCTCTGTGATATTCCATCAAGTTATTATAGTTTAATTATATAGTACGATCACTTTGTAGAACTTTATGGTATGTTTTGTTTCATTACATACGTAAACATTTTCATTTATTACTATATAATCTTCAGAAACATACTTTTTAAAAAAGATTTTTTATTTTTAAGTAATCCTTTTACACTCAACATGGGGTTTGAACTTATAACCCTGAGATCAAGAGTGGTGTGCTCTACCAATGGAACCAGCCAGGTGCCTTAGAAACATGATTTTGATAACTGTAGTTGTTCCTCAGTTTAAGTGTTTCACTATTGTTGGGATTTCATTTCTCTGTTTTGGCATTCTGTATTCATCTGTACATAAAGTCGTTTCTGTCTTTGGATTGTTTTCTTTTCCTTTCCCTTTTTTTTTTTAGAATTTTTATTTTTTAGAGAGAGATAGTTAGCATGTGCGCAAGAGAGCATGAGAGGGGCCAGGGAGGGGCAAAGGGGGGGCAGAGGGAGAGAGAGAAGCAGGTTCCCCACTGAGCAGGGAGCCCAATGAGGACCTGATCCCAGGACCCTGAGATCATGACCTGAGCTGAAGGTGGAAGCTTAACTAGCTAAGCCACCCAGGCACCTTTTTTTTTTTTTTTTTTTTGGTTAAAAATTTATTTTAGAGAGAGTGTGACCAGGGCGTGGGGGTGGAGGAAGGGTAGAAGGAGAGGAGAGAGAGTATTCTCAAGCAAAATCTTTGCTGACTGAGGAGCCGGTCACAGGGCTCAATCTCCTGAGCCAGAGATCATGACTTGAGCTGAAATCAAGAGTTGATACTTAACCGTCTGAGCCACCCAGGGGCCCCTGGATTGTTTTCTAAGAAAAGATAACTGGAAATGGCATTACTGGATCATTTTAGGACATTTGATACATAGCATTAGCATGATTTTATTACCATTTAAACTGTGGTGAAAATGATAGGCTAAAATGGTATCTCAAATCACTTTTTACATTTTCCATTGGATGTAATATTGAAATTATTCCATCATGATTTATTACTAATTGCATTTCCTTTCCCTGTGAGTTACCTTTTTTCATTTTGTCCAATATTGAAGTCTTAGTGTTTTTCTTATACTTTTATATATAAAACACTTATATTGTAAAGATAGGCACTCAACATACAATTTCGAGATTCTATATATATGATGCTGTTCTGTGTATTGAATGTATAGTATTTAACAATCAGGCAAAATTTTTTGCACTCTTTTAGCTAATATTGAAAAGTATGGGAAAATAAGAAAATGGAATATTTAGTATTTTAAATATTAAGAAATGTGAAGAAGAAAAACGCAGAGTGGAGATTGAGAGAACATATAAGGGGGTTGAAATTTTCATTTGGATAACAATAGGAAAGTAATTTTTTGGTAAAAACTTGAAGGGAATGAGACAGTTTACTGCACATATCTGAAAGACAAGTATTTGAAGCAGGAAACACCAAATGCGAAAGACCTGAGGTAGCAACATGCTTGGCATCTTTGAAATAAAGGTAGACTGGAGAGAAAGGGGAGATAGTGGGAAATGAAGTTAGAATAGTAAGGGTAGATCATGTAGTCATAATAGGGGTGCTGACTTTTGTGTATATTTAACAGTTTCATTTAGATATAATTCACATACTACTAAATTCCCCTTTTTAGGGGCGCCTGGGTGGCTCAGTGGGTTAAAGCCTCTGCTTTTGACTCAGGTCATGATCTCGGGGTCTGAGGATCAAGCCCCCCATCGAGCTTTCTGCTCAGCAGGGAGCCTGCTTCCCCCTCTCTCTCTGCCTGCCTCTGCCTACTTGTGATCTCTCTCTCTGTAAAATAAATAAAATCTTAAAAAAAAATAAATTCCCCTTTTGAAAATGTATAATTCTGTGGTTTCTTGTATATTCAAAGAGTTGTGCAATGATTATCACAATTTTATTTATTTTTTAGTTTTAGGAGTAGAACTTAGTGATTCAACACTTAAATACAGCACCCAGTGCTCCTCACTACAAGTGCCCTCTTTAATACCCATCACCCATTTAACCCATCCCTCCCCCCATTATTACAATTTTAGAAACATTTTCATCATCCCCAGAAAAAACCTCATACCCATTAGCAGTCACTCGCCAATCTCTTACCCTTTTCTGCCTCAAACCTACATAACCATCTTTCTGCCTTTATATAGATTTGCCTATTCTGGGCATATATAAATGGAATAATATCTGTTTTTTTGTGACTGGCTTTTTTCACTTGCCCATAACGTTTTAAAGGCTCATCCATGATGTAACATGTACTAGTACGTTATTCCTTCTTATAGTTGAATATTATTCCATGGTATGGACATACTACATTTTAATCTATTCATTCATTTGATGAGCATTTAAATTGTTGACCTCTTTTTGGCTACTATGAATAATGTTTCTATGAACCTTTGTGTGCAAGTTTTTATATAGATATATGCTTTTATTTCTCTTGGGTGTATACCTAGGAGTGGAATTGCTGGGTCATATGGTAACTCTTTTTATTCATTTTTTAATATATATATATATATATATATTTTTTTTTTAAAGATTTTATTTATGTATTTGACAGAGAGAGAGACAGTGAGAGAGGGAACACAAGCAGGGGAAGTGGGAGAGGGTGAAGCAGGCTTCCTGCTGAGCAGGGAGCCCGATGCAGGGCTTGATCCCAGGACCCTGAGATCACCACCTGAGCCGAAGGCAGCCGCTTAATGACTGAGCCACCCAGGCGCCCCTGGTAATTCTTTTTAATTGGAGAATTGCCAAACTGTTTTCCAGAGTGGCTGCACCATTTTTCATTCCCACTAGTAATATATGAGGGTTCCAATATCGTCAATCCTTGCCAACACTTCTTACTATTTGTTTTTTTGTTTACAACCATCCTAGAGGATGAGAAGTTGTAAATCGTTGGAGGTTTTTATTTACATTTCTGTAACGGCTAATGATGTTGAACATCTTTTCATCTACTTATTAGCTATTTGTATCTCTTCTTTGGAGAAATGTGTATTAGCTCCTTTCCCTATACTATATTTGGTTATTTGTCTTCTTACTGAGTCATAAGCATTTTTATATTTTCTGGATACAAGTCCCATATCAGATATATGAATTACAAATATTTTTTTCCCATTCTGTGGCTTCTCTTTTTACTTTTGTGGTAGTACCCTTTATTATTTATTTATTAAAGATTTTATTTATTTATTTGGCAGAGAGAGAGAGATCACAAGTAGGCAGAGGCCTGCAGAGAGAGAGGGGGAAGCAGGCTCCCTGCTGAGCAGAGAGCCCCATGCAGGGCTCGATCCCAGGACCCTGAGATCATGACTTGAGCCAAAGGCAGAGGCTTTAACCCACTGAGCCACCCAGGCACCCCGATAGTGCCCTTTTTAAAAAGAAATTTTAATCTTTACACCCAATGTGGGGCTTTAACTCATGACACCAAGAATAAGAATTGCATGCTTCTCCAATTGAGCCAGCCAGGCGTCTCTCACTATATACTTTTTAGAGAAAAAAAAGTTAAAATTATTTAACTTAGTATTATAAAAATATGGGACACTTTGAAAGAATGTTGGAGCCTGTTAGGGATCCTAGAACCACACTTTGGGAACCACTGTATTATACATATACACACACAAATTTTTGACCCTATTCAGTATCAGTATTTAGTTTTCATATATAACTTTGAGTTTATTTTATTTATTTATTTAGTTTCAGAAGTAGAATTTAGTGATTCATCAGTTGTGTATTTCACCCAGTGCTCATTACATCAAGTGCCCTCATTTTTAGAGAGAGAGAGAGCACATGTGTGCACACACAAGCGTGGTAGAGGGAGAGAGAGAATGTTAAGCAGGCTCCATGCCCAACACAGAGCCTGACGAGGGGCTCAGTGTTCATGATCCTGAGATGGTGACCTGAGCTGAAAGCAAGAGTTGGATGCTTAACTGACTGAGCCCCCCAGGCATCCCAACTTTTAGTTTATTTTAGATGAGTACATTATATATGTTTTTAACTTTTAAATTCTGAATTCTGTGATAACAAGGCTATACATGCATGTAATCAATCAGGCTATGGCTCTTAAAATAACCGCCAAAATGAAGCATTACATTTTAGCTTGGGGACAAGAACAGTAATAAACATCTGCCCTATGATGTAACATCTTTATCATGAAACTACTTATGTGAATTTTTCTAGGTTAGGTTACAGTAAGATTTTCTCCCCAAATATTCCAAGCTCTATCTAATAAACTATGACTGCTAAACCATAAGGTGCTTGGGAAAGTTATTGTTGGTGATCATATATAAGAATTCTGAAACTTGGCTCTCAATTTCATGAGAAGGAATATATTTTCATATATAAATTGTCCACACATCTAAGAATGATGATATTCTTTGGATCCTCCAAATTCATTTTGAACTTCTGAATCTAAATGTTCGATATAAAATAAGATTGAACTAAAAACTGCTTACATTACTTCATAGCACACAACCCATGAGAGGTCCTAGTATGCAGATGAGGATGTGACAGTGAGTTTGGAGTGACAGTCAATTCTGGAGGCAATAGAAGTGCCAAACAGAAACTCTTAGAGAAGCTGAAAGAAGCTAAAGCATTTTAAAACATATTAAATGGGTGAGTTTTAATAGTATAATTCTAATATGGTTATTCTCGTATTTGCAAAACTTAGTTGATTAGCAGATTTGCCCATGAATAAATGATGTTACACTCAAAGTGGAAAACGTATTTCTTTGTTTCATGATTCTATTTTTAAATTCTTTTTTAGAGAAAGAGAGAGAGGCAGGGGAGGGGCAGAAGGAGAGGGAGAGAGAAAATCCCAAGCAGGCTCCACGCCCAGCGCTGAGCCTGACGCAGGGCTTGATTTCACAACCCTGAGATCATGACCTGAGCCGAAATCAAGAGTTGGATACTTAACTGACTGAACCACTCTGGCGCCCCTGTTTCATGATTCTAAAATCAGTTTTGTATGTTAAAATATGCTTAATGTAGCTTGAGTGACACTTTTGACTAACTCAGTTACATGCAGGAGTGATCCTTTTCCAGCACTCAGTAACGGATTACAACATCTCTTCATTTTCCCCTTAAATAAACGAAGATATTCAAATACATCTTAGAACTGCTAACACTGTGTGCTTGTCTCATAAGGTAAAATGAGCCCAGTTTCAAAAAACATATGAAGGAGCAGGATTTTTATGATTGAGACTACTGTTGTACCATGGATAACTCTTACTACATTTGCTAATTAGTAGTTCAGCCATTGTGTAGGGGTGAGTATTGCTCATGTAATAATTTTTGTACCCAAAAGTATATGTATACAGGCATACAAGCACATAAGCTAACACACACACACACACACACACTTTTGCTTGATAATATCTTCACTATCCTTTTGTGTTATTATATAAAGTTAAATATTTTCAGGAAAGGGCAAAAGTTAATATTTTCTACATAACTTCTTTTTGAAGATCTTTTTTTTTAATAATCTCTACACCCAATATGGGGCTCGAATTTACACCCCAAGATCAAGAGTCATGTGCTCTACCAACCAAGCCAGCCAGGTACCCCTGTACATTCTGTTTTAAAGTACCTTTGATAACGTATGAAAAATGTTTTTTGATTAAAAATGTATTTTGTTTTATATTAGATATCACTTCTTATCGTGGAATGTCCTCAACTATCATGGCACGAGAGAACCACGGTGGCCATGTGGGTGTAAGGTAAATGCTCAGCCATTCCTATTCCATCTCCCTCTCCACA
>CM052898.1:53451838-53561472 GCA_028534135.1 Potos flavus | reverse complement strand
AATAAAAGTTGGGTATTCGTCCTTTCTGATGGAGGCATAATATTCCATTGAATATATGGTCCATATCTTCTTGATCCATTCATCTGTTGAAGGGCATCTTGGCTCTTTCCACAGTTTGGCAATTATGGCCATTGCTGCTATGAACATTGGGGTACATGTGGCCCTTCTTTGTACTGCATAAAGATGGCATTTTAAATCAAGCAGGGGATACAATAAATTTCTTATTTAAGGAGTGAGCCAAATGGACTGTCATCTGAGGAAAAAAATTAAGCTCGATTCTTACATCACGCCATACATGGTTAAACCTCAAAAAGATATTTAAATGTAAAAGTTGGAACAATAAAACTTTTAATAGGAAAAACAGGAGAATTTCCTCATAATTTTGGCATGGGCAACGGCTTTCTCAAATTCAGAATCCTTACAGAAAAGATTAATAAATTCAACTATGTGAATGTAAAAATATGCATAACACAAACATCACCAGAAGAGAAATCAGAAGACAAACAACAAACTGGGCAAAATGCTTATATGCAATTGAACTTTTTCTCTAATAACTAAGTGGCACATGCATGTTTATGCCATTATTCTCAGTACTTTTCTATATGGTTTGAATACTTAATAATAAAAGATTAATTAGTTACTGTGGAATGTGATGCTATTAAAACAAATGCTTTCCAGCTAGAGGCCTACTATCATGCAGAAATGTCCATGAGGTATTAACGGCATTTCGTTTTATTTTATTTTATTTCTTAGACTGAGTTACTTTTATTAATAGACACACTGTGTTATTGAAAGGTGACTTCATGTGGTTTTCCCCTTAAAAACAGTACTTGCAGGTACAAAGACACTGAGATGTCTATAGCCTTCAGATGTTTACTTGAAAAGTTTGATATTGGTTTTCCTTATCTAGCTGAGGATCCACAAATTCTCCGTAATCAAACTGACATCTTTGCTAGATGACTAACAAAATTTTTAACAAATTTTTTAAAAAGACTTTATTCATTTATTTATTTGACAGAGAAAGAGAGATAATGTGAGCCAGGGAAGGAGCAGAGGGAGAGGGACAGATTCCTCACTGGGCACAGAGCCCGAGGCGGGTCTTGACCCTAGGACCCCGAGATCATGATCTGAGCTGAAATCAAGAGTTGGATGCTTAACTGACTGAGCCACTCAGGCGCCCCAACTAACAAAATTTTTAGTAATCTTGCCAGAATCTCCCCAAGGAAGAGACACAGGAACGGTCTGGAATAGGTGATTACAGTTTACAGTGATCCAGTAAAGTCTGTCTGGTAAAGTGTGATTCTTGACACAAGGGACCCTTAAAGGTGGGATGTCCAGAAGAACTTGTATTCTTGGGGTGCCTGGGTGGCTCATTTAGTTAAGAGTGCAACTCTTGATTTTGGCTCAGGTCTTGATCTCAGGGTCATTGGGTTCCACACAGAGCCTGCTTAAAACAAAACAAAACAAAACTCATTAGGGGTGCGTGGCTGACTCAGTCTTTTGAGCATGTGACTCTTGATCTCGGGAGTCATGAGTTTAAGGCCCATATTGGGCATGGAGCCTACTAAAAAGAAAAAAGAAGAGCTTGTATTCTCTTGATAAGTTTTTGTGTTATCAGATATAGATCTTTCACTCCTATTACTGTTCCCTACTGAATCTTGAGAGAACTGAAATTTTGGAATGATAGAAGAAAGACCGTATTCATCTTGATACTTCTTATGAGATTTGTAATGATGTCTCACATGGTAGAATTTAGTCTGTTTTGCACAGCATCTGCAGCTACCAGAAAACTTCCTCACAATAATTTCAAGGTCTAAGGCTCCCTCAGGACACACTCTCTCTCTCTTCTAGTCACACTTCCACGACAGAGGGGACAATGTACTCCACTTTCTTTCATTGCAGTTAGGCCGGGTCTTCATGGGCGTTTTGAGCACTTCTTGACAGGGCAGTAGACATCATCTTCGGTGTGGGACGTGGCCATGGAGAGCTCCTAGGTCATGGCAGTGGGGGCATTGGGGAATCAAGGCGATGGTGGCATCAGACTCTCTATGAGAACTATTAACAGCATTTTAAAACCTGGAAGGATAAACCTCAAACTTAACCTCCAAAAATGTTAGTCACTAAAAAAGTTTTCTGGATTTACCAAACTATTACTTACGTTAGCCATTTCATAGAAGGAAGAATTATGCTTTATACTTTCCAGGCTTTTTTCTTCCTTCCTTCCTTTCTTTTTTTTTTAAAGATGTTATTTATTTATTTATTTGACAGAGAGACACAGTGAGGAGGGAACACAAAGCAGGGGGAGTGGCAGAGGAAGAAGCAGTCTCCCTGCTGAGCAAGGAGCCCAATGCAGGACTTGATCCTAGGACCCTGGGATCAAGACCTGAGCTGAAGGCAGACGCTTAATGACTGAGTCACCCAGGCACCCCTGGGGTTCTTTATTTCTTTAAACAAACATGGATTACTTTCATACTCTGCCAAACAATTGAAATATTTCCATTTTAGAAAAGAAAAAAAAAAAGGAGATCTTCATGATTATGGAAAGCTGACTAACTAACCACAGAGAGATAGTCTAAAAAGGGGAGTTCACAGGTGAGGGGAGCAGGTGGATGCTTATCCTGATCTGACGCCTGCCTACAGAGATGTCAGTGCGTTGAAGAAGATGGTGACGTCAGTCCCGTTGAAGAAGATGCTGACGTCAGTCAGATGGGTAGCAGAGTTCATGGTGTGAGATGTGTACAAGATAGCATTAGGACCCTGCAGAAGGTTTGCCTTTTTGGATCGCACAGGAGAGAAACAAGACTATAATTGGAGCCCAGCTAGGCAGGAAAAAATCTCCATCATCGTGCATTGTACAGCCTCCTCTCCATGGTTGTCTTGGTTAGAGGAATTCCTCGTAATTTTGATGATATCATCATGAAAACATCACATGTAAACAAAGTGAATGGTGGTTCAGGTGATGCATTTTGTGGTCCAGCTGGGCTCCTCTTGAGGGAATAACTGAGGAGGAGTTAGAGGAGGGTTGTGCTGTGGACAAAGAGGGAGCTTATGAGGGAACGGGTTTGAACTGTGCCTTGAAAACTTCTTGTGGGTCACAGAATTGCTGAGTTATTCACTGGGAAGACTTCTAATGAAGGTGCAGCAAAAGTTTACAGTTGGGGGGGTCTTCCTGTCATCTGAAACATGTAATAAATTTAAAAGGTGGTTCTGTACAGATTGACAGTTCTTTGTAAAGTTGAACGTATACCTACTCTGTGATCCAGGGATTCTAGACCCAAGTATTTACTCAAGTGAAATGAAGACCTTAGTCTATTAAAAGACTTATTCAAGAATGTTCATAACATCATACTTAATGGTGAAAGTCTGAGTGCCTTTACCTTCATAAGATCAGGAACAAGACAAGTACGTCTGCTCTTGTCCCTTCCATCCATATTGTATGGGAGGTTCTTGGTAGGAAAAAAAGGCAAGAAAAGGAAATAAAATGCATCCAGATGGGAAAGGAAGAACTAAAACTATATCTATATAAGATGACATAATCTAAGAAATCCATAAAAAAGTATTAGAACAGATAAGTTCAGCAAATTATAGGATACAACATCAATATACAAAAATCAATTCCATTTCTATGTACTGGCGATCAAACATGAAATCAGAAAACAATTCCATGTACCAGAACCTAGATAAATTTAACCAAAAAAAAGAGTGCGATATTGAAAGCGAGAGGAGCCCTAAATCGATAAAAGGACATTCCATGCTCACTAATTAGAAGATTTGGTATTTTAAAGATCTTTAAAAAATGTCAATACTGAGGGCGGTGGAAAGGATAGGGTGGCTGGGTGATGGACATTGAGGAGGGTATGTGCTATGGTGAGTGCTGTGAATTGTGTAAGACTAATGAGTCACAGACCTGTACCCCTGAAACAAATGATACATTATATGTTAATTAAGAACTTTTTATAAATAAAAATTGAGTTAAAAAAAAGATTTCTAGATTCAATAAAATCCCTATCACAACCTCAGCTGGCTTTTAAAATTTTGGGGGGGTAGAAATTGACAAGCTGATTCTATATAGCAATGAAGGGGATCCAGAAAAGCTAAAACAACTTTGAAAGGAAATAAAGTTGGAGCTCTCACACTTCCTGGTTTCAAAATTTATTACCAAGCTACTGCGATTAAAACAATGTGGTACAGCATAAGGATAGACATATAGATCAAGGGATTAGAGTTGAGAGTTGAGAAATAAACCATCATGTTTATGGTCCACTGATTGTTTGACATGGGTGTCAAGATAATTCAATGGGGGGGGAAGAATGGTTTCTTTCAAAACTGATGTTAAAACAGCTGGATATCCACATGCAAAAGAATGACGTTGAACCACTACCCACTCCATACACAAAAAATTAAAATAGATCCCAGATCTAAATGTAAGAGCTAAAATTGTAAAGTTCTCAGAAGAAAACATAGTTATAAATCTTTATGACCTTGGGTCAGGCAAATTTATAGAGACAAAAAGTCGATCAGTGGTTACCTAGGGCTAGGAGAAGAGGGAGATGGGGAATGAGCACTAATGGGTATAGGTTTCTTTTTGGGGTGATGAAAAACTTCAAAATGTAGATTATAGTGATGGGTGCATAACTCTGTGAATATACTAAACATCATTGAATTGCGCATTTTCAATGAGTAAATTTTGTGGTATGTGAATTATATATCAATAAAAATATTTAATAAAAGAATGTGTATAATAGCTTTATTCATAATAGCCAAACACTGGAAATAATCCAACTGTCCATTAGCAAGAGAATGGATAAACAGGCATAGTATATTCATGCAATGGTATATTACTCAGTAATGTAAATCAAGGAGTAAGTCATTTAAAACATTGATATATATGCCTCGGAAACATTACGTTGAGCAAAAGAAGCCAGACACAAAAAGGCACATATGTGATTCTACATATATGAAGCTTTGGAACAGGCAAAACTAATCTATAGAGACAAAAATTACAACGGTTGCCTTTGTGTGGTAGAGTATTAGCTGTGGAAGAGTACAGAGCAGTAAATGGTGATGAAGATTTCCTATATCTTATTGAGTGTGGGTGACCTGGGGAGATACATTTATCAAAATTTATTGCACTATACACTTAACAATATGCATATATTATGGCATGCAAATTATACACCAATAAAAAAATATTGCAGAAAAATTCTGGGATTAAATATCTCAGAGGACCAGAACTGGGAAATGAAAGCAAAGTGGTGAGCCAAGCTGAGACCTCAAGTCGGCTGGGTCCTGGGTCCTGAGGCTGTCAGTAGCTGCCAGGAGTTCTGATCCTGCGGGATAACTCTGCTTCATGGGATATGGGGGGGGAGCGTTTGAAGCCAGAGGCTAGATCAGGGCAGGGCTATCTCGCCTCTGAAAGAAGAGGGAAGAACTGCTGGTTGACAGCTGTAGGGCTCGTAGGCTGGAGGATAAACACAAACTCACAGCTAAGATTTGAGCTAAGCCCCAAGCACAGGGCTCAGGGGTCAGATCTGTGATACCCCCAGAACTGTAGAGATTGAGATTCAAACATAAGACCTGGGTGTGGACTGTGACTCTAACCCGCTAACTGGAAGGAGTCATAAGTTGAATTCTCTAGAAGTAGAGTCTGAGACAGGGATTCCGGGGCAAGCAATTTCCTGGGGACTGCTCTCTGGAGAGGGGAGGAAGCATGTCGGTAGGAAAGGGGAAGAAGGTAAGCAAGGATTCCGTGTTAGGGTTCTCCAGAGAAACAGAACCAATAGGAGGTTATCTATCTTTCTATCTACCTATCTATCCATCCATCCATCCATCCATCATCTTTTCTAAGGAATTGGTTCACGTGCTTATGGAGGTGGAGGAGACGCAAGGTCTGCAGGGTGAGTTTGCAAGCTGGAGACCAGAAATGATGGTATAGTTCCAGGCTGAAGGCCCGCAGGCTTGAAATCCAAGAAGAGCCAGTGTTTCAGTTTGAGTTCAAAGGCAGGAAAACCCAATGTCTTAGTTTGAAGGCACTCAGGCAGAAGGAATTTTGCTCTTTTACTCCTGGGAGGGTCAACCTTTTTGTTCTATTCAGCTCTCCAACTGATGGGATGAGGCTCACCCGTATTAGGGAGAGCAATCTGTTTTCTCAACTTAAAGATTCAAATGTTAATCTCATCCAGAAACATTCACCAGAATCATGTTTGACCAGATGTTTGGACACTCCATGGCCTAGTCGAGTTGACACATAAAATGAACCATCGTGGGGCGCCTGCATGGCTCAGTGGGTTGATCCTGTGCCTTCAGCTCAGGTCATGATCTCAGGGTCCTGGGATCAAGCCCCGCATCAGGCTCTCTGCTTAGCAGGGAGCCTGCTTCCCCTCTCTCTCTGCCTGCCTCTCTGCCTACTTGTGCTCTCTCTCTCTCTCTCTGTGTCAAATAAATAAATAAAATCTTTAAAAAAATAAAATAAAATAAAATGAACCATCACAAGCTCCCTGCATGGGCTTGCCCCCACAGGGCCTCTTAGGCATGAATTGTACCACAGAATTAATCCCACTTTGAGGCAAAGGGGCTGGTGTTTTTTTTTTAAGATTTTATTAATTTACTTGAGAGAGAGAACATGAGCAGGGGGGGTGGAGCAGAGGAAGAGGGAGAAGCAGACTCCCCACTGAGCTGGGAGCCCAATGTGGGGCTGGATCCCAGGACCCTGAGATCATGGCCTGAGCTGAAGTCAGTCACTTAACCGACTGAGCCATCCAGGCACCCTTGGTCTGGTCTTTTGTGTCCCCATGTCAGTGAGGCATCTTCCTAATTAAGCCCAGAGTAGTTCTCCAGGGAAGGGAGCATCCAACACTCACAGCAGATAAAGGAGGGACGCACCAGCTGGCAAAGGCTTCTGGGTAGGGCACCAGCAACATCCTATACAGAAGCAACCTCAAAATTCCTATATAGGGATGGAGGAGCACAGAGAGAGAGAGTGACAGACAGACAGAAACAAATCTTTATGACAAACTAACAGAAAATTTCCCAGTGAAATTTCCAGCAAAACCAAATTCCATAGTCCAAGGGAAAAAATATAATTATAAAAAATATAATTATAAAATATAATTATAAAACAAGGAACAAGATCAATAATCAAAACAAGAGCTCACTTGAGATGAACTCAGTATAATAGTGTAGAAAATACTTTCATTTTTTATTTTTTTAAAGATCTTATTTATTTATTTGACAGAGAGAGAGAGAGATCACAAGTAGGCAGAGAGGCAGGCAGAGAGAGAGGGGGAAGCAGGCTCCCTGCTGAGCAGAGAGCCTGATGCGGGGCTCGATCCCAGGACCCTGAGATCATGACCTGAGCCGAAGGCAGAGGATCAACCCACTGAGCCACCCAGGCACCCCTGTAAAAAATACTTTTAAATAAATATGCTGATCTATTTTTGAGGAAGAAATAACACCCACTAAAATAACAAAAGATTCTAAAACATTTACTGACACCAGGAAGGGCTGATCCTACCAGAGGTGTTAAACGAGATACTCATGGGTGTCAACAGTAAACTTCCTTCTAGAACTGAACTCACTTCTATTTTGAGACCCCAGTTCTTCCAGAGGCAAAGACATAATCTCAGTCAATTCAGTGTCTTGCCTACTCCCCCTCTCCTCAGTACCGTGTGGTGTTACAATTTTGGGAAAGGGACTCTGGTCTTCGTTATCTGTTGACGTCAGAACCTGCTGAGATGCCCCTCAGCTTGTCTGGGCCTCAAGCATCCATCCAAGAAGTGACTCACTGAGTTGACTGGCCCTCGCATCCAGAACTTATCAGATCCTTTGGCACTCCTCTTGTGACACGGGAGACACTCCATTTTCTCCTGTGTTCCTCTGTGGCTTCAGGAGGCTTAGTGAGGCTGTCTAGACCTTTGCTACTTCATGCTGCTCTAGCTGCCATGGGAGACCATCCTACTGCTCTCCACTCCGGGTCTGGCTCCTGCAAACCCTTGGAGGCTGCCTTGGCCCCTGTGTAGACACCCACACTATACTGTCTCCCCACCTGCACCGTGAGGGAGACCTCAGGGATCTTGCTTCTTCCTCAAGCTTGGCCTTGGGAACGATGGCTCAAAAACCCCATTTGCTGAGATATCAAAACCTTGGTGGGAATGCTAGTACGCTGCCTAAGCCCAAGGGCTTGGTCGTGGGAGGTAGCCGTTCTAGAACTCTTCTCAGGACTCAGGGATGCTCACACAATCTGCCTGTTTTGCTTTCCTTCTGACTCCTCTCCTCTCTTTCAGCATGTCGAAGGCTCTTGCCTCTGGGGCCTCTTCCAAAGAAGTTGAACCTGGCTGGCAGAGGTGAGCATGTGTCATTTCAGGAAAACAGACAGGACATGTTTATGTTAAAAACTATTAGTAATTCAGAGGTGGGGGACGCCAGGGTGGCTCAGTTGGTTGAGCATCTGTCTTCAGCTCATGTCTTGATCCCAGGGTACTGGGATCAAGTCCCGCATTGGACTCCCTGCTCAGCGGGGAGCCTACTTCTCCCTCTCCCTCTGCCTGCCACTCCCCCTGCTTGTGCCCTCGGTCTCTGTCAAATAAATCAAATCTTAAAAAAAAAAAAAAAAAGAAATTCAGAGGTGGGAGTAGACAAAGAAGAGGAGAGAAGATAAAAGGATGGGCAAGCAATATGGATGATGGGAAAATTTCTTGTGAAAACTGGAATATCTAGGGGCGCCTGGCTGGCTCAGTTGGAAGAGCATGCGACTCTTGATCTCGGGGTTGTGAATTCAAGCCTCACGTTGGGTGTAGAGATTACTTAAAAATAAGATCTTTAAAAAAAACCCTGGAATATCTAATATTCAAAACTACTGAACTTATGCTGTTGCAACATAGACCGCCCTTAGCCCACAATCTCTTCAAATCTTCTATAAAGTTCTAAAGATAAAAAGGCCCGATGTGGGTGAGGTTTTTGTAAAACCCAAGGGACTCAGCTCCACATTTGAGTCAAGGTACTGCAACAGGGCGTGTGGGATGGTGAGATCATTCACGAACTGAACCAATTCAGTGGAAGCAGAGGTAGCACGTCTAGCCAGAGAAAACTATGAGAAAGTGAGCCCTCCAGGGGTTCACAGAAACTTGGGAAGGTTTTAAAGACAGATCTTATCTCGATTCTTCAACAGAAGGACACCTGCCCTCACATCTGCGTCAGACACACCGGAAGGAATGCTGGAGACACGTGGATGCCCTCTTCACCTGTGGGCACAGTCAGGGAAGGCCTCTTTCACCCATGAAGCATCGCTTGAGAACTTACTCGGGGCTAGATGTGCTGGCCTGGGTACCGAGGATACGAGAATGAAAATCACACGGAACTGGCACGCAGGTTCTCTCAGTCAGTGGAAACGAAATACATGGACTGTTACGAGCTACATGCCATAGAGAGGGATGGAACTGCAGAAAGAATTAGCAGCCCCTGCACAAACCAACTTGAGGGCAGCCTAGCTCTTGGAGCACATGTGGGAGCTTGCTATCTGTCCTACGCATTTCCTCTTCTGCGCCCAAGGCTCATCGAACGTTCTGCCAGCGTGGTCCTAACCTGCAAGTCTGCGTTTCTGACTCCGTGCCCTGGATATTGACTTGTGTCCTCTGCCTAATTAAAAGTGGGACTTTTGTCTTCTTTGTGGGGGACTGTGATCGTCATGGGCTACTGCTTGGGGAGCCCAGGGCCACGCTGTAGAAGCTCCACGAGGACCACTCACTGACATCGGGAGAGCACAGGCGAATTATTACCAACAGTGTCGCCCAAACAGGAAATTGCCCCTCATCTCAAAAACCCCTGGGTGAGATAACTGCCTTAACGTCTAGAGTTAGGACCAAGAACAACAGGCTCTTTTTGGAGAGAAGCCTCTGTGCCAAAGAGACCGTGAGATTCTCGGTATGTTTAGTTTGAAGATGCGTGGATTTTTGGGGATATGTTTTCTCCAAGTGGGAGTTGGAAAGAGCAGTTCTTCCCCACCATTTTCCATAATAACAGCAGTCAAAATAAAACAAATGTTATAAGTTTCAGGAATTGAAGAAGGAAATAAGATCATGTCTTGTAGATTCCTACAACAGGATTTCGTGGGATCCTGACGCAAAAGGAATTTTATTAACAAAAATTCCTGCAAAAATCCAAGCTTCTACTTCCTTTTTTTAAAAAATTGAATTTAATTAATGTATTTGACAGAGAGAGAGAAGGGGGAGTGGCAGGCAGAGGGAGAGGGAGAAATAGGCTTTCCACTGAGCAGGACTCGATCCCACAACCCTGGGATCATGACCTGAGCCAAAGGTAGACCAACTGAGCCACCCAGGTGCCCCCTTCCCTTTCCTTATTTTTTTTTCCCCTTTCCCTTTCTTTTTAATGGATGAATAAACCCAAGACAAAATACTCTTTGAGACCACTCAGCAGAGAGAGGCAGCTCTGCCCAGTGGAGGCCTTGCTTACCCACTGGAATAACTGGGGAAGGCTGAGGGGGAGGAGAGAGGACCGGGGAGGCTGGGCCTGAGCCTTGGCTTTGTCTGCCTGCGGCTGACTGTGTGACTTTGAGTCTGCGTTTCCCCTCTGGACTCAAAGTTCTCTGCCTTCATAGTACAGATTAAAATTTGGCTATTTTATTTCGTAGTTCCCAAATTTGTGTGTTTCACAAATCTGTGAGGTTTCATCATAGTTTCCTATCCCCTGCAGACATTGTTTATTGGTCTTTAAATGTTGTATTTATTTTAAAATACATTTTATGGGAGCCTGGGTGGCTCAGTCAATTGAGTGTCTGCCCTCGGCTCAGGTCATGATCCCAGGGTCCTGGGATCAAGTCCCAGGTCAGGTTCCCTGCTCAGTGAGGAGTCTGCTTCTCCCTCTCCCACTCCCCCTGCTTGTGCTCTCTTTCTCTCTGACAAATAAATAAATAAAATCTTTAAAAACAAAAGCAAAAAACCCATGTTCTAAAAAAAAAAATAAAATATATTTTATATTTTCAATATCTGAAGCCTGGGTGTGTCTCTTTCTGCTGGTTCTAGTTTATATCGTTTTGTTTGTGTGTGTGTGTTTGCTTATATTTGACTGTGACTGTTCTTTGACCCTGAAAATTATTTGGGGGGATTTCCCAAGATGTGGGATGACGCTGCCCTTATTCCAAAGAGGATTTTGAGTTTGCTTCTGTCAGACACGAAGGGGCATTACCAGTTTTGCACAATACTTCAGCTAACAGACTGATGTTTAGTGGACTACCTCAGTGATGCAAGTATAGACCACAGATCCACACAAGGGCTGGCCTGTGCTCAGAACCTCAGGGAGGGATCGTATCATGTACGCCTGGCTTGCTGCACATTCAGGCCCTTGCGCCTACATCCCCTGGGATTTAGACAAGGGAAGGTGGTTTCCGTTTGTTCCACTCATACCCTAAGGATCAGAGCCCCCCAGTGTAATGTGGGTCTGTCTCCTGCTGGACCTCCCAACCTTGAAGACCCCTGCCCCCGTGTCTCACAAAGCCACCCCAAGACAGTTTCTAGTTTTACCGTCAGTTTACTTTGGATTGCCAAATGCAAACATGTCTCTAATGATTTATTTATCTCTTTCTTACTATTGCATCAGCTTTTCAGGGCTCTCCAATAAAGGGTTGTCCATTTCTCTTTATCATTCTATCATTTTTCTCTGTATATATTTTATTTCATGCATACATGTTTAGGAATGATCTGTCTCTTTGATGAAGAGTAATTTCAGCATTTTTGTGGTGACTCTCTATTCCTAAAGATGCTCTCAGAATTAAAGTCCGGTTTTTGTTGTTGTTTGGGGGGTTACCACGGCACTCTGGCAACTATGGGAAGAATGCTCTGGGTGGTGGTTGCTCTGTCAGCCTGGGGCCTTGTGTGAAAACAGCAGGGAACTGGGATCTCCAACTGATGGCAAAGGATGTAGCAAGAATGAGAAATAATCTTGTTTTAAACTACAAAGATTTGGGTGTTGTTTGTTATGTGATAGAACTTAGCCTATACTGACCGATACAGAAATATTGGGCTAATTCCTCAGTAACGTTATCCTCGTTATATACGATCAAATGAGACACTTCACATCAGTTTCCTGCAGCCCACACTTTCTGCACACTGTCCATCCCCATCACTCACCTGTCTGGGACTGGCCTTGCTCTCTCGTGGCTCTGGCTGTCTGCAAATATGGTCAGCTTCACCCAGGACACTTTCCCCACAATTGAGGTGGCCAAACCTTATCCTTCTGCAGATGCAGAAGATGCCTGCCCAAGTCTCCAACAAGGAGTGGTTACCCAGTCTCTAGCATCTGTGAGCACTGGTTGCAACCTCACAGATGCCCCTCTCTCACCTTGTTTTGGGCTCCCCTCCATGAGCGCCCTCAGAGCACAGTTAGTTCGGCTGCCCTCATGACAGCCTGCAGCCAATGGCTGGCTGACATGGCTTCGGGTAATAAGTCTGGCCTCCCTGACTCAAGATGAGACCAACTTCGTGCTACAGTGAGTACGTGTGTTTCTCTGGAACCAGCCACCCAAGCTGCCTTACCCCCTGGCCTCAGACATGGGAGTGAGCCCAGTCAACATCGGCAGAGCCCGGTCCAGACCGGAACTGCCCAGCAGGATTGTGAACTAAGTCAACAGTGGCTGTTTTCAGCTGAAGTCAGTCTCCTGGCTTATCTTGATTCCCCTGCCCATGTTCTTCCCTCACACCCTCTCTCCTCGGTGCCTCCCCTCTATAAATTGCATGCACCGGAGCTCCTGTCTGAGGTCGTGCCTGCCCCTGGACTGTGGGCCTGTCCTGCGCTGCTCCGCCACGGTCCTGTCCCAGTCATGGTGACTGTTCCACGCATTCGGTCACCACGCACGGAGTCCGTCTGTTTACCTACCTCTCCTACCAACTATAAACCTCTTGAAGGCACTGGCCTTGTTCTTCTTCTTATTGCTATTGAGAATAGCTCCATGCTCTTAAAAAAAAGGTTGAGAGAGGGGTCGGTAAAGCAGTTACCATTGTATCTTCAATGCTGAGCAGGCACGAGATCCCCACTGAGAGTCGAGGGCATGAATGAACGGCTGTCCTGGATTGAGCCAAGAGACGCGGGCTATAAGCACTTTTTTAGGGCACGTGGCAGACGAATAACATTTCCACAGAGAATGAGTCTTGGAGACTTTTCAAGTGCAGAGACCAGAGACTTCAGTGATAGAATTTCTGTACAGAAGGGATAAATCAGTGTAGAAAAACATGGAAGCAGAAAATGGCAGAATTTTGTTACCAAGAGAAAGAGGAGCATTTGAGACCAAGATGATGTTGAAAGGTCCTACTCAGCGAGGAAGGGCTCGAAGTCTGGTTCGCTCCCACTGTGCGGCACACACCTTCTGCATGTTATCTGTTCCCATACAGGACCGTGCACACTGAGGTCTTTTTTTTTTTTTTTTAAGATTTTATTTATTTGAGAGAGACAGAGAGCACAAACGGAGGAGAAGCAGACTCCCCGCTGAGAAGGAGACTAGATCCCAGGACCCTGAGATCATGACCCGAGCTGCAGGCAGACGCTTAACCAACTGAGCCACCCAGGCACCCCCCTTAATGAGCTTTTATACCAGGAGGAGAAGGTGGTTATTCTCAAAAGCATCACTCTGTTTGAATGCCTGAGATGGGAGGCTCCTTCCTAGCTGGTAAGAGGCAAAATTCCAGTGTTCAGAGTGGAAAGAAATCAGATGATTATCTCCGTCTCTTTTCTCCATCCTCCACCCCCATCCTCCTGAATAATCAGAATTCCATCTTCCAACCAACAGTTGGTTTCTGTAGAGTTTGTAACAAGACTGACTTGAACCTGCAAACCTCAGGACAGGGCCTGGAAGATGAATGGATTCCAATAAACACCTCCCTTATATCGGCTGATCAGGAAATCACAGAATCTTTGAGTAGAAAGACAAAGCCAGTCCTCTACCCAGCTGTCTCCCCTCTGGCTTTCTTCCTACAGATCCTGAGGACAGCAAAAATCCCATATAGTGAAAAGATTTGGTATGTAGTTTCTAGGCTATCTTGATTTCCGAGTACAAAACTGTGGAAGGTTCATCAAAGTCACTGACAGCTCTAGGAGGGGCCTGACCTATGGTCGGCTAAAATGATCTCCTCAGTGTGTCTGCTGGAGCGCTTTACTCTATCTGTTCTCTGCAGATGTGTGTGCTGGTGTTTACTGAGGATGGCGGAATGTGGACCAGTGAGGCCGGTCACCCACATAGAAAGATCTGAGGTTCTTATCATGCCAAGGGCTCCAGTGGACATCAGTGAGCCGTGCTTCTCCTTCTGGCCCTCTTCTCAGCCAGGCTCAGCTCGAGGGAGCGACAGTCGCCATCTGACTGCTCAGCAGCATTCCCATGTCACGTCTCTCTCTGCTCACTCCTTTCAGAGAAACCTGCTGCTCACGGAACCTTCCAGCTCAGTTCCTGGGGGAGTTTGCTGAGTGTCAAAGAACAGATTAGGCCAGGCTCTACAACAGCGGGTTTTATTGGGGAGGGAGGCCTGGTGTGGAGGACTCCTTGCTTCCTGACCCGTGTCCACGGGGATCCCACATATTTAGGCTGTTCTGATCTCTGCAAGCACAAGAATGACTCTGGGTCATTCACGAAAACCTGGGGCCATGGCTCACACCTGGCCTGACGGCGGCCAGGCAGCACGGCTGAAATAGTGTCTTGTGTGTTGAGTTTTCTCAAAGGGAACACAAAACTGTCTCCTTGCAGCCTAATCAATCAAGGCAACCTGTCCCTGGGGAAAGAGTGGGGGATTTGTAGGCAAGAGACTTGACTTTTAGTTTCAGCCCCCATAATTTGGAGTAAATCACAAGGTTTCCTACTTCTCGGTTTTCCTAAACTACAAATTGAGCTGCATATCACCTGGCTTAATTTTTCAAAAGATTCTTTTAAAGATTCAGGGAGATACTGTCTGCAAAATAAAACCTTAAAAGTACTGTACAAATATTTGTTATTATTGTCATTGCTGTTTTACTACGATTATTAAAGCGCCATCAGAGTTTAGGGCAGGAGCCTAGAAACTTCGGAGGAGAACAGACGCGTGGACACTAAGTTCGGGACACTACCATCCTGGTGAGAGAGCTCTAATCCCTGCATCTCTCGCCACTCCGAACTCCAGTCAGACTGAGCTGCATGGCATCGGTTTCTGGAATTCTCCATCATCTCTCCAGACCCTGGATCTCTGCAAGTGCTGCTTCGCTCCCCAAGCACCTTGTGCTGTCTTCACTTCTACCTCTTCTCCTCCTCTGACTTCCTGCCTGGCTCAGCTCCAGGGAGTCAGTCTTGAGCAACCCGGCCTCCACATCAAGTCTATGAGCAGATCCGGATATCACAGCGCTCTGGTCTTGCCCCCGGCACCATATCTCCAGCACAATGTTGCGCTGTCCATTTACACGTCTGCATAAGAGAGGCCAGAACGTGTCCTACTCAGTAGTGGGGGTTCGGAGTAAGTACTGAATAAACATTGAGTGAGAAAATGGAAAAAAAAAAAGCCCACTCTAACGGCTAAAGCTGAGGAGCCCACTCACCCCTGACGTTGACCAGACCCGAAACCCTAGGGTTTCTTCACCGGCACTTCTCGGTACACCTCATGATTTCAAAGGCCATGGAAAAGAGGACAGGTGCGCCATAGTGGCTTGAGCTCACTGGGAAAAAGATCCCATTGCTCCGGAAAAATTAAGGTTGAAGCAAATTGGAGAGAGTGCACTTCTTGCTCAGAAATCTAGATCGAAAGATGTCCCCAAAGATAGTAAATGAGGGAACCAAACTGAGCTTTGAAGGCAGTGCCCACCCTCTCACACTGGCGTGACTGTGGTTGGTGGCTGGTTTACCCAGTGGATTTCTAGTCTGGGTTCAGAGTCACAATCCCCTTTTGTTAATACCTCGTGGGATCACTAGGGGCCAGCTAACCTGCAAAAGAGAGGAATTCAATTTATTACACACAGGCTAAATGTACGTATTGTGGACTAAGCACACTGCTTTGCTGGTGGGGGCCTGGGCCAAGGGTGATTAGGACTCAGTTTATGCTCAAGGGGTTCTTAGACTTTCAGTGGAATGGACAGAAATACACAAAACTGGTTATGCTACGCCCAGCACTATATGTACTTGTGAGAGGATTATTATCATTTTTTAAATGGCTACAAATTGGGGCGCCTGGGTAGCTCAGTCGGTTAAGTGGCTGCCTTCGGCACAAGTCATGATCCCGGGGTCCTGGGATCGAGCCCCATGTTGGGCTCCCTGCTTATCGGAGGGCCTGCTTCTCCCTCTCCCTCTGCCTGCTGTTCTGCCTACTTGTGCTCTCTATCTCTCTGTCAAATAAAAACCTTAAAAAAATAATAATAAATGGCCACAAAGTCTTTGTCCTTCTTCCTATCAAGTGGAGGGATCTCTGTGCCTTCCCCTTGAATCCGGGTATGCAGCAGAGTCCAGTGAAACTGTGTGACTCCTGAGTCTGGGACTTATAGGTTCCACTTGGTTCGCTGGAAAGCTTACTCACCCTCTCAGAACCTGACCGCCGCACTAGAGAAGCCAGAGCCACACGGAAAGGCCCCGCGTAGTTGCTTCAGTGACAGTCCCACCCGAGCTCAGACTTCAAGTCATCCCAGCCCCAATGCCGGATGTGAGTGAAGGAAACTCCAGATGATTCCACTATCCAGCAGAGATCCCAGCTATCACAGAACAAAGACAGGCCATCCTACCGCCCCTGTCCAGGTTCCTGATCCCTAGAATCATGCATCACAAAATAGTTTTCTGCCACTTTCACAAACTTAATTGAAGTGCTTTATATACAATAGACAACAACCCAAACAGGACACAATGATCAGAAATGTCCTTTGGGCTAGGAATTCAATACACTGGCACTCGAAGGCTTCCCCCCCCCCTTCCTCTTCTTCTGTAAAAGTTTTATTATGCACAGAGCTGGAGGAGAGGCTGAGTCCCTCTTGGCAGCCTTGGAAGCCTTCCTATGGTGGCTGGCACATTCCTCGGCTCCTCTCACTTCTTCCTGGTGTGGATGTGAGTCTGGCCCTTTTCTTGATGAACTTGAGGGCCCACTTGTCCCCGGAGACCTTGAGCAGCTCCTTGGTGCGTTGCTCACAGAGGGCAAAGCTGCACACCCACTCAGTCACGTCCTGCGTGAACTTGGCGTGCTTGGTGAGGTGCTGGGGGCAGCTGTGCGTCAGTTTGTTCATTTTCTTGGTTGTCTTGTGGCCCCTGTTAAGACCCATGGCCATGGGGTAGCACAGACCCATGGCTGCTTCTCTTCAATGGCTGCTGCGGCAGAAGGGCCCTACTTAGGTTTTGAGAACAAGAGTCTTTTCCATAGGCTGGGGCAGCCCTCCAGTCGCTGCCCTCCACTCCCCCCCCTCCCCCCCGCCCAAGACCATGTTAATGCTGGAGGGTCTTGACAGACGACACATCTTCACTTTTTGTGGAACCTCCTCTTCCGCCGATAGTCTGTGTCCATGTTTTGTTTTTGGTTTTCTTTTTAAAGATTTTATTTATTTATTTGAGAGAGAGAATGCACACAAGCCAGGGGGAGGGGCAGAGAAGCAGAATCCCCACTGAGCAGGGAGCCCGACGTGGGGCTCGATCCCAGGACCCTGGAATCATGACCTGAGCCGAAGGCAGACGTTTAACCAACTGAGCCACCCAGGCGCCCTGTGTCCATGTTTTATACTAGACTGTCTCCTTCCTCTTTGCATCCTTCAGCCAAGCACAGTGCCTGGTCAGGAGAACCAGCATGTTGAACTGAACACAAAGGGATGCAGGGCAAGGACAGTGGGTTCTAGGTGGCCTTTCTTCCCCCTTGTCTCTCAGGCTACCAGATGGTGGCTTACCAGCTTCTGTGGAGCAATGTCATAGGAAAGGATCCAACTAGCATTCAGTGAGCACCTACTCCATGACAAGTGCCATCTGAAGTGTTATATGATTACTGCATTGGATTTAACTTTTTTTTTTAAGATTTTATTTATTTATTTGACAGAGAGAGATCACAAGTAGGCAGAGAGGCAGGCAGAGAGAGAGGAGGAAGCAGGCTCCCTGCTGAGCAGAGAGCCCAATGCAGGGCTCGATCCCAGGACCCTGAGATCATGACCTGAGCCGAAGGCAGAGGCTTTAATCCACTGAGCCACCCAGGCGCCCCACTGCATTGGATTTAAAACCCCATGAGGTGGGGAGCCACATGTAGAAGATGAGGAAATCAAACCTTATGAGTTGCTTGTTTGAGACCATGCCAGTGGTAAGTGATGGAGTGGGAACAGGAACCTGTGTTTGTCCCAGAGCTGTCCTGTTTCAGCTGGGGACACAGTGCTTCTGCGTGGGCAGTTCAGGGGAATGAAGCTCATGGGAGGCTTCCTCACATGAGGGAAAGCCCCTTGGGATGAAAGCAGAGCAACTGTGTGGTGGGGAATCTGTTCAGAATCTTCATGGGGCATTTACACGGCGGCTGGGTGTCCAGTTGACAAACATCACCACCAGAAGGCTGGAGGGCCAGGGGCGGCCTGGAATGCCGCGCTTGGTTAGACCAAGAGCAGGGCCAGGGCTCAAGCCCAGAGCCACCCCCTCTTGTTGTCTGGACACTGACTGGACTTTCCTCACAGCCCACGAGTTCATGTCAGCCATCCGACATAGTCTACCACAGACCAGACAGAATCCTTCACAGTGAGTAAAAAAGTGATTTCAGAAAATGACTTTTTTTCTCCTAAGGCAAGAAACAAAGACCACACAAGATCATTTCCTATTTGTGTCATCTGACAGAAGATACATTGCTTGTTGGGGAAACAATGAAAAAAACCCAAACTCAGATGAGCACGAAACAATCTCATTCTGAATAAACTGAGTTTGCTGAGAAACAAAGACTGACAGGTTAACAGAGACAAAAAGATTGATGCTCACAGGGGCGGAGCAGGGAGAAGAGAGGACAGAGGACAACTCTGGACAGACAGCACCCTGCCTAGCGCACTCTGCCGCGCGCACTCTGCCTCTTCTTTTGTCCTCGCTAGCCTCAAAAACGATGTTCTGAGACTGTCTGGCAGTTTCTTAAAAAGTTAAGCACACGTTTACTGTATAACTAAACAATTCTACTCAGGGGACATGAAAACATATGACCACACCAAGAATTCTATATGGATGTTCACACCATCACTATTCAGAATAGCCCCACACCTGAAACAATTTAAATGCTCATCAGTCGACAAATGGATAAACAAAAAAAAAAAGGTGTTGTGTCCACACAATGGAATACTCCTCAGTAATAAAGAGGAACAGATTCCTGAACGTGCTACAGTATGGCTGAGCCTCAAACACATGATGCTGTGTGAGAGAAGTCGGACACGGAAGCCTACCTATTGTGATCCCAGTGATAGAAAGTTCCCATAAAAGGCACGACCATAGAGGCAGCAAACAGATCAGCGGTTGCCTGATGTAGGAGTGGGAATGAAGACTTCCTGCACAAGAGAACTTTCTGGGGTGAAGTGCTCTAAACCTGTATTGTGGTGATGGCTGCACAGCTGTATCAATTTAGTAAAACTCATCAAACTACACCGTCCTATGGGTGAATTTTATGGTATGTAAATTACTTTTCGATAAAGCTATTTAAGATTTTATTTATTTGAGAGAGAGAGAGAGTACACACGACGGGGGGGGGGGGCGTTGCAGAGGGAGAAGCAGACTTCCTGCCGAGCGGGGAGTTGGATGTAGGGCTTGATCCCAGGACCCCAAGATCATGACCTGAGTCAAAGTCAGATGCTTAATTGACTGAGCCACCCAGGTGCCCCCAATTAAGCTATTTATTTATTATTTTTAAAAAAGATTTTATTAATTGAGAGAGTGTGTGAGTACAAGCGGGGCAGGGGGGAGAGGGAAAGGGAGAAGCAGACTCCCCACTGAGCAGGGAGCCTGTCACAGGGCTCTATTCCAGGACCCTGAGATTATGACCTGAGCGGAAGGCAGACATTTAACTGAGCCACCCAGGTGCCCCATTCCCACCCCCTACCCCCGCCACCCAAGCTATTTAAAGCTATTTAAAACAAGATGTTCTGTAGGGCATACAAATCTAGGGTACATCTAAACAAGGGTACAAAGGAAAAAAGGTCACAATGTTTATCACAAGGGGAACTGACAATGTGCTAATATTCCAAGACCACTGGTGTTATGGTTGGCTCAGAAAGCCCCCAGAATATTAAAATCAGCTTAAAGATAAATTTAATATAAAAGGTTTACATAGCAGGCAATAAAGGCGCTGCTCTTACTATTTTCAGAGGCAGCATCAAACACAGAGTTGAGAAATCAGGAGTGCCTGAAGGCGCATCATGTTTTTAAAGATTGATTGATTGATTGAGAGAAGGGAGGGGCAAAGGCAGAGGGAGACAAGCAGACTCTGTGTTGAGTGAGGAGCCCGATATGGGGCTCAATCCCAGGGCCCTGAGATTATGACCTAAGCCAAAACGAAGAGTAGGCTGCTTAACCAACTGCGCCACCCAGGCGCCCCAAGGCAAATCGTATTTTAAGAATGGCATCATAGGTGACATGTACGCCCCTCTGAGGCAGTATGGAGAGCTGGCTGGGATGAGAGGAGTCCAGAGTCCAGGGTGGTCTAATCTACAAGATCTGGTTTTCCCGAACACAACACCCTGGACGGGAGATGACCAAACACTGGTTTTGGATGGAGACAGGCCAGATTGCAAACCAACCCCGTCTCTCACTGAAGTGTTCTGTATTTTCATGTGTCAGATGGGCTTGCCGCTGCCCACCTGAGTGTGGTTCTGAAGATGGGGAGGAGAGAATGCAAGCACACGCTCTCTCGAGGAGAGCCCGCTCCGCTGCCTGAGTCTTCTGGAGCCTCGACAGGGACAGTGCAGGTGCTTTGCAAGGAACTGTCTCACATTTCTTTCGGAAGCTTATAACTGGCCACAGATCTGGAGTATCATTCTGTACATTGTTGGTAACCAGCAGCGAAAGGAGGAGTAAGTAATGAGAACATGAGTCCACACAGCCCTTCCTTCGCCCTGCAGTTATGGCCTCAAACATCACGTGCAGGACATTTAGACAAAGATGCTACAGAAAAAGGTCCTAAATAAAGTTCTAGTCTCAGTTTGTCTCAACCCAGAGATGCCTCCTTCAGCTGGCTCAACCAGAGCTCTGGTACTCCCTGCCGAGTCTCACGTAGTCGTTATTGATGTCCACGACACAGGGAAAATGACTCTATTGTGAAAACACGTTGTAGATTAGTATCAAAAACCTTTCCTCTCTTCCGTCTTTAAAAACGTTTACATCTTTCCTGTAAAGGATTTAAAACAGAGGTGAGCAAAAAAGAAAAAGTAAACTCTCGAATCCTTACCATCCAGATACGATCTAGTAACATTTTGGTTTCCGTCGTTCCAACCCTTTCCCGTGGGAACGCAAGCACGTATTGATATATTATGTGTGCCGTGTGTGCCTGGACACTTGCACCAAAGTGGCTCGGCTTCCAACCCTGTCTCTACCATTTATAGCTGTGCGGCTGGGTAAATTGGGGAAGACGACAGCACATTCCTCAGTCCTGGAGAGGGAGGAATGAATGAAATATACAACGTGCTCAGAACTGCGCGTGGTGTTGGGTTGGGACCAACAAGTGAGAGCGACTGCCCCTGTGGCAGGACGTGCATACTCTGTGATGCCATGTCCCCACATATCCGTGTAGGCACACACACTTGAGTGTATGCGTGTCTGCCGACATGCGTTCGGGCCTGAGTTGTGCGGGTATGTGCAGTTCTGATGTTGAAACACACCAAACAGGACCAATTTTAAGGTAATCTGCTTTTTTTCACACAGCAGATCACGAAAGTGTTTGCATTTACAGATCTACATCAGCATTTTCGTGGCTCCATGGCATCCCAACGTGCAGAGACACCACGTTATGTACACTCTCCATGGCTGACCAGTTAGGTGGTTTGCGAGACGGTTTTGAGTTGTATTTATGGCCCCCTCGTAGACATCACAGAAACACAAAAGGAAGTCAGGTGAGGATCAGAGAAGCAGCAGTCCACTAGATCAAACCAAGACGATTTTCCATTCCTTTGAACCGCAAGTTAGTGAAGTGGCTTATTCGACCCACTCAAGTCTAGTTATGATTTAAATCAGAACCTATAATTTAATACCCGCTCAACGTGAGAAACAGTAACAGCATTTGAATACAAATTTTATTTCACAAAAAGACAACATGATTCCTTCAAGATAAAAATCAGGAACAGCTTTCATTCTAACCGGGCAGACGCATCACGCCTTCCCGTGCCACTAAGCTCGTCACGCATTCGCGGCGGCCCCCTCCGGCAGAGGCTTGGGCACCACAGGGCTGCCCGGAAACCTCCGGAGAAAATGCACATACTGACCCTATTTTCCAATCGCACTTTGCAGTGAGTGCTGGCATTGCACGGGGGATAGTGAGGTATGTGCAAGGCCGAAACTCCAAAAGGTCACAGTGCTTAGCCATCAGACGTAGTCTAGTCCCGAGCGTTAGGCAGGCCTGGATGGCGATGACTGGACGTCGGGGTGGCACTGATAACTGGCCTGTCCACAAACTCCACGGTGCACAGCTCCGGGCCGTTGTCGCCGCAGGGCGCGCGCTCTAGTTCCAGCACCACGATGGTGTTGGGGGCCGATGTCACCAGGATGTGCCGTGGCACAAACAGTGTCACCTGGGGGCCCCGCGCTGGCCAGTATCGCCCGAGGTTAAAGCCATTAATCCACACCTGACCCTGGAGACAGAGAGAGAGAGAGAGAGAGAGAGAGAGAGAGAGAGAACCATCAGGCCCAGCTGCACCCTCAGCCCTGGGGAGTCTGGCTCACAGGGCCAGCAGCGGCCGAGGCAGGAAGCACCTCACAGAGGGGCTCTCCAGCCACAGACCAGGCTGAGACCCAGGCCCGCACCAGCCTCAGCTCTAGCACCCTGCTCCGATGACCGGCCAAGTCAGGCAGGGGCTGGAGGGCAGAAAAAATGAAACGCTGCCCCAAACACCCGCCCCCGCCTCGGGACAACACACGTTTGGTTCTTCTGCCTGGGTGGTATTGGATGGTACTGGGCAGCACTGCGGCAGCTTCACCCGGTTTTGGAATGTTGTCCTGAGTCCCAGGGGGACAGCTGCCTCCGTAGGTCAGCCCCTCCCTGACTTCTCTGTCCACAGAGGAATACGCTGAGCTGTCCCCCAGGGAGATGCGCTCTAGTTCTTCGCTCCCCCTCCCAGAGGCAGGGCTCAGCCACGTTGATTGCGAGCATGGGATGAACACAGGGTCTGTAGCAGCTTGGGAACCCAGGTCCCAGGAGCCATCTTCAAACACGGGGGGAAGGCCACGCTTGCTCCCATGAGCAGATGTGGTCCTGCATGCTGCAGAGACCATTTCTGTGAGTAGAAGCTCCCTCCCCTATAAAACTGAGAGGACAGAAACGCCTGAAGAATAGGGACCATATTTGGGTGTGTCTACTCAGCCCCCTGCATGGGCTGGGGTTCGCTCACAGGGGAGGACTTAACAGGGGGCTGAATAAGTGGAACATTCTATTACAGAGAAAGCAGGGAGGAGGGGAGATCACACACACACACACACACACACACACAGAATGAATATATGAGAGATGAAGGAAGGAAGGAATAGAGAAGGGAAGGAGGCAGAAGTGAAGAAATTGCTATTCACAGTGGCCCAAATGTACTGGGGTCACCCCGGAGAAGGCTCAGCCATGGTGTCCCCCGCCGAGCCCCGATCCCTGCAGGCTTCATGACCCAGCTGCAGCCGCTCACCTTGAGTATTTTTTCAGTCTCCAGGTGTCCCTGTTAGCCTCACTCCCTCTGAATTTCCTCCTCCGGTTCCAATCCTAGTCCTGCTGCTTCCTGGCAGCCAGACGGTCGGGCAGGTGACTGAGGACAGCGGGAGGAAGCATCACTGTCTGGGGGTTAGCACAGTGGCTGGCGCCGGGGGCAGAGCCCAGGGAGCGGCAGAGCTCTTCGCACGACCATAAAAAAGATCACATGCCTACAAAGGAGGCCAGTGATTGCAAACTATCTGTCTGTTGAATTAAGTCATTTAGAGAAAGGATGACAGTGTCACAGTTCTCAGAACTTTTTTACTCTTGTTTTTACCGCGGGATATGCTATCTCAATCCTTCCTACCAGGCATGGGCCACGGCAGCCTCACCAGGTTCTTATCAGATGAGGATCTGCCGGTGCCTTGTTTTTGCAGCAGCAGAGAAGAGCAGCGCTTGACTTTCGAGACCGAGGGGGAGACAGGTTCAGACGGAGAGCAGCGCGTGGGCTTCACAGAGTGTCCTGACAAAAGTCAAGCCCACTCGCAACCCAGTGACGAGGGAGACAATGTGGAGGACTGATGCCTTCACTTGCCTGAGATTCCCTTTCATAAGGATCCAAGGGACTGTCCCTCAAATCCCTTGTGCTGAATCGGGCAGGTGCATCTGGAAAGCCGGGAACCATTTCCCTGAATCCCCTTCGCCAGAGGGTTTTGGGTTAAAGTTGGTCAAAAGAGGACCCTGTTTGAGACTGGGCATGTGGAAGGCAAGCTGAGGCCACTGCTCTTGGGGGTGATCTCAGACACAGGGCTAACAGAACCAGGGACATCCGCAGATTCAGCCTGTCCTCAGTCCTCTGCTCCGTGTCCAGCTCGCTTTCCTAAATGCCACCCTGCTGACCAATTGTGCAGTAGCCTCACCGGGCAACAGTCCCAAAGACCTCCTTGTGAGCTTCCCAAAGTACTACTCTGGCAGCCAGACTTGCTTCTGAGAGCCCCGGAGCCAGCCTGACCAGCTTGGCAGGGATCTTAGCGCGTCTGCCTTTGACTCCCTGGCCCCTGTCCAGTTTTCACTCTTCTGGCTCATTCCACATTTGTGTGAAGTCTCACTCCCACTAGGGAATACTCCTATCTCCACAGACTGCATTGTGACAGACAGACAAGACCCCAAACTGTGGCTCCTAGTTGCCGATCCAAGTCGATACAATTTTTCTCCTAAGTGCTTCCTTAATTCTGGACACAGCATGATCTAGTCCAGTTACTGCTTTCTCCCCCAGATGATCACCTGAGGCCCACTGTGGACCTTCCACTCCCGTACAAACTCTGCCTCCTGGCCCACCCAGATGACGCCCCAATATGTAGGGATCGTGCCTTGCACACCCCCTCTGACTTTCCCTGAACCCAGGGTTATACCTTCCATGCCCTTGGTTAATTCTGGAAAGCCGTGAACTTCTTCAGGACAAAATGTCCCTCCACTCTCTGCTCCTAACAGAATGGGCATTAAATAAAGTTTAAGGTGGCCTAGCTGCCCTTCCAGGACAGGAATAAAATGAAATAAATTTTCATTTGGAAAGAACAAACAAGGAATTTGTAAAGAATGGGTCACAGGCCCATAGCCCCGAAGCACCGGGTTCAACAGAACTGAGTTGACAGAATGTTCCGTACTACCTCACACAGCAGCTACGTGCACCCGGCAATGGCTACTGAGGGCTCGAAATGTGGCTACAGTGAGGAGGAACTGAATTTTCACTTTTCATTAATTCACATTTATCCGTAAGCAGTCACGTGTGGGTAGCATAGTGGCGGAATGGCGAGCTGCCTGGGATGTCCCTGTCCGACCACAATGTCTGCGCTTCTCTCCGCCCTCACAGCCGTCTTCTAAAGTCATAATCGATGCTGTCTCAGACTCCAGCAGCCTCCTCACAGGTCCCCTCACTGCTTCATTAGCTCTAGAATCGAGGCTCCCCCCAGCAGCAGAATGAAAATCAGATGATTTTTGCGCGTTCTTGTGCGTTCTTGCCTCCGACTTCCTCCCCACGGGCCCCAGACGACCCGGTGCCTGCTTCCTCCCCACCCAGTCTGTACCACTCTCCCCACACCTGCCCACTCAGATCCCCACTGGACTTTCCCCGTCACCTGTCACCTGGACACACCAAGCTCGTCTCCCCGGTGCAGTAACTATTCCCACCGCCTGGAGGGTTGTTCTTCCAGATCCCGAGCCTTCTGGTCGCAGAGATCTCAACCCCACCAGTGCCTCAGGGACAGGAGCTGTGGTCATCCTCAATCCTGGGCCTTTCAGTCCAGGCCACACAAATCCCTTCATCCCAGGCTCTTCTTTTTCTTCTGCTTATTATCATTGTTTCCTATTTGTATCACTTGGTTATTGGCTTATCGGCTATTTCCAGCACAGATTCTATGAAGGAAAAACTCGATCCATCCTGCTCAGCAAAGTGATACTCAGTCTATACGTAGCAGCCCCTGTTAGGGAAGACCGGCTGATAATTCTGCCTGAGAACAGGTTCTGGGAAGGGGTGACATGAAGTCCTACTGAAAGAACATTCTAGGCTCCTCTGCTCCCAGCTTAACAGTTTGAGGGAATCCTGTTCACTGGAAGAAAAATAAAATATTTGCATTGCCCCTTGATTAGCAGTGTGATTTTTTAGTTGTAAAAAATTACTTTAAAAAAGACTCAAATTTGGGAGGCAGCTGGGTGGCTCAGGTCATGATTCCAGGGTCCTGGGATCAAACCCCGCATTGGGTTCGCTGCTCCAGTCGGGAGCCTGCTTCTCCCTTTGCCTCTGCAGCTTCCCCTGCTTGTGCTTTCTTTGTCAACTAATTAAAATTAAGAAAAAAAAAAAAAGTCAAATAAAAAAAATTCAATTTAAAAATATACACACTCTGATTATTGCTTCTTTAAAAAGTTATGCTGAAATTATTGGGGGCAGGAGGAGAGTACGCTCATGTTAGTAAAAGCAGACTCACTCTTAACACAGAGCCCCACTGGGGCCCAGCATTTCTAGAGTGAATACCAATGGCTTCTGGGGCTCCGTGGGGCAGTCCCAGCTAAAATAGTTCCATGACAAAGTCTGACTTTCTCTGACCATGGCTTGACCCCTGGCAGACTCCCCACTCTGCTATTATCACCAAGGTGATAATAGTTCCAATAAGTGTTAGGTTCCCAGAAATGTGTGACCTGCTTCTTTGTTAATCAGACAAATGTGTGTGTCTGTTTTAAATTCTCCGGATAAACACAATCCTCTCCTAAGAACTTAAAGCAAACATTTCGATGCTGTTTTAAGTCACAATTTAAAAATTTTCAAATGTGTTCCAGTGTTCCTTCAAAAAAAACAAACTGGTCAAATGCTGACTCTGTCAACCTCTGAAAGAAGTCACGGAGACAGGAGGACTTAAAGTGGAACAGCCCAAGGTCCATTTCTCAAGGTTAAAAGGCTCTCACCAAACACAATTAATGAGCAATTGCGATGTTAATTTGGGAGAAAGAAAAGAAAAAGAATTAAAAAAAAAAAGTAAAATAGTGAGGGACTTGCTTAGATAAGATGGTAAAGAGATCTCACTGCACAGCAGTGCCCGGGAGAGGATGAATTCTCCGCTTCCTGTAGACCCACCCAGAAGGGTCTGCAGCTGATGTGACCCACAATCCCTGCTTCCTCCTTGGTCTTGGAGCATAAATAACTCTATGATCTCTCTGTATTTTATGACAGAAACAACTAGAATTAGAGCCATGCAAACAAAATGTTACATAAAAGATGAATCATTTCTTCCTTTTTTTCAAACCCTACACATAAATTCCTTTCCTTCTCAGCCCCCAAAGTCCCAGAACTGCTTGACCTTTTTAAGAGCACCTCACCTAACAGTGGGGATCACGCTGCCTTGGGGATCTGGAACAAAGCTACAAACTGCTGAGTAAAAACTGCTGTGTATTTGTTATAAAATAACATGCACTCAAAATTGCAGGAGAGCCCCCCCCCCCCGCCCCCAACCACCTCGCTTCAACTCGGAGCTTCTTTACTCCTGTTTACGCATAATTCTTACAAGTTTGTTACCAAATTTTCTGTTAAGATTTTATTTATTTATTTGACAGAGAGAGAGAGATCACAAGTAGGCCGAGAGGTAGGCAGAGAGAGAGGGGGAAGCAGGCTCCCCGCTGAGCAAAGAGCCGGATGAGGGCTCAATCCCAGGACTCCGAGATCAGGACCGGAGCCAAAGGCAGAGGCTTTAACCCACTGAGCCACCCAGGTGCCCCTGTTACCAAATTTTTAAAACATTTTTACATTGTATTGATTTTTTAAAAAGTAAGCTCTATGCCCAAGTTGAGGCTTGAACTTGTGACCCTTAGATCAAGAGCTGTGTGCTCTATGGGGTGAGCCAGCCAGGTACCCTGTTTTGGTGCCAAATTAATACATATTGATGGAAAGAGGTTTGATCATCTAGTTTCCAAGCTCACAGGACTTGTGACAGGGAAACAATGAGTTAGATGAAAATAGTAGACTTTGTAGGGGGTAAAAATAACCATAATTCAGGCCCCAAAAGTTTAAAAAGCATCTCAGATTTAGCACAAAAGTAGGGTCAACAGGGCTAAGACTCGTGGGGCAGGCTGCAGAAATGGCCCCAGTTCTCTGCAGCTCCCCCCCATCAAGAGACAGAATCTGTTCCTCCCTCCCGTGAAGCTGGCTGATCTAGTGCCCTGCTCTGGCCAAAGAACACGGAAGAAGTGACTTGTGATTTCTGACTTGGGCCTTAAGAAGTCTTGTACGTTGGCATTCTTCCCCTGAACATGGCCAGTCACCACATGAGCGAGTCTGGGACAGCTTGCTGGATGATGAGAGACACACAGCCCAATCTCCTCGGTCACCTCAGTGGACAGATGGCTAACATCTGGGAGCACAGCCTCCTCACTGACTAGAAAGGCACGCCCAGCTGAGACCTGCAGAAGAGCGGCCCAGTGTGCCAACACCCCAAATGACGAGCTGAATGAATGGCTGTTTCTTTAAACCATGAAGGTCTGACAATTTGTTATACGGCAAAAGCTAATCAGTACACCTCAAGGTGCGTTAGCGTGCTACTTTTCAGTAAAGGAAATGATGTTTATAAACCCAATTTAAAAACAGTAGAGTCATTTTCTAGTATTCAGTTCCTCTTTTACTAATCAGTCGCCAGATCCTGTCAGGGCTGCCTGGTGGTACGTGTGCCCCTCTAGGGGTTGTTGTAAATGACTGAGTGGGAGGACACATGTGAGCACAAGCCCGGTGACATGCAGCGAGCACTCCCAGTCAGTGCAGCTGCTAGCGAAATTTCCCACGGTGGGACCCTCGCCCCCACTCCAGAGTGAGTTCTACTGACTGAGTCCTTTCCCAGCAGCTCCAAACCTGGGACTGGTACCCCACCTCTGCATTCCCAATTCAATCACTGAATGTATGAATAGATACCTTTTTTTTTTTTTTTAAAGATTGTATTTATGTAGAGCATGAGCTGGGAGGGGGGAGGGGGAGGGGTAGAGGGAGAGAGAGAATCTCAAGCAGACTCTGTGCTGAGCACAGGGCTTGATCTCATGACCCTCGATCATGACCTGAGCCAAAATCAAGAGTGCGATGCTTAACCAAATGAGTCACCCAGGCGCCCCTGAATATATAACTTTAACTTGCATTGCAGCCCACCTCCCGATTTGTAGAGACTTCTATCTATAGACTCAAGACCCACAGGTCTTCTATAGGATGGCTACCAAATCTGGCAACATAGAGAACATGATTTCATTGTATTGAATGTAGCTTTACTTATTTATTTTTGCTATGTTCCAGACTTGATGGCCACTTCCTCTTGGAGATTAGATGATTAGTAAGTACTTGAGGCTGAACATGTCTAAAACAGAGCTTCTGATCCCCGTCAGCACCCCACCTGCCCTGCTCCAGTCTTCCCACCTCAGAAACTAATCACATCCACCCCTCCCATTACACGGGCCCCAAACTCTGGCGTCTTCCTTGAATAATTTCTCTTGAACACCATACAGGATCCTTCAGCAAACTTTGCTTTTTCTTTTCAGTACGAATCTTGCACTTGTCTTCACCAGCACCCAAGCCCCCAGTTCCTTGTAGGATTGCCATACCAGCTTCCCATCAGGAATTTGTGCATCAAGCCTCGCCCTCCTATAATCCATTCCCACTGAGGATTGAGGTTTAAAAGCCAGTCAGCTCTTTGACTCTCTGTTTAACGCTACCACCAGAGCGAGGAGAAGCCAAAATCTCCATGCCTTGAGCCAACCCCTCATCTCCCACACTCTCCCCACGGCTCACAGAATCTTTCTCTCTAGACCTCCACACATGCTGCTCCCTGGGTCTGGAATGTTCCTCCTCTGGGTCCTCACATGGATGCCTTGGTCTCGTCGTCCTTCAGGCCTCAATGGCCACCTTCTCCCAGAGGCACCCTTGACCACTCCTTACGTGGTGACTTCAGAAGAAGTCCATACATTCTTAACACTTCTCCCTTCAAAAGGCAGAACCTAATTCCTATCCCAAGAACAGGGACTGGACTCAATGACTCTCAACTAACTGAATGTGATAAAGGCTATGTGACTTTCGAGGCTAGTTTCCGCCTGGCTCTCTTTTTCCTGGATCACCTGTGGGGAAAGCCAGTCGCCATGTCAAGAGGACACTCGAGCAACCTATGGCAAGGCCTGTGTGCGGAAGAAGTGAGGCCCCCTGCCAACAGCCAGCCCCAACCTGGCAGCGACTGTAACTTCATGACAGACCCTGATCCCAAACCACCAGGCCAAGCTGGTCCCAAGTTCCAGACCCACAGAAACTGTGAGCTTAATAAATGCTTATAGTTTTAAACCACTAAATTTAAGGGTAAAATTTGTTACACAGCAATAGATAACTATTATCCCATATAAGATAGCAACAGCTTCACCCCACCCCTTACTTTAGATCCCATTGTCACATTTTCTTCCTAATTGTCACCACTATCTGAAATGATAGCATTTAATTATGATGTCTTCCCCAGTAGCAGTGCCCTTGCTTAGCCTGCTCACATGCTGAAGACCATCCCCAAGTACTTCATAGTTTCTGGTACCTTCTACACACTGTTGCCATATTTGATTACATCACTCTGATGTGTAAAATTGCCCCTAGTTCTACAAAGGTCTCAAGGTAATATCCAAATTCCTTGATACATGAAGCCATGAAATGACCTTTCCAACTGCACTTTCTATCACTCCCTTCCTGGCTCCTTCTAGGATGTTTTCTGTGACACCCACCAATTCTCCAATTCTCCGGACACCAGCTGCATGTCCAACAATTCAATGATGACATCATCTACCTGGAGCTGGGGTCAGATCCATCTAAAAGGGCTCTGACCCACACTTCTGAATTACCAGCTACAAATTGGGGGTTCCCATAACCTCCTCCTCGGATTCAACAATTTGCGAGGATGGCGCACAGAACACGGGAAAACACTTCACTTACATTTGCCTTCTCCAGGTTTACCTTCCAGCATCTGGATGTGTTCACTCACCCAGAAGTTCCAGAGTTTTTACAGAGCTCCATCTCCAGCCCCCAATCCCTACCCCAGGAAGTCAGAGGTTGAGGAGTGGAGCCGAAAGTTCCAACACTTTGATCACTTGGTGTTTCTGGTGATCAGGCTCCACTGGCACCAGAAAGACCAAATGATGAGGGCATTGGAAGTTTTGAAAGCAAGATGCAGAAATAATTTAAACAGATGAAGGTATTTTTGTCAGCAACCCCCCCTTTCTTTAAGATTTTATTTATTTAATTGATAGGGAGAGACACAGCGAGAGAGGGAACACAAGCCGGGGGAGTGGAAGAGGGTAAAGCAGACTCCCCAATGAGGAGGGAGCCCGATGCGGGACTTGATCCCAGGACCCTGGGATCATGACCTGAGCCGAAGGCGGACGCTTAATGACTGAGCCATCCAGGTGCCCTGTCAGCCCTTTTTTTTTAAAAAAGATTTTATTTGAGAGAGAGAGGGTGCGAGAGAGAGAGAGAGAGAGTGCACAAGCAGGGGGAGCAGCAGAGGGAGAGGGAGAAGCAGGCTCCCCACTGAGCAGTGACCTGGACCTGGGGCTCGATCTCAGAACCCTGGGATCATGACCTGGGCTGAAGGCAGACACTTAACCCACTGAGCCACCCAGGCGCCCTGTCATCCCTTCGTTTGAAATTCTTTTATCTCGTGATTTTTTTACATCTTGAAAGAGGGAATACTTGCCTTTAAAAAATAAAATTACTTTTAGTCAGTATTCTATTTGGATCCTTAGCTTTCAAAGTGTAATAATTCCGGTTGAGGAAAGTGGGGCATGCCTCCACCGCTCTCGTTGTCACGCTCTGTTCTGTACCTGAACCCACCCCGAGAGGCTAATAAATGCAGGGAGGCTGCGGCAGATGCTGCTCTGGGACCATGCACAGCACATGGAGAAGACAGAAAGCGCAGAGACGCACCGCGCTGGCAGCTTGAGGATAGACAGCACACGTGACACAGCCAGCACACTGCACATCTCAGGGAGCTTGTGGTCAGATAAGAGTTCTGTGCAGACCAGACGCAGGCCTGCATCTCTTGGAAAGGGCAAAACATGACTGACCACTTCCCGCCATAATCCCAGTTTGATGGTTGGGCATTTAACCAGAAAGCCACATCCTAATCAGAAGTGATTTTTTTTAAATCTCTTCAATCACCCTTATCAGTGACTTTGTCCACTAAATCAAGGCAGTCTCTTTATATCAAATGGGCACAGAGCCCAGAGGCTGGGATAGGGCCTCCCTGATGGAGGAAGATGGAGGAGGGTTAGCGTGTCCAGAGGCAGGGTCCGAGGAATTGCTCCGGCTTCAGGTGTCATTCGGTCCCCCCCAACCCCACATCTGCCAAAGCGCTCATGCTCCCAAAAGTCAGAACTCAGTACTCTGTGGAGGGGTGGGTTCTGTTTGCTCTGCATCTGCTGATCTTACAGAACCCCAGGAGCTGGCCTGGGACTGTCCTCAGTAAAAGGGACCACTGTTCACCAGAAAATAACAGAAAACAGAGGAACGCCTGGGGGGTTTAGTGGGTTAAGCATCTGCCTTCGGCTCAGGTCATGATCCCAGGGTCCTGGATGGAGCCCTCCCTCATCATCGAGTTCCCTGCTCAATGGGGAGTCTCCTCTCTCTCCCTCTGCCCTTCCCCCCTGCTCGTGTTCTCTCTCTCTCTCAAATAAATAAATAAATTTTTTAAAAACTATTTATTTATTTATTCGACAGAGAGAGAGATCACAAGTAGGCAGAGAGAGAGAGGGGGAAGCAGGCTCCCCGCCAAGCAGAGAGCCCGATGCGGGGCTCGATCCCAGGACCCTGAGATCATGACCCGAGCCGAAGGCAGAGGCTTTAACCCACTGAGCCACCCAGGCGCCCCTCAAATAAATCACATAAAATCTTAAAAAAAAAAAAAAAAAAAGAACAGAACAGAAAACAGTATGCTCTGTCTTATGTGTAAGTCCTCTGACCTTCGGACCCATGTAACCCAGGTCCATGAATCCCATAGATGGGCCTTCCCGTCTGCTTTATTGAGATGGACCTCACACGCCATACAATTCGCTCATCTCAAGTGTACAATTCAGTGGCTGTGAGAACACTACAGAGCTATGCAACCATCACTACAATCAATTTTAGAGTACGTTCATCACTCCAAATGGAAACCCTGCACCCTTTAGTACTCACTCTCCATCCTCCCTCCCAACACCCCTCTTTCCCTGCTCTAGGCAATCACTGATTTTTCTGTGTCTGTAGATTTTCCCATTCTGGACATTTCATATAATTGGAACCTTCCACATGTATGGCTTGTGATTGGTTCCCTTCACTTAACACGCTTTCAAGGTTCATCCACCTTATAACATATAGGATTACTTCTTTTCTTTTTATGGCAAATTTATTTTCCATTACTACACATCTAATAGACTGTTTATTCACTCATCGGTGGACGGACATTTGAGCTTTTCCACCTGCTGGCTGATTCTGGATAATTCTGGATAATGCCGCTGTGACCATCTATGTCCTAGTCTTTGAGGGGACATATGCATTCGATGGGCTTTTGGGGTCCCAAACCTTCTGACACACTTGTAAATATCATGTGTCTATGTGCCTTCCAAACACGAAGGTGCGAAGCATCCATCGGATTGACGAGATTAGCGCAGAGCCCCTGTCTACGCACTTAGCCCAGCTCCTCCTTGGCCTTCTAGGCTCTGTAAACTGCTGTCTGCCTTTCCACATGGGCCTGCAGGTCGGACAGACTTGGGGCTCAGGGAGCTGTGCTACCACCTACTTCTGCCCCTCGTGCATGTTCCCTGGCTCTCTCCCGAGCCGCTCTTCTGCGAACTGAAAGTAATGACAAGGTATCGTACTCTTGGTGATGACACAGGTCGTGTCTCCAAAGTGTGGAGCACAATGCCTGGGTCAGGCACTCTCGGGTGGGACGCCTTCAAGACCTGGCCGAGATGAAGTCCCTCTGACTTCCGGAGATGTCTCATGCTTTTCCATGTCTGCACCTTGGCATCTACCGTTCTCCCGCTTAAAATGCCAAAACTCCCGCTGGCTCCGGTAAGGGGCCAGTCTGTCAGGGCTGCTTCCGCCCAAGCCACCCCGCTCTTCTCATTGGTCCTGTCATGCACAGCTTCTCTCTCTGACTCGCATCTCCTTGAAGTTCTCTCTCTTAAAGCACGAAACTGGTGTTACCCGGGGAGCAGTGGTTTGTCTTCTCGTCTGCCTCGGCCCCGCAAGGCCCCTCATCACCAACAGGGCTGCCCAAGGGCCTCTGCTCCTCTCACCTGCTTTCTTCTCTGGGGGGAGGAAAGGGGGCTCCCAGGGGTGGGGGAGCTCAGCAGCACAGCCACCTGGGCCCCCTTCCACCTAGAGCATTTACAGAGCAGCCAGGCCCCAGGAGGCAAGCAGGATGGTGAAGAAGCTGAGCGCTTTTAAAAAATGCCCCTTCTGAAGCTTATGACCCACTGGGTGAAACCGCAGTGCTAGCCGGAGTGTGATGAGTCCGGGTGGGGCACAGAAGGGGCTCCAGGGAGGGCGGGGCCTGTCCCTTCCCGGACTAAGGGTCTAGGAAGGTTTCTTAGAGGAGTTTCTTAGCTGGTCGTGACAGATGAATATGAGATGGCTGGGTGGTCAGTGTGAGGGAGTGAAAAAGCATGACCAAAGGAGATATATGACACAGCAGGCACCAAGAGGGAAAAGGGGTCAAGGAAGGAGGGGAGGAAAGGAGGGAGCAAGGGAAGAAGAACAAGCCTGCTGGCTAAAATGGGAAGATCCAGTAAGGGTTTTAGTTTGTTTTTGGGTCTTAGAGACCCCAGATGTCACTTCTTGGCTGCGACCCGGAAGTTGGCAGAGGAGACTGAAGGGCTGACCAAATGCAGGACAGGAGGTATGAGAGCAGGATCCTGGCCTGGAGGAAGAAGGTGGAGAGGAGATTCAGAGCTTAGACTTCCTCCTAGGGCCACCACGCAGGAAGTGAGGGTAGAGGCCGAGATAAGTCTGACAGGAAGCTGAGGGAACAAAGGAGTTACACTTGATAGCAGTCAAGGAGGGTGAGTGGGTGGGGGAGGAGTACGGCGGCTTAGGGGAGAGGTGAAGGTTAGAAAGACCAGCTGGGGAAGGGGGAAGAAACAAAGACTGCTGGGCAAGTTGGGGGCCTCCAGAGGCTGGGAGAGTGAGGGGACTGGGGCCCTGATGAGCACGCTGGAGAGGCCCCCTGGCAGTGCTCAGTCACTGGTGAAGGACTAAAGGCCAATGGTGGACACACTCAAAATAGAGGATGAACAAGGAGACAGAGTGGAAGGTCAAGAGGACCAGTGGATTGATGGCTTTTAAAAGAGAATAGTGGTGATGTCCAGACTGGATAGGGAAGAACTGTGGCATTAATGGTGGAGTTTCAGATCATCAATAAGATCCAAGAGCAGGCTGGGGAGATAGAGTTTGGGGGATAGAAACATGTAGCAAGAGAGAGGATATCACAGTTTAAAATTCTGGAAGTATGTTCACCAAGATATACCATAGCTCGATCATGAAACAAGTTTCAATAAATTTAAGAAGACCGGGCAACAATCACCACGATTTAATTTTGGGACATCTCCATCACCCCAAAAGAAACCTCGTATCAGCTTGCAGTCTCCATTCCCTCCATCAGCCTCTGACAACCATCAACCTACTTTTTGTTCTCTATAGATTTGCCTTTTCTGAACATTCCATATAAATGGAATCCTACAGCAAACGGTCTTTTATGTCTGGCTTCTTTTACTTAGCATGTTTTTCAGATTCATCCACACTGTAGCTTGTATCAGTAGTCTGTTTCCTTTTACTTGAGACACTATTCCTTTGTACGGATGTGCCACATTTTATTTACCTATTCATCAGTTGATGGACATTTGAATTATATCACTTTGGGGTTGTTATGAATTATGCTGCTCTGAATATTTGCGTATAAGTCTTTGGGTAGACATAGGTTTTCATTTCTTTTGGGTATACACCCAGAAGTGGAACTCCTCAGTCCTGTGGTAATTCCGTGTTTAACCTTTGAAGAAACCTCCAAACCGTGTTCCAAAGTGTTTGTACCATTTTACGTTACCACAAGTGACGTAGGAAGGTTCTCGTTTCTCTATATCCTTGCCAACATTTGTTATTGTCCGTCTTTTATTAGTATAGCCATTCTAGTGGGTGTGAAGTAGTATTTCACTGTGGTTTTGATTCTTACTTTTCTAACGATTGATGATGTTGAGAGCATTACGCATGTACTTATCAGCCATTTGTAATCTCCCTTGGTGAAATTTGCACATTTTTTTGACTGGGTTGTGTATCTTCCTATTACTGAGTTGTAAGAATTCTTGATGTATTCTAGAAACAAATCCTTTGCTAGACATATGATTTGAAAATATTTTCTCCCAGTCTATGGCTTGGATTTTCATTTTCTTAATGATTTCTTTTGAAGAGCAAACATTCTTAATTTTGGTGAAATCCAATTTATCACTTTTTCCTTTAAGGATCATGCTTTAAGTGTCAAATCTAAAAAGTCTTTGCCTAGCAGCAACTGGGTGGCTCAGTCGTTAGACGGCTGCCTTCGGCTCAGGTCATGATCCCAGGGTCCTGCGACTGAGCCCCTCATCGGGCTCCCCTGCTCAGTGGAAGCCTGCTTCTCCCTCTCCCACCCTCGGTGCTTGTGTTCCCTCGCTCGCTGTCTCTCTCTATCAAATAAATAAATAAAAACATAAAATCTTAAAAAAAAAAAGCCTTTGCCTAATTGAAGGTCATAAAGACTTTCTTCTTCTAGAAGAGTTTTATAGAGGAATTAAATTAGAAATCAATAAAAATAAGATATGCTGAAAAAACAAACTCAAATATATGGAAATTAAATAACACATTTCTAAATAATCTATGAGATTATTTATTTGAGAGAGAGAGAGAGAGAGGATGGGGAAGGAGGAGGGAGAGGGAGAGAGAGAGAGAATTTTAGGCAGGCTCCATGTCCAGTGCAGAGCCTGACATGGGGCTCAATCTCACGACCTTGAGATCATGACCTGAGCCAAAATCAAGAGCTGATGCTTAACTGACTGAGCCCCCCGGGAGCTCCCAAAAGCATTCCTTAAACAAATGTTGTACGTATCTTTTACCCTCTTCTCTTCGAGCAATTTACATACTTTTCTCCTCTTTTTCTTCAGAGTCAAAATTCTCAAAAAGAATGTTTACATTCAAGTCTCCACATTTATGTTCACGAGGTTGTCTCTTTACCTTACACTCCTCAGCAGCAGGTAATGCAGCCCGTGGATGCTTTGCTCACTGGCATCACTTCCTTAGGGTCCCAGTGAGCTCCTTGTTACTAAATCCAGGAGAAGAGCTTTGGACTTCCTCTCACTCATCCCCTCAGTTTTCCTCCTCACTCTCTGCCCGCCATGTTTGTGCCTCTTTTCTTCCTTCTGCATCCTTTCTCCTTAGAGGATCTCCTCTATCCCACATCTTCAATGACCATCCACACACAGATGATCTGATACCTATATTCCTAGCCCAGAGCTCTTCTCCGACTTCTCTATCCACAGACCCCACAGCCCCCCTCCAGTGTCTTCTCTCCACTGTCTCAATCTGCCCAAATCCAACACACAATCTCCTCTCTCCTAGCTCATGTTTTCTTCTGAAATTTCTTCTTTCAATAAATGGTACCACCTGCCCAGCCACCACCCTGAGACCTAAGAGTCATCCAGCATATGTCCTTCTCTTTAAACCCCAATATCCAATCCATCATTACATCTCATTGATTTAACTTCACACGTCTCTCAGATAGTTTATGTCATCTCCATCTTGGCTCCCATCATCCTAGTCTCTCACTGAGACTATGGCCCAGCCACCTAGATAGCTTCCCCAGTTCCACAGGTACCCTCACCCAACCCTCTGCACCCTGGGATCAGAGAGGTTTGTCCCATCACAGTCACGTCATGGCACCCTCGTACCCTCCTGCTTCAAAGGCTCTCAACACAAAGACAAAACTTTAATGTGGTTTAATTGGCCTAGTCCAATCTCATCTCTACCTACTTTCCAGTCTCTTCTCTGAACCACACTCCACACCCAAACCCTATATCTGGGTCCTTTACCAGTTCTTCATGTTCCTCATTTCCCCTCTAACCACATAGCCTTTGCACATGCCATCTCCTCTGCCTGGAACATGTTTCCTTCCTCTTTTGCTACGTTAACTTCTTCTTATCCTTTGTATCTCGGACAAGCATCACTCCCACAGGGAAGGCTTCACTGACCTCCCTGACAAGGTCAAATGGCCCAATTGTTATCAACTCCCATATTTCCTTTTGGCAATCACTGCAGCTGCAGTCTTGCCATTTAATTTGGGTGATCATATGATTTGGGTCTGTCTCCCCAACTAGTGTGTAAGATCCATGAGGGCAAATCCCAGAGTTGGTTTTGTTCATTGTTGTCTCCTTAGCACCTGGCACAAAGCTTGGATCCATAGTGGCCACTGGAAAATACTTGCTGAATGAATAACTAAGTCATGGTAAGGTTACCCAGGATGAAAATAGGACTGAAGGAAGACACGTGAACATCTTTAGAGAATAGAATGGGGGAAGGTGACCAGGCAGTAAAATGGCCAAGGAAGAGCTAAAGATCATGGAGACACCCCCAGGGTGGACGCCTCCAAGGGGCAGGGCTGTATGAAGGTGGGGTGTTGTGGGGGTACAGAGGCAGGCACGGACAAAAGAAAAACAAGTTCTCCAGTGATTCGCCCCTGTGCCTGGACCAAATTTCTTCAAGAGAAAGAGAAAGTGTCCCTCACAAGCAGTATCCCAAAGAGCTACAGCTTTTCTTAGAGGAAGCAGGGAAGCCATCATTTGTTCGAAGAATTTGTCAGTCAGTGAGAATGGGGCAGATGGTACACCTTCGAGCTGGCCATTGAGTCTCAAGATTGGCCAACATCCCACTACTGAGGAATGGGTAAACTTACACAGAAATCTGTCACGCAGCATCTCATTACCAGCTCTTTAGGACTCTTTATCACTTTCCACGAAGACACGTACCTTGGTCCATCCAGGAAACTGGATAAAGGTGTCCTGGGGCAAGTCTGGGATCCCACTGGGAATGGAGAAGTTCCCCATATAAAAGGCCGGCAGAGTGTAGTTAGACGAGCTGTGGGTCAAAGCTTTATCATGGCGGCGCTTGTTATAGCCATGCCAGTCTCGCAGGAGCCTGCGCACCACATTCTCGGTGTCCAGTGGGAAGATCATCCAGTCCGTGAGGATTTTGGAACCAAGGGTCAGGTTAGAAACTAGACCCTGCAAAGGAGAAACAGAGCAATGAACTGGGGTGGGAAGCAGAAGGCTTCAAGTGTCTCTGTGTCCCTGCTCTGAATTCTTGGGGAGAGCACACTGGGATATGAAATACCAACAATAAGTGACACTCAAACTGTGTGTACATCAAAGTGATGTCGGGCTTGAGGCCAGAGCTTTTGACCCCACGCCCCTAATCTTCAGTGTTTGGTTCAGAGTCACCGCTCAATGGAAGGGATGACGGAATGTGAGGCATAGGAGAATGAATGGAATCAAGAATCCAGAAGAACATTTAGCCACTGTAATGGGGGGTGGGGGGGGACAGACTCTGCCCCTTCATATAACCTAGGAGCAAGTCCTGGCATTGAGGCCCTCAGCAGCACTCATGCGATGATCACCCCTGAGTCCATGTACCCACTGTGGAACTCAGGGAGGTAACATAAACGAGGATACTTTGATATCTGTGAAAGGGTAGAAAGGGAGTGAGGATGATGGTGAACAGTTGTTCCATCTGTCCAGCGGGGTCAGCAGGCCAGGCGTCCACGGCACTGGCCGCCTCATCGAAGCCTATGCTCACGGCTCTCCTAGCTTCCTCTTCCCCTCCTTTCATATGGCAAACTTCTCCATTCCCGGTAAGACCCCAAATTTGTCCCAGGGCAACTCTCAGTACCAAGCCTCAACTGCCCACTTAGTAACTCAGTAAACATGAACCAGGCAGCTGTGTGCCGGGTTCTTTGCTGGGTACTGGGGACCCGGAGACTACCCTAGAATCCTTGTCACAGCGTGTGTCAACATAGCCTGCAACAGCCAAGCAGGAAGGCCACCAACTACAGCCTGGGCACGAGGACTTTAACAGGGACATTTCTACTGGAGGTAAAGGTTGCCCTGCACGGCCACTCTCTAAGAGGGTAATCGCCACCGAGAGGGTCAGGAAACAGCCCCACACACCGGTTCTGTCCTAGAGCAGGTGGTACCATCAGTCCTTGGATGAGGACCTTCTCGCCTCTAGCGATGGTGACATCGTGACTGCGGGGAAGCCTGCATCTCGACATCTCTGCAGGCCCCAAAGCACCTTGTGGAGCCTCTTACAGAGTACAAGCTTAACAAATGTTCACCAAACAATTGTCTAAAAATGTTTCCCAAGGAACAACATTCGGGCTAGGGCTAGGCACCTGGACACGGGGTAACCAGCAGGGGTGAGAGGCTGTGCGCTGGGGCGAAAGGCTTTCTACGATTCAAGACCTTGTCACGGATTGTCCACCCCCAGAAAACAGAGCGGACCAAACGCTGAGCTGGCTTTGTTGGCGCCCCAGTGCCTTTCGAAATCGAGATGGGTTTGTTCAGCAAAGGAGCAGCACGGTGGAGTAGCTTCCTCCTTCTGTTTCTTTCTACCGGGTGACTGAACCCGAACACAAGGGAAGGGTTCTCTTTGCAGAGCACAACTTTCTCATCACCTGCAGAGGAAAACAGGTCTTCAAAATAACCCAACTCTGAAGTTGCAAAACAAATCATAGTAGGTTCACTCGCCAAACCTGGCCAAGTGTGCAAGCTTTTGAAAATCGCCTCTGCGTGAATGGGGCTAGAGGAAAAGAATGTATATGTGAGAGTTTTTAAATGGCTTTCCAGAACCTTCCTCAGGCGGCACAGGAACAGTCCTGTCAACCTTTGAACCTCACTCCTGACAGTGAGGCTGGTCCTACCTTAAAATCATTGATATATTTGCCATAGTTCACACGTCCCATGTTCTCCACCAGAAGGTCCAGAGAGGCTCCAGCTTTCCCGGTGATGTTCAGAGAGGTCACATCACTTCGCTCCAGGATGCCCTGGGGCACCTGCGGGGTCAGAGTCCAGTGGGAATTAACTGGGGTGAGAAGGTCAGCAGAGCACTGTCCACTCAGTTGTCACGCTCATTCTCCTGTCTTGAAGGTCACTGGATTTGGGAGGCAATGCTCTGAGGGTCCCTTTGCCCAAGCCACCGGCTGGGTGGTCAAACACTGCTTCCTAACCAGGCAACTCACCAGAGGCGGCTCAGAGAGCCTGGCTTCCTTTGCTCTGGGATGTTTTGCTGCATGTCTATTTTTAATAGGAAGGGAATGGAGGCAAAAATCCCAGGAGGAGATTCCTGCCACAGGAACTGCTTTGTGTTCTCACAGCACAAAAGGCAGTCATAAAAAATGACTTCTAAACAACGTGGAGAAATGAGGCAAAATCAGATAAATGAGATAAAATCAGAGAGTTAGGTGGAGCAGTCTCACCTCAAAATACCTGATGGGGTGCATTAACCACGTAAATTATATAACAGAGTGAGAAAAAACAACAGGTATTGAAGCAGCAACATACTCCTAACTTTTTAAAAGGGGGGATTTAAAAAAAAAAAATTGGACGTTACACTGACTATAATTCTCTAAGACAAACCCTAAAACGGAATTCAAGAGACTGCTGCCATCAGTATACACATGGGCAACATACACGTATGCCTAGAAGCTTGCTCCCACTGAAATGAAAGCCTTTGATCATAACAGAATGGAAACATTTTAATTTAAAATTTTCTGAACAAGCTTCCGCCGTTAGAGAAATCTCTTCATGCGTTCTTTCACATGATTATTTCAGTGGAAGGAATGGAAACCCTCCAGTGTGTCTCCGCTGTGTTGTGAGACAAGGTCTCATAAGGATTGTAGCTATCGTTATCAGGAACAGTCCTTCAGATCGGGATTTCTCACGCGGGACGAAGGCGCAGGGTTAAATGAATCACTGCTCCAGCGTGCGTGTACAATATGGACCCTCTCCTCAAGCAGCAAAGGAGACATGGGTGACATTCTGCGACTGGGCAGAGGATGGCGCGGACTGGGGAGACCGGGAAGGTCTCTGAGAGAGGGGAGCCTTGAGCACTCCCTTCCAGGTTCAGCTGGGTGAGGGGGCGTATTCCAGGCAGAGGGAGCATGGGTGAGACCACATCAGCAAGCAAGGGGACACAGCCAAGGGACATCAAGAGGAGACACAGAGCCCGAGTTTGGAAAGGTGGGCAATGGCCTTGAATGCCACGTTACCAAGTGCAGACCGCACGTCGCCCTATTGGGGCAGACAGGCACACAGCTCAGAGATAGTTCTTACCCCATCCACGGCGACATAGGCCCGGTCGTGGACTCCACTGAGGGGCGACGACAGGGGTGTGGGGTAACTGCAGTCTCGAGGGAGCGTCGTTCGGTACAGCACAAACCCAAAATACTGGTTAGAAAAAGATGTAAGAAAAACACATTACTCTTTGAAAGGTAACCTAGTCACCTCGATCTGTGTGAAAGTCACGTTTCTAAAATCATAAGGTATAAGAGGTTTCCCCAGCCTCCCACCAAAGTTCAGTCTGGACGAAGGGAACTGACTGACATTTTTAGATCCCACACTAGCATAGCAGTAACAGCAAGGAACCCACATTTTATCGGACAGCCCTTTCCCACACAAGGAAACTGGACTCTGGCACATGTTCAATGATGTGCCCAGAATCACTCAGTGGGATCCTATCGTATACATTGAAAGGTTATTGGTGTTATCTCAAAAACACGACACAACACAACGCAACAACAAAAAGACAAATTGGGGTGCCTGGCTGGCTCGGCGGGTAGAGCATGTGACTCTTGATCTCAGGGTCGTGAGGTCGGGTAGAGAGAGAACTTAAAAATAAAATCTTAAAAAAAAAAAAGACAACAACAAAGCCAAGAACGTTCAGTAAAAACATTTTCCAGGTTCTTGGGCTACATGTGCTCTAACATACAAAACAAGAGTCAATCAGAAACTGTTTAAAGTGGAGGGCCGGGGGTGGTGGGGACAGACAGAGTGAGAGGTGGGGGTGCAGCCTGTTGCTAAGTCAGAAAACAGTGGTAGAAAGCTGGCCTCCCTGGTCCAAAAGGAAGGTGCCAGACTACCAGCCCTGCCAGCAACAGCCCCCTCAGCCTCAGCTGGTGCCCCTCTTGCTGTGGACACTGGCCAGGGGGAGCCGGATCGGACCCCGTCACACAAGAGCAGCCAACGGATATCCAACACGGGGCAGAGAAAAAGCTCCTCGCGCCTAGGGCCCAGAAAGCAAGGGAGTGGATCTCGGCAAATGCAAAGGTGATTTGGAGGAGCTGAAAAAAACCCCCACATTAATCCACGTTCCTGTGTTGCAGGAAAGGGCTGAACTCAAGAAATGTCACTGGGGCCACGACGCAAGGCTTCAGGCACAAGGTTGCCTCCCCTCCCAGACCCCAAATCTCCATCTCTTGGCTTTTTTTTTTTTTTTTTTTCAAATAAGTCCTAACTCAGAGGCTGAGGAACACTCTGTGAAGGGGTTCAACAAGGGGAGTGGAAGCCGCAGTCCTCCCTGTGAAGGTGGCTAAGGCCACCGAAGTGCAGGCTGGGGGGAGCAGGGCTGCACCCTCCTCCCTGCAGCTGTGCCCTCCATGGGTTTCGCTGGAAATAAACATTCAGCAGGCTTGCCCCAGACCTGAAACAGCCAGGGCCTAGGGAGTGCCCCCAGCCAGAGAGCACTGCCTCGGCCAGAGATCACAAAGCCCAAGGGGCTGGCCAAGAGCAATGAGTAGTGTCTATACGTTAACCTGGAACTCACTTCCCAGGTTCCAACTGCTTTAGTGACTATGTCTGGTCCAAGGTGCTCCCCCGCAGGTGAAGGCGGGTTGCATTTTCTAGATGAAGATATGGACACACAGCCGGTGTTGGCTGGAACTAGAGCAAAAATTCTACCCAGTGTTAATGAGAGGGGGGTTCATTACTCCTTTTACTGATCACAGAGTTGTTGGAATAAAAATCACAAGCATAAAAAGAGTCACCAGGGGCAAAATACACCACACTAAGATTAGATATGCCACTGTATTATCACCTTGTGGTTCAGACACCTTCCAGAAGGGGATCGCCACAGAGAGTCAGTGGAGGGGGACCCAGATAAGTTTCCATTTCGAAAAATGGGGCTGACTTCCTAACTAAGTGTTCAAACTTAACATCACAACAAACGGACAAACTGAACCTCACAGGCATCCTGACACGGCACTCTGAGGAGGTCACATCACCTTAGTCATGCTCATGCCAAAAATGTGATACTGAATCTAGTCAGTGAGGGGCAGTCTACAAAACTGGCCCAAACTCTTCAGAAATGTCCCCGTCATGAGAAAGAGAGAGAGGAAAGACAAGACTTAGGAACAGCTACAGACGAAAGAAGATAGAGGGACATTATAACTAAATGCAATGTGTGATCACAGACTGCAAACTGGATTGAAAAAAAGTTAACTATGAAGGACATTACTGGATACTTAACTATAGAATGCATTTTTTAAAAAATATTTTATTTATTTATTTGACAGAGAGAGAGGGATCAGAAGTAGGCAGAGAGGCAGGCAGAGAGAGAGGGGGAAGCAGGCTCTCTGCTGAGCAGAGAGCCCAATGTGGGGCTCGATCCCAGGACCCCGAGATCATGACCTGAGCCGAAGGCAGAGGCTTTAACCCACTGAGCCACCCAGGCGCCCCTTAAAATGCATATTAAATAACAGGATTATATCATCAAATTTCTTAGGTGTGATCATTTATTGTGATTATATAGAAGAATGTCCTCTTTCTTAAAAGATATATGCTGTATTATTTAGGGGTGAAGTGTCAGGATATTGACCACAAACTCCAATGGTTAAAAAGAAGGCAGGTGACTGCATACATATGCTCCAAGGCAATTGTTAACACTTAGTGAATCCAAGTGAAAGCGACACAGGTGTGATACTTTCCTTGTAACATTTTTGGATTTGAAAATTTCTAAAATAAGAAGTTGGGGAAACATTTTTAAATACATATGAGGGGCGCCTGGCTGGCTCAGTCGGTAGAACATGCGACCTTGATCTCAGGTCAGGAGTTTGAGCACCGTTAGGCATGGAGCCTACTTAAAGAAAATAAAAATTTAAAAATTTGAGGCAGCGCCTGGGTTAACCACATACATGCATGCATGCACACACTCACACACACACACACACATGCTGTGCTCTCTGTTCTCTTCAAAAGCAGGAAAGAGAATGTCTGAGAACCTAATCTATTAAGAATACAGTCCCAACACCTTTGAGCTAACAAGGACAAATAATTAAACTGTCTTCTTGTATATTAAAGTGTGGTTTTCCTTTAGTAATAAAGATCAATTAGATCAGAAATGTGCTCAGTTTATAGCTTGCACTCCAGAATCATGTTGTATCAGGATGAGTTACGACCTTATTTGAGTGATAAGAAACGGGGAGGTGGGCTGATAGAAAAGGTCAGCCCAGCCTGCAGTACTTAACGCTGAAGAGAGCCTGGAAATCTGTGGTGAATTTACCTGGGATCTGATTTATCTGCCTACCGGTCAGGTCCCTGGGCTCGGGACAGGCCCTGCAAGGCAGTGCAGAAAGCACATTTCTGTAAGGAGAGAAAGGGTGAACCATTACCTCTGGAGGCCTACCTGTTTCACCTGGATAAACGTCAAGGGATAAAGGCTTTTTATGGGCCCAGGCGGACACAGAATGGTCAGCGCGTCCTCCACTGTCTTTAACTGAAAAGAAACAAAAGCAGCATTCACTCCCTGTCACCCCTCCCTGGTACTCAGGGTGGAGGGCAATGCCATTTGCAAATTATCAAAGACATGAGTGGATTTGCCTAAATCCCTAAGTAGATCTAAGTGGTTCAAATTCCGCTCAATGCTGCACCCCCCAGGCACCTTCAATCATGTCCATCCATGAGTTAGGGAACTCTTGATGAAAAATAACCAAGGGTAATCGTAAGGTTTCGAGCATACTGATTCGCAAATACAACCTCCTTTGGGTAAAAGGCCCTTAAAATGAATGAAAACCAAGGCTCTGAGGCTGCCTCCTCTGTAAAGCCTTCCCCAGCATCCTCGAGGGAAGTAACCACGACTGTTCCTTCCTCTGAACTTGTCTGGGGTGTATTTTCCATGCCCGCATCACTGACTAGTTGCTTACCTTTGCTGTCCTTGCCAGACGGTCAGCTCCTTAAGGGCAGGGTCTGTATGGCATGGTGTCACCCAATGCCCAGCACATAGTAGACACTCAATAAATACTTATTATATTCAGTCCAAATGGCTGTGTATTCTTGCACCCCAGGAAGCATATTCTGATGCAGTAACAAGGATGGCAACAGCTACTGAGCACTGAGTGCCTACCGACCTCCAGGCGAGAGCACCTTACATGCACACCTCACTGAATCCTCACACCACCCATGGAGGCTGCCCTTGTTGTCCCCATGTTAGGGATAAGGAAACAGGTTCTCAGAGATGCTCACTGGAGCAACGGCAGAGCCAAGATTTGCAGTTAGGTGTGGCTCCAAACCCAGGACTTCCTGTGGCGTGATACTGGTTGTGAATTTTAGAAACACTTTCCAGGATTACCTTACCTTGCTGATGTGTGGGATCAAGGAACACAAAATCTTAAGTACAATTCCATCAACTCAGCTACTCACGTGGATGTTTTTCTATTTGGACAGCTAAAGAAATTCAACTCATGGCAAAAGGTTTTATCCTATATGACCATGTCCAACGTTAATTTGACTCAACTATATGCTGACTTGCTACCTTAAATTGTACACATTTAGTTAATAATGAAAAGCAATTTCTGCTTACACAACTTTCCTTCATGGTAAACAGAATGCATTTTTGGTACTAAGATCAGTTTTGCTTTGTTTTGCAATGTTGCTGTATTAAATATTCGCAGTTATTTTCTGTTGCATAAAAATAAGTTTCTCACAGCTCCAAAACAAACCAACTTTTTCCTTAAGTAGCAGTAGCACTGAAAAAATAGAAGGTGCTCCCTTTACAAGTGCGATTAAAGTCTGATTAAACTAAATAAAGATTCCTATCAGGCAGACAGACCACATTCTTTGTAGAATGTAACACACGTATCTGACACTAGGTGGAAAATGTTACGAGAGCTCAACCAACCATAATATCAAAGGGCTTCAGGAACGGAAAAATTATACAATCATGTTTGGCATTTTGGTTAAAGATAAAAACTTACACTATTTTAGAATATCAAGATTCTTCAGAAATATGTAACTGCTCGTGTTTTTTTTTTTCTTGTGAGTTAACAGATGTAGGAGTTAGGGATTATAAAAGGGGAAATCCTGAAGACAGAGATGGTCAAAACAAATTGATTTTGGCTTACGTCACTCCTGGCAAGGAAATGAAATCTCCCCTCTTTTTCTTTCCTAGAATAAAATGTTTCTCTTATTTATGATTAATTTCTAGCTTTTCCCCTTCATGTCCCATTTACCATATAAACCACAGAGCACAAAAATTAGGACATGATTTTGAGATGAAGGGGAGTGTACTGAATTGTGCAAAGATCTATGAAAACACCTGTGACTTTTGAGAACCCCTGAAAAAAGGGTAAATTATGGAAAGGAGCCTCACCAGCCATAACAAGGTGCTGTTATTCCCACAAAGGCTCCTGAAGCTCCTTTGGATGACTGATCATTGAGCCAAAATGACGTGAATGATCTAAGAACGCCCACCTACTCCTGCTCATGCCCCGTGTGCTAACCCTGTCAACCTGCACACATATCCTTTCACCTCTCCCGTCCCCATTTCCCCAGAAACATCACCTACCCCAGCAGTCTCACAGAAAACAAACTCACAGAAAAATAGAACCAATGCCCCAGCATAACATTTTCACTCACAACTGCTGAGTTCCACTTCCCCACTCTCAACAGCTCTGTTTATGGGCTCTCTTACCTTCTTCAGAGCAACTTTTCCATATGCAAACTTGGGTGTAGACGGAGGGATAAAACCTTCTGGTACTTTTTCAAACTATAAACCGGAGCGGAAAAAGACAGAGAAGATAAAAAGCTGTTAAACCCTCAGAAACACAGCTATACCATTCATTTTTCAAAAGGAGGCTCAAAGATTCAAATAATAGTGTCAGCAATTCTTGGAAAGGCAAAGGAACTTTCTCCACGACAGGGTTGGGTAAAGTTTTTACTTCTAAGTGTGTGCCTGTGTATTATGCCTGCATTTTAAGCTCCAGGAATTATTCAAATAATTATAGAACAAAAGACTTCGAAACAGCAAAAACAAGGAGAGAGAATGAGGTGGGATAGGGGGAGAAAAGGAAGAAGGCCCACAGCAAGACAGAAGCCCTAGTAGGGAGAGGTGCTGCTTGTAGGTTAAATCTTACTGGTAGATTAAAGTTTTGTATCAGCGTTAAATCTCCTGTGGTTATATAAGAGCATATTCCTACCTATTATGAAACACACACTGAAGTATTTAGGGGTAAAGGGTCATGACGTATGCAACCCTCCAGTGGTTTAGAAAACCCAAGGGGGTGGTGAGGGGCAAATGATGAAACAACAGAATGTAATGTTGATATGGGTGAATCTGAGTGAGGGATACTCGAGGGCTCTTTGTACTACTTTTATTCTTTTTTTTTTTTTTTAAGATTTTATTTATTTATTTAACAGAGAGAAAGAGATCACAAGTAGGCAGAGAGGCAGGCAGAGGGAGAGGGGGAAGCAGGCTTCCTGCTGAGCAGAGAGCCGGATGTGGGGCTGGATCCCAGGACCCTGAGATCATGACCTGAGCTGAAGGTAGAGGTTTAACCCTCTGAGCCACCCAGGTGCCCCTGTACTACTTTTATTCTTGAAACTCTTCTGTAACTTTGAAATTATTCTTAAATAAAAAGTAAAAACTAAAATAAAAATTAAATATTAAACACACACACACACACACACACACACACACACACACACACACACACACATTTAGAGTCAGAAGATGGAACTGCCAGGTCTTAAAAGTCTGTGTCCATCTCCAAGTAGGTTGCATTATGATCTTTCGGGTTCCTTACATTTCTTTCTTCCTCTCTTCTTCTCTTTCTCCCTTCCTTCCTTTCGGTTTCCCTTTTTAAAAGTAATTTAAGAAGGAAGATAACAGACTGCTATAATGAAAAGCAATAGTCTGATTGACTCACTATTCTCTTAGTTCTATTCTTCAGAGGAAATCATTTTAAAATCATTTAATTGTTGCATTTCGCAATTTTGGTCTCTAAATAATATACTTATCTGAGATTTCTTATTTGATCTATTAGAACATTATCATTGATTTCTTTAACACTTGAGAATTTAGCTCCATTGTACTATTCTGGAAATCTCTCTTTCTTGCCAACATGGTTATATCAGCATTTTTAGTTTCACTACTGGTTACCTTTGTAGTTTGAAATAATATACCTTTATTTCTTAGTTCCATCAATTAAGATTATCCTTTGTAACCATATCTTTTAAGATAAGGCTATTTGCATCCTTCCCTGAGCTCTCTCCCCTACTCCCACCCCAAACCATTAGCTATACTTTTACATTGTCAAGGTTAAAACAGTCTATCCTGTACCCATACATCTTCCCTTCACCTGTATATTGACTCTAACTTCAAAATCAATCAATAGTGTTCATGCTCACATGATTACAATTACATAAACATTACTCTCTGCAAAGTTAAGTATTATATACCATGATGGCATGTTCTGTCTTGTTCAGCTTTTTGTTTCTTCCCTCCCCTGGGATTTCTAATTGCCCTTCTTTTTTCCTGTCTGCCTTTAGATTAACACCTCTATAGGTTGTTCCAAATTTCCAAAGATGGTATCAAATTTCTCCAAACACCTTTCCCTCCCCTAGGAAACTCCCTATTGGAACTCTCAAGTCTTCTCACTCCAAGGGACTGTTTCTCCAGTAGGCTTGATATTCTGAGACTTCTCTTCAATGTTCTCCTGGTTTTAGCTTCTGTTTCTAGGATCTTATAACTACCTCATTTCACTGGAGCAATCTCAAGTACTTCCCAAGTACTGGTATGTGAAAGGAAAATTTTTTGAATCTTTGAATGTCTGAAAATGGCACATTTAGCTGATAATTTGGATGACTATAGAATTCTATGTTGAAAATCATCTTCCCTCAGACGGGAAGATGTGTCTTCCCTGTATCATCCAGTATGACTCATACTTAGCTCATTGTTGTTCTTTCAAAGGTGACTGGCTTTTTCTCTCTAGAAGCTTGTAAGTGCTTTATTCTCTCTGTTTTAAATTTTTCCAAGTATGTGTTTGGATATGTATTTTACATTTATTATTCCTGGCAACTCAAATATCCTTTTCTGTTTTGGAAAAAAATTCTTTGATATTTTCTTTTTCTCCATCTTTTTCCCTTAAAGGTAAATTCTAGATTGTCCCTCTATATCTCTCATCTTTTCTCTATTTCCATCTCTGTCTTCTGGTTCTAATTTCTAGGAGATTATTTTTTATTTTTGGGAACTTTTTGTTCTTTAGTGACTCCTTTTTCAAAGCATCGTATTCTTATATTGTGGAAACAACATCTTTTCATATGTCTCTGAAAGATATAAATTTGAGGGGGTCTGCTTTGTTTTGCTTAAGATCTTTCATTCCTGTCCCTGAGCCTTCTGCTGTTGCCTCTAGGTTATTTTTCTGTTTATTTCATTTTGGTCTTTCTTTTTCCCTTTACAGGTTTTATGGATGTCCTCAAACATTTGGCCACCCTTGGCCGTCCCACCACATTTAATGGTAATGCAAATGAATGCACCAGCATTTGCATAACCATCCCCTCTATGCCAGTCCTGCTCTGTGTACAGAAGTGAGGCTTGTCCAGTTTTGAACTCTGTTTTAGGGTGATTTGGGAGGGAGTCAGACTAATATGTAGGGTCTTTGCTCTCAGGCTGCACTTTTTTTTTTTTAATTCTGATTTTCTGTTAAAAAGATACTTCCCTGATAGCGTATTTGAAAGAAGGGTGGAAGAGTGGAGGACGTGATGGGAAATTAGCCTTCTTATTTTTAGCTGTTTCATTCTGTCTCTTGACACACCTGCACTTCCAGGATCCTGGCTCTCCAGGGTTCTTTAAGGGCAATCTACTCCATTACCTGTTTCTATAACGCTCTTTCACACTCCCTGGGAATCTAGAGTTCCTCATGCTACTTCCTCAGTCTGCTCCACCTATTTTTGTTTCCCAGAAAGTTTTTGAAATCTCTCATGCATAGACAGCTTCCCTCTCGTTGGCTTCATTTTAAAGATTTTATTCTTTTATTTGAGAAAGAGAGTGAGAGAGAGAGCACGAGCAGGGGGGAAGGGTAGGGGGAGAAGCAGACTCCCCACTGAGCAGGAAGCCTGATTAGGGGCTCAATTCCAGGATCCTGGGATCATGACCAGAGCCAAAGGCAGACGCTTAACTGAAGGAGCCACCCACATGCCCTTGTTGGCTTCATTTAAAAAAAAATCTTTTTTTTTTTTTATCATTTAATAACATTTTGAAAGGCAGAAGAGGTAAGTATGTGGTCAGTCAGCCATCTTGAACTGGCAATCCTTTGTATTTCTAATATTCTATGAATCAATATTTCTGTGAAAATTTTCAAAGAGTATATTACAACGATCTTCACAATTTGTATTAAAATGAATGTGAGGCCAAGGAATTATTACTGTTGATCCCAGACAGACAAAATGTGAGCTCTCTTCCAGCTTTCCCTACAGTCCTAGAACACATCCATTCTCCTTTGGCAGTTTATCCACCTTTCCCTCCTCCACCTCACCTTCTGGTCAAGAAAAGCAGAAAACACAAATTCACAGAGGGGACCTGAGAGTAGGCTGATTTGTTCTCTGAAGTCCCCTAGTTACGTGCACAAAGTAGTGACCGTGTCATATCTAACTCCGAAAGTCAAAGTGGAGTCCAGTGTAACTAGGACTGCAATCTCATCTACCATAGGAAGAAAAAGTCACTGCACGGAATCCTTCTTTAAACTCCATTCACCTAACATTGATGGAGTGCTTCTCTGCCAGTTTTGTCATCTCATCTGCTACTCACAAAGGCCTTCATAGCCAGTATTGTATTTTGTTTTTTAGAGGTGAGACTAAGGAACTTGCTCAAAATTATCAAGAGGGTGAAGGAGTGAGCTCGTTCCTGACTCTAAGTTGTGTTTCTACAGTTCCATCTGACCTCCTTTATTGTACAACAGTACAATAGAAAGTGTCTTCAATTAATTAAACATAATTCCAAAGACAAAAACACCCCACGAAATCTTTTCTCTTTCAGTTTTCTTCCTGGACCCTCCCCTTATGCACATATACCATGTAAGGTTAGAGATAATTTTGTAATTTTCTCCTGCTACTTACCAAAAGTACTTTTGGCATGACCAAATATAGACAGTAATTTTATTTATTGTGTATTATATTCAAATGGATATGACCATCCTTCCAGTATTAGGAGTTAGATCATTTCCAATTTTTGGTATTACGAATAACGTTGCAATGAACAACTTTATGTTTATAGCATTATCTTGGTTTTAAAAAAATCCTTTTGGGGTGCCTGGTGGCCCAGTCGGTTAAGCATCTGCCTTCAGCTTGGGTCATGATCCCAACGTCTTGGGATCAAACCCTGAATCAGGTTCCCTGCTGTGGGGAGTCTGCTTCTCTCTCTCCCTCTGCCTCTCCCCCTTGCTCATGCTCTTTCTATCTCTCTTTCAAATAAACAAATAAATCTTAAAAAAAAAAAAAAAAAAAAGAAATGTCAACAATAAAAAAAAATCCTTTTTTTAAAAAAAGATTTTATTTATTTATTTCACAGAGATAGAGCACAAGCAGGAGGAATAGCAGAGGGAGAGGGAGAAGCAGGGTCTCCACTGAGCAGGGAGCCTGACATAGGGCTCAATCCTGGGACCGCAGGATCATGACCCGAGCCAAAGGCAGACGTTCAACCAACTAAGCCACCCAGGTGTCTCTTAAAAAAAATCTTTTTAATAAAGGGCCAAGTGAGGAGTTACTATATCAAATGATATGAGCATTTTATATGAATCTTTTTTTTTTTTTAAAGATTTTATTTATTTATTTGACAGAGAGAGAGCACAAGCAGACAGAGTGGCAGGCAGAGGCAGAGGGAGAAGCAGGCTCCCCGCCGAGCAAGGAGCCCGATGCGGAACTCGATCCCAGGGTCCTGGGATCAAGCCCTACACTGGGCTCCCTGCTCAGTGGGGAGTCTGCTTGTCCCTCTCCCTTCTGCACCTTTCCCTGGCTCATGCGTGCTCTCTTGCTCTCTCTCAAATAAATAAATAAAATCTTTATAAAAAATAATATAGCGTATACCAAAGTTTCTACCAAATGTCTCTACTTGTTTATGTCTTCCACCCAATTGTCTATTTGGATCTTGATTTTTTTTTTAATCAGTGGTATGAGCTCATCATAATATTGATATTAAGTCTCTGTCTATTGATATTAAGTATCTGTCTATCCCATATGCCCCAATCTTTGGCCTTTTCTTTTTAATTAGTTTAGTAATTTTTTCCATTGATTATCTTATACTAAAATCCTAATCTTCTATTTAACTAATTTAATGTTTCAGAAAAGAAATAGATTAATATTCCAAAACACTGTACCTCGGAACCTTTATTTCTCCATAATAATTTATGCTTTAATCATAGTTTTCAGACCAATCACAAATATTGCTCCTTATCTTGCCATTTTAGCTGGATGAATTTAATATAGGAAGCTGCTCTTTTCCCAATCTAATCCAATAGATTCAACAGTGATCTTTCCCTAGGATCTCTAAAGTTTTCAACATTCTTTTAACAAATTCCTATTAAGAAAGTACTTTGTGTCAGGTCCTACAATTGGTACTGGATATAAACAGTTCATAGTCTAGATCACGAGAAATGTGTGTAAACAAATCCTATCAACACATTACAGGAAATAGAGTGTTGAAGATTTCCACACTGTAAGGTGGTGGAAGAAAACAAAGTGTGACTAACTCTGCAGAGAGACAGACAACTCCCCACAGAAGGTATCTGAGGTGTGTTCTCATTTTCCAGATGAATTAAGGCAGAAGGAACATTATGTCCAGTGGCCAGGAGGTATCAACAGTACTGTTCCATTCATGGAATTTTATGTACTTTCATTTTAAGGCCAGAGAGTCATGTAGAAGAAGGGGAGAACTGAAAAATGACGCTTGAGGATAACAGGAGGCCAAGTCATGGAAGGCATCCCGATCAGATCAGCATTTTAGAGAAATCACCCTGGAAGACAGACTAGAAGAGCCAAGTCTGTAGGAAAGGAAAAGACTAGGGCCACAAGAGTGTAGGCAATGCTTTAAAAGTCCACCGTTTGTTATGTAAGGTTCACTTTGTCATCCTTAATTATCAGTCATAAAACACCATGTTTCCACTAGCACCATGGATCAGCAAGAGATAGCTTGTGTCTACTCACTGAGCTAATGTCATTCCATCCATGAAACAAGAAGGACAATCAGTCAGCCAGTGTAGATTGGTCCTCGGTTAAGTTTCAAACTGCATTAAGTTTTTTTTTAAGATTTTATTTATTGGGGCGCCTGGGTGGCTCAGTGGGTTAAAGCCTCTGCCTTCGGCTCAGGTCATGATCTCAGGGTCCTGGGATCGAGCCCTGCATCGTGCTCTCTGCTCAGCAGGAAGCCTGCTTCCTCCTCTCTCTCTCTGCCTGTCTCTCTGCCTACTTGTGATCTCTCTGTCAAATAAATAAATAAAATATTAAAAAAAAAAAGATTCATTCATTCATTCATTCATTTATTTATAGTGTGAGCAGTGGGAAGGGGTAGAGGGAGAGGGAGACTTCACGCTAAGCACGGGGCCTGATGTGGGGCTTGATCTCACAACCCTGAGATAATGACCTGAGCTGAGATCAAGAGTTGGATGCTTAATCAAAGGAGACACCCAGGCACCCCTTCATTTAGCTTTGAAGTACTAAAAGTCACTGTGGCCATTTTCACATTCTGAGTCTCTGCCCAGCCCCAATGCCCACCTCAGGGAATCCTAAGATTTGCTCCAATTATCAAGGTCCTCAACATACAGCTTGATTAATTTCTGTAAAATGACCTATCTCCAAAAAGCCATCTGGACTTTTATCTTTAATAGAATCCCTATGAAGCAGTGTAACAAAACTCCTCAAAAATGGATCTTAAATTTATTCAAAAGCATACAAAAATAAACTCACCACTGAGTGAGGCCCCTCTCAGGGATTGGTAGGGAGGAGGAGAGCGCTGCCCTACATCTTATGGTTCATCCTCGAGGTCAAAGTGTTAACCATGTCTGGTTGAGTTTTACCCACACCAAAGAGAATACCTTAGAAAATGCAAATATCATGAGCTTTGTCATACCTTCAAGAATCATATGCAAAGGGCCACCTGGAGCCTTTGTCACTGAGCACAGGTCTGCGCAGCCTGATGGGAAATTATCCCTGGGTGTCCATGTCAGTGGAAGATATTGTCCACTGACACCCAACTTGCTCTTGAAATAGATTTAAAAAAGAGACCCATTGCACTTTTTAAGTCTCTGCTGAAGGAAGAGACAGGAAGAGCTATATATGGGGGTATTTATGATGCCATTCTTTTCCTCAACGCAAGCAAATATTTTGAATATCATTTAACAAACCACCCAGCTGAACACTTACAAAGTCTCCTAAGAAAGGGCCCACTTTTAAAGTAGTTAATTTCTCTCTTCCAAACCTAAAAAAAGAGAAGAGGGAAAGCTTTCTGAAGACTGTCTCCTTCATGGGTTCATCTTACTATGCCTACTGGTTAAACGCTTGGGCTCCCCTGGGTTTGTCTTTGCTTGGCCCACTGCCCTTCTCACGGAGCTCTCCATGGGCAATCTCAACCTCTCCTGGACATCAGCCTCTACTTCCACCGATGACCCTGTCCTAATGACTTCTTCTGGAGTTTCTCCCTCTTAAGTGAGGTACTTGCTGGATAGACATCTCCACCTGGATGTCCCCAGAAGCATCTGGAGCTGCACAAGCCCAGAATGGAAGTCACTTCCTCCTCTCCCTTCCCAGCCTGTGTCTTGTCTGCAATCCTCTGTAGTGGTTGCTGCCAGCAATACCCCTCCAGTTATCCAACCGAAGCTGTGACCTGGACAAAGCAACAACTTCTCATACTTCCTCACACCTGCAGACAGTCAGTTGCTGAATCCTGTCAATTTTACCTCCTTAACATTGTTCAAATCTATGACTTCCTCTCCAATCCCTGCTGCCCCTGCCTGCTGCCATCATCTCATTCCTAGGTTATGGCAACAGCCTCCTACCTCATCTTCTGCATCCAGAAATGTGCCCAGGGAGGATCCTGGCAGTGCGTTCACATGGTCACGGGTGTTTGTAAAATTTGCAGAAGTAATATGATTTAATATATTAAAGAAGTAATATAATTTAACCACAACAGGCTAAGACCCTTGTCTCCTTCTGCTCCAGCTTCCCTGTGTCACATAACCCTTTTACTTCAGGAGACTTTGGAGTTGCTACAAGCATTTTTGGAATTCAACCAAAAGAGAGCTGAGGTGGAGATTTATTTAATTTGGGTATAGAATATATCTACATAGTTCACTGTCACTTCCATAGATAGGTAAATTATCAGTAACAGATTATTCCTAACACCCAATATGCTGACTCACTTGCATATCACTTGATGGTGCCCTGAGGCACTCAGCCTCAGAAATGTGGGGGTTCTAGAGGAGACACAGGGTTTCAAATGTATAGGGCCAGAACCTGTCTGTAGAAATTTCTTCCAAATACTGCAGCTCATGTAGGAAGGAACTGGAGAGAGACTGCCCCAATTTTGTTAACAATCCTAACCATTTATATAACATTATCAGCAACAAGATGTGAAATTTTCTGTTTTCCAAACTTTCAATACATACTAAAAGACACAGTTCAATCAATGGAAGAGAAAGATTTCCATTCTCTCTAGAGAAAAAGATTACAAACATAACGGAGACGAAAAATAGCATGCAGCCAAGAGAATGTAAGGAAAGAAGGATAGCAGTTATATTTTAAATAGTTAATAAATCTAAAATGTGGTTTTTAAGTTTTGTGATGTTTGTGATTATTTTAATCTTTAAAGTTTTTAAATTTGTAATGATTTTTTTTTTTTACTCATTTAAATACACATTTGGGGTGCCTGGCTGGCTCAGTTGAGGGAGCATGAGACTCCTGATCTTGGGGTTGTGAGTTTGAGCCCCATGTTGGGTATAGAGATTACTAAAAACAATAAATACACTTTCATTTTGGTTGCCTTATCCAATACCCTTTCTGAAATCCGTATCTGAATACATCACTTTTTTCACGTTCCTCAACAGGGCGTATGCAATAGCATTACTGTTCTTGGTGATAATGTCACCTATCTGTTGAGAGAATATAGCGGTGATGGTTTATAGTGGAAAGAGATCGGGGAGCAAAAGGGACCTGGAAACAGCTAAAGGTCTCTGGTAATCTAAGAAAGAATAAAGCTAAATCCCTACCTCACTCCCAACAGCAAAAACAGCAATTCCATGTACATCAATATTTCAATGTAAAATATGAAATCACAAAAATTTTAAGTGCTCCACAGGAATTTATTTACACTCCTAGACTAGGGAAGCAGCCATGAAGGAGAGAAGGGGGTAGATTTCACTACATAAAAATTCAAGATTGTTTTTTACAGAAAAAAACGATGAAGAAACCCCCAAATTGTTAAAAATAATAGAATGCTTGCAAATTACAGAGAAGACAAATTGGCAAACAGAGAAATTGTGAAAGAACCGACATAAGTAGTTCACAGAAAAAGAAATGTGAATGGACAATTTATACATGGAAGGGTATACAACTCTAGTACTCATCACTAAAGAAATTCAGTGTTTTCTTTTAAACTGATCCTTTATACCTATCAAATGATAAGGCCAAAAAGTCTAATAATTCACAGTATTGGTAAAAGCGTGGGGAAGTACAATTTCATTGAAGGGCCATTTGGTAATATCTATCAGAATGTCAGAGGCAAGCAACATTGACCCACTAATTCCATTTCGAGAAAGTTTTCTACAGCTATCCTTGAACTGGTCCAATCCCGTCTCACTTCAGTGGTTGCAAAAGCCTTTGGTTTTCCTGTTCTATCCTTGTCTTGCCTCCCAGAGTCTAGTCTCCACCTAGCAGCCTGAGCAATCCTTTATGTGCTCTGTTCAACTCTACAATGGATCTCCATTTCACTCAGAGTCAAAGCCAAAGTCTTCCAATGGCCAATAAGGCCCTATGGGACTGGTTCCTTGTTATCTCTCTGACCTCGTCTCCTACCACTCTCCCTTTGGCTCACTAGGCTCCAGCCACACTGACCTCCTCGCTAGTTCTTTAAAATGCCATGTGCATGCCCACCCTCTTACTGGTGACATTCTGTTTGAACACTCTCACCCTGGATGTCCCACATGGCTGTCCTACCACCTTAACATCTTCACTCCAGCTTCACCTTCTCAAGGAGGCGTCACATACAATGAGTGGCTAAAACCATGTCTGGCATATAGAGGGAACTTGCTAAATATTTGTGGAATTACTTGTGAATAAATAAACAATGTGGGTCAGGTCAATTAGTGTCTGAAACAATTGTAATAATGCCTTCTAGGGTTTTTTTCAAGAAAGAATTGAAATACGTGAAATCTAAACCCAAGAGAACTAAACTGCATGACATGAATAACATATAAGTCAAGAGGAATGTAATTGGGGTTAATGTGAGATAAAGTTTTGGTTGGATGGTTGTACTGATTACTTTTTAAATTATTATAAGCTAAAACTGAATGTTAAAGTTTTTTAAGAGTCGGACATAAAGGCAGTCATACTGTATGAATCCATTTACATAAAGTCAAAAAAACAGGCAAAACTAACCTATGGTAACAGAGGTCAGGATAGTGGTTGGCTCTGGGGATGGAAGGTTCATGACTAGAGAAGAGTATGAGCATGGCTTCTGGGGTGCTATGTGTTGGTTACAGGGGTGTGTCCACTTCGTATAAAGTGGGATTCTTATGAGTTGTGCTTTTGGGGGTGGGGGTACATATTTTACACTTTAGTAGGTAACCACTAAAACAACAGAAATATAGTGAATAACTTTCAAACTGAGAGGAGGAGGCTGGGCACAGGGGAGGAATAAAATGAGGAAAAAAAAAAAAGACTCAGAAAGTAATCAAGGGAAGACAAAATGGAAAAGGTAGACAAATAGATTATTATAAAATAAGACAGTTGAAAATAATGTGCATCAAGAATCATAACGAATGAGAATGAACAGATGCACCAGTTAGAAAACAAAAATGCTCAAACTAGATTTTTCAAAAATCCAGTTATATCTTGTTAATGAGGGACACGTTAAAAAAAAAAAAAGATACTGAAAGATTGAAATTCGGGATGCTTGGGTGGCTCAGTTGGTTAAACATCGGCTTCGGTCATGATCCTGGGGTCCTGGGATCAAGCCCCACATCGGGCTCCCTGCTCAGTAGGGAGTCTGCTTCTCCCTCTGCCTGCTGCTCCCCCCGCCCAGACAAATAAATAAATAAAATCTTAAAAAAAAAAAAAAGATTGACATTAAAGTCTTGTGAAAGATACACCAGGTAAATATTAACCAAAAGAATGCAGGTAAGCTTTATTAGTATCAGACAAAAAAGACTTGAAGACAAAAGGCATTATTAGAGATACAGGGTTACCACATAATGATACTAAATAAATGATACTAAAGGATTTAATTCTCAATTTGCATACCTAACAACATGGCTTCAAAACTGACACAACTAGGGGCTCCTAGGTGGCTCAGTCAGTTAAGTGTCTGCTTTTGGTTCAGGTCATGATCTCAGGGCCCTGGGATCGAGCCCCATGTTGGACTCCCTGCTCAGCAGGGAGTCTGCTACTCCCTCTCCCTCTGCCCCCACCACCTGCTTGTGCTCTCTCAAATAAATAAAATCTTAAAAAAAAAAAAAACTGACACAAGTATAAAGAGAAACATGTAATACAATTCTTTCAATAAATCATAGACTAAATGGACAAAAAGCCAGGAAGGACATCAAAGATATCAACAGCACCATGAATAAACTCAATCTAAGGAACATATATATATAGATTATATCCAGCAATTATAAAACGTACAGTCTTAGCAAGAATGCATGGAACATTGGTTCATTTTGACACATGCCAGGCTCTAGGACTGGGTTCAACACCTTTCAAGGAATTGGTATCATACAGACCACATTCTCTACCCAGAATGCACATGTTAGAAACCAGCAAACTGAAAAAAATACTCATATTTAATAATTGCTACTTTTCAACTACTTCTGAACATTTCTAGATCCAAAGAGAAATCCAAATACGCATTTTTAGAAGCAAATTACAATAAATATACTACATATCAACACTTTGGAGTTGGAGCTATAGAGGTACGTGAAAAAAATACATAACCTTAAATATTTATGGGAGGGAAGAAGAAAGGCTGGGTTACAAAGTTTCAGATTAAGGAAGGAAACACCAAAGATAGGAACAGAGAGCTTTGAAACAGAACAAACATACAAGAGAGAACTTGGGAGTCATCGCTCTAAATTGTGCAGAGATGAAACCCATGGTAAACATTAGCGTGCACATTTTAACCACAAATCTGAAAATTCAGATGAAATGGACAAATTCTATGAGTTAAGTATTGATCAAGTTAAGTATTGATATTTTTCAATACGCTTAAAATATTTCGTCATATAATTTTTTATTATGATGTTAGTCCCCATACAGTACATCATTAGTTTTTGATGTAGTGTTCCAAGATTTATTATTACGTACAACACTCAGTGCTCCCTGCAATCTGTGCCCTCCTTAATATAATTTTTAACACTTAGTCTTAAATTGAGACTAAGGCATACTTAAAACAAAAGTCCATACCATTTATAGGCAGAAAACCTTTGTTTTTTAACTTCAAAACTCAGGTGACTGAGCAGAAAAATTGTGGGTTTTTTTTTCTTTCTTTCTTTTTTTTTACCCACAGCAGAGACAGGAAACCCCACCTGGGTGCTTTGGATGCCTCAAAAGGTCACAACGTTAGTGGGACTGAGCAGTTGAGCTTGCAGGCCGAAAGGAAACAGCAATGACTTGCCCCAAATTAAAAAAATGAAGTATTGCTGACAGCTCACCTTTGCACCATGCCTCACAAAAGCCTACGGATTTGCTCTCCTGCATGTCTCAGCTCTGTGCGTGGACACGAATTTTCTTTACCTTCAGTGTCAATAACTGCAATGGCTACCACTCCGCGCACAACAGACATGCTGGGCCCATCCTGGATACCCAACGGATGTTCTTTTAATCCCGATAACGCACCGAGGCGCTATCATTCAGGTTTTACGATGAACAGACTAGCGGAGGAACTCACTCACAGGCTCACTGTGCATCAGGCAGGGGCCGAGACTCGATTGAGGCTAAATCCGTCTGAGGCCTCCCTAAATATGTCCTTTTAAACACCAGGGAGTCACTGAAGGAGCACAATGTGTCTGAAGCAGGCTCGGTCCCAGACCAGCCCACGGAAGCCCGCACCAAGCACCCACCTTCCGAATGACGTCTCGAAGAGCAAAATACTTCTCAGTGAGGTCCCCTGCCTCGCTCAGTGGGGCATCATAGTCGTAGCTGGTGGGCTGTGCTTTGTATGGCATGTTGGCCCCTAGAAGACAAAAATACACCACTAGTTACTGGCTAGTTACTAGGCCTTCCCCGGAGACAAGTTCTTTGAGATTTACGGGCTCAGGGCCATGGAGGGATAAAATAAAGGACATATTAAAAACCAATTGTCAAGCGATAGAGCGGTGACCCTGGGGAGTCAAGGTTTGGAGAAACGAGTTTCTTCCTGCAGGTGGCCCTCACCAAGCACCTGAGAGTCTACAAGGCCCTGTCCCCACCCAGGGGACACAGCAAGAGCTCTTAGCGGGGACCCCAGCAGATGTCTCTACCCTTGAACCAGCAGGGAAGCTGAAGGTCCCCCTGAACCCGGCTCCATGTCTCACCACCAGGAGTGGCGGGCCTTCCCGCACGACCCACACCTCTCACTGATAACCCCGAAGTCTGCCATCTTTTCCATGCCCTCGGACAAGGATCAGCCCAACACAACCGAGGGGTTATCAGAACACACAAAGTGGGAGATAACTGCAACACACATTGGTCCCCAGATTCAAGCGGAACCCCAAGGTCTTTGTAACATCTGCAGTCAGGGGTGCTGTGGTGTCCCTCGCATTTCCCCTTCAGGAGCAAGTCATGCCCTCATGCCCCCAGCTGCCGGGAGGGTTAGCTGGTGTTGGCTCTGAGATTCGTCCCTCTGCTCACGGGCCTCTGCTGGGTGGCCTGGCCTAGGTTACGGCCCTCCGGGAAAAGCCCATACCCAATGACTGACCAAGGGGGTGCTCCAAAACCCAGGCCCTGGCTGTCCCAGCTGCAGAGCTCCCTCTAGAACCAGCTGAGCCACCTTCAGAGCTGTCTCATTGCTCAACTTCTTCCTCTGCCCAGGGTTGCCACCCACACTCCCGAAAGGTGCTGCTCCTGGGAATGCGCCCCAATGAACCTCCTGCTGTGCAACCTCAGTCTGTTTCCCAGGAAATGAAACCCACAACTGAGACCGAGAACTAATGCGAAAAAAGATGAGAAAAGTAGATGGCTTTGCAATTATCGCTCCAGTGGCACAGTCTAGAGTAGATGACCCTCCCCTTGTCACAGACGTTCATAGGTAGGAGATTGGGTCCAACAGTGGCAGTGATCCTCTGCTGCTACTTAGAAAACTCACCCATGCAATATGGAGAGCTCGTCCAGATTCCTAAGCCCCACCCCGCCTGAGATTCTGAGTTGGTAAGTCTGTGGAGACCTGGGACTCTGCATTCCTAATAGTCTCCCAGGTGATGCTGATGCTGCCCTCCGTGGACCAGCAAGGCTCTGGGCCAGCCCTCTCTCTTCTACTGCAGAGAGCGTTTGACAATGCAAGGGTATGAGAATAAAGCTGCTTTCGGATCATCTTAGAGCCAACCTAATTTTTAAGCAAATGAAGCAAAAAATCTGATCATTCACCTGTGATTTAGTAACAAGTTCCTTCGACTGATCCCCTAGCCCACAAATGATGGAGCCACCTTGGGTGAGCCTACTGGTGGGGAAGCTGACAGATGAGCTAGGCTGAAGATCAGTTCAGGGTTTCATTAATTCTTTGCACAAAATCTACACTTCTGGAGGACCTGGACCACCCAGGCAACTGAACTGACCCAGTCCTATTGCCTTTACTGTCTTCTGTATTAATCAGAGGGAGCAGCCTGTCAACTGGTCCACCTGCCTGTGAGGACACATACATTAAAGCACATCTTTTGTTGTGAGATGCAAAGGAAAATAAACCACATCCCTTGTTGCAAGGAGCTCACCTCTTTGGTGGCCCCTCCTCTAGCTCTAATGTGGCAGTCACCTTGCCCCCCCACCCCAGGCCCCCCCTTCCTATGCATATATGCATGGCACCACACTAGCTTCCTGAACCTTGGAGGTAGGTGTGGCCTCACTGACCCGTGCTGAGCTCAATCAGTGTTACCAAGTTGAACTGAACGATGTAACTCCCAGAAACAAAATTATAGGCTGAGGGAAGCCAGGCAGGGAAGCTGGCCAGTGGGTTAAAGGACAGACTGAAAAATGAAGTCATTGCTCTAGTTGTACCAGCAGAATCTTTCTCTGGAAGATTCTCTGGTCCTCAGACAATCACAGGGCAGTATCATAGAGAAACAGCGCTAATGTAAGCGTCTTCCCACCACAGTAGGGAGTGCAAGGTGGGAAGGCAAAAGAAATGGCAGGGCTTACCATTCCTCAACTCTGTACGTCGTATGAGAAGGCTAGGATAGCCTGGATCCTGCAGGAGGCCTCACAGATGGGGACACACACAGGCAGAGTGTGGTGCACGTGCCTGTACGGGCAGGTGTATCTACCGTGGGCACAATGGGCAGGGAGCTCCCCGCCAGGGGTTTTGTTCTCATTGCTCTCCGTGGGGATCTGGCCCAAAGAGCAGCTGCTAAGAAGCACAGATTGGCCCTCCTCCATGTCCCCAAAGAGACCAAGCACTGGGGCAGGTGGGGCTGGTGTGGGGGTTTCAGGATGCAGGAGGTGATCCGAGGCCCGTGACCAGCTTTCCAAGGCCCAGGTCTGAGGCCGGCCCCAGCCTCTACCAGCTGAAGGGGAAACATGTGGACTTTTTTTGGTACCATGCTTTTCTAATCTGTAAAATGGGTCCATAATCTCTGGTACAGATGAGACTGCTATGAGGCCTAAATGGGAAAACAGGCATTTTATGGTTTGTGGCAGGGTCAGGAGCAAGACAATGGACTTTTTCTGGAAGGACAACTTCCATTTTCTGAGTGGTTGTTCTTATCTATATTTTTTAAAAAGAAGAATGTATCATTTTAAGTAAAATAATACAAGATTAAAAAAATAATATCATGGACTGTAAAGTTTCCCCAAAATATCAGTCTTTATTCCTGGACTGGATGCTTGGCAAAATTCCATGAATGGAAGGTAGGTGGAATCCTTATCTACTGAATGAAAAAGGCATCACAAAGTCTTAACTGTTTCGAACGAGAAGATGGATATACACATGATTTAAGACTTCAACGAGCAAGTCTGGCATACTATGATCTTTTAAGAAGTGAGATTTGAGTTTTGCAGTATCTCCATTTCTTGGCTCTGGTAATAGTAACGAAATCAGTAACACTTGTAAGCAAAGTCTTCTCCTAGCCCATCCTACCCTGCACGTTCACAGGAGCTGGCAGTTTCCAATTACAGATCCTAGGAGACTCAGGCCCAAATGAAGCTTCTAAAACTCAGCATTGAAGGGCATCCTCAATGATTCAGAGAGAAAAATGCAGATGTGGAGAGGGGTGAGCAATGAGCCGGAGGGGGGAAAAAAAAGGATGTAGCATGATTTGTCTGCAAAAATCCAGGGCAATGAAGAAAATTTTGTCATAATTTTTCCTACTAAAAAAATTAAAAATAAAAAAAAAATTAAAAAATAAAAAATAAAAAATAAAGAAAGACCATATAGGAATTGAAAATGGTATGGTGCATTCATTTTGGAAAACACCATAGCAGTTCCTCAAACTCTAAACATAGAGTTAGTTATATCACATGACCCAGCAATTGCGCTCTGAGATACACACCCAAAAGAACCCAAAAGAGAATTCAAATTAATACTTCCATGTTAGTGTTCATAGCAACATTATTTATAATAGCCCAAAGTGGAAACAACTCAAATACTCATCAACTGACAAATGGATACAATAGAATATTATTTGTCAGTAAAAAAATAAAGTGCTGACTCACCCTACAACGTGGATGGACCTGGAAAAGATGACGCTAAATGAAAGAAGCCAGACATAAAAGACCACATATTGTATAATTCTATTCATAAGAAATGTCCAGAACAGGCAAATCCATAAAGACAGAGAGTACAGACTAGTGGTTGCTAAGGGCTGGGAGGAGGGAGAGTGAGGAAGTTTCTCGGGTAAGGGGTTTCTTTTTAGGGTAGTGAAAATGTTCTGGAATTGGATGGTTGTAATGATTGCACAACTTTGTGATACCACTAAACGGTACACTTTAAAATTGTGATTTTTACGGTGTGTGAATATCTCAACAAAACAAAATGTTAAAAAAAAGAAGAAAAAAAAGATCATAGCAGAATACATGGGCAAGTAAGCTATCGACAGAGACTATGGGACCTGCCCAGCTACTTGGTTTAAAACAATAAGGTTTCTGGGGCACCTGGCTGGCTCAGTCGGAAGAGCACATGACTCTTGATCTCGGGGTTGTGAGTTTGAGCCCCACACTAGGTATAGAGATTACTTAAAAAAAAAATGAGTAAACTTTTAAAAATTCAAAAAAAAATAAAATAAAACAATAAGGTTTCTAAGTGCACATGTTCCTTAAAAAAATTTTTTTAATGCTTTAAAAAATTATATAGGCAGTTTTCATAATATCAGGAAATTAAGGAATAAATAAAAATAGAAAATAAAAATTGTCTGTAGGTAATCCCTACCCCCAAATCAAGCACCAGAAACATTCTAGCATAAGCTTCCACAACCTGTAGGATTGTTCTTACCGTTCCAATAGGCAAAATTGGTCCCACCTATAAACATGTACCTACAAGGAAACAAGAGAATAGACATACTTCACTGTGAGCCCACAGCTGCGGAGGGTGCCCTGCCCTCCAGAAATGAACACTCACAAGTTCACATTTGCCCCACGGGCAAGTATATCATGGAGGGAGGAAGCCACCACTTCAGTCTTCGCTGTTGAGTGAGGTTGGCCCCAGTGGTCTAACCAGCCAGTATAGAATTCAGAATTCACCTAGAAGGAGAAAAGGACATGGAGCTTAGGTTGGACTTAGGACCTTCAAAGCCTGGAACCTCCCAGTACCCTTTGCCTTCTCTACTCCACCGAAGGACGGGTGGAGAGCCATGTTAGAGGTCCTGCTAAATCCAGAGCTGGGAGACCAATGGGGAGGCTTCAATGACAGCACTGCCCAAATACAGTTTTTAGGTGCCGGCAAGACAGATTTTCCTGAAAAGTTGTCCTTCAACAAAATTTTGTTAGCCAACCCCGAGTTTAAATGAGGCAGGAAAGTTGGTTGGGCAAAAGAATTGGGTGGCAAAATATTTTAATAAAATTATCCGATCTAAGTTTGCCCTTTGTGTCAGTCCAGATTTTTAGGTCCCAGGTTGACTTAAAGTGAGGGGAACTCGTCCAAGTATTCTGCCAAGCAGGCCCCACTCACTTCATGCTTCTCTTGAGCAATTACCCTGCCACGCCCGTTGTGGCGTGGAAGAGAAAGAAGTCTGGATGGCTTCTGGGGCCTTCCTGTCTCAGGGTCTAGGAAATCGCCCCCTCCCCCACCCCCGGAGTCTGTGAATGCAGGTTCTCCACGGTTCACCGAGCAGCAAAGGCTCTGTGCACAGGTGGGGCTGCCTGACCCCACAGCCAGAGAAAGTAAGGACCCACCCCCTTAGTTAGTAGCAAGCCACCTCACCTCAACCCACACCTCACCCCCAATTCTTACCAATGGTCCTTTGGGCTCACTCTTTCTCTGGATTTCGAAAGCAGCGGTGATGTTGGCATCTGGAAATTACAAGAGGGAGAAGAAATGTCAGTCATGGGAATGATAAGAAGTTAAGTAAAAAGAGTCCTTCACAGACCTTCAGCCTGAGGCCTCATCCTTCGCCACATGCTGTGGGCCTGAACATCCCTCAGACCATCCACCCAACGGATGCGTGGGGACCACGGAACGCTGCTTCCTCTCTGAGCGGTCCCCTCGGCCTCTCCTGACTGCACTGCCTCAGGAGATCACGTCACAGGCTTGTCTGAGTTTCCCCAGGGCCTGGACAAGTTTTTGTGTTCCCTCTTCACACGGACATCTGACCTAGATGCTCCCTATAGGACAGGCTTGCTTTGTTTTGTTTTAAAGATTTTATTCATTCATTTGAGAGAGAAAGAGAGCGCGCACAAGCAGGGGGAGAGAAAGAAGCAGACTCCCGCTGAGGAGGGAGCCCAATGTGGGGCTCGAACCCAGGACCTTAGGATCATGAGCTGAAGGCAGCCGCTTAACCACCTGAGCCACCCAGGCGCCCCTGATGGGCTTGAAGATACTTCCTTGCAACCTCCACAGCACCACACACCTAATAGTGCCACAGATATTTGCCTAGTAATTAACAAATCAAAGGGATGGATGTGGTCCTTCTGCCTGAATCATGGCGTATGCGCTGATTTTGAATTTGTACATCATCAGCCATCCCAGGCCACATGCTCTTAAGTTTTCCTTCTAAAATAGCCCATTAAGATGCCTGCATGTGAGCTTGCTCCTGGAGTCTTCTTTGTCCCTCCCCCTCTAAAAGGGAACGAAGCTCTCCCCACAGAGGTGGCAGGCTGCCCTCCTTCAGTGACCCAGCAACCACGAAGGGTGTCTCTCTAGCCAGAGCAGGGGACACCATGCCAACAGACTTCACAATCCACTCCCACAGCAGGTACCCAGAGTGGAAATGACGGCAGCCAAGACCTCCAAATAACCCCTTGCTCTCTGTAAGGCCAGGTTTTGGGAGAGAACGTGTGCTCACCAAGAGTGAAATCTCCTTTACTTTATGGCTGTAAATGTCTCACTGTTAAGCGTTGGGCGGCATCCGGATCTCTCAGTTCTGTTCTCATGCACTTCCTCCTGTGACCTGACCGGGCACTGCACCCATCCCACACACATGAATGAGGCCGCCGCAAGCCCCACCTGCCCCACGTCCACGGGCCTTCCAGTGGGCCGTCCTTCATCCCAGAGCTGGAGCCACCGTGCCATCACCCCACGCACACGTAATGCTCCAAACCAACCCGGAACAACCTTCCCATTGTTTCTCCCGACAGAGACACTGCATTTCTTCATCACTGTGATGGGAAGTGTGCCAAAGTGGGAGGAAACCAGCGGGCCACTTCCCGTGCCGCTCTTTGTAGATGGGTTATTTCATCACCAAATGCCCACAGCCACGCACCCTGTGTCTAGAAACACTCCGTTCACTTAAAGCCAGTCCTTTTCTTTTTTGCTAACGCAGACGAATGCCTTTAAAAGTGCGACTTCAGTCTTCCGTACATCCATCTCGAGAGAGCCAGCACTGCATGTGTAATGTGGGCAGGCTGTCTCACCCCTCAGCCAGCAAGGCAGTGGGGGCTTCATGCTACTTGAAGAGCAGGCCTTTCTTTTTGGGGCAGGGGAGGGAGGAGGGGAGTGAACACTTATTTTGAAAGAATTTCAAACTTATAGAAGAGTTGTGACACTAGAACAAAGAACTCATACTCCCAAAGAACCAAGATTCCCCAATTGTTAATATTTTGCCACATTTGCTTTACCAGTGTCTCTCTCTCTCTCTCTCAATACACTTATTTTTTTCTGAGCCATTTGTAAGTTGCAGACAGGATGGCCCTTTACCCCTAAATATTTCAGTGTACCTTCCCTAAGAGCAAGGACATCCTTTACATAAAAACAATATGATTATAAAAAAACAGGAAAGTAACGTGGGAACAATTCTATTATCTAATCTACAGAATTGATACAAAAAAATTGGATTATTGGGACGCCTGGGTGGCTCAGTCAGTTAAGCAGCTGCCTTTGGCTCAGGTCATGACCCCAGGGTCCTGGGATCCAGTCCCTTACCGGGCTTCTTGCTTCTGGGGATCCTGCTTCTCTCTCTGCCTCAGCCTGCCACTCTGCCTGCTTGTGCTCTCTCTCTCTGACAAATAAGTAAAATCTTTAAAAAAAAGATTGGATTGTCCCAATAATGTCCTTCATAGCATAGAAAGGTAAAAGCAAGCAAGTCCAATCCGGGAGCCTTTTCAGGAGCACATGCTGCCTTGTCGGCGGCAGGTCCTTCATGAAACCTGCTCTCTTAACGTTTGCGACAGCCAGGAGCGCCCCCCCCCCCCCCCCGCGCCGGCCACGCTGGCCACCCCCAGAGCCCCTCTGTGTGCAGCCTCAGCGGCTTACCCGGCATGAACCAGCCAGGGGAGACAATTTGTGCGGCATCTACTCCGCACGGTTCATAGCGCTGAGTTCCGCAGAAAGAGAAAAGAAGTGCAGGGAAGTTCCCCGCATTCGGGGCGGACAGCCCCGCCCCCTGCCAGGGGCTGACCCTCACCCCTGAACGGCGACTGCTTCAGGGCAGAGCTCCCGGCAGCAGCCCTAAGAGAATAGAGCGCCGGGTTCTGGGCTCCGGGCTCCAGGTGCGCTCAGCAGCGCTAAAAACGGAGCTCTTGCCCTTAAAGGGCCAATCAGCTTAAATGAAATCACCTGTGCATTGAAGCGCAGGCATTATTCCGTCTCACCTGCTCCTTGGTGAGGGAAAATCTGAGAGATCTCATCCAATGTACCCACTTAAAACACAGCTGCCCTGAGCGACTGATGGAGTTCACTGCCCCAGCCTGCATGGCCTCAGCTGGGTTTGAACGTGATTACCAACACCGACCTGGTCCGAAGTCCACTGTGGCATAGAGGCCCTGCAGCGCCCCGCACTGCAGGAACGGCTCAAGTGCCCCATCAGTGGTGAACAGCAGCACGTCCTTGCCCAGATGGTAGTAGAAGAGCTTCTGCAGGAAACGCAGGTAGTCATAATCACAGGCGAAGTAGCTGCCATATTCGTTTTCAACCTACGAATCACAAAAGAGGCGAGGGCAGTCAGGAGAGCCCAATATACTCATTCCAATGCCAGCTTTTGTTTGCAGACAATACCTGAGCATCTGGGAGGTGACAAGGCCCAACGATCGCCAAATTATTTCCTACCCTCGATCCTCAAAACTCATTTTCCAAAGAGCAACTCAGCATGAAAACTTACCTTCTACTACTTCCTGCTCCACCAAAGAAAGAAAAACAAAAACCACCAGGTCTGTTTTGGATTGGAGTGATGTTCTAGCCTGTACTAAATAATAGATACTTTAAATGTTACATGAATAAGGTCCTCCCATGGTAGAATATTAGAAAATGGGGCAAAATGCAAAGAAAATAGAAAAATCATGTGTTAATTCCTTTAGCCAGAGATAAGTGCTATGAGCATACTTGCTTGTCTTCCAGATTGACTTACGCGCACCCTAAATATACACGGTAATACAGTCATTGTTCTCCGTTCTCAAAACTGGTATCCCATTACTTGCACCACTTGTAACCTTAGTTCTGCACCGTAACACATTATGCAAAATGCCCATGGCAGTCATGAGGGCAAATGCTGGATAAGGGTGTACCATCATTCCCTTGATCTACTGCCATTCAGGCGTCCACCTTTTTGTACTCCATCACCAATGCTCAGTCTGTGTTCAATAGCATCAGTGGTTTTCAACCAGGAGTTACCTCTCCTCCCCTAGGGAACATATGACAATGTCTGCAGCTATTTTGGGTTGTCACAAGTGGCGGGGGTGGGGGGAGAGGGTGCTGCTGGCTCCCCAGGGGGTAGAGGCCAAGAGAGGCTCCTAAACCTTCCGCTTGTCAGCCTCCACAACAGAGGATTATCAGGTGCAAGAGGGCAATACTGCTGAAGGCGGGGGACTCCGCCACATGGCACGCATTTTCACTTTCTCGAATTCTTGATGGGGTGGACAGCACCCCCAAAGAGGTGAAAATGGATTCTTATAGGAGAAAAGAACATCTTACTCTTTTTTATCTGTAAAGCACAGATACACATACATTTATATAGTAGATGGAAGGCATTACAATTTTGTGGGGGGAGCAATTAGACAAAAATGTCTAAAGAAACTCTTTAGGGGCCACAGTGAAAAAAAGGTGAAGAAACATTGCTGTAAAGCAATGAAATGAATGACTTTCAGCTCCACCCAATACATGAGTCTTAGAGCTGTAACATTGAGGGAAGCAATATAGACAGTATGCCCCCCACAGAAAATCCAAAACAGTCCCAACCAAACTATAACTCTGGGTACATACACAGGTGGCAAAAATAGAAACACCACCAAGAAACAAATGGCCGTGAAGGTCAGAACAGTGGGCAGGAGTGAGGTGGTCATGAAGGACACCAGGGAAACTTCTCATGTGCTGGCCACATGCTATTTCCTGTATCGGGTAGCGGTTCCCATCCTAATACTTCATTATACCACACACTGGTGTCAGAGTTCACGATTTTACAAAAATGAGAAAAATACCCGGCTGTCCAATTTCAACATGCACATAAGGCAAAATAAATTTTTGTGATCCTGGGGATCCAGAGTCATTAAACCCAAGCACAAGAAACTGGCAGCCCCCAGAAAAGAGGGTGGCTGGGAGAGACGGGTAAGGCAGCTTCCCCGCAGAGGCTGCCCAGGGTAGCTCTAGGGGGAAAGGCACTATTCGGGGAAGAGGACAGGTGGGGAGTAGTCCCTGTTTGCCAGATGGCCCGTAGCTTCGTGTGGCCTGCGGACAGTCAGGGAGGAGGCACGGGACAGTGAAGGACGGCGATGAATAAACGCCACCACCACTGTCTGCACAGGGCTGCTTTCTGAACAGTTTAATGAATGACCATCTCCCCAGAGAGAGGCGATCCCTCTGATAATACTTTCATGTTACAGGTTCGGACTGTAGCGAGTATGCCCAGCGCGCCAAGAGCTTCACTGGTCCTGAAGCCACCTTGAAAAAGGAGGAGTTTGCCCCTCCCACAGAGCAGGAACCCCCCACCCCCACCCCCACCCCCGGGGCAACTGCTCCTGACACTTTGATTAGTCCCACAGGTGTCCCTTTGGAAATAATTGAGAGCAACTTGAAGAAAAGCTTTGCAAATACCGGTACGTTCCTCTTCATTCCTCCTCGTTTTCTTTTTTTCTCCCTCTTTTAATATGATCTACTTAAATGGCTGTGTATTCCTTTGTCCTTCAGCCATCCACAAGTTAAAAGCTAGCTCCAGGGTCTGCTCGAGCAACTAAGTGGGTCCGGAGCCTTTGCACCTCATGTTCCTCCCTGCCCAACACCACAGCCCAACCCAAGGCTCATTTAGGGTCACTTATTTTTTCAAGCGTTGACTACCCATGATCACGATGACTATTATCAGGAGTGTATGTTAAAATAAACAGGCTTGTAATAAATGCATGAACACAGTCGGGCTAGGTTATTAGGAAAAAAGGTCCACATTTGTGAGGCAGCTCAGAACTGTGGGCACGGGCGTCGGAGGCCCAGCTGCCCACACGCAGGTGTCAGCTCTGCCATCTCTCATCCGCCGGGCTCTGCCTGTGAAACAGCGTCGTCTGTGAGAGGCCAACGAGTCCCCTTTGGGGGGCCATCATGAAGATTCACTGAGTCACCTCGTGAATACTTGGCACCCAGTCAGGGCTCACAGAGCTCCTCAGAGGACACTTGGTTTGACGTTCGAGTCAACCAGAGAGAGACGAGTGGTGTGCAGACAGGGAGGGTGAGAGGAAAAATGCACAGACAAGTCACATTGAGATTCAGAGGAACGCTTGATTTTTCTAGAGCAGGGGTCAGTGAACCTTTTCCATCAAGGGTCATAGCGTAAGTATTTTAGCGTAAGTAAGTTCTGCACCACTGAACTCTGCTACCGACGTGCAAAAGCAGCCACAAATCACACCAGAACGACTGGGCGCGGCCGGGTGCCAACGTACCTTTATTTACAAAAACAGGCCACCTCGGGTCCTTGTTCGAGAGGAACCGTCTCGTCCTGTAAGCTCCTTAATGAAGCCACAAGGCACTGTGGACCTTTGCAGTTGTTGATCTTATACAACATCAGGTAGAAGTAGGGCTCTTACCTTAGGACAAATACCCCATACATTGGATGAAGTGAAGTTGTGTGTGAAAGGGCCCCACTCCTAATTATTTTCACCTTGGATGTTATTAATAGGCATCTGTGGCTTAACTTATTTTAGGTGTGGTCTTGGTACAAACTGAGATAAACATCCACACCGGCAAACCAGCTTAGATGGCGCTGGACTAGCTAATCCCTCCAGAACAGAACACTTGCTACATGGCTGAGTCGTGATGAATAAAGGACCAGGTTCTCTGCACCTCAAGACAAGAGCCTCATTTTTGCCCTGCCTGCAGACACACAGGCAGACTCTCTTCAGGCTTTCCAGGAATCGAGACAGAGCACCAACACTGTGAACTGAGTAAAGCCATCATTTTCCCCCATGGCTTGAATGTAGACAGAGATGGAAATCGGCTTGTTTTTTTAAATAAGATTTTATTTATTTATTTGACAGAAAGACAGAACAAGCAGGGGGAGCAGCAGAGGACAGGGAGAAGCAGACTCCCCACTGAGCAGGGAGCCCAATGTGGGGCTCGATCCCAGGACCCTGGGATCATGACCTGAGCCAAAGGCAGATGCTTAACTGAATGAGCCACCCAGGCGTCCCCAGAAATCAGCTTTTACAGAAACCTTTGCATATCAAAATACTGTCTACCAATGCCAACTTTCTAACCCATTGGATTCTATTCCATTCCAGAGCCACTTGGTAGGCGCATGACGAATACCCACATGTGGCGTGACCTCACGGCTGCCAGTCACATATGTGGGGAACAGAAGAGAATGGAGACACCTGCGGTCAGGGATGAACACAGACAGACTGCCACAAGGTACTTCACAAACATAGGCACCAACTCAGAGGCACTAACTCAAAGGTTCTGAGAATCACGTGGATGCCAGCTACACCAACTGGGCAGGCATCCAAAGTGTCTACGTGGACTGCCCTCAAATGACAAGAGGCCACCATGAACTTGGTGTACAGTAGGAAGAATTCTTTTTTTAGATTTTCTTTGTGAGAGAGACAGGGGGGAGAGAGAGAGAGCACGAGAAGGGGGAGAGGGAGAGAGAGAAGCAGACTCCCTGCTGAGCAGGGAGCCCAGCACGGGATTCGATCCCAGGACCCCGGGATCATGACCTTGAACCGAAGTCAGATGCACAACTGACGGAGCCACCCAGGCATCCCGAAGAATTTTTAATGATAGGAAAAAATGCTTATGACATAAGACTAAAGTAAGAAGAGTCAGATAGGAAACTGGTCACACAGTTTAAACAGACTCTATGAAAAGAAAATTTTTAAAAGCATGGGAAAAAAGTTCAAGGAAATCTCCCTGAAATTTGAAGAGCTCTACTTCTGGCTCCTGCCATTTAAGTGACAATTTTGGTTTTTCTGTTTTCTTATATTCTTCTGTACTTCCCACACTGACTTGCTTATTTAGTAGTCAAGGGGCAAATGGACTAGGTGGCATTCAAGCAGGTGGAGATGTGAGAGGCAGAGGAGGGGGAGGCTGAGCCCCCAGGGAGGACCCAAAGTCAAGTTCAGGCCACCCAAGGCTGCCAGTGATGCACACAAGAAATGCCCCCAGTGCAGCCACCGTTAGTCTCTGCAGAGTTCATATCCAATTACGCTATTTGTGGCATTTCAAAAACCAAAAGGTACAGAAAAGTTGTGAGCAAAAATTCAAAGTGACTTGGAAAGAAACAGAGACTAAAAAACGAGGAAGACTACAGAAAACCTGAGATTAAGAGAAAGGAAGAAGACCCAGCCATGCAAAGACACACTCAAGTTGCAGCTTTGAAGTCTTCATACAGAAAAATGGGCTCCTGTATGCTTAACCAGTACAGACTCAAGACAGGTGGAGGGGCATTCGGCACTCCCTGGTCATCCCTCTGGGGGCAGCAACCTGGTCTCTCTTCACTGTGCAGCATCGGAATGGTCCCTCTGGCCAGGTCTGCCTTCTCATTGCCTCATTCACCCTCTACCTGCAGGCCAAGAGAGCAGCCACATTCCCTTCCCACAGTGCGCGTCTCTACCACTGTCCATGGTATTGGCCCCAAGCAGGAAATCTTGGCCACGCTTCTGTAGGGAGCACCACGCTGCACCCCATTGTTTCAGGATGCAGTCAGCGTTACATTTATTCCTTGGCAAATGACCAATGGACATGCTTTAATGTTTTAACCTAAGGAATTCTGCAAACATCACAAATCGTTGCAGGTCAAGGGTCCCAGTTTTTCACAAGGAAAATACTTGGCACACAATCTACTCCACAATATCGCAGTCTTTGCAGAGCAAAGGACAGATGGAAGAAGGAGAGTGAGGGCAGGAAGTGGGAGGGAAAATAGAATAGCCAAGTCACTCAACCTCTCTGAAGTTCTATTAAAAGAGACAGTGGCTGGAATAATTGAATAGCATCTATAGGGCAGTCAGCACAGAGCCTGGTATACAGCAGGCATTCAAAATGATAATGTCTCCCCAAAATGCAGCTTCAATAAAATCACCAGCTGTGGCATTGCCTCGGAAAGAAATAGACCTGTGCGGCTCAGAGCCGCATCCCCTCTGCATGTACTGTGGATGGATGAAAGCCGTCCCCGCCACCCGCCCATGCTCATCTCCGAGGTTACCTGCACGGTTATGATTGGCCCTCCATTCTGATAGAGGAGAGGCTTCATCTTGGGTAGGAGGACTCCCAACCACTTGTCCACAGCTGCAAGGTAATCTGGAAAACAAGACAGTTTTAACTCCACTCCACGCCCCATTACCCTGGAGCTGGCCGCTGAGACCGGGATATGCTGGTTTCAGTGACGACGTGAAATGGGGTGGCTGCGTGCACTGAAAGTCTCACAGAAGTTGTCCTGCAAGGGGCCATGTCCTCAATGAGCTCTCAGTGGACAAGGAACAATTTGCAGGGTATCTGTCCTCGCCACTACACACCAAGCCTGGAGCCCAGGCGACATCCGGCCCAGGTTTGTTGAATGAAGAAAAGAATGCCTGAATGGTGCGTCTTTCTCTCTGTCAGAGTAGGGTGGGTTGTTTTTCCTTTTCATTTACTTTATTTTATTAATTTATTTATTTTCCATTTTTAAAATTTAAATTCAATTTAGTTAACATACAGTGTATTATCAGTTTCAGGGGTAGAATTCAGTGATTCAGCAGTTGCCTAGAACACCCAATGTTCATTCCATCAAGTGCCCTCCTTGATACCCATCACCCAGTTACCCCATCCCCCCACCCTCCTCCCCTCCAGCAACCCTTGGTTTCTTCCCTGTAGTTAAGAGTCTCTTATGGTTGGCCTCCCTCCCTGTTTTTGTCTTACTTCATTTTTCCTTCCCTTCCCCTATGCTCATCTGTTTTGTTTCTTAAGTTCCACATATGAGTGAGATCATATGGCATTTGCCCTCCTCTGATGGACTTATTTCGCTTAGCATTATACTCTCTCATTCCATCCAAGTCATTGTAACCGCAAGATTTCATTCTTTGTGATGGCTAAGTAATATTCCATTGTAGATATGGACCACATCTTCTTATCCATTCATCTGCTGATGGACATCTGGGCTCTTTCCATAGTTTGGCTATTGTGGACATTGCTGCTATAAACATTGGGGTGCAGGTGCCCCTTCAGATCACCATTTCTCCAAAGAAGACATCCAAATGGCCAATAGACACATGAAAAAATGCTCAACGTCACTCAGCATCAGGGAAATACAGATCAAAACCACAATGAGATACCACCTCATAGCAGTCAGAATGGCTAAAATTAACAACTCAGGAAACAACAGATGTTGGCAAGGATGCGGAGAAAGGGGAACCCTCCTACACTGCTGGTGAGGGTGGAAATTGGTGCAGCCACTCTGGAAAACAGTGTGGAGGTTCCCCAGAAAGTTAAAAATAGAACTACCTTATGACCCAGAAATTGCACTCTTGGGTGTTTTTCCTTTTATTTTATTTTAATTTAATCAAAGTTAGTGCTCTTATCGCCATCTCCAACACTAGCATCACAAAGAAAAACTGAAATCTTCAGAAGACAGAAATGCAGCTAAATGGGACCTTCTGATGGATCAGGGTTTACAGCCAAAATAATTTCTAGTTGTTTAAAAAGACAGGAAAAAGACCTCACTTATGAATCACTCTGTAAAGGTAGACAAATGAATTGCCGTTTTGATTAGCTAGATGCTATCACTGGCCATGTAATTTACTGAGAAAGTAGGCAGAGAAAGCATTAAAGTGAGTTGGTAAACCACAAACAGGGCCCAATGCCAGTTCAAAGTTACCAATTTATCAGCAAGATCTGGTCAAATAGTTCAAGCAAGCCCTATTTCCCACACATGCGATGCCTGTAGTGGACAGTGATTAACCCTCACGCTTCCAGTAAGCTTTCAGAGGGACAGAGTTGCCCCAGCCTTCCAAATACCTGACACTTTTGATATAAAATGTCTAAAGATATCATAAATTCTCTCAAGACATCTGTTTAACAACTTACCTGGATCCGAAGAACGGAGAATAATAGATTCTTTTAATAATAGCCAAGCAGGTAATCCTCCCTAGGATGGGGGTGGTCGGTGGGGGAGAAAAGAAGAAGAGAAAAGCCATTATGAAGTCTGCAGATGGGGGAGGGGATAGGAATGATTTTAGCAGTGAGGAAAAAGAAGACAAGTTTCATGGAGAAGGGGTCTTAACTGGGCTTACTGGTTTGTAACTTTCAAGGAAATTAGAAATTATAAGAGTGAAAGTCAGATGGCTTCACACGCATCCTGTGTTTGGAGAATCAAAGCCTTTGTATAGATCATTCCCCTTAACTTTGCGACTACCTTGCGTGGGAGACAAAGCCTGTACTGTGACCTGCTTTTTACAATGGGGAAACTGAGCCACGTGACTGAGCACCAGGAGGAGGACCCCTGCCTTCCGACCTTGCCAGCTCCTCTCTGCCAAGGCACCTCCTAAGGTAGAGGACACACCCGTCCCGGCTACAGTGACAGGCTCAGTGGGTTCTGGAATTAGAGATTTATTGAAACCGCTTTCATTCACTGTCCCCCAGATCCCCAACCGCCAGCCCAGGCCATTGGGCGCGCCAGCCAGGCAGAGCCCAGCCCAGCTGTACTCACCATGTCCCACTCTGCACAGATGTAGGGTCCAGGCCTCAGGATGACCAGCAGTCCCAGCTCATGGGCCAGCTTAATAAAATATTCCACGTCCTGTTCCCCCGAAAACCGGTACTGTCCTGGCTGGGGCTCGTGAAAGTTCCAGGGCACGTATCTGCCGAGACACACACAGCCCCTCTCAGAAACAGCTCAGAAATCCAGGCATTTCTGAACCGTCAGTACAAGTGTAAGCCCTCAGACACTCACACAGCTCCCTCCGGCAGGCAGCCCCTCGGGAACGAGGCCTTGTTTCGAGTTTTCTCAGCAGCTACCCAAGGGAACCAAACTTGATGGGGGGATACTTTTAAATTTATGACCCACAAAGAAGGCCCATTCCTGTGTAATGACTTTAAAAAACCACAGAATTACAGGAACGTGAATTACTACTATGTAAAAATTATGTGTGTCTGTGTAAGGCCGAGGGAAAATGAAAATATCTATGCTAAGGTAATAAGAGGTATACTTATTTTTTTGAAAATGCTTTTTAAGGAAAAAAAACCTCTGACCCCTGTATCCTCCTGCAAAAGATTTTTGTCAGCAACAGCACACAGGAAGTCAAGTGACAAAAACTTTGACCAGTTCCCCTGGCTGCCTTCAGCCTAGGCCACAAACGGCATCACGAAGCTACCCACTGCCATCACGGAGGTCTCTCAGATCACCCCTGGCTCGTGGCCTTTCCCCACAATCCCATGGCCTCGCTCCTCCAGAGCTAAGTGTTAAACTGCAGGTAGGTCCCCAAGCCCCAGGAATCTGCCTCTGCATTTTACTCACCCCTTATCTTGAAGAGGCTATCTGCAATCCTCATCAGTAGTGTGAAAACCAGAGTGGCCAGCCACCCCAACTTTCCCCCCAGTTAGTCACCATGCAATAGCAGAAGAGATGAGGAGAGATAGTTATTGGGGTAATTCTGTAACTCGAGGCTCTAGAATTACCCTGGGGGAACCACAAAGAGAAACTGGGTTTTAGGAATCTACCTACTGTGGCCTATGACCCCAAGAGCTCAGGGAAACTGTGGCTGACTACAAACACAGCTACCTCCAAATGCTAGGGAGACCTCTGGCCAAAAAGACATGCTTGGGTGAATTCCAGTTTCGCCAGCTGTAAATGGGACTGAAGAAATGGAGTCCTTTATAGAAAGTGCCCTACACACGACAAATGCTCAATCACTGTTACTCCCCTTCGCCTTCTCAAGCTGAGGTTCATTTTATGATTTCCAGCGGCAAAGTTCAAGATCGGAAGAAGTGGTTAATTATCCGAAGAAGGGACAGTTGAGCTCTCGCCAAGCCCCTCCCAGAACACCAGATTACACAGTGTCCCATTCTGAGGAACAAAATCGCTAGCTGCACTGGGAGATGCGGCTGTACCTCTGTCCAAGTGTGGCTGTCTCGGCCCAAAGGAGAGCCCAGTGCCCTCCTACTTACGTTTGGATGGCGTTCAGCCCAGCCATCTTCATCTTCAGCAGCCGGTCCTTCCAGTAGAAGCGGGGCACACGGGAGTAGTGAATGCTTCCCGAGATGTAGCGGAAGGGCTGGCCATCCTTCAGGAAGCGGTTGTGACTGTAGTCTATCTTGAACGTCCTCTGGGAAGCATTCTACAGAGCAAGAAGGGGACCACATGAGAATCTCCACCTTCCACATTTTGGAAGCAGACATTCTGACCATGGCAAGTGGCCCCCAGCCTCTTTCATCTGCGGAATGTGCTGATGGAGTTAATGCCTGGCTTCTGCGCTACAAAACAGAGCACCACTAAGCCATTGCCAAAGCACCCAGGCAACAGAAATCATCAGGGAGGGACCCATGGGCAGGACTCCAAAGAGTTTACCTTCCAGTGGCCAGCACCAGTGTGACGATCGGCGGCTGAGACACAGAAGTTATATTCCCAAAGAGAAAACCCTGCTGGAGGAGACCCTCTCCCTGGTATAGCAAAGCCCAGTGTGTTGGGAATAGAACACATATATAGACACCCTCCTTCCCTGTGGCTGTGACCAGCTGGAGCACTGGATGGACCTCGACAGTCATGTCACGGGGCTGAAAGCAACAGATGAGAAGTCTAACATCCTGGCTGGAGCTCTCAGACCTGCAGCGACTAGGCAAACACCCTCTCTAACCCTGCATCTCCATTTCCATAAACACGCAGGATGTCAGACTAAATGAACTTCAAGGCCCTCTGTTTCAAATTACGGGCTGCAGCCCAATTTGTGAATCATGAACCTAATTGGGTGATGATTGGCACTTAAAAAAACTTTTTTTTTGATCGGCACTTGTTTAAATGAAAGAAAATAGAAAATATCAGTGTACTGCACATGGTAAAGAGAAGTATTATTTTATGAAGCTCCTGTTATATATACATATATAGACTTGCATCTGATGTATGTCTCTACTGGGTTGCAATGAAAGGCGTATTTCTAGCAAAATAAAAAAATCTAGGCAAATCAAATTTCGAGAAACACTGGGGATTGGTTCAGAAGCTAAAAGGCTAGGATTTGAAAGGGAAGCCAACAGTTAGGTAGAATAGAACACTGCCCTCTAGTGGATGGAAAAGGCCGCGAGGGGGCCACAGGTGCCAACAGGACCAGGGCCATGAGAAACCAGTTAATTGCTTTCCTTCATTGTTGGTAAGATTCCTTGTGCAGCTTTAGGTTTTTAAAAAAAGCTTTGTTTCATAGCAGCACCACAGTCCATGACAGCTTTGAAGTCTTCCCTTGAAGCCATATCTGGAAACAACTGTAGGAGCCTAAGTCCTAGACATTCGGCCTGAAATCCAACTGGGGAATTAAAGCACTGTAATGGAAAGTTAAACAACTCAAAGTAGATCGCACAGGGGCAAATGGAAACCTACACAGTATGTGAGTTCACCTCAATAAAGCTAACCAAAAATAAATAAATAGCTAAATTAAGAATCATCTCAGGGGCTCCTGGGTGGCTCAGTCTGTTAAGCATCTGCCTTCGGCTCAGGTCATGATCCCAGGGTCCTGGGATGGAGCCCTGTGTCAGGCTCTCTGCTCCACGGGAGTCTGCTTCTCTCTCTCCCTGCCGCTCACCCCCTGCTTGTACTCTCTTCTCTGTCAAATAATAAATAAAATCTTTTTTAAAAAATGAATAATTTCTAAAGAAAGGGCCAGAGCGTCAATTGCATATCATTTTGTTTTAGTCAACAAGGCTTTAACTGTCATTCAAAGGCAAGAAACTCCTGGAGAAACTCAAGAAAAATATAAAAGTTACTTCTTATATCAGGTGCCCCAATAGATGATTTAAAAAACATTTTCACAGCATGTATATGATTAGGTGCCAAAAAAGGGTTTCCTACCCATTCTGTGAGCTCAGAGGTGGTGCATGAGGTGGGGAAATTCTTTGGACAGGTAGAAAGGGGGTAAGCCACTGGGAAATGCAGAGGGCTGTTTGCAGCCTACTTGCCTCAGGGAAAGGGCTCAGAGGAGTAGATGAGGTTGCTAGGATGCGATCTTAGCAGACAACGGACTCTGGCCTTTGTCCTACTCAGTGGAGCACCATCCCCGCATTCAAACAACCCCAGAATCCAGCCCAAATATCTCCCTACTGTCCATTTACAAGTATTACCAACCACCTACTATGTGCTGAGTAGTACACCCAGATGTGGCCACAACCTACATGAAGCTTCCTTCTAGACCAGGTGTCAACATCGTGAGGCTCAGATGCTAAAGGATAAGATCATCACACTGCACACCTTAACTTATACAGTATTAGTATCAATTATATCTCAATAAAGCTGGGGTCAGGGTTAGAGTGGAATGCTGCAGTGGTAATAAATGGCACGTAACCCGACAGTGGAGCGTGAGGACAAATTTCTCAGAGGGAGGAACTCTGGTTCTCAACCTTGGTCATGCATCAGAATGACCTGTGCAAACTTTTAAAAATAGCAAAGTCAGGCCTCACCCCTAGACATTCAGATTTTAATTAATCTTGGGTAGAAGCATCGGCATTTCTTAAAACTGCCCAGATGATGATGTCATGTGCAGCCAGCATTGGGAACTGCCGGCAGAGCTAAGTCCCAAGATGAGGAGGAGCTGGAGAAGGGGAAGGACACAGGTATTGGAGACAGTGTGTGGGATGCAGAGAAGGGGCCCCAGAACCTCCGTACAGACAGTGCACAGCAGGGAGCTGAAGGTGGACAGTGACCAGACTAAACGCGCCTGACATGCACGTTCGTGGGCCTGGGCTTCATGCCAAGAGCTGCGGAGAGCAACTTACACGGAAGACTGCGTGAAAACTTGTGTGTTTCCAAATGTCGGGCACTCTGGCCTTTTCCTGAAGCGGCAAAAAGGAAGCAGAGTCACGGACCATGGTGGCGGCAGTGAGGTGGGCAGTGGACAGGAGGTGGAACCCCCAGGACCAAGGGATGGTTAGATGTAGGACACAGGGGCTAACCTGAAGAGGCTCCCACCGGTCTCAGGTGGAAAAACTGGGGGCATTTTAAAAAGGAGGGAGACTCAAAAGAGGTATCAACTGAGGGAAATTAAAGACAGCACAGATATTAACACCTGTGACTTACATGTACATGATTCCTCGGCTCATGTCAGCCTCTTAAAAACGCAACAAGCAGACATTATGTCCCTCATGTTGTGATTCAGCAGGAAGTACAGCCCCACCTAGAAGCAGTCCTCATTACTGAACTTGAACCTCAACTGAACCTCAGTCTACCGATTGCTCAAGGAGGCAAAATATGCCAAATTCAAAATGTGGGACGCTCTCGAAGTCCAATGATAGAGTTGTTTCAATAGATGGATGGCATTAAAATCAAACAAAATAAAGAGAGTATTGTTAGAAAATAAAAGAGAACTCAAGAGGCATAATGACCTAATGAACATGGGAACCTGGTTTGGATCCCGATTCTAATGAACTGCAAAAAATCCCAATGTTGAGACAGGGGAAGTCTGAACAGAGACCAGGCATGGGGTAGAATTAAAAGAATTACTGTTTATTCTGTTGGCTAAAACAATGGCATGCTGATTACACAAAAGAAAAATTTCTCATGAGTTAGAGATACATACAGAAATTTTTATGGGTGGAATGACACAACCTCTGAGGTTACTGCCGATGAAAAAGAAAAGAGCAGAGGGGACACAGAGCCAAGCTGATCACTGTGAAAGCTGGTATGGACACAATTCTCTTTTTGTTCGTTTGTGTGTTTGTTTTAATTGCAACACTGTTAAAAACCAAGTCGCACCTCAAAATAAAGCCTTTTTCTTGGTTATAAGAAAAAACAAAAGCATACCTTCATGAAAAGACGTCTAACAAATGCTCACAGCAGCTTCGTTTATAACTGTCTAAAATCGGAAGTAAGCAAATGTCCATCAGCAGGAGGAAGGAACGTAGATTGGTGTGTTCATACGATAGAATGTCTCGGTAATAAAGCAGAACGACGGGTACTGCCAATAATACGGATAAATCTCAACTGTCATGCTGAGTTTGAGCCCTACACAAAAGGTTCACACTGTCTCAGTCCATTTATATTAAGTTCTAGAACAGGCAAATCTAATCTATGCTGGGAAAAAAATCAGAGGTTGTTGTTGCCTTTGGGAGGGGGAAGCAGGTACTGCTTGGTAAGGAACAAGAGGGAACTTTCTGGGGTAATGGTAAACTAGCTGAATACGGGTTTCGGACTACACAGGGTGTGCATTTCTCAATACTCATCAGAGGGTACCCTTGAGATCTGTATATTTCATTGTCTGTAAAGTTCACCTTAAAGGGGGAAAAAGAGCTATAAACAAATATTCACCTCTAATTAATGATACGTGACACGCTTGGAGTGGAAAGTACACTGATGCCTGCAACTTGCTTTGGAACACATCTGAAAAATAAGATGGGGGTGCCTGGGTGGCTCAGTGGGTTAAAGCCTCTGCCTTCGGCTCAGGTCATGATCTCAGGGTCCTGGGATCGAGTCCCGCATCGGGCTCTCTGCTGAGCAGGCGGCCTGCTTCCCCCCTCTCTCTCTGCCTGCCTCTCTGCCTACTTGTGATCTATCTCTGTCTGTTAAATAAAGAAATAAAATCACCTATAGGTTGGTGTTAAGTGGGTGGGGACACCCCACATTATGCAAATACAAATTCTAGGTCCTCACCTGTGCTGGACTGAGAGGAGGGACAGGCAGAGGGGAGGAGTTGGCACTGTGTGTGGCATCTGCATTAGCTCTACCCCTGGAATGGGGTGGGGTGCTGGTAGGTACTGTTAATTAAAGGATTGTGAGGTTGGCTGATTTTTATTCACAGAGTTGGAAGCTTTGAAGAAAGATTGCCTGATGGGATCAACATCCACTGCAGGCCTTCTGTGATGCCAGAGGCTTCTGTGGCCATCTTTAAAGAGACTTGTCTCCAGCTAGAAGGGTAAGGCTCGGGACTTAACCATGTGGGCACACTGGGAGAGGACCGCAAGGGGCAGAATGTAAGGCTGACTAGAGGGAAGTTTATGGACACAGTGCACTCTCCCATGACCTGTGAGTTACCATCTGGATAAAGGTACCTTAACCCAGTTGCAACGCTGTTGGAACCCAGCTCCCTGGAACCTGGACATGATATTGGCCTACGGGAAATGAGGTGGAGATACCAGGATGGGCTTGGCATCTTGAGGAATGTGTGAGATGCCTCAAAGAGATGGGAATGTAAACATGGTTGACCAGACAACCCACCATCTGACTGTATCCCCCAGGACAGGCCAGAGAACATTCCTGTCAGGAAGGAACGCCCCACTGAGGAGGGCCCTGGCATCCTCGAGAAGCCCAGAGAGGGACCACATAATCACCAAAACGACCAGCTAGGCCTGAGTGCAACCAGGGTGTGCTGACCCGTGGCGATCTCAGGCAAAGGCTCACAGACCACAGCATTTCCAGTGGGTGGGACAATTGGGTAACTAGCTAGGGTGCTGCCTGACGTGTCTAGCAAGGAAAAAAAAAATATCAAGAACTCTTGTGCAAAAGGCTGATGTCAGCCACTGCAATGGAAAATTGTGATTCCTTCCTCCAGTTTCCAGCTCTGGGGCAGCCTCTCCAACAAACAGCCAATGGACTGAAGGGAGGGTTGGATGGATCCCTTGAGGAAGAACCCTGTGATGCCTTCCCTAATAGGAGGGTACCTGGGGAAAATGGCCTTCTGGGGATGGCTGGATACACCTGAGCGGACATACCAGATGTTCTGAAATGCAATGGCATTTACCGCTCTTTAGGAGACTGGGGAGAAAGGGAGCCACGGCCCACCCAGGTCCTTCTACGTGGGTCAAACAAGTCAGAGGGCCTATCCTACGGTGATTTCCCTGGTCCTGAGTGCAAACTGGGATGGCTTTACTTAGCAGTTCCTGAACACACACCGCAAGTCAGAGGGATTATGGAGAAAAGAGCCAAGTGGAAATCGTGGAAGTGCCCACCCCCCACCTCGACCCTAGATCAGTCTGAAGCAAGTCCACAATTCCTCCTGGAATGGCAGATCCTCGTATCCCCTCCACAAAGACTCACAAAACATTCTCATCATATCCCCATTCCTATCACATGTGCACCCCTGCAAAAAGCAGACAGATCCTGGTGGATGATGGTGGGCTACTAACTGAACCAAGGAGAAACCCAAGCAGACCCTGCCGTGTGGGTGTGGTATTATTACTGGAGCAGTCAACGCAGACCCCAGGGTTTGGTTTGTGGCTAATGTTCTATTCTTTTAAAAACTCTCAATAGAAAGTCTCAAGAGTGGTTTGTTTGTAAGTGGGTGGGGTAGCAGTACACATTCTGTCTCTTGTCCCAGCCCCCGGCCCCCAATTGCCCCACTCTCTCCCAGGAGAGACCCCAGTCATCAGCACATCCCATGGGCTGTCACGCTGGTCTGATAGATCAATGACATCATGTTATTTGGACCCAGGGAACCGTGGCAAGTCCCTGAAACTGAGGCTTGGAAGAGCAGCACAGAGTGGAGTGTTGGGGACAGCCACAGAAGCAGCATCACCTAAGAGACAGCTTTCAAATGGTGGCTGTCATGGCCAAGGTCAATAGGGAAAATCCACTTCGAAGCTCCAAAGTGACCCCTCTCAACATTGAAGGACCTGAGGGGATCCAGCCTAAAGGAACCAGCCTCCTTAACATTTCTGAGCTGTGGTACCTCTGACAGAAGTAAGGCAATCAAGAAATGGTGGGGGAGAAGGAAAGAGGGAAACTGCCTTCAGAGCTTAGTCCCCCAAAATACAAAGAACAAAAAATTTGACCCGTGGGCAGCTTCCACGCCTTCTAAATTAATTGGCACAGGAACGGAATACTGAAGAGCCATGGTTTTATTTCACACGTGCTGGGGTGTGGCAGCATCAGTGTTTACAATGCATGAGGTCACAGAAACTTAGGAAAGAAAAAGCAATTGCAAGCAAGGCAAAGCACACATCTTCCCAAGACCCCTGTGTACATAATGCATATAATACTGGAGAAAAAGACAGCAGTACAGACAAAATACCCTTGAACCCATTATACAGCAGAGACCTAATACTGTCCGACATAACATTTTTTAAAGTTACTCTGTTTAGATTATTTCAGTGGTAAATAAGCATTTCTTTAAGAAAATTCAACATAATACCATTATTTACGTCAGGTAAGGTGAACATTCCCCAGGTTTTCTAATACTCGGGACTAAAAAGCATTATATTAGCATTACATTACGTACATTCCTCAATGAGAACAAAGAAATACGAGGAGCTCAATGATGTTACAAGTTATGGGTCACACTGATCATATGGAGACAGTACATCTTCCAGCCCTTCAGTAGGACCCTGGTAAAGCACCTGTTCAATGGATCTGTAACCCCAGCACCCTGTATGCCCTTTCACTCACCCCCAGGGCCCAGGAGCCTGGAGAATTCCTGACATGAGCTGCTTAGCTCCAGAGTAGCACAGACCCAACCCTCCTAGGCTGGAATGCCCTAGGGTTGAGGGACAAGGGATGAAGGGGAGTAGAGAAGATGGCGATGGAAGGGTGTTTATACACATGGGCTTCCCAGATCCCTCAGCTCACAGAATAGAAAGACAGAGGGGTATTTCAGATGACTAGACAATAAACTTTAATTGTGCCAGAGCTAAGAGCCTTTCGAACACTCGGTGTCGGGGAAACAGCAAGACCTGAGACAGGCTGAAGAAGCCAAACAGCCACAGGGAAGGGTGACAATCAATACGGATCTGAAGGAAGTTGTGGATGACCCACTATGGCTTATGCATTCTATTTTTATCAGTGTTGTTATTTATTTATGCCTCTCTGGTTCCGCAAAGATTTTTGTGCAGCATTCCAAGAGACGGCGGATGAAGAGCATAAATGACTACGGAACACAAATTACAACGGAAGAGGAAGGAAAATGGCAGGATGGAGGAGAAATGAACACAGCTTGGGACCAGCTCCCATAATCCTCCAGGACTCACAGGCAGTTACAGATTTAATTCTGCCTCCTCAGCTCAGAGAAAAGGTAAGTACATAGTCTAAAAAAAATAAAAATAAAAATGAGTTTTAAAATTATAAAACAGTGCTTCAAAGTTAATTATCAGACCTAACTTTCTTTCCACACAGGAAAGAATCATTTCAAATGAATTTGAAATAGTATTTTGATGGTATTTAGCCTAAGGATAAAAATATATCTTGAACTGCATTCAGGTAAAACAAATGAACAAACAAAACTGCATCTAGTAGATTTCATCCTAGTAATAATATTTTATAGCTATTTTGAATCCATAATATACATGGGTAGGACAAAGTAAACAAGTAATTACATTGGTTGTTAGGAACCAAAATTTTCATTGTAAAACTGAAACGAACATAAAATCAGAGAAAGTTAAGTAAAAACCCTGTAATCAGGGTTATGTGAGAAATCTCTGTACCTTCCATTCAATTTTGCTGTGCTCTAAAAAATAAAGTTTATTTTTCAAAAAAACTCATAACTTAACATTTAAATTGGAAATACTAATATAACTTATAATTTTTTTCTTTCTAAAAAATATTTATTTCCTACTAATAAACACTGAAACAGCTTAGAAATGACACTAGCTAGTAACACTTAGCTCCTCTAGCACTTAAATTATGGTCTCTAAATATTTCCCACTAAAAGGAATCAGAGCTCCTTCAGGAAATTACTTAGTCCAAGTCTAGGCCAGAATACGTACAAAATAAGCCTAAAACTAACAAAAACCATTACAGTCACAACAAAATGATAGATGAGCAATTGGGCTCCAATTGGCCAAAGGTGGGAGATTTTGAGAATCGAAAGATTTATCACTCAGGGGAGCCTGGGTGGCTCAGACAGTTAAATGTCTGCCTTCAGCTCAGGTCATGATCTCAGGGTCCTGGGATCAAGCCGGGCATCAGGCTATCTGCTCACCAGGGTGTCTGCTTCTCCCTCTCACTAGCCCTCTGTTCTCTTGCAAAAAAAAAAAAAAAAAAAAAGTAACTCAGTAGACTGAAACACATCAATATATGAAAAGAACCAAATTCATGTTACACCCTCCCACCCCAAAGAAGAGCTTACTGGACATCCTTGGAGTTTGCTGGCACTTCAACTCTTTATTCAGACAATTGGTGAATAAAAGGGAAGAGTCTAGCATCTGTCTTGCCTTTGTTATAGCCTTTTTCACAGTAACCAACTGATGAGGAGAGCTCTTTGTAGAAGAACCACGGTTAGTAAATACGGAAGAAATGACGAAATTAAAAATCACCATTTTGGGAGTTGATGGCAGGATTATATTTTTGAGTACTCCAAAAACTCCTTCAGGATTCAGAACAGAGGTAAAAGAAATTTCCATTGTCTCTTGAATATATAAAAGCTAAGTAACCAACTATTTCTGGAAAGCCTTTTTAGTACTCTGGCTCACTAAATTCTGTAAAAAATGTAGCAAACTTTAAAAAAAAAGGCAATAATCATTAATGACTACTGAAACATTAGATGAAAAGATGATGAGGAACTTTCTAGCGGAGAGATCAAGTCGACAATACTAGACCCGTGGGTCAGTGTTAGCATCACTGAAAGCAATGAAGTCTTCCTGCCCCCAAAAGAAAAATGTTGAACCTGAATCTATCCAGCCTCTAGCTGTAACTTTTATAGATCTCTAGCTCTACCAGCTCACAGACAACATGAGGGATAGTACAACACATTAACCACCACAATTCCAAAATGTAGGAAATACTAAGATATAATACCTGGATAACTTGAACAAATAAATGACATAAAAAGGGGAGGATGTTTTATAGACTTAGAGAGATTTAAGAAATATGTCATACAGAGTATATGGCTCTTATTTTTAGATTCTGATTTGAAACAAAGGAACTATAAGGAGACATAATTCCTCAAGAAACCAAAGAACAAACTAAACCCAGCTAGCAGAAAGAAGGAAATAATAAAAATCAGAGCAGAGATAAATGAAAGAACAAAAAAATAACAGGAAAGAAAAAAAATCAATGAAACTGAGAATTGGTTGTTTTTTTTTTTTTTAAAGATCAACAAAATTGACAAATCTTTAGCTAGGTGAACTAAGAAAGAGAGAAGACTCAAATAACTAAAATCAGAAATGAAAGAGATATTACAACTGATGCCACGGAAATAAACAAGATTATAAGATACTACTATGAACAACTGTATGCCAACAAACTGGGTAATCTAGAACAAATGAAAAAATCCCTAGAAACATACAACCTACCAAGACTAAATCACGTAGAAACAGAAAATCTGAGGAGACCAATTACTAGAAAGAATATTGAATCAGTAACTAAGAATCACAAAGAAAAACCCAGGACCAGATAGCTTCACTAGAGAATTCTACCAAACATTTAAAGAAGAATTAGCACCAATTTTGTTGAAACTTTTCAAAAAATGAAAGAAGAGAAAGGCTTCTAAACTCATTTTATGAGGCTAACATTACCTTAATACCTAAGCAAGATAAGACATAACCAGAAAACTATAGACCTAAATATCAGAAATATTTCTGATGAATATTGATGCAAATATCCTCAACAAAGTACCAGCAAAGTGAATTCAACAACACATTAAAGGGACTGTACACCATGACCAACTGAGATTTATTCCTGTAATGCAAGGATGGTTCAACATATAAAATCAATCAATGTAATACACCATGTTAACAGAAAAAAGGACAAAAACCACATGACCATCTGAGGCAGAAAACAGATTTGACAAGGTTCAACACCATTTCAATGACAAAACACTCAACAAACTAGGAGTAGAAGGAAATCACCTCAATAATAAAGGCCATATATGAAAGTCCACAGTTAACATCATATTCAATGATGAAAGACCACCAGCTTTTCCTCTATGATCAGAAACAAGGCAAGAATGCCTGCTCTTACCACTTCTATTCAACAGAGTATTGGAAGTCTTAGCCAGAGCAACAAGGCAAGAAAAAGAAATAAAAGATACCATATACCAAAAATTGTTATGACTAATAAATTCAGCAAAACTACAGAACACAAAAATCAACATATAAAAATCAGCTGCATTTCTATATGCTGACAATAAACAATCTGAAAATGAAATTAAGAAAACAGTTCCATTTACAATAGCATCAAAAAGAATAAAATAAAGGCTCCTGGGTGGCTCACTCATTAAGTGTCTGCCTTTGGCTCAGGTCATGATCCCAGGGGTCCTGGGATCGAGCCCTGCATCAGGCTCCCTGCTCAGCGGGGAGCCTGTTTCTCCCTCTCCCACTACCCCTGCTTGTGTTCCCTTTCTTGATGTCTCTCTCTGTGTCAAATAAATAAATAAAATTAAAAAAAAAAAAGAATACTTAGTAAACATAACCAAGGAGATGAGACTCATACACTGAAAACTACAAAACACTGCTGAAAGAAAGAAAGAAATGGAAAGATATCCTGTGTTCACAGATTAGAAGACTGAATATTAAGATGTCAATTCTACCCAATGTGATCTATAGATTGAATGCAAACTCTATCAAAATTCCACTGCATTTTTTGCAGAAATATGAAATTCATATGGAATTTCAAGGAACCTCAAGTAGCCAAAACAATTTTGAAAAAGAACCAAGTTGGAAGACTCACAATTCCTGATTCCGAAAAATATTACAAGGCTGCAGTAATCAATACAGTGCAGTACTGGCATAAAAACAGATAAATAGGGGTGCCTAGATGGCTCAGTCAGTTAAGCGTCTGTGTTTGGATCACGTCATGATCTCAAGTCCTGGGACTGAGCCCCGTGTCAGGCTCCCTGCTCAGTGGGGAGTCTGCTTCTCCCTCTTCCTTTGCCCCTCCCCACCCCGCTCATGCTCTTTCTTTCTTCCTCAAATAAACGAAATCTTTAAGAAAAACAAAAAACAAAACACAGAAACAGAAAAACAGACCAATGGAATAGAATACAGGCCAGAGATAAACCCTCACATATATGCTCAAATGGTCTTCAACAAGGACTCTCAGACAACTCAACAGGGAATGGACAGTCTCCTCAAGAAATGATGTTGGGAAAACGGGATATCCACATGCAAAAGAATAAAGCTGGACCCTTACCTTATACCATATATAAAAATTAAGTCAAAATGGATCAAAGACCTAAACATAAGACCCAAAACTATAAAACTCCTAGAAGGAAAGAAAGGGGGAAAGCTTTCACATTGGATTTGATAATTATTTTTTGGATAAGACACCAAAGCCCAGGCAACAAAAATGAAAATAGACAAATAAGACATCAAACTTAAAAACTTAAAAACTTAAAAACACATCAAGGGACACAATCAACAGAGTGAAAAGTCAATTTTGGAATCGGAGAAAATATTTGCAAATCATATAACTGGTAAGGGGTTAAAATCCAGAATATATAAAGACCTCCAATAACTCAGTAACAACAAAAATCAAATAAACTGATTTTTAAAATGGGCAAAAGAACTGAAGGGACATTTCTACAAAGATGATAGGCTAATAGCTAATAAGCATAGGAAAAGATGCTCAACATCACTAATCATCAGAAAAAGCAAATCAAAACCACATTATCATCTCACAACATTATTTTTTAAAAAAGAACAAGTTTTGGTGGGAATGTAGAGAAAGTGAAGCTCTTGTGCAATGATGGGAGTGTAAAATGGTTGCAAGTGTTATGGAAAATAACAAAAAAGGAAAAATGGAACTAACATATGATCCAACAATCCCATTTCTGGGTATGCATCCAAAAGAGTAGAAATCAGGGCCTTGAAGAGATATATACACACTCATGTTCATAGCAGCACTATTTACAATAGACAAGAGGTGGAAACACTCCAAATGTTCACTGATGGATGAATGGAACAAAATGTAGGATATATATACAATGGAATATTACTCAGCCTTAAAAAGGAAGTCTGTCACATATTACAACATGGATGAACAATTGAGGACGTGATGCTAAGTGAAGTAAGCCAGTCACGAAAAGACAAATAATGTTTGATTCCACTTACATGAAGTACCCACAGTGGTTCCCAGTGGGGGAAGAGGGGTTATTGTTTAATGGGTGGGGTTCATGACAACGTAAATATACTTAACACTATTGAACTGCACAATCAAAAATCATTAAGATGATCAGTTTTTCATTATGTGTTTTTTATCACAATAAAAAAAAAGACAACTGACATAATCAGGAAAAACAGAACATGAATTCTCTACCCAGTTACTTCCATTTAATCCTGTACTCAAATACAACTACTTAACCCTGAGACGGTGGAAAAACACACTTTTATTGAGAGGTAGAAGACCTGGCTTCCAGCCCTAACTAGGTATTAAATGATGCTAAAGAATTACTATTACCTTTATTGGATACGATGACATTATGGATGTGCTTTTTTAAAAAGTATGTTTGGGTGAAGTTATGTTTTCCTTTTTTAAAAAAAGATTTTATTTATTGAGGCACCTGGGTGGCTCAGTCATTAAGCGTCTGCCTTCGGCTCAGGTCATGATCCTGGGGTCCTGGGATCGAGCCCCGCATCAGGCTCCTGGCTCAGCGAGAAGCCTGCTTCTCCCTCTCCCACTCCCCCTGCTTGTGTTCCCTCTCTCATTATGTCTCTCTCTGTCAAATAAATAAATAAACTTTTTTAAAATAAAATCTTTTTTTAAAAAGTATTAAAAAAAAGCTTTTATTTATTTATTTGAGAGACAGAGCATGGTGGGGAGGGGCAGAAGGAGAGGGAAAGAGAATCTGAAGCATGAGCATAGAGCCTGACGTGGGGCTCGATCTCAGGACCCTGAGATCACGACCTGAGCTGAAATCAAGAATCGGATGCTCAATGGACTGAGCCACCCAGGCACCTCTGAAGTTATATTTTCTAAGATTTGCTTTAATAAATTCCAGCCAAAAAAGAATACTGGGCAGTGGTCCATGAGAAAGTACAGCAAAACAATCATAATCATTGAAGCTGCACAATGAACCTGGGGATTCAGTATACTGCTCTCTCTACTTTGTGAATATTTTTACTTTTCCATAATAAAAAGTTTAAAACAATTTGAACTATAAAAAAAAGTTTAAAACAAAATAAACAAAATGGAGGGGAGGATAGCTGGATGTTTGGAAATGATGACACGGCATTAATTTTTTGAGATTTTATAACAATAGTATATTTCACATACTATTGTTAATTTTTAAAAAGCATTAATTTCAACTTGTGTTTAACAAATTAAAAAAAAAAAAACTAAAAGGAAACTGAAAGACTTTTCAAGCTTCAAGTATATGTTCCTCACCACCTCCCCCAGCCATAAACGAACAAAACGAAGAAGGTAAGTGAGTGAGGAAGAGGGAACAGGTGCAAAGGGTGGCGTGGAGAGCGGCCTACCCAGGCCACATCTGCACAGTAATGGAGGAGTTTCTGCTGGGAACAATTCCACCTCATGATGGGATATAAACTATACATGAGAAGGTGCTGCTCAGTCTTTCCGAGACACACAGGATGGACCTGTCTTACTTTTGGGAGTAGAAAGAAATCAGTCAAGTGAGGACTTCAGAACAAGGATGACGGGTACGCAAGACCGCAAAATGACAGCCCTCGGGAGAAAGAGGACACACAAAGATGCAAGATAAACAATAAGGAAGGAAGCTAATCTCATGAAGCTCAGAACATTGATGGAAAAAATCCAAAAAAGTAGGCAAGTCAACCGCCACCAGCTGCACCTAAGGCTGGAACACAAATGGTAGCAACTAGCAGAGTCTGGTGAGATCTAAACAACAGGGAGCTGGAAAGTCAACTGGAATGATCCAGAAAATGGGGTCGGGTCACAAGGAAGGGAGAGGGTTCGGAAACTTACTCCTGGCTTCAAGGACGATTAAGCACAAGGGGATACAAAATAAAGAAACTACTGAAATCTCAACTCAAAGACAGATTTTAAATTCTCCTGGAAGGCTCGCTGTCAGTATCTCGCCTGCCTGCCAACAAGAAAGGGGGTGTCCAGGAGCGCCTAGGATTCTGTTGTACACCAGGAAGACAGGAAGAAAACGAAGAAACTCCCTGGGCCCAGAGTGTGCACAAGGATACTGTAGCACGGGCCAAAGAAAACAGACCCCCAGCAGGTGCTGCCTTGACACCTCACTGGACCCTGGCTGCAGGCAGCATTCCCCAGGTTTGGCCACTCCATTAATTCTCTGGGCACTCGTGCCCAGCATAGCTCCCTAGCACTCCGCCCGCCCCACCCCACCCCGTGATGGTTAAATATTAACTCCACCAAGTGCTTCCTGTGTGACTGGGACACATGTACCTTACTCCATCCACATCTTAATACCAGCCTCATGGAACGATCTTGAGGTAGACAGAATTATCCTCATTTTAGGGTGAGGGAAACTGAGGCTCGGTGAGGTTAAATCATTCACTGGACACTATCTGACCAACGAGCAGCAGGGTGAGCTTCTCCAGGCTGAGTGTTTTTGTTCTCCATTGGAGAAAGACTCTCGATTACAAAAAAGTCAGTGCTGAGCTGAGGTCCCAGGCTTCTCAGTGAGGCCTTTTCCAACAGGAGAGCTTACACTGACTGCTACCTCAGGGCTGAAGGGTCTCTTGCCTCCGGCACAAGAGGCTTGGCCCACGGGGAGGGGGTTGCTCCAGGGTCCAGAGCCCAGCAGCATGGCACTATGGTTCTATGGCCAGAGCCCTAGGACATCGCTGATGGGGTCAGGACGGGGTGAGGGATGGAGAGGAGGGTGTTGGCATGCAAGTCACCCAGCAGGGAAGACAGTCCCGGCATTCCACAGGCAGGGCCCAGGGGGAGGGAAGGTCTCCTGGTGCTGCCAGAGCACAAGGCCCTGCCCCTTCCCCCTGCAACCTCAACTTCCCCTGGTGGAGAGCGAGCCTCAGTTTCTCACAACACAGACCCAAACCTGGGGGCGGGGGAAGTCCACTTTCTCGACTCTTCCGCCAACGTCGCAGACATCCTACGCTGAATTGAGCCAACCCCCTTCTAGGCCCTGAGAGACCCTCAGGTTCTACAGCCTTGTTCATTCTCTTGGCACAGAGGCATGTGTTTGAGTCCTGCACGCACTGGTCACAGATGCTACTCCTTAAGCACCAGACCGTGGACAGGGAGGCATAAGGCTGGCTTCTGGCCAAGGGTCACCTCCATCCCCTGTTATGTTGTCAGCACTCTGCTTCTCTCTGCCTTAGTTTTCTCACCTTCGAGGAGGGCAAAGTAGCCTATCCTTAATTACCTCATCCAAGTGCTGGATTAAAGGAGACCAGGGAGGCAAACCCCCTCTGAATTCCTAAGCAGCAGTGCTATTCCCAATGCCTACCACTGTGCTCATGTTTCTTTCCAGCCCCAATCCCCAAGGCCCAGGGGCACAGGCGTGTCCCCAAGGGTCTGGCTGATGCCCTCAATAAAGGGGACTCTGACAGAACCAAGAGGGAAAAGGAAACATTCTTCTCCAGGAGCCAGACAGGGCCTCCCTCTTGCCTGTTGTCCCATATCACCTAGCAACACTGCCCCTTTCCCAGAAAGCTCTGGATCAATGATCCTGGAAACTGCCTGAGTCCTAAAGAGGGTTTAAAAACTAAAGTGTTCCTTTCTGTTCTGCTTTCTAGAGGTATCCCTTTCCAGCAACCCCACGTTTTCCGTTCAGCCTTGTGAGCTCTGCAGAGGAGAGCTTACTTCCCATCATCTGGAAAATAGATGTTCGTTCTTACATGTGACTTGCATGGTCTCACAGACACATAAAAAAGTCACTGGCCACCTACAGAGTAAACCAGCCTGGACTTGCCAGGCAGCCCCAGCACAAATCACTGTTCAAGCCAGGCTGTGACCAAGCGTGTATTAGCAGGGCTGGGCAGGAGAGGCTGGAGGGGGGAAAGCAGGCAACCCGCTCTAAGGAGGGATGGATGGTGAAGGGCAAGGGCACTCAAGAGGCATACGAGGCAGGGCCAGGTTCAGGGAGCCCGCTGCAGGATGAGTTCCGTAATCTCCGCCCGGCTACCCAGTCTCATGGGTATCCCATAGTAGGCTGTGCCTGGGCTGACATATACAAATGTAGTCTGGGCCACTTGGTAGAGGCCAGCAAAGAAGGGGTTCAAGAGATAGGCGGCCACGTTCAAGGGGAAGATCTGCCCAGCATGCGTGTGCCCAGACAGAATCAGGTTAATATCTGGCCGAGCCTGCAGGGCTCTCTTGGCAGCCAGGGGCTGGTGAGCTAGCAAGATGGTGGCGTGGTCTGGGCTGCAGCCCCCCAGGGCCTTGGTAAGATCCATGCCGTGACCGGAGTAGTGCAGGACGTCTGCTTCGATATCGTCCACCCCAGCCAAGCAGATCCAGTCTTCCTCCTCACCACCCCCGTGCTGGGCCCCCGTGGCAGAAATCTTCACGTTCTCGTTGTGAAGGGGCCTGACGTTCAGGGATTCCAGCAGCGCAAACCAGTTGCTGACATCTGACGTGTAGTACTCGTGATTCCCTGTGACGAAGTAGGTGCCAAGGCGGGAGCGGAGCTGGCCCAAAGGAGCCACAGCGGTGCGGAGGATGGAGGCTTCCGAATCACAGAGGTCACCCACGATCACGGTGACGTCCGGTTCCAGCATGTTCACCATGCTCACGAACATCTCCATCTTGGTCCTGCCCACTGTGGGGCCCAAGTGAATGTCTGAGAGGAGCACGATCTTGAGACTGTCCATCGAGGGAGGCAGCTGATGGATGGGCACCTCCACGGTTCTCACAGCCGGGGGCTGGGCAGCGTTCAGAAGCCCAACCACGCTGAGCACGGTGGTCACTGCCACGGCCAGGGCCGGCCTGACTGCCAGCTTCCTTGTCTTGTCAAGGCTGCCCATGACCCTACCACTGCGCCAGGCCAAGAGCTGGTAGGCCTGCTCCATGCCACTGAGGGTACAGAGGAAGAAGACCATGATGATGTAGGCCCCGAGGCAGGAGTAGGCTGCCAAGGAAAAGAGATAGGGCTCCTCGGCCACTAGAAAGAGCATGGTGAAGAAACTGGAATGGGCCAGGGCCAGAAATGCCATAACAGCCATCTTCCAAAGCTGAAAACAGGTGGACTCTGCGGCTGGGGAGTGGCTGAGGTTGCTGACTGCGCTACGCCAGATGTAGAGGGAGCCAATGAGCATGAGTGAGTTGGCAAACAGGGCCAGCTGCAGGCGGAACAGCCAACGCCAGGCCCTGAGCTCAAGGCTCCCTGCCAGATAGGAGCGGGACACAATCATGGACACAAAGACAGTGCCGGCAGCCAGGGCAGCCTTTGCACCCAGGGACAGCTGCCTGAAGATCGCCATTGTCTCTGCTCCTAAGAGGGTCCCCTGCCAGTTCTGTGCGGGTGGGCTCTGGAAGGTGAGTTCCTTAGAAAGGGCAGTGGCCAAGCAGAGGTTTCCAGGTCAGCTCCGCCTGCAACCAGGAACCGACGTCAGCTTTGTGGGATATTAGAGCTTCCTTGTCCCCGTTCAAAACCTGAAGGCCACTCACATCTACCCAGCCTGCCTCGAATCCAAGCCACTCAAATACCAGTCGGTTGCTACGCTTTATTATTAAAATACAAACATAGTGGATTGTAACGTGGTGGGCAGTTCTCATGTTCTTACTTATAGTTTTCTGAGTGTTTAAAAGTTTTTCCACAAAGCATATCAACTTTTTTTATATATATAATAAGAAAAACGTTATTTTAAATTAGCAGTTCTCAAAGTATGGTCCAGGGAGACCCTTTCAGAAGGTACATTTACTCAAAATTATATTCATAGTAATATTAAGCTACAACTGCCTTTTGCATTCTCATTCTCTCATGAGTGTACAGTGGAGTTTTCCAGGGGCTCCATGACATGCGATATGGCAAGACTGAATGTACCCAGCTATCACCTATTATGACAGGTGCGAAAGAGGTTTGCAAAAATGTAAAACTGTGCCACTCCTCCCCCTCAAGTTTTGGGAGAAATACTGATATTTTTCAAAAGATATAGTTTGTTAACATGTAGTGATTTATTATTTCTTAAATAAATTAAAATATTTTAAAATTTTCTATTTTAATTTCTAGGACAGTTAAAGTCTGAGAACCACGGTTCTATATACATGTAAACAAGGAAATCATGGAAAGCTAGCTTGCTGGTATCTTTCTGAAGGCCAGGAAGGACACCTAGACCCCTGCCATAAGAATTTCTGGGGTGAAGCCGGGCTCCCTGTGTAGGCTTTGGGCACCCCCCTGCTGGATGATGCGGCACAACGTTCCCCAGGGGGCTGCCCTTTCCACCAGCTCCTCATCCCTAAACCCTGATCTCTCTCCTCCCACAAGCCTCCCAGATACTGGTTAAGATCTGCCATTACCCCCCATTTTCTCTGCCACTGTTCGCTGTAACAGTTCCCCAACTCCACCCTGGCCAGTGGTTCTCAGAGCTGGGTAGCTCTCACCCAGGGCGCGCGCGCGCACACACACACACACACACACACACACACTCACTCTCTCTCACTCTCTCTCTCTCTCTCTCTCTCTCTCTCTCTCTCTCTCTGGAGCAGGGAAACCAGAGACGGAGGCAGAGAGAAGTTAGGAAACACTCAATTTAAGGTGACCGTTCCCTAGAACCCCAAATTATACAATTTTCAGCAACTGTTTTTCAGCTACTTAAAATTTTCAACTTTGATTTTAGATTAATGCATGATTTTTCTCTGCCTAAGCACTTACCGAAAGCCTTTTACCAAGGGATGTAATTTACAAGTAAATGGGCCCAAATTTCCCTTCTTCTATTGAAAACACGCCCTAGCATCAATCAGCCCACCTAAACTTTGGAGGAACCACAGCTGGTTCGCTAAACGTGCAGAGGGCCATTTCAATTACCTGCCCGGCCCTCCCCCCGCCCCTCAATCTTTCTGCTGCTGTGATGCTGACCTCCCTAGGCAGCGGTCTGGAGGCCCCTCGGGCCATGCTTTAGTTCTGAGTAGTTAACTGAGGCTGTCCTCTCGCCAATCTTGCACTCCCCCGCCACCTCACCTACTCGTTCGGCCGGACCTCCAGCAACGCTGGCTGCCATCTGCAGCCTATCTCTTGCCCACCCTTGGCCTGCACCGCCAAACCCTGAAGATCGGGAAAATTCAAGCCAAAAAAGTAGGCAGCAGCAGGGAGTGGCGGGAAAGGACCAGATGTTTGAAAAGAGAACCCCTCCAAGGAAATCAATCCAACGTTCCCATCCCGCGGGCCTCTCCTGACCCCATTTTTCTCCTTCCGGAGCGCTCCGCAGCACCCGAACTGGGCAAGGGAGGGCGCCTCAAGCCACAGCGCAAGGCGCCCTCCAATGCCGCGCGCTCCTTGGAATCTCCCTCCCGGAAAACTGCAAAGCTGGAAAGGTTTGGGGGCACCTTCTCTCACCCCGTCTTGCACCAACGGGGAAGTGGGTCCAAGCGAAAAGGACGACCGGGCATGAGCTCTCAAGCGACAGAGCTTACCGGGAAGGACGCGCGCCCCGCCCGGCCCGCCCTCGACGGGAGGGCCGGTCCACTGCCTGCGCTCCTCCAGCTGCCTGCCTGCCGGGGCGCACTCCGGGGTCCCAGGCCCACGCCCTGCAGGACCCCCGGTAGCCGCAGCCCCAGCCCGGACCCCGCCAGCCTGCCCCCTATCAGGGCACCCCCGCGCGGGATCCTGTGGACTTACGCGCAGGCCGCACGCGGAACCCAGCAGCAGCGGCACCAGCAGTAGGGAGAGAATGCGAACCACCCCCCGCAGGTCCATTCTCCAGCCTCCCAGCTCCGCAGTCGGCGCGCGGGTCAGCCGCTCCGCGTCACTTGACTGAGGACCCGCGGCCTGGCGCCGCCCCTTACCGGCCCTTCCGCGGGCCCTACGCCTGTTCCGCCCCTCGCTCCGCCCCGCGACCGAAGAGCCGCCGGCGGGGGCGGGGAGGGGCCTGGGCGAACCCCCAGGCGGTGGGCGGTCGCGTGACTCCGGGATAAGGTTATCTGGAATTTGCTTGCAGCTGCCTCCGGGAGGGACCTTTCGCACCGCAGTCAGGAGGCCTGACTGTCAGCAGCTCGATAACGTGCCTGGGGTTGGACTTTAACAAAGGGTCGCCTTGCTCCCTTACTGCCTTGGGAGGACAGAAGGGGAAGTTGAAACCAGATACACCTAAGTGGAGGAGATAGAATGCTAGCCCTGCGTCCGGGGCTGTCCCGAAACTAATCCAGGGGTCCGCAGAGTGTGGCCCCCGGACCAACTGTATACCTGGAACTTGTCAGAAATGAAATGAAAATTCCAGGGCATCACCCAGAAACGCTCAATCAGAAACTCTAGGAATGGGGCCCAGAAATCTGCATTTTAAACAAATGTTCCGGGTTATTCCAGTGCATGCTAAAATTTGAGAACCACTGTGCTAGGTTACTGATAGTTTTAGGGGTAGGGTTCAGTTGTGGCAAAACCAATTTTGAATACTAACCCGCAAAGCACCCGGGTTTGCAGAATTTCTGCTTCATGGTTGGGTTTTGAGAAACAAGAGAAGCAACACCTCCCACCTTTCAATTTTGCACTTGAGTCTCCCAGCATCCGTGCAATGCAGGGAATCTGTCAAATGGGTGTGGAATGGTATTATATCTTTTTACACTTGGAAAGAAAAAGTCTCTGCAGTCTCAGTTAACAGAATCTTTTCCTGGCCTGTTCCCCAGAAGCTCTGAAGATCCTACTTCCCTTCACTGACACGGCAAGAGTCTCAGGTCTAACGGAAACGAAGTTTCAGAGGGAAATGGCTTCTGGTTTGTTGTTGTTGGTTTTCTTTAGTTTATTTATTTATTTAAAGTTTTTATTAAAATTCCAGTTAGTTAACATAGTGTTATATTAGTTGGGGTGTACAGTATAGTGATTCAGCACTTCTATACATTACCCTGTGCTCATCCCTACAAGTAAGCTCCTAATCCCTATCGCCTAGTTAACCTATCCCCCTCCCCCTCCCTTCTGGTAACCATCAGATTGTTCTCTATAGTTAAGAGTCTGTTTCTTGCTTTGTCTCTCTTATTTTTTTCCCCTTTGCTTGTTTGTTTTGCTTAATAAATTCCACATATGAGTGAAATTATATGGTATTTGTCTTTCTCTGACTGACTTATTTTGCTTAGCATTGTACTCTCTAGCTCCATCCATGTCTTTGCAAATGGCAAGATTTCATTTTTTATTATGGCTGAATAATATTCCACCAGATAGATATATAAAATATGTATCTCACCTCTTTATCAATTGATGGACACTTGGGGCTATTTCCATATCTTGGATTATAAATAATTCTGTTATAAATATAAGGGTACATGAATCCCTTTAAATTGGTGTTCTTGTATTCTTGAGTACATACCCAGTAGTGCAGTTGCTGGATCATAAGGTAGTTCTATTTTGCTTTTCTATATATGTATATATATAACTTTTAAATATACACATATATTTACTTTTTTTCCAGCTTTATTAGTTATAATTGATGGCACAAAATTCATTTCTTTTAAATATTTTATTTTTGTTAACTATTTGAAAAATAAAATGTAAGGTTAAATTATGCTATTAACAGATTCCCTCCTGAACTAAACTTTAGGTAGACTCCTCCTGTCCTTGCCTGGCCTGCATTGCCTGGTCTTAGCAAAGAATCCTGCTAAGTCAGGTTAGGGGAAATTCCCTGATACCTGATCAAGTTCTTCATCCCCTAACTTTGACTTCTAAGTCCTTGACCTGCCCTTAGCAAGAATTTTCTGATATACCCTGTTGTAATTTTCTACCCACAACCCCCTTATTCCGCTGCCCAGCTATAAATCCCCAGCCGTCCTTGTCTTTGCTCTACTTAGAACTGAAACCTAAAAAAAAGGAAAATTGAAACCTATCTCTCTCTCCTATTACAACATCTTTTTTTTTTTTTTTAAGATTTTATTTATTTATGAGAGAGAGAGCACGGGCTTGCGAGGGGAGGGGCAGAGAGAGAAGCAGACTCCCCGCTGAGCAGGGAGCCTGACATGTGGCTCCATCCCAGATTCCAGGACCCCGAGATCATGACCTGAGCCAAAGCCAGATGCTTCACACTGAGTCACCCAGCTGCCCCCCCCATTACAACATCTTGAAGGAAGTCTTCCTTACCATTTTAACAAGTATCAGAATAATTTTTTCTTTAACACTATTTTCTACAACTTGTGGATCCTTAAAAAACCTCAATTTGGTTTTTAAACGCTGGGAGAAATGACTATGAAAGTAAAAAATAGTGGTTACTTATGAGATGGGGAGCTGAGATTGGGATTCAGCCCGCGCAAGGGCTTTTGGGGGTTGGGAGGCAAGAGAGTTTTGTTTCTTGAACTGGAGGGTAGTTAGGAGGGTTTTCTCCATAATATAACTCATTAAGTCATGTATGTGTTTTGTGTCACTTTCTGTATCTGTTTTTAAAATAAGTTGAAAAGTTATATTTTACTTTTAAAAATGTTTCAAAAACCTTTTCTATTATGTAACAAAATAGCTAAAATTCCATTTGTTCACGCCTTTCTCTTTTCCCACTGGGCATTTCCTAGAGAAACTGAGAAATAGTCCTGGCTCTCCCTTCTTAGGTTCTTCTCATGCCTGAAACACAGACTGCTTCTCCTTGTATGGTGAAGTCCTTTTCAAACTCTGCAACCCTGGTCCAATACGGAAAAGTAAGGTCTTTGGAAGCTGACACAATTGAATTAAAATTCCAGCTATGCCACTTAATATCTGTGTGACTGTGAGTACATTACTTAACTTCTCTGAGCCTTTAGTTCCTTCATGGGTAAATTGGTACATCATTTTACTTCATTGGTAAAATAATATCAAACTCACTGGGTACTCGGTGAAGTTAGCAGAGGTGATGACTACAAGACATTTGGCACATACAGAATGTTAGTAGGACAGTTGATAGAGTCAGAATTAGGCCTGTAAGCTAATTCCTTGAGTTTGATAAGGGTACAAAGTCTGAAGATTAAATAATAGTTTTGTATTAATTTATTGATTTGTATACTCGCGCTGTGGTTATATAAGAGGATGTCTTTGTTTTTAGGACACAAAAGGGCATCACCTTTACGACTCTCAAACAGTTCAGGAAAAAATGAGTATATACATACACCCAGAATAATAAAGCAAATACAGTAAAATGTTGACATTTGGGGACGCAACAAGGAATTCTTTGTACTGGTTTTTTTTTTCAACTTTTTACTAAGTCGCAGTTATTGCAAAATGAAGTTAAAAAAATTTTTTTAAACCCTTAGCACATGGCAGATTCAGTTTTTCCCACTTTCCCAGCTTATAGACCCAAGCTGATAATATACAGCAGGCATTCTTAACTGAATTGAGGCACACCAGGTGCCCAGATCTGGTCTGCTGCTTATTTTTGTGTGGCCTGTTTTTAAGAATTATGTTTATATTTTTAAATGGTTGGGGGAAAAAATCAAAAGACTGGTATTTTGTGACATTCAAAAACAATATGAGATTCCAATGTCAGTGTCCACAAATAGAATTGTATTTGAACAGAGCCACTTCCCATCCTCCACGTTTTGTGTATAATTGCTTTGGCATACTGGCAGAAAGGAGTCATTGAAACAGAGACCTTAAGGCCCACAAAACCTAAAATATTTTTTATCCGGCACTTTATAGTAAAAACTTGCCCAGGGAGTATGGTTTGTAGCTTGTCTCTGAGATTTGAGAACTTGCCTTTGTGTTGTAGCCGAGCTGAATGCTTTATCAGCAGCGTTTGACTTCTGCTCACAATCCAAGTTGCACGTTATTATCCACATTTCACGGAAGAGAAAACTGAGGCACAGAGGAGTTAAATGACTCACCACAGAGCTAGAAGGAAATGGAGGCTCTAAAAAGTCATATTGCCTGACGTTAGAGCAGGAGTTATTTTTACAAAGCCAGGCTTTTGCCTATACTTTATTTTTTAGGTCCTGTCCAAGTGTGCACATAGTTTGTTGGGATATAAAGCCTCCTGCTCCAGGTTGTGGGGGATATGAAATGACCACAAGAAGGCTGTTCCCTGCAGGGATAGGGACTCATCTCCAGGGAGAAAGATGTTTGCATACACAATTAAATATGGTACACGCTAGGGACGCCTGGGTGGCTCAGTCGGTTAAGTGTCTGCTCAGGTCATGATCCCAGGGTCCTAGGATGGAGTCTCGCATCAGGCTCCTGGGATCTAGTCCCACATCGAGCTCCCTACTTAGCAGGGAGCCTGCTTCTCTCCCTGCTTGTGCTCGCTCGCTCTCTCACGAATAAATAAATAAAATCTTTAAAAAAGAAATATGGTGCATGCTCTAATATAGACCAGTGCTACTCAGTGTGGTCCAAGTACCAGTGGCATGAAATAGGTTCAGAAATTCGGAGTAGATCTTTAGAAACTTTGAGGAACTTTGTCAGGTGAATCAAATAATGGAAAAAGAAGATGCGAATTTTGTAAGTCTATTTTTATTTCCTCTCTTAGTTATTTATTTTTATTGTATTTTTACAGCAGGATCAATCCTTGAAACATGGGGAAAAGCATTGATAGCCACAGAAAACTGATCCTTCACCAAAGGCAGTTTGAGAAGCACAGAGGCCTCATCCGTACCCTAAGAACAGTGAAGGAGACATGTGTGGCCTAGTAAAATAGATGAAAACCCTCTTTTTCTATGCTAACAGGGCTTCGTGCACAGGAGAATCAATCTCAACCCTTTTGACCAATCTAGTTCCCCTTATGGTCCTAACAAAGCTTTGCTATTCAGCAAATTTCAAGTCCCTATGTCAGTTCTGACCTGTATTTCAGCATAAAAATTCAACAAACTTTACTTTTCTAGTATTTAGAAAATTCTATTAAAATACCTGTAATTTGAGGGGCACCTGGGTGGCTCAGTCAATTAAGTGTCTGCCTTCAGCTCAGGTCATGATCTCAGGGTCCTGGGATCGAGCCCCACACCAGGCTCCCTGCTCAGTGGGGAGCCTGCTTCTCCCTCTGTCTGCAGGTCTCCCTGCTTGTGCTCTTTCTCTCTCTTTGTCAAATAAATAAATTCTTTAAAAAAATAAAATTAAAAAATAAAATACTTGTAATTTGGAATAGCTTTTAGGAGTATTAAATGATATATGTTAAAGGTAAGGAAAAAACAGCCTCCACTGAAGACATGACACCTAAGTACAATGCATGATCTCGGACCAGGGGGGAAAAAGAGCTAAAGAAGACATTATTGGGACAATTAACCAAAGTTGAATATAGACTATGGATTAAAATAATATTGTATTAATATTAAAATTCCTAATTTTGATAATGATACTGTGGCTATGTTCTTAGGAAATACACTGAAACATTTAGGGGTAAAGGGTATAACTTACTCTCAAATGGTAATAATAATATGTATCTATTTATATATATATATAATTACATATTATACATAGTGTGTATACATTTATGTATCCATGATGAGAGAGCAAATAGCAAATTATGGAACGAATAAGGCAAAATGTTAATTATTGGTGAATTAGGTATAGGGCATCCAGGAATTCTATGTCAAAATACAAAGTTATTTAAAAAATTGAAAAATAAAGTCTCCAGCCTACAGATGTAGATAGTTCTGCCTTGTAGCAAATCCTTATCTTTCCCATGTCTTTAAGTTTTCTGACATAGAAAGTCCTGAGACTTGTATCCCAGGGCTAGGTTGTGCAACCAACTGATGGGTATGGTTATGAAACAATAAAAATATAAAATTGTGAAATCATTGGCCAACAGTTTGTCCACAGTTCCAATAAAAGTCAGCAACTGCGTATCAGGAACTGGATCATGCCATATGGCAGTCATAAGTGTTAGGATATCCTTGTCCCCATGTCCCTTTGTCCCCATGTCCCTTGTCCCCCTTTGGGGAGTTTGAGATGTCTAGAAACAAAATGTCCCAGGTGAGACCTGACTTCAGGGGGAAAAATTGATGACTTTGTTTTAGACACTCTGTTCTCCTATCTTCTTTCTGCTTCAGCATCTGCTTCCCCAGGATGTCTCAGCTGCACTTTTCAGGGTGTTTCTTTCCCTCTCCTAATTGGTCGAAGCCTGTTGTTTCTTCTTCAGGGGCCTGTAGAGTCAGCCCACTGTCCCTGATCTGTGGCTGTGGCTCACTTCTCTGAAAGATCAGAGTCATTTGCTAGCTCAATCGAAGGTTGCAACCAGCTATGGCCAGAATGGCTATTCGTTCTGATAGCAACCATGCTGGTCCATCAGTGTCTTACATTTTATATTATTGCTAGAGTTTTCAACTTTTCATCAGGGGAATTTGTGTAATCTGGATTTCAAGTTTCTCTTCAAAAGATTAGAAGGTCTCATGACACCAGATCCTCGGGCCCCTTCAAGGTAACAGTAGTCACAGTAGAGATAAGCATTGGGACATTCTTTTTTTTTTTTTTTTTTTTTAGATTTTATTTATTTATTTGACAGAGAGAGAGAGCACAAGTAGGCAGAGAGGCAGAGAGACAGGGGGAAGCAGGCTCTCCTCTGAGCAAGGAGCCTGATGTGGGGCTTGATCCCAGGACCCTGGGATCATGACCTGAGCCGAAGGCAGCCACTTAACCGACTGAGCCACCCCAGCGCCTGGCATTGGGACATTCTTTAGGCAGGGCTGGCCCCTCTACTAGGCAACAATCTCCATCCATCTGGTCCACTTCACTTTGACATAACTGAACATCCCCACAAGATATCTCATTTGTAACTCCTAGGTCAGAGAGTATCAGTGATAATGTGATCACGATCTATGTAATTGCTGTATCAAATCCATCTAAGTGACAACACAGATTCACTAACCACCTGTCTCTTGAGCCCTAGGCTGCCTGCTCCAGACTAGATTAGTGCCATAGACTGAATGTCGGTGTCTCCACCCCTAAAGTCCTGTGTTGGAAGTTATTCCGTCATGTGATGGTATCGGCAGGTGGAGTCTTTCGGGTCATTTGCATGATTAGATCACGAGAACAGAGCTCTCATGAATATGATTCATGCTCTTACAGAATAGACTTCAGAGAGCTCCCTGGCCCCTTGCACCATGTGAGGACACAGTGAGCAGATGGCCATCCATGAACCAGAAAGTGGGCTTTCACCAGAACCGAATCTGCTAGCACCTTAATCTTGGACTTCTCAGCCCCTAGAACTATGAGAAATAAATTCCTGTGTTTATAAGCCACCCATTCTGTGGCATTTTTATTGTAGCAGCCAGAACAGTTTAAGATGGTTACACAGCCCTCTTTGGGGCCCACACAGCACTCTGTCCATATCTCCAATCCAGCTCAAATGGGAGGGTCATTGAAGGCTTACCTCTCTGTCTTCTCCAGACTTTGAGTTCTCTGAGGCAAAAGCTGATAATCGTTTCTCTAATAGGTACCTGGCACACAATAGTTCACTATAGCTTTATGTAACAAATAAAAAACAATGAATGTTTTATCTCTACTCAACTTGAAGTTCTTCATGGTCAAGGATGTATATATGATTCAACTTTGCATTCCAGCACCAAGGGCAGAACCTGCTATAAAGTAGATGCTGAACGGTGCTTTGAAAGAATGAATAAATTCATGCTACAAAAGAGAAATTGTCATTAAAGTCCCATGGGGGAACACTGGCTTCTATAATGAGAAGATACTGTTAGACATAGCTCTATTGAGGCTGAACGGCCCCATCAGCTGGGGTCAGCCACACGAGACTGTCCGGTTTCACTTCCTTGTACAAGTTGTGTTGAATTATTATGGGAAGCAACCGTTCCCTCCACCTCCACCTGCCCACACACGACCTCGCTCCTCAAAGGCAATACACTGAACCTTTGCTGTCCCACACTCCCTTCCCTCTATCCTTCATACTCAAGCCCCAGGTGGCCTTTCAGTCTTTCATACCCTTCTTGTCTCCTCCCCTGGAGTTACCTTCTGTGGGGCTGGCGGTTTGGCCTGTAATATGTGGAGGGTAGCCTGGGATCCAAGCAGCTCCCAAAGATTTCCCAAACCCCACTGTCAAAGCAGAGCGGACTGGAAGTGGCATAGAGCTGCCGGACTTGGAGGGGCTTAGCCAAGGGTAACGAGAAATGACCCCTCGATGGTGACCAACCAGGACCAAATGATGTTTCAGCAGAGGTCACAGCATCCATCAGACTTAATGGGAGCGGCAGGCCCCAAGGGACCAGGCAAAATCCATTCCCAGCTCAGCTCTTTCCACAGCCTCCTTCTCTCCATTCAGAAGGGATAGTTCAAAAAAATTTTTTTTTCAAATAACAAGTAACTATAAAATAATATCTTAAAAAATATATGGCATAAAAAAATGATGCAGTGGGCACCCTCATAGTCATTCCCATCCCCTCATCCCCATGGGACTCTCCCAATTCCATGCCCTTCCTTCCACCTTACAGGAAGCCACTTTCCAAAGTTTTGGTTTACGGTTCCTTTCTCTGTGTGTTTGTATGAACCAGACTA
>CM052898.1:53412415-53451338 GCA_028534135.1 Potos flavus | reverse complement strand
GTTCACAACCCTCTGGGGAGCTTCCTGGGTGAAATCTGACACTGAATGCAAGGAGAGAGGGCAATGAGAGATGGAAGAAAGAGGTGGGGCTCTTCAGGTTGGTGGGTGGCAGTTTTGACAGCAAAAGGAACTTACATACAAGGGCTTGTCTTGGGCAGCCTCACTGGATCCCCACACTTGCCCGCCATGTCTTAAGTTTATAAAGAGGCCTTACATGGGCTTAGTCAAGTATACTGTGTAGGTGTTCTCAACACCAACCACATCACTATCTCAAGGCTATGTCCTTGGAGTAGCTTCTGGGAGCAGGAGAGGCACGGGGAACCCACATTCCAAAGACAAGGGAGTGGGTGAGTCACCTTCCGTGTTCAACTCACAGGTTGATAGGCAGTCACGTCTTTTTGATGACCTCCCCCAAAACCCCTGCCACCACATACGCACAGCCTTCCCCAATATCAAAATTCTGCACCAGAGTGGCACATTTGTCACAATCAGTGAAGCTACATTAACACATCAGCACCCAAAGTCCACAACTTACATTAGGGCTCACTCTTGGTGTTTTACATTGCACGAGTTTTGACAAATGTATGATAACACTCATCCACTATTATAGTTTCGCTGCCCTAAAAGTTGTCTGTGCTATGCCTATTGATCCCCATGTCCCCCGCCTGGCAACCACTGACCCTTTCACCACCCACCTTCATAGTTTTGCCTTTTCCAGGCCATACAGTTGGAATCATACAGTATGTAGCCTTTTCATATTGGCTTCTTTCACTTAGTAAAATGCATTTACATTTCCTCCATGTCTGTTTATGGTAGGATAGCTCATTTCTTGTTAATGCTGCATAACGTTCCATTGTCTGGATAAATTATACAGTTTCTTTATCCATTCACTTACTGAAGGACATCTTGTTTGCTTCCAAGTCCTATGTTTATGACTAAAGCTCCTGTCAACATTTGTGTGCAGGTCTTTGTGTGGACATAAATTTTTCACTCATTTCAGTAGACACTAACAAGTGCAATTGATTGCTGGATGGTGTGGCAAGACTATGTTCAGTTTGGTAAGAAACTGTCAAACTGTCGCCCAAAGTGGCTATACCATTTTGCATCCTCACCAGCAATGAATAAGATTTCCTGCTGCTCCGCATCCTCATCAGCATTTGGCGTTTTCAGTATTTTGGATTTTGGCCATTCTAATAGTTGTATAGTGGCTCGCATTGTTGTTTTGGCCTGTATTCTTGAAAAATGTCAATGGCATAATGAGAAAACCTGAAGAACAGAAAAGCTAAAAGATTAGAGACCACTACATTGAGGAGACAAATAGATACAGTACATGATCCTGGACTGCATCCTGTCCTGGGGGAAAAAGACATTATTAGGACAGTTGACAACACTGGAATAGGGAATGTAGATTACATTCTTCTATTAATATGAAATTTCCTGGATTTGGTCATTGTCTAGTTTTGTTTTTAGGACCTACAAACTGAAAGATTAAGGGTCACATGGGCTTAATATGGGCAACCTGCTCACAAATGATTCAGAAAAAAATATAGATAAACATAAACACAGGAACTGTGGCATAATATTAGCAATTTGTGAATGTGGATCATGGATACATAGGAGTTGTTTGTACTATCCTTGCAACTTTTCTGCAAATTATTTAAAAATAAAAGTCTAAAGAATTAGAAAAATAATAGCTCTGCTTTTAACATTCCATCCATATCTTTTGATGAACACATACAAGTTTCTCGATCATATTCTGAAGGGTAAAATCGCAGACTCAAGGTGTGTGCATCTTCAATTTCGTCAGCGAAATAGCTTACAAAGTGCCACTGACATCCTTATTAATTTTATTTTTTCTTCCTCTCTCACTGAAATGTAAGGTTGTTGGCAGTGTTATCAAAGCGCAGGCCTTGGGCCCTCAGCATCAGCCTCACCGGGGTGCTGGTTAGAAATGCAAATCCTGGGGCGCCTGGGTGGCTCAGTGGGTTAAAGCCTCTGCCTTTGGCTCAGGTCATGATATCAGGCTCCTGGGATCGAGCCCAGCATCCGGCTCTCCGCTCAGCGGGGAGCCTGCTTCCCCCTCTCTCTCTGCCTGCCTCTCTGCCTACTTGTGATCTCTCTCTGTCAAATAAATAAATAAAATCTTAAAAAAAAAAAAAGAAAAAGAAATGCAAATCCTTAGACCCTCACCTCAGACAAGCTGAGTCAAAAACTCCAAAAGCACGGCCAGAAATCTGCGCTTTCACAAGTCTTTTAAGTGATGAGAAAGTTTAAGTTGCGCTGTGATCCGTTAGGGCCGCGCCTGGCTTGCAGAGCGCCAGCTCCAAACAAATGAACAGTGGAGCCCGGGAGCTCGGGCCAGACCGTTCAGAACCAGAGGGCAGCGTGCCACCCCCAGGGCACCCTTCCTGCGCAGGCAGCTTCCCCGGACCCCCGGGCTGGGTGGGGAAGGGCGGCAGGACGGGGCGGGCCAGAGGCTGGTGTCCCCGCCTCCCAAGCCTGGGGCTCGCCGCGTAGCGCAGTCCTCCGCCTTCCTTGCCTTCTCGCCCCCTCCTTCCTTCCTTCCCTCCTTCCTTCCTTCCGCCGGGCGCGATGGAGCCGGGGAGCTGGGTGGCCGCGGCGCTGCTGACGTTGCTGTGCGCGGGCTGTGTGCTGCGCTGCGGGCGCGCCCAGTACGAGCGCTACAGCTTCCGCAGCTTCCCGCGCGACGAGCTGATGCCGCTCGAGTCGGCCTACCGGCACGCGCTGGACCAGTACAGCGGCGAGCACTGGGCAGAGAGCGTGGGCTACCTGGAGATCAGCCTGCGGCTGCACCGCCTGCTACGCGACAGCGAAGCCTTCTGCCACCGCAACTGCAGCGCGGTGCCCCAGCCCGAGCCCGCCGCCGGCTTCGCCCACTACCCCGAGCTGCGCCTCTTCGGGGGCCTGCTACGCCGCGCGCACTGCCTCAAGCGCTGCAAGCAGGGCCTGCCAGCCTTCCGCCAGTCCCAGCCCAGCCGCGAAGTTCTGGCCGACTTCCAGCGCCGTGAGCCCTACAAGTTCCTGCAGTTCGCCTACTTCAAGGCAAGTCGGCCCGCCCGGGCCCCGCCCCCAGGCCCCGGCCCCGCCCCTCCGCCTGGGGTGGCCTCGCACCGCCTTCCCAGATCCAGCCAGCACCCACCCAGCGTTGCCAAAGGACGCCTCCAAATCCTGTCTCCCCTTCTTCATCTTAAATAGGGATGAAAATACTTTTCTAGAAGGGTTATTCTGGGGCAGAGAATACGTACACAGAGCGTCTAGCCACCCAACAGTGCCTGATAAATGTTACCTGTTATTTGAAGACAGACTCCTCTTTTCTGTGCATACCGTTAAAACCCCTTTTTCTCAAGTAAGTGGCGACTTTCAGGAATAGAGGGGAAGAGGACCTGAGTTGCCGGCTAGTTCCTTTTAAAGAGAAGGAAGTCGAGGCCTGGCCAGGGCAAGGCCTCGTAGGTAGCACACACCCCTGCCTAGAGGAGCAGAACTGTGCACTGGGTTGGCGCTCTCAGCTCTCTTTCATCTAGAATTTAACACAGTTGTCTTCCTCCTTTGTGGCTGCGTAAATTCTGTGATTGCTGGCTAAAAATAGCCACAAATTGCAGTTCTTTTCCTTGGAGTCCTTTCTCTGGGGACCCGCAAGTTTTAAGGATGGGCTGAAGGCCCTGCTCCTGGATAAAGCGACTTTAACTTGGCGGGTCGTTACCAGGTTTTGCCAAGAAAGCCCTCTGGAAGTCCAGTTTCTACTTTATCTAATTGAAAACGATTGTTAAGGGAATATATTGCATTTATTTTAATGACTACAAAAACAGATTCATGGTGCATTCCAGACTCTGGAGGTATTTGTTGTTCTGTTTTGAAACTTTGCTTTGAGACTTTGGATTGCAAGATCTGTTTTTCATATTTCTGAAACAGAGCCACCTTAAGTTGCATTCATAAGAGCACTAAAATAGCACAAAACCCTAAATAGGTGAAAAGCTGAGTTATTTCTGTGCTTATATTTTTATATAAAGCATTGGTTTTGTGAATGATTGTCCTGGCAATAAAAAAATAGTTTTAAAATAGAACCAGGGGATAAGATTAATAAAGCTCCAGAATATTGAAAAATGATGGCTGGCTCTTAAAGGACTATGTTTTAACAGAAATGACTCACTTAATTCTCTCTTTTTTGTGTAGCTTTTGCCAGATACAGTCTGAACCAAATTTGAGTCATATAATCAAGGGGGAAATGTTTTATTTTTAAAAGTGGAGACTAGTAGAAGCTGATTCATCTACAGATGAATTTGAAACAAGTGATATAGGAAGGAGGGGAAGAATATTTTAATATTTAATATTTAGTTAATGTAACCAGAAGGCAAAGGTTTTCTCCTTCATGATGGTGGCCTCAAAGGTCAGGATGGTCACAGCTGTTCTTTAAAACCTTTCACAGGTCTCGATATAATCACTTACTTAAAGTCAGTGAAATACTATCTGTCTTGCTATTTTGAGATCTCTTAAAGGACAGGAAAGGTTCGGGATTTTATTAGTAAGCCAGGATCTTCACTTAGTTGCTTTAGCGGAAAGTCACTGAAAAAGTGATTTGAGGTGATGTTACTGTATGAGTTATTTTTTTCCTTAGCGATGTTTCTCTTGTCAATCTCGGTGTATGGGGGGTGGCGGGTGGGGACATGATTGGAGGCAGGCACATACACCCTGCCCAGCACCTGAAGGCTGGGGGCTGGTGCGGGAGACAAAGCTGTCTGCTCCTGCCACCACACTGAGGCTGATTTAGGAGTGGCTCATTTGGTAGGTGGCTGGGGTCCTCTCATGCAGGTGGCTGTCTCTCAGGGACACCTGGGAGGGTAGTGCTCCCACCCCCCTTCTCCAAAACCTGCCTGGGTTTCTGTCGGAGGCTTAGCTGCCAAGATGTAGCTCCATGTTCCAGCCAGCAGGGCCCAAGTTGAAGTGAATAAATCACCCTTTGCTGTCCAGGAAGGGGTTCCATTTCATTAAAACTCAGGTCCTAAGTGAGAGGCCTTTAAAAACCTTTTCTGTGCCCCTTTTTCTAAGTGCTCTTCTGAGAATCAGAGAAGCTCATTTCACTGGCAAATGCTTTAAAGGGCGGTATTCATATGTCCTCCCCTCCTCAAGGCTGGCAGACTAGGCTTTTTCTGGCCAGGGGTGTAAAGCGTTCTGTAGAACTCTTTGAAAGGCCTTCCCACACGGGTCACTGACTGGCCCTTCTAGAACATCAGCACGGACATCTGGGAGTCTGCCCTCATCACCACCCAGCCCTACTGCCTTGTCTCCAAATGCCTCGGCACCAGTCCTCTTTCCTACAGATATATGCTACCCTCTGACTCTCAGAAATCCAGCATGTACCAAATATCCCTTTATTTTCTCTCTGCAAACCTATTTCCCTGATTCCCATCTCTGAGTGTCCCTCTGGGTTGGCTGAAGGAGTCTCTGCATACATATAGGGGGCCTCCCCTTCCCCCAAACCAGGTTGTGCCGTGATTCCAGGTGACAGCCACAGACAACACATATCAGCGCAGGGGCCTGCTGCTTGTTGGCTGAGTGTCCACACAGGCAGGTGTCCACACAGGCAGGTGTCCATCTCGCTGGAGCCCATACCCCTCAACACACAGTTACCCCCAGAGGACTTCTGCCCTCCTGGGCACTGTCCTCAAGGGGGCCAGACGTGAAGCTCCAGGGCCAGAGACCTTACTCAGGGGTGCTTGGAGATACTGGGAAGCATACTGGGGTGTATCGCACATGAAAGTAGGGTTTTTTCCTCCAGTTTTGCCCATTGCTCCAGACCCACTTCCTAGGACAGCACCTGGCATGTAGGAGGCTCTAGGCAAATGTATGCTGAGTGAACGGATGAGTGAATGGTGGTGGGGGTCATCGAGAATGAGAAAGCAGGAGGTTCTGTGAGAGACTTGGGAAAATGGTAACATATTTGGGAATATATTATATATATATTTCCAATATATTTATATATTGGAAAATATTAATATATTTTTCCAGCAGAAAAGGCATGGTGTAGTCCCACTGGGTAATTGGAGGAATGTTGAAAAGTGGTTATTTACAAAGGCTAGTAATGGTGGGGGTGACCCCCCGCCCCGGGGGCCAAAAAAGGCTCAGGAGAGGACGGTTCCAGGAAGCAGGAAGGGCTACCTCGAGAGGAGCCGTGACTTTCAGATAAAGGCCAGTAGTGCCCCAAGGTGACTGAATGGAGGGACCCAGGAAACTAAGTGACCCAACTTTACCCTCTTGCCTTCCCTCAGGCTCCCACTGGGGCCCCTCACCGGTGAACCCCATTGGAAGCTGGAGAGCAAGAGAGTGCAAGTCTTGATGGGCTGTGGAAGTCACTGAACCCTCAGCTGGAAGCATCGTGTTGAAACACAGAGTTACTTGAAGGTTTGCCAAAAATCCCTGCTCATCCTCCATTGAGTAGATCTCCTCTTTCTCTGTCGTACTCAGGCAAATAATCTTCCAAAAGCCATCGCTGCCGCTCACACCTTTCTCCTGAAGCACCCCGATGATGAAATGATGAAGAGAAATATGGCATATTACAAGAGCTTGCCCGATGCTGAGGACTACATTAAGGACTTGGAAACCAAGTCATACGAGGTATAGTTGGGTTTTTACACAGCCAGCCAGTAGCAGTGTGAGTGGCTAAAGAAGCAGGTCTTAATGAACAGCTATTTAAGGACCTCTGATGATTTTTGATGGCATTGGTGAATATTGTGACAATGGAAATGATTGACTCTTTAGCAGGAAGTTGACCCAGTTGAGAGTGAGATTTACATCCTATGATGCACTTAAAGCCACATTTCCTTTAAATGCTGTCTTTTAGAAATAAGGTCATTTGGGGGCACCTGGGTGTCTCAGTTAAGTGTCTTACTCTTGATTTCTGCTCAGGTCATGATCTCAGGGTGGTGAGATTGAGCCCCAGGTCACGCTCCTCTCTCAGTGGGGAGTCTGCTTGGGATTCTCCCTCTCCCTCTATCCCCCCTTCCACTCCTACTCTCTCTCCTTTTCTTTTCTTTTCTTTTCTTTTTTAAAGATTTTTATTTATTTATTTGTCAGAGAGAGAGTGAGAGAGAGATCACAAGTAGGCGGAGAGGCAGGCAGAGGCAGAGGGAGAAGCAGGCTCCCTGCCGAGCAAGGAGCCCGATGTGGGACCTGATCCCAGGACCCTGGGATCATGACCTGAGCCGAAGGCAGCCGCTTAACCAACTGAGCCACCCAGGCGTCCCTCTCTCTCCCTTTCTAAAATAAACTTTTTTTTTTTTAATAAGTTCATTTGATCACTTAGTTTTAAGATAGAGGAATAAACACATATCTTGGAGATCATCCAAAAATGACAAGAACACAAGAAACGGGAGCATTAGTCTCCATTTCTGATGAAACAAGAAGACACATCTTTTTATGAACACACACACATATATATACCCCGTATGTATTGAGGTGGAAAGGGAATCGAGGGTCTTGGAGGACTGACTTGACAGATTAGAGGCTACTGAAATCTATGCATCTGTGAAGGAAAGTCTGATAGGAATGAATGAGGAAGCATCTAACTCCTTTGAGCGCTTACTGTTGTCCAGGCCTATTGAGCTTGGTAGCCAGGGGCATGGGTACCCAGGAAGGGTTAGGGCAGGGTTGAAAACAGAAGGATGTATTGAAAGTATCCATGGGGAGCTGGGAGATCCCAACCAAGGGCCGACTTTGGGGTTATCTGTCGTGTGACCAGACTGCAAGCTCATTTGTCATTGGTGGTGTTCTCAGATAGAATGCGGAGTCTCTCAGTTTTCCAGGGAAGAATTCTCCAGGCTTTTGCAGGACTAGTCGGCCTGTGTCTGAGGGCTAGTCCGGGGAGAGTGGTGGGGGCCTCACAGCTGAGTCAGAGACTTTACCTGCTCCTTGGTTCTTAGCCTCATGCCTCACCCCCACTCTGCTATGCCTGATCCCTGACCCTCCAGCCTTTATAGATGGAGCCTCTAGAATAAATCACCAGTCTCTGGTGAGGAGCGCCTTTGGGAGGTATGATCCCTTGAGTGGACAGGTGGGTGTGCAAGGAAGCCTGGGCTCCGACGGCCCTGTACAGACTTTTAGCCCTGCTTTCTGTTCTGTGCCTAGCACCAGTCTCTGTGGTCGCTAGTGTCTGCAAATGCCGACAGGTGTGTGATGTAGTACAGTGCGTGGTGGGGGGTGGGGTGGGGTGGGGATCACTTCCCCCAGACCCTCCTCTGTGATAGTTTGGCTTTCTGTCCTTCCAAAAGTTGTTGAAATGTCCTGTCTGTTGCTGGGTCCTTTCCCATTCTCCCTTGGAAAGGATTCCTGCCTTTGTACCTTTCTCACTGTGGTCTTCTTTGGGCTTGGGGAGCAGAGTTGAGAGTTCGTGGTCAGTGCACTGTGTCTAACTGCAGGTCGGCTAGACCATTCTCTCCCTCTTCTGAGTCCTGCCGGGTGGGGTAGGACTGCCCGGCTGTGGGCCCAGGGCTTCCGCCTCCGGGTGTGGCTTTCTTCTTGCTGCCGCTGCCCGGCTGTCCCTGAGAGCCAGCTGCCTGGACCTGCTGCTCATTTTCCCAGCCTCTGGGCAAGTGGTTCAGTTCTCTGCCTGCCTTATTTCCGGGGGATGCTGTGTGATCTGGAGGTTCAGGGAGATCAGCCTCTCTACCTGACACTTGAAGCTTGGGGAAAAATTCAGGTCTGAGGGGTGGTCCTTAGACACCCCCATTTGAATCAGCTGAGCAAGAACTCCAAATGGAGTGTTCCATGCTTATTTCCACGGGACCCTCCAGGTGAGCAGGGTCGTGCACATACCCAAGATCTCTGCTTACTTCTTGTGAGACCAAGCAGCTTCCTCAACCTTAGTTATTTCTCTTTTATCTGGTCCAGTCAACAATTAGCGGAAATTTCTTGATGTTCCATCGTCATGGCCGCCCTCCCCAGGAACTAGTATAAAATGGCATTGCCATTTTATACTTAACTGTTGGGGGAAGGGTGTCTGCCACCTGCTCTCAAGCGTATATCTCTTCTCTGCTTCAGTTGTAAAAATCAGCTTTATTGAGGTAGAACGTACTTAAAATTTATTGACCAATTTTAAGTGTATAGCTCAATGAATTTTGGTAAAGGTATGCAAGTGTGTAACTACCATCACAGTCACAACATAGACTATTTTCATCTCCCCTAAAATGTTCCCTCAGGCCTCTTTCCAGTCAAACCTTTGTCTCAACCCCTGACCTTTGGCGGCAACTGCCCTGATTTCTGTCACTATAGTTTTTCTTTTTTCCTTGATTTGAATTTGATTTTATTATCAAGCACCCCCTACTTTTTGAATTAAATAAGAAGCGTACTATAGATAGAAAAAGCTAGATATAAGTCAGTCCCTGGTCGGCTTCCTATTTTATTAAGGGTCAGTGTGGTTTTCTTCGGACTAATGAGAGGGGAGCTCCACGATGGTCTGACTCCTCTCAGTTGGCCGGCCCGCCTCCTTCATATCTGGGAGCTTCACCCGCCTCTCCTTGCTTTCCAGAACCTATTCATCCGGGCCGTGCGGGCCTACAATGGCGAGAACTGGAGGACGTCTGTCACGGACATGGAGTTGGCCCTTCCCGACTTCTTCAAAGCCTTTTACGAGTGTCTCGCAGCCTGCGAGGGCTCCAGGGAGATCAAGGACTTCAAGGATTTCTATCTTTCCATCGCAGGTTGGTGGCGGGCCATATTCCACACGTAAATGGGACAGCTGCCCTGTGGCATCCGCGTGCCTTCCTGGTGACTTGAGGGACTCTGAGGAACTTTTATTTTTTTAAGATTTTATTTATTTATTTGACAGAGAGAGAGAGAGAGCACAAGTAGGCAGAGCGGTGGACAGAGGGAGAGGGGAGAAGCAGGCTCCCCTCCCAGCAGGGAGCCTGATGTGGGACTCGATCCCAGGACCCTGGGATCACGACCTGAGCTGAAGGCAGGCACTTAACCCACTGAGCCACCCAGGCTTCCCTCTGAGGAACTTTTGAGCTTCAGTATGAATGGTGGCTGGGAAGGTAGTATGTAACCCACACATCTAGCCTTTGATTTAGTAGAGGTTTCTGGAAAAATCCCTCAGTACGGTGTTCAGTCAAGCACCGGCCTGGAAAGGGGGTCCTGCAGATCAGCCCTGCCCGGTTACAGATGCCCCACAGGCTTTTGGAAAAATAAAAATGGTCCCAAGAGCAACTCATGACTCATGTTATATAAAACATTGCTAGTTTAGCCACCCTTAAGGGTACAGTCCAGTGGCGTATAATATGTGCGCATTAATGGGCAGCTTCCACCACTGTCCATCTCCACTACCCATCATTTCGTCTTCCCAAACGGACGTCCTGTACCCATTAAACACCAGCTCCCCATCCTTCTTTTCTCAGCCCCTGACAGCCACCACTCTGCTTTCTGTCTCTGTGAATTGGACTACTCCAGGTACCCCGGAGAACTACAATCCTATAGCATTTGTCCTTTTGTGACTGGCTTATTTCACTTAGCATAACGTCCTCCAGCTTCAAAAATATTGTAGGAAATTGGTTGTCTTTTAAATCTATTAATCAGTAGGTTCTTGCTCTACATCTATTTTTCCCCCTTGGCTATTGAAAAAATGAGATCATTTACCCTGTGGGAAGATTCCCATAGTCTAGATTTTGCTGATTGTACCCCCTTGGTCCTCTGTTCTCTCTCTCTCTTTTTTTTTTAAGATTTTATTTATTTATTAAATTTTTTTTAAAGATTTTATTTCTTTATTTGACAGAGAGAGAGATTACAAGTAGGCAGAGAGGCAGGCAGAGAGAGAGGGGGAAGCAGGCTCCCCGCTGAGCAGAGAACCCGATGTGGGGCTTGATCCCAGGACCCTGAGATCATGACCTGATCCAAAGGCAGAGGCTTTAACCACTAAGCCACCCAGGTGCCCAAGATTTTATTTATTTATTTGACAGAGAGAGAGACAGCGAGAGAGGGAACACAAGCAGAGGGAGCAGGAGAGGCAGAAGCAGACTCCACACGGAACAGGGAGCCCGATGCGGGGTTTGATCCCAGGACCCTGGGATCATGACCTGAGCCAAAGGCAGACGCTTAATGAATGAACCACCCAGGTGCCCTGTTCTCTATATTTTTTATAACAGGCGCCTTGTATTTTTTATAACTTGGTAGCTGGATGTAGAGGCTTGATCAGGCTCAGGGTTGATTTTCTTTTTTTGTGGAGGTGGGGACACAAGACAGCTTCCTAGTTGGTGCTCAGTTTTCGTGTCAGGAGGCACCGGATGTCTGGTTGTCTCTTTCTTTGCAATATCGGCAGCTGCTGGTGCTCATGCTGGACCTCACATAGTACCTGTTGAGCAGTGTTTCTCTGCTGGTGAGAGGTCATTCCGTCCTACATCCCTTCATGCCTATAATGTCAGGAAGGACTCCTTATACTTAGACTAAAGGAGGGGGACAAAAAGGGTGCTTACTTGGAGCTGCTGTGTTTTGACTATAGATAAAAGACAGGTCCTAGAAAAAGTGACGTTATGCTCTAACTAGATGCCAGGCCCTGTTCTATGCTCTTTATGGGTATTATCTCGAGTTTGCAACTCTATGAGAAAGGTACTAGCTAGCATTCTCCCCATTTTATAGCTGAGAAAGCTGAGGCCTAGAGAGGTTAAGTACTGTGCTTATTGTTCTCTGGGGAAGGGCTGGGATTTGAATCCAGGCAGTCTCGACTAGAGTCTTACCTCTTAACCCCAGTGAAATGGTCTCACCTCACCTACGTTATACTTAATATCGAACTTTATTTTATTTTTGGAATAGGTAACATATATGCACTTAGTATGAATTGTGAAAGACACAGAAGGATATACTGTCAAAAATGAATCTCCTTCTGTATAGTCAGGGTCCTGACTGGAGATAGATGGCAGACATACACGAGGATACCTCAAGAAGGATTTGTTTATAGAAATGTGGGTGAAGGTGAACCCCAAAGGGGCAAAATGGTACCCTGGGGCTACTAGTAGCTGAGTTATTATCTCCTAGGCTGAAAGGGAGGAAGGAGTTACAGGCAGTTAGAAGGAAGTCTTGCTTCTATCCACATCTCTTCTACCCATTCCACTCACCTCAAAAGTAACTATTTTTATTAGCTTCTGGCTTATACCTCTAAAAGGTTTTTTTTCTACAAAAATAAACAAAGATCAGTTTATCTTTGATCTACCTAAGATATATCTCTATATCTTTATATGTAGATAGACAATTGAGAAATTTTTTTTTTGAGAAATTTTTTTGTTTTAAATTTTTATTTTAAAATAATTTTTTATTTTTAATTTTAATTTTTTATTTTTAAATAATCCAAAAACCTATAGAGAAGTAGCAAGAGTAGTACAAAGAACTCTCATAAACTCTTTATCCAGATTCACCAATTTTTCACACTGATTGTGCCATATTTACTTCATCATTCCCTCTGGATATGTATATATAATTATTTTTATTTCAGAACCACTCGAGAGTATGTTGCATATATCATGACCCTTTACCCCGTAATACTTCAGTATATTTCCTAAGAATAACAATATTCTGCATAAATCCACGATGCAGTTATTAAATTCAGGCAACGTAATATTGAGACAATATTTTCATCCAATCCATAGTTTATATTCCAGTTTTGCCCATTATTCCATAAATGTCCTCTAGCAACTTCTTCTTTCCTGGTATAGTCTAGTCCAATATCATGTTTCCTATTTATTTGTCATTTTTCTTTAGTGTTCTTTAATCTGGAACAGTTCTTTGGCCTGTCTTTTTATGCCATTGATTTTTTTTTTAAGAATATAGGCTAGGGGCACCTGAGTGGCTCAGTCGGTTAAACGTCTGCCCTCGGCTCAGGTGCCGATTCCGGGGTCCTGGGATCGAGTCCCACATCAGGCTCCCTGCTCTGCGGGGAGCCTGCTTCTCCCTCTCCCTCTGCTGCCTCTCCCCTTGCTTGTGCTCACGCTTTCTCTCTGTCAAATAAATAAATCAAATCTTTAAAAAAATATATAAGAACATAGGCCAGTCACTTTATAGAATATTCCTCAATATGGGTTCCTATTATATTCAGGTTGTACACTTTGGGCTGGAACGTTACAGAAGTATGCTTCTCAGGGTATCCCATCCAGATTCGCGTGGTACCTGTTTGCCCCTTACTGGTGACATTGATTTTTAAGCATTTGGTTAAGGTAATTTGCTGTTTCCAGCTTCCAAGCAATACTATGTTTCCTTTTGATATTAATAAATAATTTGGGAAGAAAATACTTCATGACGAGGGCAATTTGCTGTTCATCAAACTGTCTCCATCCCCTCCCCTATGACCACACACATACCAATTTTGCATGTATTGAAGATTCTTGCCTGATTCTTTTTTCTCTATAAAGGTTGTATATATGTACATCTATTTTTCTGTATTTTTTTGTTTGCTTTTTTCACACTGAATAGGTACCATACTTTATACACTGTTCTGTTCTTTGCTTTTTCCACTTAGCAATATATCCTAACTAGCACATAAAGAGAGTCATTGTTTTTTGTTGTTGCTGACTACTCCACTGAGGGGTGGGGGGAATGAGGCACCATAGTTTACTCAACTCTCTGATGGACATTTGGTTTGTCCCAAACTTTTGCTATTACGTGTAATATTGCAATGGAGAACTTCAGGCCTTTTTTTTTGGTAAGTGTAGAGGTATATTTTCAGAGTCAACATAAATGGGATTGGTAGTTCAAAGAGTAAATGTCTCTGTAAATTATTTAGTATTTTAAGTTACCGTTTTGTATTCCTAGCAAAAATATGTGAGAGTGCCTATCCTCTATAGTCTGGCCAACTAAATGTGTACCACCCTCCTGGAGTCTTTTGCCGCCAGCTGCATGAAGGGAGAAAAGGGAGGAGGCTGAGGGTCATGTGGGAGGGTTTTAGCCACCAGTCCTGAAAGCAGTGGAAGTAGCATTCATTAGTTGTTGCGGTCCACATTTCATTGGCCTAACTAATCATATGGTGCCAACCCAACTGCAAGGGAGGCTGGGAAATGTAGTCTTTGATGTCTTTTTCTATTATTATATTTAGGTCTACCTAAATTTTTAGGTAGACTTAATGGCTTTTAATGGCTGTATAGATTCCTATTGTTTGTATGTACCATAATTGAGTAATCACTATCCTGTTGATTGGCATTCAGGTTATTTCCAGGTCTGTTTGTTGTTGCAAACGGTGCTTATATGTGCCTGTGTCTAAAGAAATTTTCCTAGAAGTAGACTGCTGGGCCAGAGGATATGTGCATTTTAACCTTTGATGCATTTTGCCAAATGGCTCTCCAAAAAATGTGTTCCTGGGGCGCCTGGGCGGCTCAGTGGGTTAAAGCCTCTGCCTTCGGCTCGGGTCATGATCTCAGGGTCCTGGGATCAAGCCCCACATCGGGCTCTCTGCTCAGCGGGGAGCCTGCTTCCCCCTCTCTCTCTCTGCCTGCCTCTCTGCCTACTTGTGATCTCTCTCTCTCTCTGTCGAATAAATAAATAAAATCTTAAAATAAAATAAAATAGGAGTTTAAAAAAAATGTGTTCCTGTTTTGCTTCTACAAACAGCATAGGAGAGTGTAAGTTTCACCATTTTCTCCCTAACACTGGGTGTTACCGAATTTTTAAAATTTTGCTGGTTTAAATGACAGGTGGTGCTACATTTGTGGTGAGCACAGCATAACATATAGACTTGTTGAATCACTATGTTGTACACCTGAAACTAACATAATGTGTGTGTCAACCCCACTTCAACAAAACAGGGTTTTTGTTGTTGTTGTTGTTGTTTGCAAATGTAGCAGTTTAAAATATTTTAGGTGGGATTGTGTTTCTTCTTTACAAATAAGGTTTAACATCTTTTCACAATGTTTCTTCGCCATTTTTGTAATTTCTTTTCTGTGAACATCCTTTGGCCATTTTATATTGGGTGTTTATCTTTTTTCTTATGGATTTTAAGGAACTTTATGTATTAAGGATTTTAGCCCTTTTATCATAAGTGTTGCAAGTATTTTACTTGTATCATCTTTACCTTTTACCTGGATCATTGAGGGGGGCAGAAGGATTACCAAGAAGCTGATGAATGCATGGCTCTGAGAATTTGTGTGGCTTCTTTCAGATCATTACGTCGAGGTCCTGGAATGCAAACTACAGTGTGAAAAGAACCTCACCCCTATTATAGGAGGCTACCCAGTGGAGAAATTTGTGGCCACCATGTATCATTACTTGCAGTTTGCTTATTATAAATGTAAGTAATTATCTTCTGCCAGATCTTGGGCAAGGTCCTTAACCCTCCTAAGACTCAGCTTCCCCATCTGTAAAAAACAGGGGTAAAAACCCTGACCTCTGGTTGTTGAGAGAATTCGTCAAGGTTGCATAGACAGCCCTGGTGCCGTGCTTTGCACAGAAAGCCAGCAAAGCCTGGTGGTTCAGGGCGCGGACCCTGGAGCCAGACTGCCTGGGTTTACGTTTCCACTTCATCACTTCCTAACTTCTCCATGCCTCAGTTTCCTCTTCTGTAAATTGGAGATAATTATACTAACCTCATGAGTTGATACGTGTGGAATGCTTAGGGTATTCCTACACCACCATGTGGCCTTATCTCCTCCCTTCATTAGCCTTCCCTTCCAGACTGAGTTTTATTCCACTTGGTCCTCCTTGGGCCTGAAATTCATGTTAATTGATCAGAATATTCCAGGAAGTTGAAGGGAAACAAATGTAGGAGAAAGTTTGTCAGAGTTCAGACTTCAGAGTCTGTCTTTTTGCCCTTTCCTCCTCTCCCCATAACTGATGTTGTCTGAGTGGCGGGTACCTTGGCGGTGACAAGCACAGGAGGATCCTTCCCACTCAGGGGTGGATGCCTTCGGGGATTCAGGGATATGCTGTCAAGAGTGACCAGTGACCTTGGCTTCCACAGCCCTCCTTCCCCACTGTGGCTATTTTGTTCTTTGTTGAGTTCCCTCTTCTTGCAATAGCCACCTGCCTTTTTATCCCACCTCCTGTTCTCTTCAGGACTGAAAGATGTGCCTGCTGAAGGTTAAAAAAGGGACAAAAAAAGAAGAAAAAGAAAAAAATTTTCTCATATATATATATATATATATATATATATATATATACACAGACACACACACATATACACTCCCTGTATATGTATATATATATGCATATATATATATTTAATTTTGCTAATCAGGATTGTGCCTGAGAAGGCCCTGTAGCAGCCATTTATACCAGAGCTTTGTGAGTAAGGGAACTTGCCCCTTTCAGCAGTGAACCTGCTACTACGACAGCCTGAACCTCATCTAAGGATGTGGTGAGATATCCTGAAATGTCCCTTGGTTGGGACATTCCTGAGATCAACAGGAGGGGGAGGTGTGTCTTCAGCAGGTGTCCTTCCCCGTGCACAGAGGGCAGGAATGAAGTTTTATTTGCCACTGTAATTGGTACTAGGTAATGGATTATTTAGCATAGAGGACAAGAATCTTGTTCTTTTTTGGGGAGGGGAGAGAGTGAGCTGGACTGGAGGTGGGGCAGAGGGAGAGAGAGAATCCTAAGCAGGCTCCATGGTCAGCACGGAGCCTGACATGGGTCTCGATCCTACCACCCCAAGATCATGACCTGAGCGAAATCAAGAGTCAGATGCCCAAGCCACCCACATGCCCCAAGTCTTATTCTATATAATCTAAGAACACACTTTCACATGAGACATATCAGGCTCACAGTGGGTCCCTAGCAAATATTTATTTGGCTGTGTTCTAATGCTGAGGGGACAGTTTTCTACTAGACACTGTTTTTGCTTATGAAGAGCCCTCTTTTTTAGTCTAAGTGATTGGTTAGTGCTTTCTTACAAAAAGACTTGTAGTATAGGCTTGTTACAGCAAATCGAGCATCTCAGAGATGTACAGAGAAACACCCAAAGCAAAGCACCCATTCCCATCTCCCCCACTTCTCCCCCGAACTCCAGTGTTAACTCTGTGCTTATATTCATCCACAGTTGGAAGAGTCCTGTTTTAATGAGAATTATGGAAAGTCATGTACATTTTAAAAACTTATTCTGGAAATCTAAAAGTGTACATTAGAAATGATGGTATAATGAACTATGTAGTATGCCCATCACCCAACTTGAACTTTTATCAACCCTTTGCCATTCTGGGATTCACAGTTTTAAAGTTTTCTGTTGGAGTGCCTGGGTGGCTCAGTCAGTTAAGTGTCTGTCTTCGGCTCAGGTTGTGATCCCAGGGTCCTGGGATCGAGCCCCACGTTGGGGGTCCCTGCTCAGTGGGAAGTCGGCTTCTTCCTCTCCTTGTACCCCTCCTCCTGCTCATTCTCTCTTTCTCTCTCAGATAAATAAATAAAATCTTTAAAAAAAAGAAATAAAGTTTTCCGTGGATGAAAACATAAGCTAGTGTTGTTGTTTTTTGATAAGCTAGTGTTTTTATTTCCTTTTCGTAAAAACCTGTGTTGACACCTTCCTGAGCTAGGCCCCATGTTGGACTCTGAAATGGGAAGAATCCAGCAGGTGTTCTAGCCTCTGAGCAGGGTGTGGCTCTGCGTGCACAAAGCCAGAACACTAGGCGTTTAGAAGTGTTCCAGATACACCCAGGCTCTGGCCGCACACTTGTCCTTGGAATCCTCACATGCTCTGAAAATCACCGTGCGTATCAGAGACTGTGGCTGTGACTTATAGACACCCGTGGACCAAAACCTCTAGCTCTACCAGCTGCTTCACAGGAGATCTTTGCTTTCTGGGTTTATAGGTAAACAGTAGGAGTCAAATATACTCCTTGAAATTAGCTTCTTGAAAGTCAGCCCTGTTGCAAACTCTTTTGAGATTATCTACCACCACACTGAATTTTTTGAGCGCAGGTGTTATTTATGCTTGAACCCCAGCCCCGTAGGCGGTGAAATAAGTACCTTTTTCCATCTTGCAGACCTTGTGAATAACCTGTGCCCTGAAGTGGTCGGTTTTTAAGGTTGTTGTTACAGGAGACAGCCACTGGGTGGCACAATTTGTTCATACCCACGTTTTGGTTACTCCTGCTAACTAGAGCTTTAGCAAAGGTAGTGGGTTGTCAATTTGATCGTAATGTGCCAGGATAAATACCCAGGGGCTTGTGGTTTATCACCTCTTTCCCCTTACCCCCCACCTCCAAAACAAATCCCAACGCCTGCAGATCTCCTGTGCTGAAGGTGCTGTCATAGGTGGGGCAACTCTAAGGGATGATAGAGGTGGGAAACCCCAGTTTCCAAGAGACATCAACACCAGATGACTTTAAATCTCTTCCAGCCCAGAAGGCCCACCATCCTTTGGGTCCTCTAGGTTTAGGTCAGCTGTAGGAGGGCTGCGTGGATCTGGGAATTGTGGTGCCATCCAGATGAGACCCAGGCACCTCCTCTCTACATCCCTCAGCCCCAGGACAGTCCAGGGGACCCAGCCTTCCCAGCTCAGGTCAGTGGAGCCTGAAGTGCAATATAGTAGACATTTCTGCAAAGACATCTGCCTAATGAGGAACTTCCATGTTTCAAAGCTGCTCCCCAGGTTCCCCTGGAGACCCAGTCTGTGACCTGCCCACCCAGGAATGATTCTGGCCGATCACAGGCTTTCCCAAGGAGGGGCTGTGAAGAAGGGGCTTGCCCATGGATGTTTTCTTTAGGAAGCTGTGTGGCTGAGGGGAATTTCAGGGCACAGTTTGCTGATTTCCTGTGCCTCTTTTCTCCCTGGCCTCAGTGAACGACCTGAAGAACGCGGCCCCCTGCGCGGTCAGCTACCTGCTCTTTGACCACGACGACAAGGTCATGCAGCAAAACCTGGTGTATTACCAGTACCACAGGGACAAGTGGGGCCTCTCGGATGAGCATTTCCAGCCCAGACCAGTAGGTGGCGGGGCACTGGGAATTACGTTTGCGGGCCTCTTCGTTCTCACCTTAGGGGACTGCTTTGCCCCTTAGGGGAAAGAATTATTACAGAAATGAAGGGGAACTCCTTTTTTTGTGGGTGGGTTTTTTGTTTTTGTTTTTGTTTTGTCTTTTAACATTTTACTGCTCTATTCTTATTCCTAAATCAGTAAAAACTATAAATTTCAAACATTACAAAAATATTTCACTTAGAAAATGAAAGTCCCTCAAAATCCCATACCTTTTCTTTACCCCCTGCCTTATAGCTATGCATTTGCTTGTATATACAGCATGTATTTATTTATTTTTACAGAAATAGGGTCACACTTTACCTGCTGTTGAGCAACTTGCTTTGTCTTTCCAAGAATTCGTCATGAACATTTTCCATGTCACACTCACACACCCACTTATTTTTTAACACCTCCAAGATAGATTCACTGATGGATGGACCATGATTTAATTCACCTGATGGACAAGCTCAGCCTTGCATGTGTTTGTTTTCAGGGAACTCCACGGATTATATATTACTTTTAAAAGATCTTTTCTAGTTGGTCTTTGCCCTTAACTTGTATTTTCCTTGGGATTTTTATATGCTGTCCTGGTTTGCCATACACACCTCACACTCCTGCCAACACACACACACACACACACACACTCACACACACACACACACAATCCCTCTCTCTGTCTCACCCTCTCACTCACTTGGGGTTGGCCATTCTTTTTTTAATTGAGATATGTTTCATATACTGTAAAACTCATGCTTTTGAAATGTACAGTTTAGTGGTTTCTAGTAGATTCACAAAGCTTTACAATCATAACCATTGTCTTAGTTTTAAACATTTTCGTCGCCCCCAAAAGAAGTCCATACCCTGTCTCGCCTTCCTCCCAGTTCTGACATCAAAGGGTTGGTCATAGAAACTGTTCTTGTGTCTGAACAGGAAGCCGTTCAGTTCTTTAACGTGACTACACTCCAGAAAGAGCTGTATGACTTTGCGAAGGAAAATATAATGGATGATGATGAGGTAAGTTTTCATGTTGAGCGCATGTCTGGCTAAGAGAAAATATTACTCACATCTTTGCAGAAATCACTGGAAGGCCAAGTCATCCCTGAAACAGAAGGGAACCTTGAGAAATACAGTTTCTGTGGGCATTTTAATGAAAGTCAGAGCACTGGAGGGGGGAACATGGCTTTCTAAGAAACCCAGGTCATAGCACCACATTTCCTGATGGTGAATATGGAGGAACCCGTTATTGGAGTCATCCAGTGATAATTTTTTAACTTTATAAAAATGCAGTGGATTTTCAATGACTCAGTGCTCCAAACACACTTGGAAATCCTCATCCCAGTTTTTTTGGGATATGGTTATTATCTCTTTTCTTCTTTTTCTTTTTGTAAATTCGGTCCTTGCTGTGAGTCATTTTCTCGTTCTCTGAGATTGCTTGAAATTCCTGATTCTCAGTCAGCTGTCTCCTTTTTTTTTTTAAGTTTTTATTTAAGTAATATCTACCCCCAGTGTGGGGCTTGAACTCATGACCCCAAGATCAAGAGTCACGTTCTCCTCTGATTGAGCCAGCCGGGTACCCCTCAGCTGACTCCTTTTTTTGACAAAGACTCCACTCTGATGGAGGAGTCATTTTGGGGTGGGGCAGCCTAGTCACAGAAAAGTCCTCATTACGGAGGTATTTAGAGAGATGTGTTTGAAACAAACCAGAACATGCTTCCTAAGGCAGCGAGCTGGCCTGACCCCTCACTTCATAGATGAAGAGCTTGGGGGACAAGAAAGTTCTGTGAGCTTCTGGGCCAGACCCAGAGGCCCTGAGCCTCCAGGTCTTCTCTTTCCACTGCCCTGGTTTTTGGTGAAGCACTTCTAAATAAGATATGATCATGGAATTTACTTTCCATGCATGAATTTGCATGGGGTGGACCCATCACTGGCAGACACCGAATTCCCCAGAGCTCTGGTTTTCCATCTGTAAAATGGGACTAATAATGTCGACCTCACAGGGTTGGGAAAATGAAGTATCATGCTGCACGTGGAAAGGCTTTATAGACTAGGAAGTGATCATTGTGTCATGAGTCTTAGGTTGGGTTAAGAAGCAGAGCCTGACATAAGGTCACAAGGATACTGCAAAGGAAGGAGTACTGGCTAGATACAAGCAAGGCTGGCTGCTCTAGTTTGGAAAGTGGAGAAAAATGTATTTAGAAAAAGGAAGAGTTGAGTTCCTAATGGTCCAGAGCAAGCCACTCTTGAGATTTTGATATATATACTTCCAATGTTTTCTATATATTTTCTGATATATATTCATAATAAACCCAACTGTAATAGGTATCATGGCTTTTCCATTTGAAATTGTAATATGAGAAGTTCCTCTTGTGATGTTTTTCTAGAACACCTTTATTGAGATATTATTCACACATCATAAATTCTCCTTTTTAAAGTACGCAATATAGTGGTTTTTAGTATACATGCAAAGTTATGCATCCATCACTAAGAATTTTAGGGCATTTTCATTACCCCAAAAAGAAATCCCAAACCTGTTAGTAGTCATTCCCCATTCCTTTTCCTCTGCCCATCCCTCCCCAGCCTCTGTCCCCAGTCCCTGGCAACCACTAATGTGCTTTCTGTCTCTATGGATTTACCTGTTCTGGACATTTCATATAAATGGAATCTCATGGTACGTGGTCTGTTGCAATTGGCTTCATTCACTGAGCATAATGTTTTCAAGGTTCAACCATGTTGTAATATACATTATGTTACATGTAAAATTCCTTTTTATTGCTGAATAATATTCCACTGTGTGGATATACATTTTGTTTACGTGTTCATCTGTTGATGGACATTTGTACTGGGTTGTTTCCACTTTTTGACTACTTTGAATAATGATGCTATGAACATTTGTGTACATGTTTTTGTTTGGACAAAGTTTTTAATTCTCTTACACACCAAGAGTATATATGTGGAGGTGGAATTGCTGGGTCAGATGGTAGCCCTGTGGTTAACTTGTTGAGGAATTCCGAGACTGTTTTCCAAAGTGGCTGCACCATTTTACATTCCCACCAGCAGCGTGTGACATTTCCAACTTGCCACATCTTTGTCAGCACTTCGGTGTTTGTCTTTTTTATTATAGCCGTTCTAGTGGGTGCAAAATAGTACTTTATTGTGCTTTTGATTCTAATTTCCCTAATGACTAATGATGTTGAGCATTTTTTCATATGCTTATTAAGCCATTTGTATATCTTCTTTAGAGAGATGTCTAGTCTATTCAGATTCTTTGTCCATTTTTTAATTGGGTTACTTGTCTTTTTATTGTTGAATTGTAAGAGTTCTATATATATTCTGGTTATAAGTCCTCCCTCAAATATATGAATTGCAAATATTTTCTTGCAATCTGTGGGTTGTCTTTTTCATTTTCTGAATGATGTCTTGAAGCATAAACGTTTTAAATTTTAATGAGATCCAGCGTATCTGGTTGAAACTACATCTTGAAATTGAAAGTGTAAGTCTTCCAACTTCATTCTTCTTCTAGGTTGTTTTGACTATTCTGGGTCCCTTGTGTTTCCATATGAATTATAGTATTGGCTTGCCAATTTCTTTTTTCTTTTTGGCTTGTGTTTTTGGTGTCAATATCTAAGAAACTATCACTTAATCCAAGATCATGAAAATTTACTCCTATTTTTTAAGATTTCTATAATTTTAAGACTTTAGATCTACAATCTATTTTGACTTCATTTTACACATGACGTGAGGTAGGGGTCCAATTGTATTCTTTTACATATTGATATCCAGTTGTTCCTGGCACCATTTGTTGAAAAGATTTTCTTTTCCATTGAATTATCTTGGTACTCTTGTAGGAAATCAACTGAACATGAATGTGAGGGTTTATATCTGGACTCTCAATTCTAATGCATTGATCCAGATTTCTATCCTTATGCTGGTACAACACTGTCTTGAATACTGTAGCTTTGTACTACATCTTGAAATTGAAAGTGTGAGTCTTCCAACTTCATTCTTCTTCTAGGTTGTTTTGGCTATTCTGGGTCCCTTGCATTTCCATATGACTTATAGGATCAGCTTGCCAATTCCTTTCTTTTTTTCTTTTTTTAAGATTTTATTTATTTATTTGACAGAGCGGGGGGGGAGAAAAAAAAAACACACACAAGCAGGAGGAGTGGCAGGCAGAGGGAGAAGCAGGCTCCCCACTGAGCAGGGAGCCCGATGCGGGGCTCAATCCCAGGACGCCAGGATCATGTCCAGAGCCAAAGGCAGACGCTTAACAACTGAGCCACTCAGGTGCCCCATTACCGGCACTTTTAAAGTCAGGTAGCCCACCTAACACAAGTGTCCTATTGTCTCTTACAGGGAGAGGTTCTGGAATATGTGGATGACCTCTTGGAGCTGGAGGAGACTGGCTAGTCCACAGCAGAGAGATGCCCGTTGATGTTCAGGAGACCCAGATTCTTTGTCTTCCTTTCCCCAGTAGCCCACGTTGTTGATACCTCAAAGCCTTCTCTTTGCTCAGTGAAGTGAAAGGGAAGCCTCAGCTCTCACTACATACAATAAGGGGTGAGCCTGCCTTCCCTATGACCATACCTGCCTCCCCATGGTCTGCCCACGTTCACACCTGTCTCCCTCCCCATCTTCATACCTGCCTTGTCCATGTTCACACCTGCCTTTCTCACCATTTTGGTTGGAAGGACAGTCTTCCATTTTTTTTGCCCCCAGAAAATCACGATTATTTTTTAAATAAGAAAAATACTCCTAAAATTAAGTAATTGTAAAAACCTACTTTGGGTTTTTGCTCTTCCAGATTTTAGACTCCTTTATCCCTGTGCCCTGATCGAGGAAAGATAGTGGAAGACAAAAGCCAAATTCGTCCACACCCCCTGACAGCCTACACATGGTCTGACCTGCACCATTTCCGGCACCCACTGAAAGACAGGTTGGGTAGATAGTGCAGGCTATGGAAATAGGGCTTTTGCCCAATGCTTCTGCATCTCCAAAGTCTTACAACGGTTGGTTGGTCTCCCTTGGGGACAATAGTCAGTTACAAGTCTCAAAGTTGGGAATGGAAGAAAGCGGAGGGAGGCTAGTTGCATTCATTCTTTCAATAAATATTTATTGAGCACCTGCCTACATGCTAGACATTGACCTGGGCACTGGAAATACTGTACAGAATGACAGAGAAAAAACCCCCTGCCCTCTGGAGCCTACATTCTATAAGGAGAAATGGACAACAGATAAATAAGAATAAATATGTACAACCTATCAATAGTGATAATTGCTATGGAGAAAAATAAAGCAGGGAAATCGATATGGAAGCCTGGAGATGGGGCTACAGTTTTAAACAGGATGGTCAGGGAAGACTTCACTGGGAAGGTGACATCGGAGCAGAGACTTAAGGGAAGTGGGTCTCGGGGAAAAGCATTCCAGGCAGAGGGAACAGCATATGCAATGCTTTACAGTGAGAACATGCTCGCTGCAGTGAGGGAATAGCAAAGAAGCCAAGGAGAGGAGTGGGCAAAGGGAAGAATGGAAGGAGATTAGGTGAGGGAGGCGGGAGAGAGGACAGACGGCTTAGGCCAGTGTAAGGCGTTTGGCTCCTACTCTGAGTGAGACGGGAGCCACTGGAAGGTTTGGGCAGAGGAGTGCCCTGGCTGACTGGATCCGTCTAGCTGCCATATTGTGACCAAGGGCAGATGCTGGGACACCAGGCAAAAGGCGTGCTGACTTGAACCTGAGCCATCGCAATGGAGATGGTGAGAAGTGGTCAGACTTGGGCTTATTTTGAAAGCAGGGCCTGTAGGATTTGGTGACAGATTGAATATGGAGTATAAGAGAAAGAAGGGTTAACAGTGACCTCAAAGGTTTTTGGCCCGAGTAACGGGAAGGATGGAGTTGCCATTTGCTGAGTATAGGGAAGTTGGTTGTGTGTGGTAAGTAAGGAATTTGGTGCAAAGTAGGCTCTCTGAGGCTGGGATGGGAGGTTCAGGCTGCAAATAAAATCTGAGAGCATTCTCAGATCGGGTCTTCGACAGAGTCTGAAACAGGGATCCAGACGCATGTGGTTTCTTGTGGGGGTACATTCAGAAGAAGGCTGTGAAGGCCGCCCTCAAGCAGTTAGTTATTGACTGTCCCATAGGGGGCAGGGGGTACCTTTGAAGGTAAGTAGCTTGGTCAGCCGAGGGCAGTTCTCTGGAAGGACTGTGACCACTGGCAGTGCATAGGCACAGTGAGGGGCTGGGAGCTGGGATGTGGGTCCTGGCTCTGTGAAGGGGGTGTGGGAGGAACACCAACCCGTCCGCCGAATCGTCAGCACGTACATGGTATGGAAAGCCATGAGCCCGGATGGGGTCGCCCAGACCGCATGTATGTATTGAGAAGCAAGAGAAAAGGACCAAGAACAGAGCTCTGGGGCTCTCTGGGAAATGAGAAACCTACCAGAGACACTGAGAAGGAGCCAGCCACCTTGGAGGTTGGAGAAACCCAGGAAAGTGGTGTTTGGAATCTGAGTTTTCTTTTTTCAACCTTATTCCCTCCTCCAGTAAGCCGCCTAGTTGAGTTGGGACTCTCTGGGGGTGGAGGCTGGAGGAGGCTGGCTCAGCATTGGGGAGACAGGACTTTTCTTACAGTGGCGTGGAGTGAAGGGAGATAGAATTTGGGGTCTTTAATGTAATGGTGAATTATTGGGGGTGCAGAACTCCTGTCTTTCCCCCACCCCCCATCTTGCTACCCCTAGCTCTGGGAATGCAGTTGGGCCCTTCTGTTCGTCCTTCCACGCCATTCTGCTTGCCTCATTCCTTTCTCCCGAGAGCACTTCTTCCTTTACCTGCACAAGAATCCTCCTGCCAGGTCCTCCTTCTGGGGACCTCAACTCAAGACAATAAGCTGCTACTTCCTCTCTTTGGCTGCCCCTGCCCTCCTACAGAGCCGACACTCCTGGGGGCGGTGCGGCCAAGGAGCCCGTGCGATTGGCACTGTGGTGGCCACACTGGTGTGTCCCCAGCATCCCCCAGTCAGGGCACCCTGCAGCCCAGCGATGAGTCAGATCCTCCTGGCTTCCGCCCCTAGAGCACTGGGTCCTCCCCCTTCCCTCGCCCTGCCCTTCACTCCACCAGAGAAACTTCCTTTCGAAGTCAGTGAGGAGGAGAGTCATAGAGCAGGACTCTAAAATAGAGGGGACCCCCAGTGAGTGGACGCCCTGCCCCGGGATGCCTGAGTCCGCGGAGATGGTGCCCCTCGCAGCCGGTTAGCTCCCCGGGGCTGCAGCTGTCCTTCCCAGCTGTGCAAGAACAGCCAAGGACACACCACCATGGGGACCAGGCTGGGGGCGGGGGTGGTCTGACCTACTCCACCTCTGGGCGCCCTGCAGAGTTTCCATTTTGTCCTCTTCCTTGAGCCTGGGCTGCGCTCTTTGCGGGTGATGTGGTTCCACACAGGGTTGAGTGGTGGTGATGGTGGTAGTGGGAGGGGGTCCTCATCCACTCTCTGAACTTGGCCCCTCTTTATGGGGGGTTGAAAAGCACCTCCAACCCCCTCCTAGCAATACCCCTGAGGAAGAAACCCTGGAAGCAGGATGGCCGACATGGTCAGTGCTTCGCTTTGATTGAAGGCTGTGGAACCCGGATACTGATCTTTTTATTCCAAAGGAAACCAAACCAATCTTAAAAAAAAAAAAGAGATGGGCCGATTCCTCCACACCTACCATGAAACCCAGTACACAGGCTGCACTCAACGACCTCAACCCAGCACCTCCCTGAGCGTGTTTCTTGGAAGAGCCTAGAAGATTCCTGGATTGAGACTTCACGGGTTCAGCATGAGTTGGGCCTGTCTTTTGAAAAAACAAACACATTTGTAAGCTTTGTGGGAATTTCCAGACCCAGCCTTGGTTGTCCTCTGACCCATCTGCATGGAGCCCAGCAGGGAGGCAGCCCACCGCGGGGATGGGGCGATCCGTCCAGCCACCTTGTCCCTCGGGCGGCCCAGGGACGCGGCACCCACTGGGAAGGGTCCAGAGGCCACCCGCTGTGGCCCTGTTAATGTTCAGTCTCTACGCTAGCAGTGCAGCGCCAAGGGGAGGCTTGTATGGACGCGGGTGTAAAAGGAACTAATTGAAATGTCTCCCACACCACCATGTTCAGTGTGCCAGGACCTCTGAGTTCTGAGCCTTTCTAATGATGGCCACTAACCCGTCGTGCGCACCCCTGGGACCCCGGAGAGCCATGTGGCCCGTTGGCCATGAAGGCCACTTTGGGAAATGCGGCTTTTAGGAGTCCTGACTAAAGGAGTTTTAAGAGCACAGACATTTTATTGAACCAAACTCAGTGGCGAACAGAAAATGATCTGTTAGATTGTCAATGGGGAAGGGTTTATTATGACTGCTGTGGAATAAACAGAGGCTGGTCCCTGCCAACATTTATGGAAATAATGTTTTTAAGTTTTAAATGTAAGCTGTAAACCTAAGCTACTTCAGTTTTTTTTTTTTTTTAATTCAATACTGAAACTGTGGGGGAAAGGTGGGCCGGTGCCAGAGAAAACATTCTCATTTAATAGTGTTTGCACATGGAACTGCAGCCCAGTTTGCAGCGAGGCCCAGAGAAGAACCCACAACTAATCCTTCATCACAGCTGTCTGCGCGCTTGACCGGCTGCCATCGCCCGAACAGCGACTCCTTTTTTCTGGTGACCGCGGGCCTGAATGACCTAGTGTGGAGAGCTTAAACTATATACAAGGGGGCGAGGAAAAGGAAAGGAACCTCAAATAGGTCTCAGCCAAAGGTTTTGTGCACAGGACTTCCTGTGCCTGCGGCCAGGGGCAGGGCTGTTCCCCACCCCGCCCCATCCCCGCAGCATGTCCCTGACAGGGAAGACACCGGGACAGTCCGCCTTCGCCTTGACCGACCCACTCCTGTCCCTGAAGCCGGTCAGGAGTGCTGTGGTTTGTGCCCCACAGCAGGGCTCTTCTCCCCCTGGGGCAGGGGTGGGAGCAGCCAGACCCCCATAGCCCCCCTCGCTGCCCCCAGTACCTCTCCCCCACATATCTGGCTTCGGCGGCTTGTTGGATGAGCAGGTTGGCTCACTATTCTCTTGGAGCTGATAGGGTAAGAGTCTGGTGCCTCATTTTATAAGAAAAGAATAAGAAGGAAGTGAGCAGTTGGGCCAACAGATGCAAGATGGATCCGGTTTAAGGCCTAGTTGAAGGTGGCAATCAGGAGGCCAGACTATAAACAGTGTCGCCAGTGTCTCTCTCCCCTCCCGGCCCTTGGCTGGGGCCGCATGTGCAATCCCATTCTTACAGGAAATGAGAACTTGGAAAGTCATTGAAAACAAAGATTTTTTTAAAAATAAAATCACATTAAATGTTTTATTTTGCTTATTTTCCACTGTTTATCTACTGGGTGGGACCGAGCCACACCCCATCATTCGAGGATGCATGTGGTAATGAGCTCTGTTTTCTCAGGTCCCTGAGATTTCTGACAGTTGTCTGGCAAAGCAGCACCCTTGCCCCAAGGACTCTGGGATCTTACTCAGTGGAGGGGATCCTCGCTAGCCTCGCGGGCCAAGGGCCTTTTGAGGAGACGGGGCCTCATTCCTCTTCCCAGGAAGTTTCTCTGTTAGAGGAGATCTGGGATCTCACTTGGAAAAACATTTGGGATCCAGGGCTTGGCTTTTGGTCTACAGAGCTGGTCCCTTGCTGCCAACACCGGAGACGGATGAAATATGCACTCTTTTAAACAAGGACCAAAACAACTTCAGGTATGAGTGCGAACAGCTTCCACACTCTGTGCATGTCAGTAAACAGCAAGAAGGGAGACAAAGAGCAGAGGAAGCAGGTGCAAAGAGTGAGGGACCAGCCAGGGCAGCCGTGGAGGCACAGCCTGGAGCGTTCCCACAGCGGCCGTGTCAAGAGAGGTGGGGGACACGGGCGTTTTGTTGGAGCTGGCCCAAGAATCTGCTGGATACAGTGGAGAGGTATGGATTGAGGAGGAAGGGAGATGCAGAGAACCAGAGCTTGGGAAGCCTTGTGTTGGATGGAATGCTCTCAAGTGGAGTGTGAGGGAAACCAGCCTCAGCCTGATCCTGTGGGAGCTCAGGAGCACGAGTGATACCAAGGGTTGTCCCCGCTGCAGGCAGGGAGGTGGGCCTCAGGTATGCCCTTGCCAATCAGAGCTGCAGGCTGCCTTGGGGGTGCCAGGGTGGGTCTGATTCTGGGGGCGGAGCTCCCATCAGGCCGAAGGCAGTCCCCTGGAGGAGGCGTTTTTGAGCATTTCAGCAGCCAACATTCAGGGCAGCTGGAGGATGAGTTCACCTGCAGAGTGAGGGGATCTGGGCAGGGCACAACAGTGTCCGCGACACTGTCAAACTTGGGAGGCATGCATGATCTCCTGGAGGTTGCAGAAGTAAAAGGGGACATAAGGCAGACGGGATTGGTGCTGATGTTCTCTGAGCTGCATCTCTCCATTGGTCTCCCCAGACCTCTTTCTCAGCTTGCCCTGCCCCCCAGTGGTCGACATTCCCTGGGCTCCCTCACCCTCTAACTTTGGGTTGCCACTGGGACGTGCTGGCAAGAGATTGCAGGGTGAACCCTGCCTCCTTCAGGCCACCGTTGGACGGCAGCAGTGCTGGCCTTGAGGCCAGAGTTTTTGTCCCAAAGAGCTGTTCCTGTCACCGCGCTCTCCTCCGGTCCCCTAACAGCCCTCCAGCCCCCCTGGATGTTTCTGTTAACCCTGCTCACGCTTTTACGACTGGTCTCCACGTCTGACTCTCATCCCGCTGAGTGTCCAATCAGGAGAAGCAGGGTAATCAGCTCTGGGCTCTCTGCCCTGCACACCCCTGCACATCCATCACCTAGGCGCCCTGTTAAATGCGGCGTCCCAGTAAGCAGGCCTGGGGCGGGGCCTGGGAGTCTGCATTTCTAGCAAGCTTCCAAGTGGTGGTGGTGCTGCTGGCCCAGGAACCACACTGGTGGTTACAGGAAGCCCCGGGCTTCCTGTCATAGTGAAGGGCCTGGTCTCCCGGTGAGGTGAGGAGGAGGAAGGGAGGCAGGAGGAGGGGCAGGAGCTGTGCAGATGTCCTTGAAATCCTGCGGCAAGAGGTAACAGGGCGCAGACCCTGAGAGGGTGGTCTTAGGGCAAATATGGAGACCCGGTTTTCGAGATTACTAGAGAAACTTTTTCTTTTTAAACCATCATAATGTAACCCAGATATGAAATACATTTAGCAACTGTTTGGGGGAAATAATTATTTATTTTAAAGATATCAGAAGCTTTGTGTTAACGGACCATCCAACCCTCAAATTTCACGAACATTACCTGTCTCAAAAGACAGGCATGCTGACATAGAACTTAGGTTTACAAATGTTTTCATCATTCCCTTTCCATATGCATTTCTATTAATTTAATCTAAGAACATTAATTTAGATGACAGCAAATCCATAAAAACTTAAAAACAGACATGTTGGGTTTGTTTTCATGTAGTTCTTGTTTACAGAATAATACATTGATATGTATTAATGTATCTGTAATAAATTTATTAATACATTTGTATTACCATTACTTATTTTTGTGTTGGTATTAAGTCAGTGTTCTTGGGTTATTACATAATAATAGTGGAATAACACAATTCTGATGTTGAGATGGAGGTTATTTTATATAGTTAAAAATAGAAAAGTTATCCTGTCATAGATTAGAAAAGAATCTAATTTATAAATATATACAGTCTCTGGTGTCTATTCTGTCGTGTTTTGCTTTGGCTACATGCAGAAAGTGTTTCGGTCCTGTTCTAGATTTCACCTGACATGGAGGTATTCCATTCCATGGCTTCAGGTCTTCCTCCCACCCAGTAATGGGGACTATGGTCTTTGAGTTTGCCCCACTGCCTTTATAGCTACTTAGCCTATTATTTTTCCAAAGCTTGCACTGGAAAGAGGTGGCAGGGTGGAAAACGTGTTATGCAAATTCCTTTTCCCTTAGGTCAAACACCACCACCAACTTTTCAATTGTAAAGATCAGGATTTTTCTCGTGCCCGGTAAAACGACGTAGACCCTTAGGGTCTCCCAATCCATGTACGGGCTTCATCACTTTTCACCACCGAAGACTCTTTCTAAGAAGGTGACTGATATTGCAAAAAGATAATGTGTTTCGTTTCTATGTGGATGCCCCAGAGCCCACTGGAGACCACCGTGTCCAAGGCTGCCGCAGGTGCACGTAGCGATGCCTGGCTTCTGGGCGAGGCCGGCCTGGGCGTTACTCGTCTTCTGTGCCTCTAGAGCCTCCGCTGGCACAAAGCTCACAGTTGATATGGCAAAGCAATGGTTCTTAAAGAGTGTGCTTTAGGATAACCTGGAGGGCTCCGCACAGTGCAGACGGTTCAGCCCCGTCCCCACGGCTTCCGCTCCATGCTGAGTTGATACCACTGGTCTGAGGACAGTGCTCTGAGAACTCCTGTCGTAAACGTGTTGAGCCATCCCGAGATGACCCAGATACTATGATGTGGGCTGCTCAATGGCCAGGAGGCATTCGTCTTGGGCTCATGATGATTCCACGGAGGTCCCGATTGCCACAACAGAGTGCCGGAGAGGTCCACACAGAGCATTTCCCATTCCTTTTTAATTCCTCTGCTTTCTCATCAGATAGGTACCCATACTTGGTATCATAGTCCTCGGCCCTCTTAAAACAGTATTTTCCTCCCATGTCATTCCCTCTTACTTGGGTTCAGAGAAATGGTTAATCCTGAGAGAGGAAACCAAGAACTGAGTTTTGTTAGTTCAACGGAAAATTCTATGACATTCTTAGGCACAGTCTGGTCAAGGACAGCTAGGCCACTGCTTCCAAGAAGAAATGGTGCTTATTGGTACAAAACTAATTGTTTATCAACTTTTTTCTTTTATTTTTTAAAAGATTTATTTATTCATTTGGGAGAGTGAAAGGGAGAGCATGTGCTTATTTACTCATGTGAGAGGGAGAGAGAGAAAATGCTCAAGCAGATCCCCTGCTGAGCGCAGAACCCAACAAGGGGCTTGATCCCAGGACCCTGAGATCATGACCTGGGCCGAAATCAAGAGTCAGATGCTTAACCAACAGAGCCACACAGGTGCCCCCACAGCTAATCGCGTGCTTTTTAAAAAAACAATGGTCTGCCCTACAAAATGGAGGGAACAAAGGGGGACATGTCTTGCTACTCCTCACCTCTCTCTCCCCCCAACAAAGCATCAGTCCTAAATTCTCTCAGATTTCTTTTTTTTTCCTCCCTCCAACTTCAACAATTAAAAAGAACCCAAAAGCTTCTAGACTCTGTCCTGGTTCTTGGCTCATTTGCCCTCAAAACGTCACAACATTAAAAGGCAATAACCCATTATTTTTCTATGTCCCACCCCCAACAATGAAATATCTCTATCCTAAATAACACTGCTCTCAAGTGCTCAGTTTATCACACTTTTTCTAAAAAATTTCAGGTCGTGGGGTGATTTTTTTTTTTCTTAAAACAAGGAGAAGAAGACAAGAGCAAGATGAAGTGAGAGGTGAGTTTTGAGCTCACACTGGAATCGGGACCTGAGCACAGGTCTGGGATCAGCGCAGTACATTCCAGGACAGTTAGTTAAGCGGATATTGATGCGTGGGATGATGCCACCAAAGCCTTCTTGTCCTACCAGGTGCCTCCAGAGACGCTTCTTGGCCTATAGAACAAGGACCTGAGAAAAAGAGAGACAAGCCCTACCCCACCTGTTTCAGGCTCTAGTGAATTATCAGTGTTTATCAGTGAGACGTGGCACAGTTTCCTTTCCTCCTAAGTAGCTTTGGCAGAGCCTGTTCTGAAGGTTTCTAGACCTTCTCCATCTCAATCTGCTGGTGGTAGTGCCGAGCCTGCCGCTGGCCAACATTCAGCTTGTACACGGAGCTCTTGTGTTGGCACTTACGGTGGCCCCACACGGCCCCCACGCCTGCCAGGAGCAGCAGTAGACACAGGACGGTGACAATGGTGGCAATGACAGGGCCTTTGCTGAGGCTGGGACACCCATCCCCTACACACGGTGCCACGGTTGGAAGCAGCTCCTCGCTTGCACCTGGGCCAGGGCTTTCCTGTCCCAAGAAGTCCTCAGACAACAGGTATGGGAAACTATCCTGGACCTCGGGAGCAATGGTTTCCACTGCAGTCTGGCTGGCCGCCATGATAGTTGAGGGATTGTGATCCAGCATCTGTTGGACAGCACTTGTCACTGTCTCCAGGGTAGAGCTGGTGAGTTTGTAGGGTAGGGTGGCCATGGGAGACGTCTCTGTGGCAATGCTCCAAGGAACAGTTGACTGGTACCTGGTCAAGTCACCATCTCCCTTGCTGGGACTCTCAGTTTCAGACACATTTTCTGGTCTGAGAGCCAAAGCTTCTACATCTAGTGTTTGAGATGGAAGAACTGAACTACGGGTCACGTCCTCACTTGGTGTGAGGGAGGTACTCTCGGGCTTCTTAACTTCTACAGGAATGGGCTGATTAGGAGTAACTGGAACCCTTTCTTCCAGCCCTACTGACCCATCTCCCTTGTCCCCATCTTCCTCCTCTTCCTCCTCTTCTGCCTCTATCTTCCTCCAAGCCCCATCGGTCACAGGGTAACCATCTAACCAGGACTCATCACTGCTGCTCACCATTGGGTCCCTGGTCTTGCTGTCAGTCCTGCCCAGGAATGGGCCCAAGGCACCATGAGTGCTGCTATCGATCACCTTGGCTTCAGGTTCACCTGGAGCTGGTGTTGGGCTACTATGGTTGTCGCTAGCCAGAAACTGCTTTTTGGCGCCCTCATTCATCTCCTTCTCCAGCTCAGGCTTGTGGAAGTTCTCAGCAGGAAACCAGAACAAGTACTTCTGGTTTAGCTGGGGTCTGGGCAGGTCTGTGGGGACACTGCTTCCCGTGATGGACAAGCCTGTAGTTGGCACAAAGGCTGTATCCTGAGCTATGTTTTCTTTCCCCACAGAAATGGAGACCAGATGGTCCTGTTTTGGAGCCTCCTCAGAGGCCTCTCCTGGACCTCTGTCTTCTTCTGCCTCTGTCCGTGAGTCCTCCATGAGCTCTCTGAATGACATGGATCTGTCATCCGGGAAATTATCCTCATAGTCAATGTGTGCCTCAGCCGCATCTGGAAGGAGAGAAGGAAAAACTTCATTAGGTCCAACATTACGGAGCCAGGAGGGTAGAACACAAGAAAAGGAAATAAAAAGCATAAGGACTGGAACAGATGAAATAAAGCTGTCATTCACAGATGATGTGACTGTGTATCACAGACAAACCCAAAGAATCTACATATAAACTGTTGCAATTAATACATGGGTTTATCAAGGACATTGGGTTTATTGTCAATGTGAAACATCAGCTATATTTCTGTATACCAGCAATATACAGAAACAAAAAAATTTAAAAAACGCCATTTGCCATAGCAATTAAAAAAGCATTAAAAAAACCAAACACCTAGGAATAAAGCTAACAAAAGATGTGCAAGATTTGAACATGGAGTGGTACAGAATATTGCCAAGCAAAATGAAAGACCTCACTAAATGAAGGGATATACCATGATCGTGTAATGGAAGGCTCAAAATTGTTTAGCTGTCAACTCTGTCCAAATTGATCTATACAGATTTAATACAACCCCAATAAAAATCTCAGGGATTAACAAACTGATGCTAAAACTTAGAGAAATGCAAAGAATCAAGATTTCTTGAAATCTACAAAATTTCAAGATTTACTTTAAAACTGGAATACTTTTTAAGACTGTGGTATTGGCACAATGATAGATAATTGGATTACATTAACTTTAGGAAATTGTGTTTATTAAATACCATTATGAAAAGAGTTTATTTTATTTTATTTTATTTTAAAGATTTTATTTATTTATTTGACGGAAAGGAGAGAGATCACAAGTAGGCAGAGAGGCAGGCAGAGAGAGAGGGGGAAGCAGGCTCCCCACCGAGCAGAGAGCCCGATGCGGGACTCGATCCCACGATCCTGAGATCATGACCTAAGCCGAAGGCAGAGGCTTTAACCCACTGAGCCACCCAGGTGCCCTGAAAAGAGTTTAAATGCAAGCCACAGACTTGAAGATATTTGTGACACATACAATCTTCAAAGGATTCCTATCCAGAATTCATAAAGAACTCCTACAAATCAATACTAAATAAGCAGACAAGCCATAGAAAAGTTGGTAAGATACCTTGATACATCACAAAAAAGACATCTAAGTAGTCATTCATCATGTGTACAGATGCTAAACCTCATTAGTAATAGAGATATGCTAACCACAGCCATAAAAATACGCCATTCCATAGCACCACAATGGCTAAAAGTAAGCAGACTGACAATATCTAGTGTTAACTGATGATTTCTAGTCTTTGGGCATCAAAGGACATGCACATGAATGTTCATAATAACCCAAACCCGGAAATGATTCAAATGTCCATAAACTGCAAAACTGATATAAATCATAGCATATTTGTACAAGGAAAATCTGTACATCAATGAAAATTAACCAACCATTACTTCTGACAAGGACATAGATGAATCTCACAGCCATAATGTTGAGGAAAAGAAGCCAGGCACAAAAGAACACACTTTGTGTGATTCTATTTACATAAAGTGCAAAAAGAGGCAAAGCTAATCTATGATGTTAAAAGTCAGGTTGGCGGATGGAGAGAAGGGGTAAAGACTAAGTCTGGAGACAAGCAGGGCTTTGGGGATCCTGGCAACATTCTACTTGACCTATGTAGTGGCTAATTTCTTTGGTTTTTTTCTGATAATTAATTGATCTTTCCCTTATGATATGTATGTATGTTAGGTAAAAACGTATCTTTTAAAACACTGATTTTCTCTTTGTAAGACTGCTTGAGTCTGTGCTGTGAAATATTTTAAATCCGGCCAAGTAAGAATGAATAAAAGGCCTTGCAGTTAGGAGATCAGAATGTAAGGAGAGCAGGTCAGGAAGGCTCAAGGAGCTGTGTCCTCGGAAGAGAGCAGCCCACTGGGCTTTCCCTATTCTCAATGATCTTTGAAAGTCAAGTCCTACTGGAAATCATAGTTATTAAAAACAGAAAGGCTCCCTATGACATTGCAGCATAGTAAGAAGTATATGTTTAGTCTTCGTCCCTGGTTCCTGGCACAGAGCTCCTAAAACCCTTGGAATTTCCTAAGCAACAAGGGTGATAAGAACATCTTTTGTTATTCATAACAAGCTTCTTTCAGCCTTATCTGAATATATGCTAAAGAAGTCACCCCTAGATGGCATCCGGATGGTGGCTGGTTGCCAGAGGAACCAAACAAGTGATCAGAGGGTTGGAACTTGCAGCCTCAGACCTCTGAGGAGAGGGAAGGGAGCTGCAGGTGGAGTCTATCACCAGGGGCCACTATTGAACCAATCGTGCCTAAATAATGAAACCTCCATAAAACCCCTAAACTACAGGATACAAAGAGCTTCTAGGTTGGTGAATGTATCTACGTCCTGGGAGGGTAGCTCACCCCAATTTCATGGGGACAGAAGCTCCTGTACTCGGGATCCTTCCAGACCTTGCCCTTTATATCTTTATATCTGGCTATTCATCTGTATTCTTTATAATATCCTCTATAATATTGGTAAATATAAGTAAAGGGCTTTCCTAAGTTCTGTGAGCCTTTCTAGCAAAGCACTGAGCCTGAGAGAATGGGCATGAGAATCCCCAATTTATAGCTTGTTGGTCAGAAATACAGGAGGCTCAGGACGGAGGATTGGCGTCTGAAGTGGGGTCAGTCTTGTGGACTGAGCCCCTAACCTATGGGGTCTGCACTAACTCTGAGTAGGTAATGTTAGCACCGAATTACATTGTAGGATACCCAGCTGGTGTCCAGAGACTTGGAGAATTGGTTGTTGGTGTGAGAAGTGTTCTGTGGGAAGAAAGAGATCTTAGTAGTCTTTCCCCACTTCACTTTGCGACTTGGAAAGCACAAATGTAAAGAGCTTCAAAACCAAGGTCTAGATAGAGTGCTGAGGTGTCATGTGGTACATTCCTGGGCTCTGAAACTGGATTAGTGGGCATTTGGCTTATTTTTTACAAGACTCCGTATTTTGCTTCCCGAATGAGAGTTACAAATAAATTTAAAAGTCCTTTCCAATCTCCTAAAATTTAAGCCCATTCACTTTATTTGTGTCTTCAGTCAAAAACGCAAAAACAGTGGATAACAAACAAACATCACTGATAAATGAAAAATGCATGTCATGTTTCATACTTACAAAAAGATAGCCAATGGGCTCCTGGTTGGCTCGGTTGTTAGAACACACAACTTTTGATCTCAGGGTTGTGAGTTCGAGTCCCACTTTGGGTGAAGAGATTATTTAAAAAAAATCAGGAAAGTAGGAAGGAAGGAAGGAAGAAAGAAAGGAAGGAAGGAAGGAAAGAAGAAAGGACAGGCCTAGTAATTACTTCAGGAGACCCTTCCAGCCCATGATGTCCTGTTCCCAATCCCCAGACAAAAGCCACACCGATGGTGGGACCATGCTTAGGAGCATCACAGAATTCCAGCATGGGCCCCCAGGGTTTGGGTGGGCGGCCCCCTACACACTCGCTGCTGTGTCCTCATGCCTCATTCTCCGCGGCACTGCCGTTCCAAGTACTGTCGTCACCCATTCTGACATTCAACAAACCTCCCCGAGTGCCCAAATCTGTCTGGCACTGTGAGGGCTCTGGGTCACTGGTGGACGGGACAAGCAGTCCCAGCCCTTGTGGAGCATAGGGGACGGAATTCCCCGGTCCTGAGACCTTCCAGATTGAGTCACAATGTGTTTGTATGCACAAATTCTCACCCATCCTGCAGAATAAAGACTAGCTTTGGCATTTAAATACCATCTTTTCTTAAAAACACAACAAAATGAAATAAAAGTCACTACAACACGACTTTTCTCTAAAATATGTGCAAACAAGTCATACTGAATCCAGCCGGACATTTAAGAAGGCCACGACTTACTCTCTGACCTTAATGTGGTTATTGCTTGAATTTGTGTGTGCTGACAGACAGCGGTAGGGTGATCACAAGAATGGCCATGATTCTCCACTCCTTCCTGCATCGAGTCCTTTTGCAACATGACTGTGTAACTCTTCTCTTCAGGAAGCGGCGTCTCTTTTTCCCGCTTTCAAGTTGGGACTGGCCTGTGGCTTTGACCCACAGAATAAAGTGGAAGTCTCACGTGCTCTCTCTCTCTCTCTCTCTCTCTCTCTCTGCACCCTGCCAGCTGCCACGTGAGTGAGCCTAGAACAGCCTACTGAGGGATAAGAGGCCACGTAGAGGAGAGGCAAACCGTTCCAACTGAAGCCATCCTAAACCGGTCCGCTCCGTCAACCTGGGAGCCGACCACATTCACGTATCTGAGCCCAGCCAAGGGCAGAAGAAGGAGAACGAACCAGGTAAGCCCAGCCCAAACTGCTTACACAGAAAATTGCACCCAAATGAATGAGTGTTGTTTACGCCATTACATTTTGGGGGGTGGTTTATTATGCAGAGGAAACTGACACACTAGCAATGAGCTGGCTCAAGGACAGGGACCAAGTCACTGCATCCCTAGAGCAGAACGGTGCCCAGCCTGCTACAGGTGTTCTTACAGGTGTTTTTGAATGACTGAAAGATTAACTGGCACTCGGAGAAAGAGGAAGGAACATCTCCTCAGCTCCCAAGACTCTCCTGATCCCTGCCTCAAAACGGCTCAGAGCTAAGATCTAGTGCCAGGAACACAGGGCTTGGAACACAAGAAGACTTTGGGCTCGTTTTCAGTCTCTGAGGAGTTAATGACGTATAACCAAAGACTCTTTTTTTTTTTTCCCCCCAAATACTTTTATTTTATTTTTTCAGTGTTACAAGATTCATTGTTTATGTACCACACCCAGTGCTCCATGCAATACGTGCCCTCCTCAATACCCACCACCAGGCTCGCCCATCCCCCCACCCCCTCCCCTCCAAAACCCTCAGTCCCTTGTTCTGAGTTCACAGTCTCTCATGGTTCTTCA